>CM057054.1:30180113-30785113 GCA_029948455.1 Solanum rostratum | reverse complement strand
GCTTAACTTACCCTTCTTACCAAAACGCATCACACCCCCTTCATAAGCGAAACCTTCACATATACCCAATCACCAACATGAAACTCAAGATCCCTCCTCCTAACATCCGAATAGGACTTTTGGTGACTTTGTGCCGTCTTCAACCTTTATCAAATTACCTTCACTTTTTCCATAGCCTCTAACACTAAACCTGGGCCAATCAATGCCATCTCTTCCAACTCAAACCACCCCACCCTCCTCCCATACAAAGCTTCAAATTGTGCCATACCAATGCTAGCATGGAAGTTGTTATTATAGGAAAACTCAATGAGGATAAGGTGATCATCCCAGTTACCCTTAAACCCAAAAACACAATCCCTCAACATATCCTCCAAGGATTGAATAGTCCTCTTAGCTTGCCCATCGGTTTGAGGATGAAAAGAGATGCTCAACTTGATCTTAGTTCCAAGTCCCTTCTGAAATGACCTCCAAAAGTGGGAATTAAATTGGGTGCCACGATCCGATATGATAGATCTAGGCATACCATGCAGTCTCACCAATTTTTGGATGTACAACCTTGCATACTCCTCGGCGCTATAGGTAGTCTCGATCGGTAGGAAGTTAGTTGACTTGGTCATCCGGTCAACGATGACCCAAAGGGAGTCGAATTGCCTTTAGGTTCGAGGCAAACCAACCACAAAGTCCATGTTCACATCTTCCTACTTCCATATGAGAATCTCAATATCTGGAGCCAAGCCACCGAGCCTTTGGTTCTTAACCTTCACTGGTTGACAACTTGGACATTCGGATACAAACTTAGCTATGTACTTCTTCATACCATGCCACCAATACACTTCTTCAAAACCCCAATACATTTTAGTAGATCCGGGTGAATAGAATAATGAGAGTTGTGAGCCTCACTCATGATCACTCTTCTAAGATTATCTACATCCGGAATACAAAGCTGGTCTTGGTACTGGAGTACACAATCTTCCCTTTGGGAGAACACCTCGATCTTCTTTTCGGCAACCAACTTCTTCAATTCATGTAACGATGGGTCTAAATCTTACTTAGCTTTTACATCAACCACCATGGAAGATTCTACCCTACTTTGAACATAGATACAACCATCCCTCGAGTCGGCCAACCTGATACCCAACCTAGCCAATCGGTGAACATCCCTGTCTACTCCTTCCTTTCCTCTCCAAAATGCATCACACTTCGCATAGATAGCCTACTGAGAGCATCGGCTACAACATTGGCCTTGCTGGGATGATATTGAACACTTATGTCGTAATCTTTTAGGAGTTCTAACCATCTCCTTTGCCTCAAATTGAGATTCCTTTGAGTGAATACATATTGCAAACTCTTGTGATCGGGGAACACATCAACATTAACCCCATACAAGTAGTGTCTCCAAATCTATAAGGCAAAGACTACTGCCACCAACTCAAGATCATGTGTTGGGTAGTTACGTTCATGCACCTTCAACTACCTTGATGCATACACTATTACCTTACTATGTTGCATAAGCACACAACCCAACCCAATCCACGAGGAATTACAATACACCACGAATCCCTCCAAACCGTTTGGTAAAGTCAAGACAGGAGCCGAAGTAAGTCAATCCTTCAAGGTTCGAAAACTCTGTTCGCATTCATCCGACCACACAAACTTAGCCTTCTTTTGGGTCAATTTAGTCAACGGAGATGCAATAGATGAGAACCCTTCAACGAACCTTTTGTAATATCCAGTCAACCCCAGAAAGCTTCAAATATCCGAAGGAGTCAACGGTTTGGGGCAATTCTTCACAACCTCGGTCTTCATCGGATCTACCTTAATACCATCACCAGACACCACATGACCAAGGAAGTCCACTTCACCCAACCAAAATTCACATTTACTAAACTTGGCATACAATTTCTTCTCTCTCAAGGTTTGTAGAACCATTCTCAAATGATCCCCGTGCTCCTGCTCACTTCGGGAGTAAATGAGAATGTTGTTAATGAAGACCACTACAAAACTGTCAAGGAATGGATTAAACACCCGATTCATCAGATCCATAAACACGCCCAAAGCATTGTTTAAGCCGAACGACATAACCACAAACTCAAAGAGCCCATACCTTATCCGAAAAACCATCTTGGGAATGTCACAGTCCTTAACCTTCAACTGATGATACCCAGAACATAGGTCAATCTTTGAGAAATTAGTAGCCCTTTGAAGCTGGTCGAATAAGTCATCAATCTTGGGCAACAGATACTTATTCTTAATGGTTACCTTATTCAGTGCCTATAATCATTACACATCCGAAGAGATCCATCCTTCTTTCTTACAAACAACGCTGTCGCACCCCACAATGATATACTAGGCCTAATGAAGCCTTTCTCCAACAAATCCTTCAATTGCTTTTTTAACTCTTTCAACTCCGCCGGTGCCATACGATAAGGAGGAATAGAGATAGGCTGAGTATCCGGAAGAAGATCTATGCTGAAGTTTACCTCCATTTCATGAGGAACACTAGGCAAGTCTTCGGGGAACACATTCGAAAACACATTCACCATAGGAACCAACTCAAGAGTAGGTGCTTTGGACTCCATATCCTTGACCCTCACAATATGATAAATGCACCCCTTGGAAATCATTTTCCATGCCTTGAGGTAGGAGATAAACCGACCTTTAATAGAGGAGTCACTATCCTACCATTCAAGAATGGGCTCACCAGGAGGTTGGAACTTGACCTTCCGGGTTCTACAATCTATAGAGGGACATGATGCATGCTACAAATCCATCCCAAGAATCACGCCAAAATCGAACATCTCAAGTTCCACAAGGTCACACGGGAAAACTTTGTGCAACACAGAAACCAAATAACCATGATAGACTCTATGTGCAACAACAGATTCACCCACAGGAGTATAAGCTGAGAAAGGATCCTTCATAATCTTGAGACTCAAACCAAATTTAACAGCCAACAGAGGAGTCACAAAAGACAAATTTGCACCAGGGTCAAGCAAAACGTAAGCATCAAAATCAAAGACTTTTAACATACCAGTCATGACATATGGAGCTTCCTCAGCATTTTGATGGGCATGGAGTGCGTAGAACCTGTTGTTCCTTGGGAAAACACCTTGGGAAGCTCTTTGTTGGCCTTTTCCACCTTGAGCCACCTGACCTTGGCCTCTACGGGTATTCTTAGGATAATCAACAACCTTGTGGTTTTTGTCACCACACCCATAGCAAACACCCAAGTCCATTCAACAAACTCCTGCTGGGGTTTCCCACAATTGTTACATAGAGGATACCCCTATCCACTACCAATCGGTGCCCTAGGAGGAGGTACCCAAGCATTAATGACCCGAGCACCAGAACCTTGGCCCTGCTAGAAGCGACCAAAGCTAGCACTTTGAGAGCCAGATAATCCACCATCAAAAGGGCCCTCTTAGAATTGTGTACCCTTTTCTCCTTGAGTTTCTCCCCTTCGATCTGTTCAGCATACACTATGAGTCTAGAAATATCGATATCCCATATGAGCATAGCGGTACGACATCCTTTTACAAGCAAATCAGAGATACCAGAAACAAACTTGTGCATCCTTGCACGGGGGTCAACCACAAGTGACGGAACATACTTGGAAAGCTTTGTGAGTTTGAGGGCATAGTCCCTCACACTCATACCTCCTTGGTTGAGTTTGATAAATTCAGTCATCTTGGCCTCCCTAAGCTCAAGTGGAAAGAAGTGATCCAGGAACGCAAGTCTAAACTCTTCCCAATTGACATCACCACCACAAACCCTTTCCATAGACCATTGGGTATAATAGACCTGAGCCACTTCTTTTAGTTGGTAGGCAACTAATTCAGCCTTCTCCTCAGAAGTGACACCCGTAATATCTCCTAAGTAAAGACCTCAAAAAGGGGAATGCATAGTTGCGTCCAATGCCTGTTTTACTTATGGAAAGCCCTGTCACCATGCCAAGGACTATAGTAGTTGAGGAACAAGGCCCCAAAGCCAGAGGGGTCAATCTCATGGTGCCCCAAGGGCCAACATGTTTGATGCCCTTCACGATCATTAAGAGGTTGAGAAAGCCCTAGATGTGGTCACTGGTATGTTGCGAGTCTATGATTCAGATACATATGCGCCTTTAGATCTTGGAGAAACCTTGTCTTTTGTAACCTTATTCTTTACATATAAGTTTCATGCATATCTTGATGTCCTTTATGAGCCTTCTGAGGTGAGTAACCTTGTGGGTGAGTCTATCGAAGCGTGAAGAGTCTATAGGGATTGTCTTGTTTCTATTCTTAATAAAGTCATCCCATGAGATCTAGTTGAGTTCTCCATGGTAGACATAAATGTTATTTTGGGGATGGACTGGTTTCATGCTTCCTATGCCTCCATTTATTGTAGAACCTGAAGAGTGAAATTCTGATTCCATATTGAGCCAGTTCTTCAATAGGAGGGTAGCAACTCTTTACGTAAAGTTCGATTGATTTCTTTTGTGAAAGCTCGTAAGATGATTTCCAAGGGTGTATCTACTCCTTGTGAGGGTCAAGGATGTCTCTTCAAAAGTTCCCTCTCATGAGTCAGTTTTGATCGTAAGTGAATTCCTCGATGTGTTCCTAGATGAGTTAACATGTGTTGCTCCCTAATGGGAGATAGACTTTGGTATAGATCTTTTACGCGATATTCAACCCATCTCAATCCCCCCTTATATAATGGCTCCCGTAGAATTGAAGGAGTTGAAAGAGAAACTGAGGGATCTATTAGGGAAGGGTTTAATCCCACCTAGTCGGTCTCCATGGGGTGCCTAGTGCTATTCATAAGAAAGAACGATGGGTCGCTACGCATGTGCATTAGTTATCGACAGCTGAATAAGGTCACCATCAATAATAACTATCATTTCTCGAGGATAGATAATTTGTTTGACAAACTACAAGGGGCCACATACTTTACAAAGATTGACTTGAGATACGGGCATCACCGATTGAGGGTGAAAGAAATGAAATCCCTAAGATGACTTTTCAAACTAGGTATGGCTATTTTAAAGTTGTGGTGATGTTTGTAGGCCTCGCTAATGCGCTGACCATACTTATGGACCTTATGAATAGGTTGTTCAAGCAATACCTGATCCACAACTGGAAATTAGGCCTATGACATCGCAAGTAAAACCGTTGCTATAGACCTAACGACCATTGCCATAGACATATGGCAACAGTTGATCAATCGTTGCATCAGTTCGCATGGCTACAGAGCTATGGCAACGGTTTATGCAACGGTTATCAAAAAGCGTTGGAATAGACCATCCTATGGCGACGATGCAAATGTGGCAATGGCAATGCTTTATAGCCGTTGCCATAGACATACAGTCTATGACAACGCTTGGTAGCTGTTGCCATAGGCATTAAACTCTAATCTGACAGTAATTAGTATTTGTATTATAAAAGGAAATTACATTTGTAATGTTGATCCTTTTGTCTTCTAAAAATTAACGAAAACACAAATTTATATATATATCCAACATGTACACAACATGCATACGCTTAACAATTAACTACTTATAATATATACACCGGTACATTTTTAATATATATACATATAGCAAAATGTTAAAACCCAAAAGATTAGTAGTTTTACATGCTTCAATAAGTATCAAAGTATTTGATAGGAAAAAATTAGAATTTTCATCAAAAAATGAAAATTCATCTTAAGTAAGATCAAGATCATCATCGTCACTGCCTTCATCCGTTTCTTCATTTTCGACACCTACAAAAGAGAATAAATAATGTCATTCATCATCTCATAAAATGGAAAAAATCATGAAATAGCCTGTAGGATTACGGTGAGTTAATTATTTGTTCTTGATAATGTTATTTGAAGAGTGTTTAGAGTGAAAAAGCGGTTCACTGGCACAAATTCAACCTTTCATTTTTTCCAGAAGTAAAATATATGTTCAAAATAATAACACAACATCCTAGCTAAAGCTCATGTTCACTCTGAACACATAATTTTTTTTAACTTCAATCAGATAATATTCAAATATCTACTAACTATTTCTTTTTATATCATTAGCTGATCAGGTTTACTAACACAAGTTAGAAACCAAATCAACAACCAAGTCAACAATTCCAACCAAGGCATAACACAATTTTTTCCCCATCAGATAATGCCTTTAACAACCCTATTAGACATTTGAGGACTTTAATAATGCCTTTAACAACCAAGGCATACACATTTAAGGACTTGCAAATAGTAAGTAGCCCTGTTAGGACACAAGCAACAGGGCCAAAAGATGTCTTTTGGACTTAACTTCACTGGACAGAACATTAATCAAATATGGAAATAAATGTTTATAATGCTACACGAAAAGAAACTCATCAGCATGACACCAGCAGCAGGGGGTGCAAGAGTACTACAGTAGCAAACAGAGTACTATAGTAGCAGAAGGGGGCAAGAGAATTCCCAAAATTATTTCCAGGAAGCTGATTCCCAAAATTATTTCCATAACTGAACAAATTAGAATAGTAGCAAACAAACACCTCTCATACATCTTAAATGAGTTTAGCTATAGACTTAGCTTAACAACTTATTCCTATGAGTTTGGCTCAGCTACTCCAATCACACAATCCACTTAAATCAGTTATCTTTTAGAATAACTGAAGATTCAGATTATCATCTCAAAAGCTAAGTCATCTGTAGAGAGCAAAAAATAAAGGTAGAAGAAGAACAAGAAGAAGAAAGAAGAAAGAAGAAAGAAGAAAGAAGAAAGAAGAAAGAAAAAAGAAGAAGCAGAAGATGAAGATGAAGAATAAAAAGGAGATTAGATTAAGTATGACCTTTATCATTACTGCCAGCAGATGGACGATCGATAAGTTGATTAGCAGTCTCTTCTCTCGATGAGTGAACATTAAATCTTAGCATATTTGGATCAATTGTTAATCCTGGGTTAAGATTCTGAAGTTGAGCAATAATGTTCATTGTAATATCTCGTTCCATGTTATCTTTTTGCGCTTTAAACTTTTCTTGCATTTTTTGTTGAATCCTCTCTTCTAGCTCCTCCATTTTTTCTGCATCCTTTCATCATCAGCAGCACTTGACAAAGTCTCAGAATCTGCTGCTTTGAGTTTCAAAAAAGTCTTGGTAACTCCACGTCCATACAACCTTACTCAATCAGGATGTTCAGGTGCCAGAACTTTTGAATATGCATCAACTGATTGGCTACCATCTTCAGTACTTTCTTGAGTTTCTATCATTTCCATTTCAGCCTTCAAATAAGATTTAAGAGCAAAGACAAAGAACTAAAGTATATAAAAACTGATGTAATATTTAAGAACAAATAAATGATCAAGAGAAACTTTGAACAAGAAAAGTTCTTACTATTATGTTGGCTGTATCCTCATATGAGTCCTTGTATACTTGGCCAGCTTCTCTTCTTCTAGTAGCCACAAAAAATTCTTTACTGGAAACACCATCCGAACTTTCCTTCTTTTTATTCTAGTTATACAAAAGTAGACATCAATATCTTCACAAGAAAGTATAAGTTTATAGTTAGATTACGACAAAATATCAAACCTCGTGGATTATGGCAAAACTTGTTTTGCCAACAGTGTGCGGATACCTCAGCTTTTTGCGATTGTCTTTGTTAATTTTTGACATATTCTACAAAAAAATAAAGCTGATGTTTCAACCATACTCACAAAACACCTAATAACTATCACTTAAAGTAATTATATAGAGAATAAAATGTATATGCTGAGAAATATTCACAAGATCAGATATATAAAATTGTCTTACCTTAGCTTCATCAGAATTCCAATATCGAAGGAGATCCTTAAATACAGATTCTGGAACATTTTTAGGTCTATTAGCCATTCGAATTTCGTCATTGTCATAGGGATAAAAGTATTTTTTCTTAATACTACTCTTATACCCTCTCCAAGCAAGTTCAATTGCATTCAAAGCCCATTCCTTCCCAACATTAGGAATGTCATATTTCTCCTACAAATTGTGCAATTGGGTTGGTGCAAAAAATAAAAAATAGTTTCAACTAACATTAAAAACATCGAGAACTTCTAACCTTGATATAGTTCCACATATCATCGTGCGTCTTTAACTTTTTCCAGCTAAGTATATTAAGAGGACAAAATGTCCCATTCCTTGCCAATGTGCCAAGGAAGCTACCTAACTCCTTTACCACCGCTTCAGTAGGACCAATAGGCTGGTGCAACTCATTTAGCACGATTAGTTTGCGCTCGCTACGTCCATGTACAACTGACATTTGTGTACCACCTCTTTTTCTTTTATTTGTGGAATGACCTACAATAATATGATCAAAATAATTTATAGTAATATAGAGAATTTCTTGAATAAAAAGAAGTTAATTTTAAATACACTTGCCTTGCTCCTCAGTTTGGCCATTTTCATCAAGATTGGTAGAATTCTGTACATGATCTTGTTGTATTTGTTCCTGAATTGCTTGCGATGCAGGAGTGGTGGGATGTACCGGCTCTTGTTGCACTTATTCATGTACTGCTTGTGATGGGGGAATAGTGGAGATTGTTTGTGCCGCAGAAGAAATAGAATTCATAGACATGTGTTGTATTTGAGATCCAGCCCGAATGTAGTCTAAGTTCTGCTTGAGCTTGTCATGGTTTTCATTTAAATTGAGGTTGTGAACATTGGGAACGCTGTTTGAGGTATGTTTTTGCTGGTGACTTGATGTCTTTTTGTTTCGCAAAGATATAAGTGATCCAGCTAGAACATACTTTTTGTTGCTAATTCTCATGCTTCTTCTTGAACACTCTTCTTGACTTATAATGATTAACTCACTGTCTGTAGAAATGAAACAAGAATTAAACCTCATATGAAACTATAAAGTGAAAAAATAGTTAACTCCTAGCAAGTAAACTATTATTATATAGGCAGAAGACTCCAAATAGAATTGAACTTCATGATTTTAATTTGTTCTATACAATTTATACTTGCACTTAGCCTATTTCCAACTGTCAACAAGCTTTCAAAATATAGGACAGTGGAATGTGGAGACACTCACTCAAGTTGCTTCGCCTCAGCTGGGAGAATCTAGATATTTGAGTTCTAGAACAATAAAAAGAAACACAATAAAGTAAATGTCAGTTTCTTCTAGTTTTTCTCATCAAAAGATAGAGAAAATCAGTTCCCTTGCACACATGATGTGATTCTCTGGGTATGTAGAACACGAAAATCAGTTACTTTAGAGAAAATCAGTTCCTTTGCTGATGTATTTTGTGATGTAGAACATGGAATCAAGTATTTCTGAGACAAGCTAAAAGATGAGATTCTTGAGACAAAATAAGTTAATGTATGATATGATTTTGGATAAGAAGATGCATTCTTGAATGATCAAAACTAGTAGTGAAAGAATGATGGACACCAAAACCAGTAGTATCTATGATACAGGGCTGAAGGTTTGAAGTCGTTGAAGCATTACCTCCTAAAACATGAAGCTCTTGCCCACCATAATAAACGCAAGAAAGCATGAAAATCACTTTTGCTTCAATAAATATATGTAAGAAATCACCTTACCAGGCTCCACTCTATTGAATTATAATCAGTACTTTTTGGTAAAGAAAACGGGCTATAAGCACCGAGACATATACAAAAATGAGGGAACCCAGAAAAAGAAAGGAACACAATCTGCGGCAAGCGAAGCCATCGAGTAGAATGCATGCCTCCAGAACATTCTCTATTGACTTATTTTGTTTAGAAAAGAGCATATCGATGTGCCTCATAACGTAATTGTGAATCCATCAAAAAAGTACAATCCTTTCTCTTCTCACGTCCAATTAGAAGACCTATCCTAGGAAATATAGGTGAATGATTTTGATCAGATTCCTCATCCTCAATTTGATATCTACTAAATCTTGTCTTCACACCATCACGTAAGTATCTTGAAGAAAAAGTCAACTGCTCTCCACTTACAAAACCTTCTACCATTGATGCTTCTGGACAATACTGATTATGAACAAGCCCCTTCAAGTCACATAGCTCTCTCTCAATTCACCAAATGAACACTCAAATCTACCATTATATCAAAAAAAGATGGATGAAAAATCATCTCAAGGTTGGATAGTATTTCACCAATTTCAAACTCAAGTGTTACAAGATCTCTTTGCCTTATTACCTTACTACATATGGCTTTAAAGAAATTTCCTAACCTAATTAATGTCAATGCAACATTTTTAGGCAGGACTTTCCTAACAACAATCTAAAGTAGGTGATGCATCATAAAATGAGCATCATGACTCTTGTACCCACATATCTTCATCTCCTTTACATGCACACGATTTGAAATATTTGAGGCACATCCTTTAGGTAATTTGTCCTTTTTGAAGATGCTACAAAATAACTTTTTCTTTTTCAAATTCATAAAGAAAGAAGATTGACCAAAACTTACATTTCCATCATCATCTTCTATTGGATGTAGCTCCGTACGTATTCCCATTTCTTGTAAGTCATATCGAGAAGAAATATGGTCCTTTGACTTTCCATCTATCTCTAATAAAGTTCCAAGCAAACTATCACATATATTCTTCTCTATGTGCATCACATCAAGATTATGCCTCAATTTGTTCTGTACCCAGTATGGCAATTCAAAAAAGATAAATCTTTTTTTCCATGGATCATTATTATCTCGAGGCCTTTTTTTTCGCCCCTTTTCAAAAGTATTATTGAATCCATTAAGCTCTTCAAGCACTTCGATACCTGATAAAGTAGTAGGTGCAGGTCTATGTTCCTCTTTACCATCAAATGACTTCTTATCTTTTCGCAATGGATAATCATAAGGCAAAAATCTTCGATGACCCAAATAACACATTTTATGACTATGTTTGAGATATTGAGAGCATGTGTCATAATTACAACTAGGACATGTCAATTTTCCCTTAGTGCTCCATCCCCAAAGCATTGCTAATGCAGGAAAGTCATTAACAGTCCACATTAAGGCTGCCTGCATTTGGAATGTTTGCTTGGTCAGAACATCATATGTTTCTACCCCAGGACCCCACAATTCCTTCGATTCTTCAATCAGTGGTTGTAGGTACACATCTATATCATTTCCCGGAGATGTTAGACCTGGAATAATCATAGACAACATGATATACTCTGGCTTCATGCAAATCCATGGTGATAAATTATAATTCATCAACATAACAGACCACGTGCTATGAGAAATACTCATGGTTCGAAATGGATTGAAACCGTCACTTGGGAGTCCCAACCGAACATTACGAGGATCGTTAGAGAAGAGTGGGTGTAAACAATCAAAACTCTTCCATGCTTCCCCATCAGCAAGATGCCTTAAATTTTCATCATTGGGTCGTTCATTAAGCATGCCATCTCATTGCAACAGCAGTTTCGCGACACATGAATAATCTCTGAAGCCTAGGCTTTAAAGGGAAGTACCTTAAAACCTTTGCAGGAATTTTAGAGCTTTTATTTATTAAGGCACCATCAACACTCTTCCATCTGGAACACCCACAAATAGAGCAATTATCAACTTTTTCATTATCCTTCCAGAATAGCATGCAATCATTAGGGCATGCATGTATTTTTTCATAATGAAGACCCAATTTTTTCATCATATTTCTAGCCTTATTGAAAGACTCTGGTATCTTCGCAAAGGGAAATGCCTCTTTTATCAACACTAGCAAGTTTGAAAATGCTACATTGCTCAACCCATGCAAGGATTTAAACAAGTATAATCAAATGGTGAAACTCAATTTACTGAAATTTTCACAACCCAAATATAATTGTTGTTTTCCTTCCTCCAACAATTTAAAAAAATTCTTTTTATCTTCTGATAGTCCCTCTCTTACTCCTTCCGTATCCCCTAATTCCGCTTCTACATTTATAAATGTATCATGAAGTAGTCCATCAATATCATCATGCAAATTAGAACCTTCATCATTATTGATCTGCTGAGGTGTATTTCTCGATGAAGACCCTTCACCATGAAAAACCCATTTAGTGTAACCAGCAACAAATCCATCAGCAACTAAGTGATCCTCGACCACATTTCTATAATGCCAATAGGGATTCATGAAATTTTTGCAAGAGCATAATATCTCATTTCCTTGAGAAGCTCATTCAAATGTCTTATCGAGGAAATTGTTCACTCCATGAATATACTCATCGGTCCATCTTAGACAGTTCATCCAATTTTTATCCTCGTTATCCATTAAAATCCTATATATAACAACTACATCATCAAGCAGATTACACATAATAAAAATAAGGTACCATATAAGATAGACTTATCCTTTTTGAGTCAATTAATTCAAAATTCTCAAATAAAATTTGAAGCAGGTTATGGCAAGGAAATTTGGATAACCAATCTTTCAAAAGATATGAAAAAATGGGAATAAACATTGGTAGAAAATAGACAAGCTATACAACAAAAATAAATGTTTCATTATCAATATTTATAAACAATGATCGAATGAAAAGATATTCAAGGATAAAAAGATATATACAGCAGCATATAATTAAGATCAATAATCATTTCAGTCATAGAATCCCATTATGAATAAAAAGTCTATTCAAGGCTGAAAAGATATATATAGCAGCACATAATTAAAAATGGAAGCCAAATGATGGTTTGAAATAAGGAAAATGAAGAACCCCTTTTGGAAAAAACTAGTGATTAACTATACATATCCTTGTTCAACAACTACAAGCAGAATAAAGGATACATGTGTAAAAAGGTAAATGCACATAGATAAGGAATCTCCATAGAGGAAGAGCAAAGGATAATAATCCATCCTTTTGTTTGTTACCTATGAAGGATAAGATGTTTCTGTCTAGCATCTCCAATTATCCTGCCTCTCTACCAACGGTACAAGTGGTCTGCTGAGCTCTTATATTTTCAGTTTTGTGGAGAAAATTAAAGCCAATAAAACTCTGCTAGCCGCTTGCAAACATATACCCTTTCTGGTATGAATGTATCAGTTCTAACTCTATGCAGGGGGCATTCATGTTATTAGCATTTTAGTTGTGCTACGAAAAGTTTTGTATACTCTTGGAAGCTTTGTACCCAAAATATTCAACATCTTCTGAACTACTACAGTTTACATAGTTACTTATATGTTATCTGTATTTATTAGGTGTATCCTTTTTACTGTCTAAAGCTAAAACGAGACCAAGCTAACATATTAAGGTTATCCATAATTTTAAATAATTACAGTATTGTTCGATTTAGACGTAAAAATTTCACTTTGTCAATAATGATGTGATCTCTAATGGAAATAACAGACAATAAAGAGCACCTTAAATGTAAGTGCAGCCACATTGCACATACTTATATTTAACCAAACTAGTAGACAGTAATATTTTTTCCTGGGCTCAAGCCTCCAAGTTCATAGACTCCTAGTCAAAGAAAAATCATCATCATACTAAATCCAAGACCGTCTTTTTCATTGCCCTATTACAACTAGTCATCTCGCTTCCGGCGTTTAATTTAATAATCCGTTATTATTACAGTTCTCCTATCTTAAATAGCTTCAATCAACTCTTTTTTTAGAAAATTTAACATGTTTCTCTAATTGTTCATCTGTTAGAAGAACCTAATCATTAATAAATAAACCACATTTTATGTCATGTACAATTTTATATAAGAAGCTTCTAGTATAGACTTTCTAACCATTCAAAGCTAAAGAGAAGCACAACCAATAAAAGAAGAAAGAAAATACAACCAGCATTCCACAACCCCACTCAAACCTTAACAGAGGGATCCCAATTCCAGAAATTTAAAGAAATCGAACAAAACATTAACAAAAAACCGTCATTCGAAACCCAAAATAGGGTAAAAGCCAAAACCCAACTGGATCTTTACCAGATGAACATGCAATTACCTGATTGAAACAAATCAAAGAAATTTAGGCTTTTTGGGTTTTAAGTGAAGAGAGAAAAGTCTGAAAAATAAATTTTACAGGAACTTGGAGAAGGGGTTTGAAGAAGACAACTACTTTGAGTAAGCGGACAAGTATTTTGAAGAAGAAAATGATTTAGGAGTACCTTCTACCAGCTTCTGGCAATTTCTTTGAAGAAGAACCCGATTTAGCAGTAGCTTCGAGCAATTTTGAAGAAGAAACCTTAATGCAGTGAAGAACGAAAGTGGGCTTTCGATCTGGAGAAGAAGAAGAAAAGAACGTGATGAGCTTCGTCTGGAGAAGAAGAGAACGGAAGTGAGGAATAGTGGTGAGCTTTAGGAAATGTTTCTTTTCATTTCTGGAAGAGAACGGAAAGGATTTAGGAAATGTTTCTTTTTTTTATTAAATGATGGAGGGAGTGTTAATTGGTGGAGGGAGTGCATATTAATTGGCGGAATAATGAGGAATTAAATAGCCGTAGCAATAGAAAGAGAACCGTTGCCATAATAATTTATAGCAACGATGTACAAACCCATTGTAATAAGACCCCTATGGCAACGATTATCTGAATAATTGCACTGCTTGTTTGGTAATAATCAATATACTTTATGAAACGTAACCGTTGCCATAGAGGTTCTATCGCAATGGTTTTCCAACCGTCGCCATAAATATCATTACCATAGACCTAATTTCCAGTAGTGTGATATGTTCGTGGTATATTTATTGATGACATTCAGCTCTATTCACGAGGTGAGCAGGAGCACATGGAACACTTGAGGGTAGTATTTGCAAACCCTAAGGGAACAAAAGCTTTATGCAAAGTTCGACAAGTGCTAGTTTTTTTTAGATGAGGTTGCCTTCCTTGGGCATATGGTATCTAGACAGGGCATCAAAGTCGATCCTAAAAAGACAGAGGTGGTAAGATATTGGCTGAGGCCATTGACTCCAATTGACATAAGGAGATTCATGGTGCTAACCGGTTACTATCAACAATTTCTACAAGACTTCTCAATAATTTCGTCTCCACTCACAAAGCTAACTCTAAAGAAGGATAAATTCGTGTGGACTGATGAACATGAAAGGAGTTTTCAGACCTTCAAAGATCAGTTGACTTCAGCCCCCATATTGACATTGCTAGAAGGGAGTGATGGTTTTGTCGTGTATTGTGATGAATCAAGGATGGGGTTGGGATGCTTGTTAATCCAATATAGTATGGTGATTTCCTATGCTTCACGACAGTTCAAAGTGCATGAGAAGAATTACCTGGCTCATGACCTTGAACTCATGATGGTGGTATTTGCCTTAAAGATCTGGCGAAACTACCTATATACAGTCCATATGGATGTTTTTATCGACCAGAAGAGCCTCCAACATGTATTATCGGCCAGTAAAACCATCTACGGCCCGTAGTCGGGATCCCTTAGATAGCTTCTGGTAATATTAATTAAAGGGTAGTTTAGTCATACCCCATTATTTTATTCCTAAACTATGTCATTTGGAAGACGAAAATGGGGACCTATGTTAGTCTTCAAGTCCTAGAAACACTCCTCATTCTTCCATTCATTTTATTCCAAATTCCTAAGGCAAGAGCTCTCAAGAACAAGGCTAGGGTTTGCTAATTCCTTCCTTAAGACTTCAACTCCGATTCTCTCTATCTTCTCATGTACGTGAGTTGATTTATTGGTATCCTTTCACCCATAAAGTTTCTTATTATGGAATTTCCCTTTTTTGTAAGTTCCTAAGTTCTAATGCATACTTTTAATGATTTCACTATTCCTACTCTACTATATGATGTTCCTAAAGCTTCTGGTAATACAATTTCGTTGAGCTACTCCTATTGATTACTACTTATAATTCTAAATTATGTTTAAAGATCCCATGGGATAGCACCGAGAGAACTTGAGATTTGGACTCAACCCATTAGTTTAGGCATGACCCAATGAAACTAAATCTCAATGCCCATAATAATGTGCAACCTAGGGGCCTCGTAGGCTAGGATAGTGGATCCACATAGGCCCCAATGTGATGAAAGACACTAAGTTTTGGATATCTACCCTGGCAAGTAGATTCCCCTTTTACCAATTTAAAGTGTGCATTGGCCTTTTCCCAATGGAAGGAGTTCATTGGATTCCATGTAGTAACACACATGGTCTTACTATTGGTTATAATCTATTCCCACAAGCCTATATAATTCTATGATACCTCTTGAATTCATGTTTAAAATATGCATTGTCTAATATTAGTCTAACTCATACTTCTCTTGCATGTTTAACCTCATTTCATGTAACCCCATGTATACTTATATGTTGTGTTTAATTATGATGGCATTACAATTTCATCCATATAGTGCATCTCACAAACATAGTACATTCAAGCATACTGTTGTTTCCCTAGCACACACAAGTGTACGTGGTCAACCCAAGCAATATAGTGACTCTTTTCAGAAGCCGGATGTCGAACCCAAAGGACTTGTCGATTAATTATTTATTAAATTATATTAATTCTAATTATTTATTCAAGAGGTGAACAATTAACCAAAAGAGATATTTTTACACCATCAATGAATGAATCGATCTAAAATTATGGTTTAACTAATAATCATGTTTAACCTTAATTTCATCAAATTATTTGATTATCTAGTTGCTGATTCACAGAGTTTAAATTACCTAAATAGGGTTGCACGCCTCTGCCGGCCTACCTTTATTGACTGCCTAACTACATCGTTGAGCGGGGATAGACACATCAATAAAAATGCTTTAACATTATCTTCCTGTATTTTGAACCAAGCGAGGTGTAAGGGTAGTTGTCATGGGTCTCCCTTACACGAATCAATCTAGTTTCCTAGTTGAACAAGCTCCCTACACTATTGTGTTCTATTCATTCCAACATCTGTCGAATCCAGAATGAACAACTAATTTACCCCCTAGTTGATCAGGCTATGAAGTATAGATAAAAGCAATATAAGAACAACTAATATGATAAACAAATATTTTTGAATTAATAATAATTAAACAATCATCTTATTAGCTACCATAATCTTAGAACGGAAATTTAGCTCCACATAGACATGAAGAAATTACCACAAATCATTCAAAGATAAAATATAAAAATAAATATTAATGGAGAAGAAAAGATGAAACCAAAATTCTCCAGCCTCTACAGCGGCTCCTAATTCTCTCTAGGTCAAAAGTTATGTAAAACCTAATTTTATGAAATATTTATAGTTGTAGGAAAAAACCCTAAAATAAAATAATTGAGTCCAAAACAAATTGAGAAACCCAAATTCGAACAAAATCGGATTGCTTCTCGTGCGCATGAAGACTTCACGCCGCCTTCAACTTACTGCCCACGTGGAAGTTTCCTTTCAAATTGCAATTTCAAGCTTTTATAAGTAAGTATATAATAATATATAATATTATATTCAATTTAATCCATTAAGTTGCCTGCTTGAATTTTCTTCTGTAATCTTCTCTTTTTAATTCATTTGAGTTCCAAATCTCTTTATTTTCGCGCCAATTTAATCCTACAAATAAAATACATAATTTAGCACAATCCATAAAATTTATGCCCAAAACGGATAAATAAAAGTATAAAATATGAGGTAAATAATGACTAAAAATATATATTTTTGGCCTCACATAACGTACTAATGCATATCTACCTGATTTAACCATGCAGTGACAGGTACTCCTCCACCGGCTCATGGCTATTATTTGGAACCAAAGACTATCTCTATTGTTGTGGTGAGCCCTTAGATCGAGACTCTTCTACTTTTTCCTTCTAGCTCGTATTTAGTCAATTTAAGACGTGTTTTTTGGCCCTTCTGAGGCACTTATTTAAGTATTGTATTATCTAGACTTCTTTCTATTAATGGATACTATCTGATATCAGTCTCATCGACTTATGATGTAGTTGGTATGCATATGGACTTAGTAATGATTTAGTTATTTACACTATTTTTATGTTGCTCATTGTTTAATGCCCAGAACCCCTTTTCTTTATGTTTTATTTCCGCATTATGTTCCTATTTATTACATATGAATGCTTAAGATGCTTAGATGGCTTGGTTAAGGAGCCTCTAGGAACCTCATTCGCCGTGTGATGACTAGGCCCCTAGGTCGGCTTGTTACAGCGAGGCTATCCTTAATTCGTGATAAAGTATTGGGAGGTGAAGCCAAAATGTCCACTATTGATTTTGATGGCACATAAAGTAGTAATGGTAGATTTTTGTGCCTAAGGTTTGAGATTGGGTAAGATTGATATCTGAAGAGGCCCATTGTGCTAAATATTAAATCCATCCAGCTAAGGCAAAGATGTACCATGTCCTAAAATAGCATTGTTAGTGGTTTGAAATAAGGAGACACATAGTAAAGTTTGTGGCAATGTGTTTGAATAACCAACAAGTTAAGTATGAGCACCAAAAGCCCAATGGATCAATGGAGAGGATGTCCGTTCCTATGTGTAAATGGGAGTTGGTGACTATAGATTTTGTTACTAGTTTCCCATGGCCTTGGGAAAGTTTGACTCAGTTTGGGTGGTCATTGATGATTGGACAAAGTTGACTCACTTTTTACCGGTGAAGACCAACTACAGTGCAGATAATCTGGCTAGGGTGTATATCCTGGACATTGCTAGATTTCATGGAGTGTCAGTGTCTATTTTATCAGAAAGAGAATTTTAGTTCACCTCCCATTTTTTGAAGGCTTTGCAGCGTTGTTTAGGCACCCAATTGGATTTGAGTTTAGCCTTTCACCCCCCAGACTGACGGTGAGTCCAAGCACACCATTCAGGTGTTTGATGATATGCTTAGGCCTTGTGTAAGTGATTTTATGGCCAGATGGGACCAGAAAACACGACAGTAGAGTATGCTTATAACAACAGTTATCACTCTAGCATTCAGATGGCACTCTTGGAGGCTTTGTATGGCCAGAGGTGTAGATCACAAATCAGATGGTTCGGTTCAAGTTCATCCAAGGTGTGGGTTTTTGATATGCTCCAGGATATCATAAATATGGTCAACCTGATTTAGTGTAGACTTTTGACAACTCAGAGCCTCTAGAAGAGTTATGCTGACTAGAGGGTTGGGTCTGTTGATTTTTCTGTTTGTGATGGTGTTTAGATGAAAATTTCACCTATGAAGGGTACGATGAGATTCGAGGAGAGTGGTAAGCTAAATCCTAGATTTATTAGACCCTTTATGAATTTGATGAAGGTTGGTGAGGTGGCCTATGAGTTGTCCCTGCCACCTAGATTATCATCGGTTCATCCAATATTTATGTTTCCATGCTCTCCCGAAACATTTCAAATGAGTCCCATATGAGTTCTTATGATTTAGTTGAGTTGGGATCAGACTTGTCTTATGAAGAGGAACCGGTAGCTACATTGGACAGGTAGGTCTAGAGATTAAATTCAAGGATATGCCTTCAGTGAAGGTTCAACGGCCACACTATTTAGTTGATGAGGCTACTAGAAGATAGAGTTAGATATGCGAACCAGATAGCCTATCTTTTTTTAGGAATCAAGTACTCCTTTTTTCCTTTATGTTCGCTGAAAAACATTATTTTTAGTGATAAATGATGTAATGACCTTGTAGGTCATTTTTGAGCTTATCTGAAAAAATTTTATTTTGCCTTTTTGTAAGTTGATTTTGACCTATTTTGAATTATTTGTATTGTTGGAACTAAAATTCTGAGTTTTACAAGTAGAAAATATGAGTTTCCGCATTTTTGAAAGCTTAAATTATAGAAAAAGTGAGTTTTTGTACTATTCCGAGTTTCACGTGTAAGATAAGAGATTCATCGATTCTATTAGCTTTGAAACTTCCAAACTTGTCTAGGAGATATTACAGAATTGAATTCAGAGTTGAAATAAAGTTTTTAGACCAACCCTTGCATTTTTAGTTGTTTCTGGAGCCAAATTTTGACTTTGGTAAACAATTAGAGTTCAGAAGTTCGGATCGAAATTCCGACACTTCCAATATTTCTGGATAGTGAAGCTAATGCTAAAAATGTTCTAGTCATTATTTTGGAGTTGCCAAGGGTAGATTTGGTATTTTGAGTTTTAAACTAGTTTATTTGAGTTTCAATGGTAATTGTTACGAGGAGATCTCGAAATCAAATTTTAATTATTCCATAGTGTCGGGATCATATTTTCGGGAAAGGATACTTATTTGATTTGTGTATTTCTTATTCTGAATGAGTTCTAAGGGTCCATTCAGAGATATGATTTTAATTGTGCATTGTTGGTGCAAAGTTTTTCTGTGCGGTCACCCTTTCTACTCCGCGTTTGCGGGCTTGACCCTCGTGTTCGCGGAGGTCTGGCGTACCTCTACTCCACCATTGCTGATAGCCTATTAACATTTGCGAAGGTGTGGTAAGTGGACCTTCCATGTTTGCGTGCCTAAACCCGTATTCGTGGTGCTTCGTGGGTTCTTCACCCAACGTTTATGGAGTACACTTAATACTTGTAGTAATTTTAATTACAAAAATCACCATATTAAACCATTATCAATATTTCAAACTTTTGGAGGTGATTTTTTCTAAGGCTTTTTGCATATTTCTTTTGGGTAAGTGTTTCTAACATTGTTTTGATTAATTTTCATGATTATTATCTTGAATTTCATGATTTTGAATGTCCGACATTGGGGATTTTTAGCCTGTGATTTCGATACTTTAATTGATGATTTCTCCTTCAATTTAAACTCAATTTTAGTGGGGTATTTACCTATGAACTCCTTTTCTTACTCATATTCTTAATTTCCAGTCACTTTCCAGATTTAAGAAATTTTAATTTTAGCCCTTATATTGTCCATTTTGCCCCTAAAATTAATTATTGTCAATATTGGTATCAAATTTACTTTTTGATGTGTATTATCTACATCTGATAGAGGTTGATCGATTCAGTGATCGTTTGGAGGTTTGAGTTTATTAAAAGCTTGTCCAAGTGCGGTTTCGGCATGGAGGTTGGTTTGGCTAACCATTTTTGCACTGGATTTGAGTGATTGGATATGTTCATGTGATAATTGTATGAGCTAGATTGTTTCTTGAGTAACTAGGCTAATATGATAGAATTTTATCGGAAAAGTGATACTGGTAATGCCAAAAATTTTATAAAATATGAGCCTATTGTCAAATTGAGATGAAATCTTGATAGTTGGAACATTTTAGGATACCATTGTTATAATATGAGACTTAGAACACTATTTGGCTAATTTTGTGGGAATGATGGATTTTGAGATACTTTTGAGGATCATGTGTATATTTTGGGATGAGTGAGGTCTGGTATTGTTGGTACACTTGACTATTGATATAATTGTGATGATTTGAGTTATGATGATAGTTTGTGGTACAAGTTGTCGCACTTGATATTATTCTCCATGATTATATAAGGGTTATATATCAGTCTTCTTATTATGCAACCATGCATATATCTTGATTTGTATCATAGCAATGCATGTACTCCATATTGCATTGTACCATCCCTTGACTCGTGTAGGAGGCAAGGGTAAGATATATCACTTTTGAAGGGTAAAACTTTTATACACCCCATGACCCGGGTAAGAGGCGAGGGCTAGATGTTCCACCTTTTAAACCCCATGACCACGAGCTAGTGGCAAAGCTTAAAGATATTGTGACACTCATTGTCAATAGGTAGGAGGCAAGGTTGAGCTATTTGTGATATCCCTTGACCACAGGCAAGTGGCAAGGTCTAGATATACTTTATAAATGGTCTTACAAGACAACTATGCATTGCAACATTTGTTAGATGGGCTATCTTATGTGATGCGGGTAGTAGAGACTCTTAGATATTACATGCTTGTTCTGTTTCTCTTACCCAATCAGTTGAGATCATTAGGACAGTTGATATCACTCTACAGGAGTTATTCTCTATCTATCCTAATTCTTAGCAGTGAAGGTCAGACTTTGAGTCGTCACGGATCTTTTAAGATTTTCCTTTATTGGTTTCCTTTCCAAATATTTTATTACACATTTCTAGAGTTATATTTTTATTTGAGATAGATGTATTGACTGTTAGGTACTATTTTAGATGCTCTTGTACTCATGACTCTAGGTTCTGAGATTTCATATTAAATGTTGTGGTTGTTTCTACTTTACTTTATTATCTTTAGTTTCCATCCGATTTTGGGCTGTGACACTAGATTTATTGTATTTAGTAAGTAGTGGAGTAGCTACTTTCTTGCTTGAACGTGTGGTAGAGTTATCACAGTGATGGGGAAGAGATTTAGAGTTAAATTCCTTGACTGCAAGAGTTTGTAGTAAAAAAAGTTGTTCCTTTAAATCTAATGGAGTTGGGTTGAAATATTGTGAGTACAGCCTATGCTTTTCTCCTTCTATGAGTAAGGGGGTTTCCAGGTAAAATAGCGTGTGCATTTTCACTTTGTTGCTTTCCTATTTAGGCTATTGTTTGTTGGCTGTTGTTTTGACTAGGGACTTGTTCCCCATATAGCCAGTGGACGCGTATATTCCATCAATCTGTATTGGCGCAATGAATCTCTAAAAGGTTAACACCTAGAGGGGGTCCTGAGAAGAAATGGTAGCTCCACTGAATCTAGAAGAGGGTTAGTGATCCATCGGACGTCCTCAATATAATAGGCAGTTATACAGATAGTGGAAAATTTGAACGCATGATTTTATTGCGGCTGAAGATAGTGAGCTATGGGATATTTTTCTTGATGGTCGGCATGTACCCATTCTAGGGGTGAAGGATAGAGAAATCACTCGAGTAGTCCCAAAGAGTAGAAATAATATACTGAGGCTGATAGGAGGAAGATTGAAAAGAATTAAAAGGCAAATAAGTTGTTCATATGTAGAATTGAGGTAGAAGAATAAAAGTTCTCTACTTATGAGTTAGCAAAGGATATTTGAGATTGCTTGTGTACAACTCATGAAGGCACTAAGAAAGTGAAGGAGCCTAAGGTTAATATGCTCATTACTTATTATGAAAATTTCACCACATTAGAAGGAATCCATTCATGATATGTATACCATTTTCTAATTTCTTTCAATGAACTTAGATGTTTCGGTTAACCTATTCATCTTAGCAAGTAAGGAAGATCCTTATAATTCTCTCTAAGTCTTAGGCCTGGAAAATTAATGAAATTACTGAGACTAAGAACCTGAAGGTGCTCATATGGATTCTTTGGCTGGTAATCTACAAACTCATGAGTTGAATAGATAGAATGATGACACAAGGTTAAGAATCCGAAGAAGATGAAGATCAGATTGCATACCTCACTCAAAGGATTCAAAAAATCATGAGAAAACATAGAGACTTTAAGAAGAAAGAAATTTCTAATAGAGCCTCTACTACTGATGATATGTACCACAAACATGGAAACCCAAGGCATTTCATAAAAGATTTAACAATAAACAAGATAGAGTACAAGGATCATGCCAAGTCTAGAAGCAACAAAGACAAGTCAAAGGACCAGGTCCCAAAATAGAAAAGAAAAAAAGATGCTATAAACTATGTTGTGAAGAAGACTCTTGTTGTGTGGGGTAATTACTCTAGTGAGTCAGAAGAACCTATGCCCCTACAAGATTCTTCCTCAATGGCTATGAAGGAATATAATGAGATCTTCAATCAAATGTTTGCATTCATGAAAAAGTCTAAAGAAGATGATAAACCTGAGGAGGCGGTAACCCTATCAGATTTTAAGCAAAATGTGCACATCTTTTCTATTATGAAATTCAGGAAGTTAGCTATTATTCTTATTTATTTGATTATTGAGCTGACTATAGAGAAGGTTGTGTTGTATATTCAACAAGATCTTATTCATGATGAAAAAATTAACTTAGTTTCCAAGTTATCTGAAGTAGAGAAACATGTTGTAGATCTAGAATTAGAAAATATAGCTCTTTGTGAATAATTAAAGAAAGAAACAAAGGGTGATCAAAAAGGGAAAGAAAAGGCTAGTAACTTGGATCTTTAGATTGAAGATAGATTGAATGATGTTGAAAACAAATCGGCTACGGCTCCAGAAAGGAATGTTCAGTTAGAAAGGGACCTTATTCGAGTTAGAGAAGAGTTTTCTGAATTACTAAAATGGACACCTTCTGCTTAAAAGCTAGATACTCTTACTCATCATCTCGGAGACAATAGTATAAAAGGTCTGGAATTTGTGAATAAAGGTCTATCTTACACCACACAACGAAAATGTCAATGGGTTAAATTTGTTGTGGTGTACTCATTGTTGAAGAGATGGTCATCTAAAGACTCTAACTATACTGCACTAAAGAAATCTGAAGAAAGATTGGCAGGATATTTTGAATAAAATAAAAGAAAAATGGGACCTAGTCCTAGAGCGAATTCTTAGAATAATTCTAAGCGGAAGAATGTGGTGCTAATCCCTTGGACAAGGAAAGTGTTAATTACCTCCTCACCTGCTTATTAGGATCTTTTATTAAAAAGGATTCCTGAGAATAACAAGTGTTCTCTTGTAGGTAAGTGAAGGAAGCAGCAACCAATGGTGGTACATGGATGGTGGCTGCACAAAACATAAGACTAGAAATGTGGAAAACTTCCTTTCACTAAAAGAACTTCAAGGTGGAGGTGTTTCTTTTTGAAATGGAAAAAAATGTTACGTTCTTAGTATTGGTATAATTGGAAAGTTTGTAGAACACTAAATAGAAAATGTCTATTATATGAATGGACTGAAATTCAGACTACTAACTGTATCACAAATCATTGACAAGGGAAGTGAAGTGAAATTTTGCTCAGAAAACTGTATTGTCACAAATCTGATTTCACAAGAAGTGATTCTTGTTGCAAAAAGGTAAACAATATGTATGTGGCTGATGTGATTCTATACAGGAAATGATCTTACATGTCTTAGAGCTCAAACTGAGAATGAAGAAATTTGGCACAAAAGACTTGGTCATGTGAGTTCCTCATTGCTTAAAACACATACTACAAGGGAATTGTTTCGTGGGATACAAAAGTGAAGTTTTGAAGACTAGATCTTCATCCAAGCAAAAAAAGCAAGTTAGTACTACCAGACCACTGGAGCTAATTCCTATGGATCTATGTGGGCCAATGGATTTTCAATAGAGAGGATGAAAGAAGTACATTTTGGTGGTTGCGGATGATTATTCAAGGTTACTTGGACCATGTTCTTAGGATCTAAGGATGAAACTTATGATGCATTTGTGATCTTTTCTAAGTTGATATAGACTAAGTTGAACTGTGAAATCGCAAGATCAAGTCCTACCATGGAACTTAGTGTGAAAATAAAAAGATGGACACATTCTGTGCAGAAAGATAGAATTCATCACAATCTCTTAGCTCCCAAAACTCCTCAACAAAATGGTGTGGTTGAAACGAAGAATAAAACCTTGCTGGATATTTTTAAGAACTTCTGAAGAACTTTTGTGTTGAAACTGTGAATACTTCATGCTATGTGATCAAAAGATCCTTGATCAGGTCTATCCTCAATAAAAAACTTTATGATCTTCTCAACAATAGAAAGCCTAAAGTGAGTCACTTGAGAGCATTTGGTTGCAAATGCTTTATTCTCAACAATGGCAAGGAAGACTTGGGCAAGTTTGATACAAGAGGTGATGATGGTGTATTTGTTTGATGCTCAAGTTCCAACAAAGCTTATAGAATTTTCAACAAAAGGACACATTCCATTGAAGAAAGTACCCACGTGATCTTTGATGAGACTTGTGAACTTGAAAGATGGTAGGATCAAGATGATACTAAATTTGAAGAATTGTTGCAGTTTCATAGGGAGGGTTTTAGTGCTTATCAAAATGGTTAAGGGTACCTAGCGAAGACTAATTTTCATTTTGATATTTTAGGTAATGTAGGTGTTCTTGATGGGGGACCTGGTCCCGAGTTAGTTACTGATGATGAACAAGGCACTATTGAACAACATGAAAATACAGATGATTCAAAGGTCAGTGATAAAATGAGGAAGATAGTCAAATTCCCATGACATCTTTGTGGAGACTCAAATCTGCTCATCCCTTGGCTAATATTATCTCACATTTGTAATCTGGAGTTCTAACGAGATCCAAGATAAGGAACATGGCCGCATTCTTAGCTTTTGTCACACCTATTAGTCTTAAAAATGTGAAGAAGGCTCTAAAATATGTTTATTGGGTAAATTCCATGCACGTTGCACCAGTTTGATAGATGTAAGGTGTGGCACCTAGTCCCTAAGCCATCTTATAGAACAATTATTAAAAGTAAGTGGGTCTTCACGAATAAGTTGGATAAACACGACCTATTGTTCGAAACATATCAAGATTTGTGGTTCAAGTATACAACCAGGAATAAGGAATTGACAATGATGAAACATTTTCTCTTGTTGCAAGAATGGAAGCCATCAGAATTCTCATAGCCTTTACAACATTCATGTGTATCAAGATCTATCAAATGGATATTAAGAGTGTTTTCTCGAATTGCTACCTAAAGAAGGAAGTGTTTGTCAAACAACCTCCTTGATTTGAAAATGTTGATCATCCCAACCTTATGTTAAAACTGGACAAAGCACCCTATGGCTTGAAATAGGAACCTAGAGCATGATATGAAGGGTTGTCTAAGTTCCTTTTGGAGAATGGTTGTAAAAGAGGTAAAAAAGACCACATTATTTTATAAGACAAGAGAGAGTGACATGCTCATCATACAAGTTCATGTTGATGATTTCATCTTTGGTGCTACTTCTGAGCCCATGTATAAGGAATTTTAAAAGCTGGTGGGAGTGAATTGGAAATGAGAATGATGGGTGAATTGAGTTTCTTATAGGATTTACAAAGCAAACAAACTCCTAAAGGAACCTAAATTAGCCAGGAAAGTACAATGAAGAGTTATTGAAGAAATTGCGAATGGAAGATTCCATGATTATTGTCACTACCCTAGGAAAAGATTCAAAGCTAGATGCTGATGAACTTGGTCTTAGTGTTAATGAGATTATGCACAGAAGTATCATTAGATCATTACTTCACTTGACTACAAGTAGACTAGACATTGTGTTTAGTGTTGGAATGTGTGCAAGGTTAAAATCAATGCAAAAGGAGTGCAACTTGAAGGTAGCTAAAAGAATTTTGATGTACTTGAAGAAAACATGGGAACTATGTAACAACTCGGTCCCGATCATGATGGCACCTGCTAGATCCCACCTACTAGCAAGTCAATTACCCAACCCCAGGGTACCTGTCCTAGCTCTCTAGTCATGGAAAGAATTGCTATTCCAAAATAATTAATCGAAACCAACCCAGAACCTGGAAGTCAATTTTACAGAACTACAATGGACTGAAGGTACATACGAACATACATAAATAATCAAGCTAATAAATATAGTTTATAACCAATGAATGCTTCTACAAATACATAATACTACTGTACAAGGACAAAGTGCAAGAGAAAATGAGAACCATCAGAGGAAGGAGACTATGACGAAACCCAAGCTACTGATGCACACCCTAAAATAGTCTCTTGCACACTCTCGGATCCCCCGAATTTGTGCCCCTGACTAGAACTTGGACTTGCACAATGCGAAGATGTAGGAGTAGGGGTGAGTAATGTAATAAGGCATCTAGTAGGCATCATCAGCCCACTAAGTCAAATAATATACATAATGAAGCTCAAAAGCAGATAAAAGCAGTTATCATATATGTCAACTCCATAACCTCAACCTAACTTAAACCTAGTATCGTAAGCGAGTGCAAGGCATTAAAATCTATGCTTGTACACTATTTGCGCACCCTGTAGCCAGCAAGGTTTACCCTCGCACAATATAACTTATAGATTATCATTGAACCCTAAAGAACTATCTTAGAGCCCCGATCATTACATCAGCAGATCATGGTAACCGGTACGTAGGTGTAAGGCGCTATTGTCTATGCCATAACACCCCATTATCCCCCATAAGCCCAAAAGGTATACCCACACTGAATCAAGGTGTGAATAGGTATGCGAATCCATGAGTAATAAATCATGGGGCCTTGCCCCAACAATCAAATGTCAATTGGTCCTCCGACTATATGGCTACTTGTGGCACCCGATCCAAAATCTACATGCGTAACAGTGGGACATATCCCCCATAAGAGAAAGAATAATCCTCGCATAAGCAATAGTGTCTCATCTCAGAATGTCAATCATGGGCCTTCAACCCCAAATTTGAATCAATGGGGTTGTCGACCCAAATCTCAGCGGGTTCTCGGTCCTCAGAATTTGCATCAGCCACCTACCATCTCAATCGTGACCACGGGGTGCATCACCCAAGTCTCGGACACTCAGATGTGCCCATCGATGCTCAATATCAATAGGGAGTTTCATCTGGGACTCGAGATATAAAATAGTCTCTTACTTAATTAGTATATTAAGATCTGGAACTCAAAAGTCATATAGTGCCTAGAAAAAACTTACGCAATGACGCTCACAATTTAGGTATCCTAACTATAACCATCCTTATGATAACAACTAAACACCTATCTCAAATACAAAAAAGTAGAACCCAGTAGCTAATAGCAATACACAAGAGCGTATATCACAATAATCAGTATAAAAATGGGTCTAATAGACCAACATTTTATATTCTAGTCCATTACAGGTAACGAGAGCAAAACAAAGTAACAACAGTGATATCATATGGTTCCACAACAACCACGCATAACAAAATTAATAATATGCCAGAAATCAAATCATAGTGCAACGAGTAGCCAACAAGAAGTCTAACAGTTATCAAATCTCAATTACATCAACAGCATGCTCCCACAGACTATCATTTAGGTTATCTTATCCGGCCTCCCTGTAATTAATTGGAAGAACATATGATAAATCTATAACATTTGTAGCCAATAACATAGATTACAATCACACTGCAACACATACTATGCATACACGACACAACTAACATCTCATCTACATCTCAGTTTAA
The DNA here is from genome assembly GCA_029948455.1 of Solanum rostratum. NCBI lineage: Eukaryota > Viridiplantae > Streptophyta > Magnoliopsida > Solanales > Solanaceae > Solanum > Solanum rostratum. The sequence goes on along the minus strand of CM057054.1, from coordinate 30,756,328 downwards.
CATGCATATAGTTTCACCCAGTCTATAGTTAGAGAGAGCCTAGCCTACCTGGCTATAAATTACTCGAACTCCAATAATAGTAGCTAAGCTTTCCTTTCTTGATTGCCTCGAGAAGCTGCTCAGATGTGAAAATATAATTCACAATATTAACACAGTTAGTTTTGCTATTATGTTGAGAGATGGATGAAATTAGGCTAAAAGTACCTAAATCGGGAAAACTAGGGCCTACGCCCAAAATAAAAAATGAAATCTCAAAAAATATTATGTATGACAACTCCAGTGTACAGTAAAAAATTCAACCCAAATGGACCCAAGAAGACAACAAAAGACCCAAAAATGATGTTAAAAATGTTACTGGGTAAACATTCTTTTCAAAACATTCTCGGTCAAAATTCTCGAAAATTGGATAATTTCAGTGATCTGCCAGCGTACCACAACATTCCCCTCGAAATGTAGAATAATTTAGACTCGATTTTCACTTAATTCCATTGAGAATTAGCTACGATATCAACACGTAAAGTTTTCATAATTTTTTAGAAGATATTCACCTTAAAGATGAATTTTCCTCGAAATACGTATCAAATCCCAATTCAGACATCACACGATGTTCCTTAAAAATATATGAGTCACGTGGACTTTTAAATCGAAGAAAATGGACTTGAAATGCAATTTCTATAGCTAAAGCAAGTTTAAAACTATTGTTGTTCGTGAAGGGTGAAGGCCTATGAATAGGCCACCCATGCCTTCTCCATGAAAGCGAAGGTGTAGGGGTCCAAACATTTCCCGTGAATGTGAAGCTCCACGAACGCAAAGCTTCACCCAGCTTGGCCTCCGCGAACGCGGCATTGACCTCCGTGAATGAGGAGGGTAAAGTTTATTGGTGTTGCACCTTAGGTTCCAAAACTTCCCCCGGTCATTCCCGACGCATCTGATGTTCGTTTTATGCAAACAAAGAGTGTAAACACATAGATTTTGATGTTGCGAATCACACGGTGTTGTTGGAATTTCTAACGAATCATCCTACAATACATTTAGGGTCCCACTTCCTTCCATATAATTTTAGCTAAAAATATTGAGGATGCAAAAGTGAAACCAGATGCCCCTGTCAACTGACGAAGGGTTGCTATAGACTATTTTCTACGTTCCAAAATAGACCACACCATTAGTTTTTCATTTCGAATGCGTTTAGCTATGTTTTTATATTAACTCACTTTTTAGTTTTCGGTTGAACTCATTTGCTACTTTTAGCTCAAAATCATACCAAGACACTCTATCCTTGGACCAACCAGCCCCCTCACATAAATTGGTCATTCCAGAACTGATGGAATCATCACTATTCCATTCTTAGGCAATTTACGAGGGTTTTGTCAGAATTTTCATTTTAGCAGCTTTAACTTCTCGCTAACTGGAAAACTTGTGCGATTCACAACCAAAACACCCAAAAATCATCTGGACACTCCCAATAGGTCATAAAAGGCCCGAGGTTACTATAAAGTAGCTCAAGAAAGAAGAAATAATACAGAAACATAGTATCAACCTCTAGGGTCATTACAAGATTCTAAACTTATCAGACTTTAGTCGGCAAAAGTAAAGCAAAGCGAAGGCAAATCAGATGGATAAAATAGGTCGGGGTGCTACTCCTGCATCTATAGCTCCATCTCCCAAGTATCCTCCTTGACCGGATGATGACTATACTACACCTTAACAATTGGTATAACCTGGGAGTGCAATTTCCTTGTATCCTTTCCTAAAAGTGCCACCGACTAGTCAAAAAATGTCAGCTGGTCATCCAACTCAACTGAATCGTACTAGAATACATGGGAGTAATCTTGAATGTACCGGCAGCATCAACATATGGAACACGGGGTGTATAGTAGAGTAAGCTAGAGGTAGGGGACTCAACCTACTACAACATAAGTAATTGGCCCAGCCCGTCTCACAATCTGCAAAAACCTGATGTTTGTATCGAGGACTCAACCTACCCGGTCTCCCAAAACGCATGACTTTTCAAAGGAGACAATCTAAGGCATACCCAGGCTTTAATCTCAAACTGCAAGAATCGGCATCTACAGCCAGCATAACTTTGGTGCTGACTCTGTGTTGTCTTCAACCTATCCTATATAATTTGGACCCTAGCTAGGGCATCACAAAACAAATCTGTAATGTATGTACTCCACTCTATAGACGCGATCCACCCAACAGGTGTATGATATCATCGGCCACGGTATGGTCAGCCATATAATGCCTCAAATGGAGCCATCAGAATGCTGGTGTGATAGCTATTACCATAGGCAAACTCAGCTAATGATAGAAACTAATCTCGCTGACCCCCTAACACTAACACACAAGCCCGTAGCATATTCTCCAGAACATGTATAGCGCTTTCAGACTAGCCATCAGTTCGGGGTTAAAATGTTATGCTCAAATCAACTTGGGTGCCCAACCCTTGCTGAAAAGCCCTCCAAAAGCTTGAGGTAAATTTTGACCCTTGGTTAGATACGATAGATATTAAATCCCAGAGCAATCAGATTATCTTCGATATATAAATAAGGGCTAACCTCTTGGTACTGAAGGTTGAATAGACTAGAAAGAAGTGTGTTGATTTAGATAGCCAATCAACTATAACAAAAATATTGTCATAGCCTCTTAAAGTATGCGGGAGGCCTATATAATGATGTCCAAATTTGCATGCACACATTGATATCACCCAAACTACACCTTATTTTTTAGGCTAAAGAAGCCGTTGTCAAGATAAATAACCTAACCAAGGTTAGGGTCTAATCCCCACAAGGAATAAAGTCGACTATGAAGAAATCAATTGCGTTTTGGGTTGATTAACCATCATAGCTCCCCAAAAAGGGGGTTTATAATAACTATTAAGGTAATTCAAAGTTAAGACATAAGTTACACCAAAATGAAGAGAAACTAAGGTAATGTATTCCCCATTATTCCCTAACTCAGTATTACCAGATAATAGAATTTTTTCTAGTGTGTAGGATGCAGAATAGTAAGTTAAGTTCACCAAACCCTTTGGCCTAAGCGAGAGGCGAATTTCACTTCGCGATTTGGTCCATTGCCGTAGTGTGACATTACTAACCCTTACCTATTATCCCCGTACAACCGCCCTTGGCATAGTTCTGTTGATTAGACGATAAACATCAATCGAATCCTATTAATTAAACATTTTTCCTATTCATTACTACCTTGATCAAGTCAGTAACGCTAGGTGGGTTCTAATGTTGGCCACCATAAGAAAACATTAAAAATGAAAAATTATGAATTATCTAGTGTTACCTTGTTAATTCTTTATGGTTTCCACAGTCCTAGTTGTGGATTTAGCCACTAATAATCAGTGTAACTGCAAGACTTATGAATTAGAATAACATAATTGAGCACTTACACGAGAAAATCAAGCACAAGAAATCCAACTCTTTAATGAGAATCACAAGATTGAAATTAGAAGATGAAATAAGGTTTTACAAGTGTTTCTCAAACTCGCTAATGTTTTTCTACTGTTCCCTCTTCGTTCTCTACAGACTCTCTTTGAAAAATAACCTTAAAAACCCATTTAAAGTGTTTAAAATACAAAAGCAAAACAAATAAGCACAACTAGGTCAACAGGCTCTATGGGCCATATAGCAGTTTATGACTCATGATCAGGCTTTCGTGAACTGTTGCTTCAATTTGGGACATGACTTTTACGACACCACACTATGGCCCGTAGAAGATTCTATGGCTCATAGTGGGTTTCATTTGATGGAATTTCAAAAATTCCCCACCGTTTGATCCTCAAGGTACGATAAAAAGTCTACAGCTCACAATGTCTTCTAGGGCTCGTCTGCATGTTCATAGACTCAACTTTAGAAATACACCCTTCATTAGAATTGCACACGGAACCCCCTTTATTGCTCGTTGAATACCCTACAGCCTGTAAATCATCTTGTGGATCATCATTTTTAGCGACATCTGCACACTTAGCAAAAAAATAGGGCCAACCAAGAAATCTTGCAAAACAATCACAAAAACAGATTAAACCTATTAACATCGCATTGAGAACACACAAATTTCCATGTTTTTAAGCATCAAAAGTGTTGTATTTTTACAGCACCTTACCCACTTCCACTCGAGAATGGGCAACTGCTGAAGTAACCCGCTGGGCTGTTGATGCTTAGCCTTTTCCTGCTGGCAACTGAGGCAATGCGATTCATAGTATGCAACATCTCTCGTCATGCTATCCCACTTGTAAAGTTGCCTTAAGTCTCGTACATCTTAGTTATACCTGGATGAATAGAATATTGAGAATCATGTGCCTCTTCTAGTATCAACTCTATCAAATACCCCACTCTGGGATATCACAACTGACCGTCAAATCTGAGGACACCATCTGAATCAACTGTAGCCTGACCCCCAATAGCCTGCAACACTAAATCTCGAAGACCCACTAATGACTCATCCTCAAACTGTCAGATCTAAATATTATCTACCAGTAAACATTAAGCCCCAATAAAAGCCAATACTCGGCTGGAGTCTAAAATGTCAAATCGGAACAACATGTTAGCTAGGGGCTGTATGTTTGAAGCTAATGGTCATTCCTTGGCTGCCAAGAGTACTAGGCTGCCACACTTACAGTCTTCCGACTTATGGCATCCGTTACCATGTTCTCCTTGCCCGTATGGCATAAAGTAGAAATATCATAGTAAGCCAACAACACAATCCGTTGTCTCTGGAGGGAATTTAGGTACCACTGAGTCATAATGTATTGTAAGCTCTAGCGGTCTATTTAAATATCACAATGCACCCAATATAGATAGTGCCTCCAAATCATGAGCGCAAACATTACTGTCGCTAACTCTATGTTGTGTGTAGGGTAGTTATACTCCAGGGCCCGTAACTGAAGAGAAGCATAAGTAATAACTGAACCACACTGCATTAATACACAACCTAGTCCAATATGGGAGGCGTCATAATGTACCGCAAAGCTTTCTCCCTCAACAGGTAGTGTTAGAACATGAGTTGTAGTCAGCAACTCCTTCAGCCTCTGAAAACTGGTCTCACACTAATTGAACCACACTAATGGTACACTTTGGCGAGTCAATCGAGTCAAGAGGTCAACAATGGCGGAAAAAATCAACAAACCATTTGTAATACCCTGTCTACCTGATAAAACTCTAATCTCTGCCACTGAAGTAGGCCTAGGCAAGCTATGAATCACGTCAACCTTAGTTAGATCCACCCTATGCCCTTGCCAGACACAACATGACTTAAGAAGGTCAAATACTAAAGCCAAAACTCACACTTAGGAAATTTGGCATACAACCCATGATCTCAGAGTGACTGTAGCATAATACAGAGGTGCTAGGTATGTTTCCCTCGATTGTACGTATATATCAAGACATCATTAATAAAAACTACAACTAAAGAGTCCAGATACGACCAAAATACCCGAGTCATGAAGTCTATTAATTCTACAAAGGAATTAGACAGCCAAAAGACATGACTAGGAACTCATAATCCCTATAATAGGTCCGAAAGGCAGTCTTTTGAATATCCTTTGTCCGGATCCTACTCAAATATTAGATCAACCTCAGAAAACAATGATGCCCCTTAAACTAATCAAATAAATCATCACTACATTATAGAGGATAGCAGTTCTCCACTGTCACCTTTTAGATTGTCGATAGCCAATACACATCCGGAGAGTCCTATCTTTCTTTGTCACAAAGAAGATAGGAGCTCTCAAGGGAGATACACTTGATTGTATGAACCCTAGATGTAGTAGACTCTGAAGCTGTGAATTAAGCTACTTAGGCTCTGCAGGAGCCATCCGCTACAAAGGAATAGATATGGGCATAGTGCCTTGCTCAACCTCTATCGTAAAACCAACTTCCGCTCAGGCAGCAACCTGGGAAAATCTGTTGGAAAAATATCAGGGAACTCATACATAACTGGCATGGACTCCATAGTAGTAGTCCCAACTATAATATCACAAATATGAGCTAAATAAATTAAACACCGTAAAGATATAAATCACTAAGCCTGAAGGTATGATATAATACCAGTCGAGACTCAGCTCATGGAACCCTGCCAAACCACTAATGACATCCTTGGTAACTCCAAGGTGGTTGTCATAGAAGAACAATCTAACACAACATGATGTGGGACCAACCAATCCATACCCAAAATAAGATCAAAGTCTGATATACCAAGTAATATAAAATCAATAGAAGTGTCAAAACCCTGAAGTATAACCATGCAACCTCTGCAAAGCTGATCTACCACAAGTGAATCCCTTACTGGGGTCGATAAACAAACCTAGGAGGAAAGAGGCATGAGAGTCATGTCCCGGCAGGAAACACAATACATAGACACATAAGAAAATGTGGAACCTTGATCAAATAAGGCTAAAACTAGCTACTAGCATGCAATAATCATACATGTGATGGCCTCATAAGAAGCTTCGGCCTAATCCTTTTATGATGTGGAATAAAAGTTTCCCTGATGGCCTCCTCAAACATCACTACTAGTCCCTACACTGATCATCTCGACGACTAAGATCCTAACCCTTGCCACCTGGTGAAGGTGCCGTCCTAGTGGGTTGTGGGTAACAAGTGTTCTGCACCCAACACAACCCGATACAACCATGTCTCTATAGTCCTTAATTAAACAAGTAACAAATAATTCTAATGAGAAGAATGACTTTGTACTCATGCTATGGAGATGGTATAGGGAAGAGGATTTTCATGAATCACATAACAAATAAGGTCTAAGAGGCGAGTAAGTATGACTCACGCTATGGGGCAATAGGGGACTTGGACTTTCATCACATCATCAATAAATATCGACACATAGAAGGGGATAAGGACTAAGGGAGTTCTTTCATAATCACATAAACATAGTAGAAGTCAAGATCAAAACATAAATAGCAATATATCCAACGACACCTCTAACATGAGTGGAACGAGCGCCGAGACATATCCCCGGATCACCCTCAAAAGATAAATATCCATAGATAAATAACATAACAAAGCATGAAATTAACATCCAAATGCAGGACTCACCAATAGCAATCTTTGAAAAAACTGTCTTGCCATGAGGAGAAGGATGAATAGGAGCTCCGGTCCCTACAAAGATAGATCATGCAGGAAAAAAGTATGTTTTAGTATTTGGAATATATTAAGTATGCGGTGTGCAATGCAACAAGGTAGCATAATCCACAATTAAACAATATGCATATTCATAGTGAATGGATGTAAGCTAAATATGACATGAATAATCAATGCTTTAGCCAATACATGCATAAAGAATAATTAAATCATGTGACATATCGTACATAGGTGGAAAGGGACCATAACGGACAAATAAGACCAATTGAGCTAGTATTTGGAATCTCGGTGTTCACTCCACACCAAAAAAGGAGTGGTCTACTTTGCCAAGGTAAACCATCCACTCACCTTACGATATAATCGGAGAGTGTTTTCACATATCCCCACCTTATGGCATGGCCTTTCTGGAGGGTGTCGCAAGATATCTTCACCTTACGTCATAGCCTTTTTAGTTGGTGTCACAAGATATTTTTACCTTATGGCATGTCCTTTTTGATAGGTATTAAGATATGTCCTTACCTTATGATACTATCTCCTCGGTAGGGATTTCAATGTAATCTATCTTACGGTATGACCTTTACGTTAGATATCACACAATACCCTTTGGTGGCACGTAGTTATAAACACAATGGCTACCATCCAAGGTCCTCTCGGTCCTAGGTCAACAATCTCATGGAATACTCAATTCACATCCATATTAATAGCTTACATAATTTCATAACTCATGGCAGAATCATAAGAGTATCTCATCAAACAATCACTTCATATCATCAAGAAAGCGCTTCATATCATTGGTACACTTGCAGCATTCTCATGAGCTCATAGCATGCATAATAGCCCTTCCACATTTACAATATTCATAATTCACATGCCTTACCCAAAGGCCCCTATATATTTAAGAGACTCATCACATAACGTTTGTCTAACAATGGTGGATATTTATGCATATGCTTAAAATTATAAAATTCAAGAGCATAATACATTGGAGAAATAAAATCAATTCATTTGAAAGTCATTAAAGCCAACCTGCCAACATTGTAGTAAAAACCCTAATTTCAGTCTCATAAAATCCAACTAAAATTCATAAGTTCTTCCTAGCTTTCATGGAATCATAAGGTGTATGGCTCTAGTATCATAAAATCAATCATAATATCAAACCCCTATGGTATTCAAGCATAATTAAATCATTGCTTGAAGAATTTAAACTTAAATCATGTATACAATGCATAGTAAGATTTACCATAAAGTATTAAACCTTCAAATTCATAAAATTTGGTAAAGAGAAGGATTGGATTCATGGAAGGAATTTATCCCATTAATGAAGCCTACATACCTTTAACTTAAGAGTTTCTTGAAGAAAAGCTTGTGGAAGACTTGAGGCTTCAATTTGGTTCTTGAAGCTCAAAGCAAGTTTTTGAGATATCCTGAATTTAGATGAGAGAATTGTGAAGAATTGGGAGAACTTTTGAGGTATTTGAGTGTTCTAGGGCTTGGAAATGGCCGAAGAGTAAGGTATTCCTAAATATATAGGCATTGGGCTTTTACCCAGTTGCCCTTAAGTGAAAACAAGAAATTAAGGAGCTTTTTGAACTAGTGCGCGATGACTCCACGATGCGGACTTGTTACAGAGTAGTACATTTTCAAGCAAAGTGAAAATTTTCCCTATTTAGGCGCAGGAATGGGTTTAGGCAATTTAAACACCAGTGGACAACAAGTCTGCAATGCAGAATGGTCGCATACTTTTCTAGTTAAGCCCCAAATCATTGAAAAATTTACTTTCTCCTAAGGGTCATCCAAGAATGAATACCACTACTTCCCTACACGATTCGCCCCCCGAAACTCAATATAAAGTCATATTTGAGAAGTCATGTGTGGATTTTAGATATCAAAGAAATATACTATAGGGTATCTTTCTGAGGCACATGGAAGGTGTTACATTATCTCCCCCTTGGGAACATTCATCCCCGAATGTAATGGAAATATACGTAAGAGGAGTGATTAGAAAACTTTCATCCCAACATGATATAATCCATGCACTTAAATATTTTTCTTAAGAGTTTGAAACACATATAAAAAATCACCTAAACTTGTTACCATTAACATGTATTCATGGAAATATTGCATAAGGGCTGAAACTTAAGAGTTGAAATCATAGATAGGATTTAATTTGTTACCTTAGGCTTTAATAGAGTGAAAGAGGTACGCATATCACTTGTTCATGTCCACTTCGGCTTCCTAAATGGCACTTTCGACTTGTTGATTCCTCCAAAGGACTTCTACAAATGCCGCATCTTTGTTTCTCAACCTCTTAATTTGCCTATCTAACATTTCCATTGGGACTTCTCCATAAGTAAAGTTATCTTCTACAACACCCACAACATCCAAAGGCACTATAGAACATGGATCACCGACACACTTCTTCAACATAGATACATGGAAGACCGGATGAACCATACTCATCTCCATAGGCAACTCCAACTCGTAGGCAACCTCACAAATTCTCCTAAAAATTCTATAAGGCCCTACAAACCTTAAGCTCACCTTTTCATTCCTGCCAAACCAGACCACACCCTTGATGGGTGAGACCTACAAATACACCTAATCAACAATATCAAGCTCAAGATGTCTTCTCCTCACACTAGAGTGGGACCTTTGTCTAATCTGAGCCGTCTTCAATATATCCCTTATCAACCTCACCTTTTCCAAAGCCTCCATGACCAAATCAGTGCATAATAAGGCATTTTCCCCCAAATCAAACCACCAAACAGAGATCTACATCACCTACCATATAGAGCTTCAAAGGGAGCCATTCCAATGATAAAGTGATAACTATTGTTGTAAGCAAACTCAAGGAGAGGAAAATGTTCATCCCAACTACATTTGAACTCCAAAACACAAGCCCTAAGCATATGCTCATGATTTTGAATTTCCTTTAGGGTTGACCATTCCTTTGAGGATGAACGACCATGCTAAGCTTGAATTTGGTACCAAGACCCTTTTGGAAGGATCTCCAAAAGTGAGAAGTTATTTGAGCACTAGGATTTGAAATAATTGACAATGGTACCCCATGTAACCTAACCAACTCATGAATATATAGTTTGGCCTAATCTTTGGCACCATAAGTTATTTTAACCGGTAGGAAGTGATACAATTTTGTCATTCTATCAACAACAATCCAAATAGTTTCCAAGTGCTTTCTAGTCTTTCGCAAACCAATCGCAAAATCCATGTTGATCTCTTCCCACTTCCAAGTAGAAATTTCTATGTCTTAGGCTAGGCCACCCTGCCTTCGATGTTCAGCTTTGGCTTGTTCTCAATTATGGCAACTGGCTACAAACATGGCAATATCTCTCTTCATACTAACTCATCAATACGTTTCTCTCATGTCTCTATACATCTTCGTAGAACAGGAATGAATAGAGTAGGATGATTATGTGCTTATTTCAAAATTAATTCCCTTAACCCGTCAACATTAGGCACACATAACCTACCTTTGTATCTAAGGACACCATCTCACCCTTGGGAGAAAACCTCTACTTTACCATCCTTCACCGAAGCTTACAATTCTAGCAGGGGGGGGGGTCAATATCTCATTTGGATTTGACCTCTTCAATCAAAGTAGATTCGGAACCATCAATAACTACCACACCTCCTTTTTCAACTTCATTGAACGTAACCCCCAACCTAGCTAGCCGGTGATCTTCTCTAGCAAATTCCTTATTGCCATCATCTATATGAGCTACACTTTCCATGGATACTATTTAGAGAATTTGCCATGACATTAGCTTTGCCGAGATGATATGCACACTCATGTCATAATCCTTAAGAAGTTTTAACCACCTTCTGTGTCTCAAATTAAGATCCCTTAGTGTGAACACATTGGAGACTCTTGTGGTCAGTGAATACGTCTACGTGAACTCTATACAAATAAAGATGCCATATTTTCAAAGAAAATATCATGTTCCAATTCAAGATAATGGGTGGGAGAGTTATGTTCATTCACCATTAGTTGCCGAGAAGCATATACTATGCCTTTGCCACTTTTCATCAATACACACCCCAAACCAACCCTTGAAGCGTCACAATAAGCCACAATCCCTTTAGATAGTGCCAAAATAAGAGCGAATGTAAGCTTGTCTTTCAAAGGTTTAAAACTTCTTTCACATTCATCAGTCCAAACAAATTTTGCCCTCTTTTGTGTCAATTTTGTTAAAGTGGAAGCAACTGAAGAGAATCCATTCACAAATCTCCAATAGTACTCGCTAAGCCAAAGAAACTCCTAATATCCGTTGGAGTCAAGGGCCTAGGACAATTATTCATCACTTCCATCTTCTTAAGGTCAAATTTAATTCCATCACTTGACACCAAATTCCCTCGGAAAGAAACTTCCTTCAACCAAAATTCACATTTATCAAATTTAGCAAAGAACCTTTCATCTCTCAAAATTTGCAACACTGCCCTCAAATGATTCACATGCTCTTCTTCACTTCGGGATTAAATCAATGTGTCATCTATGAAGACCACCACAAACTTGTCAAGGTCGGGTTTAAAGACCCTATAAATGAGTTCCATAAATCACCAGAGAATTAGTTAAGCCAAATGAGATCACCATACATTCAAAATGCCCATATCTAGTTTGAAAAGAAATCTTGGGAATATCACACCCTCTCACCCTCATTTTGTGGTATCTGAACTGAAGATCAATCGTTAGAAAAATGACTAGCCCCTTGTAGATGATCAAATATGTCATCTGTCCTTACAGGGCTACTAGTTCGTTATAGTGACGTTGTTGAGTTGTCAGTAGTCGATACATATTTTATGTGATCCATTTTGCTTTCTTACAAACAACATTGGTGCACCCCAAGGTAACTTTCTAGGCCTTATAAAACCCTTCTCAATTAAATCCATCAATTAGTCCTTCAACTCCTTTAACTCTTTGAGGCTATACAGTAAAAGGGGAATGGAAATGGGTCATGTATGGGGGAGGAGGTCCATACAAACTCTGTCCCCCTTTTGGGAGGGACATGGCAAGCTCATCGGGGCAAACATCAAGAAACTCATTGATCACCAAAACTAACTCAATAGGAGAGACTTTAGACTCAATATCCCTAACCTTCACAAGATGGTAAATGCAACCTTTAGAAATCAATTTTTGGGCCTCAAGACAAGAAATGAACCTACCCTTCACCATCGAATTATGACCTACCCACGCTCATTAGGATATAGGAACTTAACTTGGTGAGTTCTACAATCAATTGAAGCATAATATGCATGTAAATAATCCATCCTCAGAATAATATCAAAATCTACAATGACAAGCACAACAAAATCACAAGACAAGACTTCATGCAATATAGACAAAGGACAACACCTATAGACTCTTCTAGCAATAATGAACTCACCTACAGGGGTAGACATCTCAAAGGGTTCACACAATGATTTGCAATGTAATGTTTTGATTTTAGATCTTCTTTTTAATGAATGAGTACCTTGTTTTGGTTTCTTTCTTTGTTCTTCTTTTTCATTTTATGTATTCTTGTGATATATATTATGTTGTTGTTGTTTGTGTCAATATTGGATTTACTATGGGTTTACTTTAATTTTTCCATGATTCCAAAAGGGAAAAAAATGATATATGCTTTCACTATTAAACAAGCCAAACAAGTGTTTGTGACAGAGGGAATTGAAATCAGGACATCGTTGGAGGAAATTCATTAACATTCATAGGGGGAACAACTATGCTGAAATTGATACAATATGTTAAATATGTTGAAATACGATGCTACGCATGTCATGAGTTTGTCTTTATATAAAAGGGGAGAATGATATTATGATATTTGGATGATTTAACAAACCATGGAAACAGATGAGGGACATGATTTCTGAGTGCTGTGAAATTGAAAGTGACACCCGACGAAGAGTACATTGTGCACTAACAGTTTGTTATTTATTGGTGCATGTCTTCCTGCTATGAAAAGATTCACTAGATCGAAAATTGCTCCAAATATTGCTGATATTGGATATATATATATATGTATATATATATATATATATATATATATATATGTATACTATATATATATATATCTAATATTTCATGAGAAGAAAGGTGGAGAGTTTCTAAACAAATTGAGTGAGTGTTCATTGTGAGGCTCACGAGTAGTACACAAGGAAGATTAAAGTGTTTCTTGCTTTGTGTACTTTATTATTCTTAATGAGTACTTGCATCTTGTAAATAGATTCTTATTCTATAAAGGGATTAATTATTAAGAAAGCTTTTCCTCTTCATTGTTGAGTTCATAGCTAAAGTTAGCTATGTTAAATTGTTAAAGTCTAAGTGTACTATAGTTAGTCAATTTAGTGGGTAGCAGAGTAGCTAGTTAGTTGCTCAAACTAATGGTGGAGTAACCACAGTGAGGAGGAAGGAGTTCAGGGTTAAATTCTATGATTGAATGAATTTGTATTCGAAAACTTTGCTCCTTCTATGTCTAATGGAGTTGGGGCGATATCCAGTGAGTATAGGCCATGGTTTTCTCCACCCTTGAGCAAGGGGTTTTCGACGTAAAACAACTTGTGCATTTTCACTTTGCTTCTTTACAGTTTTAGCTATTTTTTGTTGACTATTTTTCTTATTAGGGACCTAGTCCCTATATAATAAGTAGATACGTATGTTACATCAAAAAGGATTGTAGGCATTTTTAGAATGTTTCTTTTCTACCAAGGGAAATAAAAAATGTAGGTTCCTTGGAAAGGATTGAGTGGCGATTATATTTTAAGTCTGATAGGATTACTAGTAGCCGACAAAAAGCTTGCACTGAGTAGTATTATGTTTCTAAAAAGATGATTAAGAATAATTTATAGAGTGCTAACCTTTTGAATTAGGACCAAGTCACTTAATGAAGTTTTAGATAATGAGCTTAAGTTATTTTCTGAGCTTTGTTTTCTTGCTTGAAATCACTATGCATGAGTACTTATAGATAAATACATGAGTTCATTCGGACACAAAAAATATTGCAGAAATAATAGGATACTTGCTCTTCTAATAAGATAAATAAAAAAAATATTAGGTTCCTTAGAAAGGATTGAGCGGCGATTAGGTTTTAAGTCTGGTAGGATTAATAGTAACTGACAAAAAGATGTCATTCAGTAGTACTATTGTTCCCCAAAGACAAATAAGAATAATGTAAAGAGTGCAAAGCTTTTGAATTAGGACCAGGTCCCTTTATGAAGTTTCATATAATGAGCTTAAGTTATTTTCTCAGCTTTGTTTTCTTGCTTGAAATTACTATGCATGAGTACCTACATATAAATACATGAGTTGATTTGGACACAAAAAGTATTGCAGAAATAATAGGATACTTTCTCTTCTAATCATAGCCTAAAAGGAAGTTGATTCACTTCAAAACAAAGACTTCCTTGCATCTTCAACATCCCAAGAATTAATCTATTCTTCTCAAATTAATCCTCACTCAAAGCCTTTGTGAAATTATATACAATTTGATCTTTAATTTTGAAAAATTACATGCACATATTCCCTTTTTCTACATTCCTCTGTAGAAAATAATGTTTCAAATCAATGTGCTTTGTCCTTTTGTGATGGATCACATTTTTTGCCATATTCAAAGCATATGTGTTTTTACACAACAAAGAGATAGTATGTGTGATTATACCAAAATCCTTTAGTTTCTGTTTTATTGATAGTAATTGAGCACAACAAGACGTAGCAGCTACATACTCAACTTCGACATTTGAAAAAGCAACTGAATTGTATTTCCTGGTTCCCCAATACACAAGACATTATCCAAGGAAATAAGCTCTTCTAGAAGTACTCTTTCTATGTATTTTATACCTAGCATAATCGACATTACCATAACTAATCAGCTCAAAAGGATTCATCTATTGGATAGTATAGCACCAAGTCCCATGTTTTCTTCAAGTACCTATATATTCTTTTAGCTGCCATGAAGTTGGACTTCTTTGGCTTTGTTTGGAACTCTACACACATTCCAACACTAAATACAACGTCTAGTCTACTTGCAGTCAAATACAGTAATGATCCTATGATATCTTTGTACATAGACTCAATAAAACAACAAACAAGTTCATCAGCATTTAACATGGGATTTGTTACCATAGGAGTGTTAGTAGGCTTTGCATCCTGCATTTTAAATTTCTTCAGCCACTCTTTGATATGCTTTTCTTCACTAATTGTGTTTCTTTTTGGAATTTTTTAATCTACAAACCCAAAAAGAAACTCCATTAACTTCTCATGCTTATTTCAAATTCACCCCGCATTAGATTTGAGAATTCATCAAACATGGATTCAGAAGTAGCACCAAAGATGATATCATCAAAATAGACTTGTATGATGAGCTGGTCAACTCCTCTTTCCTTTAAAAAACAATGAGTTGTCTATTTCTCCTCTTTTGAAACCATTCTCTAGATGTAACTGGGACAACCTCTGATCCATGCTCTAGGTGCCTCTTTCAAGCCATACGATGCCTTCTGTAGTTTAAGCACATGGTTGGGATGATCAACATTTTCAAATCCAAGAGGTTGTCTGACAAACACTTAAGAAAAGCACTTTGAACATCCATTAGATAGAGCTTGAAACCTATGAATACTTCAAAGGCTATAAGAATTTTGATGGATTCCATCTGTTGCAACAGGAGAAAATGTCTCATCATAACCAGTGCTTTCTTTCTGGTTGTAGCGTTGAACCACCAGCCTTGATTTGTATCGAACAATAGTTCCATGTTCATCCAACTTGTTCTTAAAAACCCACCTAGTTCTAATAATTGTTCTATTAGATTGCTTAGGGACAAGATACCGCACCTTACTTCTTTCAAACTGCTGCAAACCTTCTCACATGGAATTTACTCAATCAACATCTGTTTGAGCTTACTTCATATATTTAGGCTCAACAGAAGAAACAAAAGCTTAAATGCATACATGTTCCTTATTTTTTATCTAATTTTAATTCCATAATCCACAGGTGAGATGACATTATCCAAGGGATGAGTAGATCTGACTCTCTTTGAGGATATTTTGAGAGCCTAACTGTCTTCCATATTTTGAAGATCATACAAACACTTTATTCAATGGACGGTATCCTTTTGTTGAAAAATCTATGAGGCTTTCTAGAATTTGTATAAGAAACAAATATACCTTCATCACTTCATGCATCAAACTTGTCAATGTTTTTCTTGACATTGTTAATAGCAAAGCATTTCCACTTAAAAGCTCTCAATTAACTCATGTTACACTTTCTATTGTTAAGCAATACATAAGGTGTTTTGTTGAGAATAGAACTGATCAAGACTCTATTCTTCACATTACATGTAGTGTTCACAGCTTTTGCCTAAAAATTTGTGGGAACTCTAGAATCTATCAACATTATTATGGAAATATCCCCCAAGGTTGTATTCTTACTTTCTACCATATTATTTTGCTGAGGAGTTATGGGAGCTGAGAAATTGTGATGGATTTCATTTCTACACAAAAGATATCCATCTTTGCATTTTCAAACTAAATTCCATGGTCGGGCCTGATCTCTACTATTCAACTTAGTTTGTATCAACTTAGAAAAGATAAAAAATACATCATAGGGTTTATCTTTGGACCTCAAGAGCAAAGTCCACGTAAACCTTGAGTAATGATCCACGACCACCAAAATGTACTTCATTCCTCCTCTGCTTTGAATCTTCGCTAGCCCACATAGATCCACATGAATCAACACCAATGGTCTTGTAGTACTAGCTTGGACTGCTTTGGTTTAAAAGATGATTCACAAACTTTATCTTCTAAAAATAATATTTTTGATAGCCCACGGACCAAGACCTTTGCCGCAAGTTTGCTAAGGAATGAAGAACTTACATGAGCAAGTATTTGTTCCAAAGTTCTTCATTGTAACTTTTAGCATTAAGACATGTAATTTCATTTCTTTCTATAGAATCCAGATCAGTTATATACATGTTCTTCAGTCTTTTTGCAACAACTCACTTCTTATGAATCCAAATTGGTAACAATATAATTTTTCATAAACATTTTACTTTATTTCCCATGTCAAGGATTTGAGATACACTACAGAATATCAGTCCATTCAGATTATAGACATTATCTATTGAGTATTCTAGAGACTTTCCAGTTCTTCCAATACCAAAATGTATACTATTTTGCATTTCCAAAGGAACACCTTCATCTTTAAGTGCTTTGAGAGATAGGAAGCTTTTAACATTTCATGTCATATGCTTTAAACAACCACTATCCATGTAACAACATTGGTTGTTGCTTCCTTCCCTTGCCTACAGTATAGCACTTGTTAGTCTTAGGAACCTATTTCAATCACAGTTCTCGCTAGGCATATAATGGTGTAATTAACACTTTTGTTATCCAGGGAGTAGGACCACTTTCTTCGGCTTAGAAATATTCTGAGAATTATTTCTCAGACCAAGTCCCACTCTAATTTTCTTTTGTTCGAAATATCCAGCTTAACATTTATCAGATTTTTTTGATATAGGACAGTTAGTCTTCAGATGACCATCCCTTCCACAATGAGTAAGAAATAACAAATTTGAACAATTGACATTTTTGATGTGAGAGGTATGAGACAGAATTTTCTTACTATTGTCTCCTCGATGAGTTAGAGTGTCTAGCATTTTAGAAAACAATCCATTTGAGTGATTTAGATAATTCATTGACTGGGGGCAGGTCCTTTTCTAACAGAGTATTCCTTTTTAGAGCCATAGCATATTTAGTTTCAACATCATGCAATCTAGCTTCAATGTAAGGATGCAAGTTACTAGTTTATTCTTTCCCTTTTTTTTTATATCCCTTTGATTCTTTATTCAAATTTTCACAAAGATCTTCATTTTCTAATTTCAGATTTATTATATGTTTCTCATATTCAGATAATTGAGAAACTAAGGAAATGTTTTCATCTTAAAGAAGATCTAACTGGTTATTCAACACATCTTTTTAAGTACTTGGCAAAGTAATTGGAGCAATAAGAATAGTATATAACTTCTTCAACATTTTTTACTAGAAAAGATGTGCAGATGTTCTTAATTTCATATAGGGTTGCCTCTTCCTTAGGTTCATCATAATCTTCAGACCTTTCCATGAATGCAAAACATTTGATTGAGGATCTCATCCTCTTTCTTCACAACCATTAAGAAAGCGTCCTCTGGGCACTTAGACACTTCTGACTCACAGGAGAAATTTCCCTAGAATGCAAGAGAATTCCTCACTACATAGTTTGGTGCAGCCTTTCTACTTTTCTTGTCAGGGACCTGGTCCCTTCACTTGTTTTTCTTGCTTCAAGCCTTTGCATGATTTTTGTACTCTGTCTTGTGCTTTGCAGATAAAATACCCTTGTTTTCCATATTTGTGACACAGATCATTGGCAGTAGAAGCTCTACTAGGATTTTTCATTCTTCTTGAAGCCTCCATGTTTCCTCTCAATTTTTCAAAACCTTTTAGTGAGATATGCCATCTAGTCTTCATCTTCTTTTGATTCTTCACATTGCGTTACCTTCAAAGCCAATGACTTGTCCTTTTTAGCAACATCATTTTCTCTATTCAACTCATGAGTTTATAGATTACCAATCAAAGCCTTCATAATCAATACCTTCAAGTCGTTTGCCTTAGTAATTACACTAACCTTGCAAGACAAATATTGGAAAGAATTATGAGGATCTTCCTTACCTTCTCGCTAGGATCAATAGGTTCACCCAAGCATTGAACTTCTTGATAATGGATGTGAACATGGTATACATATCTTTAATAGATCCTCCTTCTTTCATGGTGAAATTTTCAAAATGAGTAGTTAGCATATCCACCTTAGAATCCTTAATCTACTAACTAACTTCATGAGTTGCATGCAAGATTTCTTAAATCTCTTTTGCTGATCCAGTTGTATTCTTCAACCCAAATTCCACAGAACAACAACTCCGTTGCTTTGTATTTCTTTTCAATCTTATTTCTATCCACATTAGTGTATTATTGTCTAGTATTAGGAAATACTAGAGTAATTTCTCCATCCTTCACCTCCAAGGTCGGAACATGAGGACCATCAAGCACAATGTCCCATAGCTTACTATATTCAGCCATGAGAAAATCACATATATGAGTCTTTTAAAAACTATAAAATTACCCACTAAAGATAAGCGGTCTTGTAGATGACTGATCCCTCTTCTAGATTCAGTGGAGCTTCTATTTCTTCTTTAAGATTGCTTATAGTTGTTAACCTTTGGGTGAGTCTTTTCAGTTATAACTATTGATAAAACACACACGCCCGTTGAGTGTATGGGGAATCAGTCTCTCATTAGAATAGCATTAAATAATAATTGCTAAAATAGAGAAGCAACAAAGTAAGATCATATAAACTATTTTATGTGGAAATACCCTGGCTCAACAGAGGTGAAAACCATGACTTGTATTCACAGGATTTGCATCAAACTCCACAAAGCTCAAAGAAACAATATTTTTTTTATTACAAACTCTTGCAATCAAGAAAGTTTACTCTAAATCCCTTTCCCCTAGTTATAATAGCTCTGCCATAGGTTGGAGCACACTAAGTAGATACTCCACTACCTACTAAATTGGCTAACTCTACCCATCTTAGACTTGAATACTCACCATAGCTAACTTTAGCGATGAACTCAACAAATGAAAAATGATGGCTTGTTGATTATCATATTTCTTTATAGATTAGGAATCAATTATGAGATGCAATTACTCAATAAGGACACTGAACTATACAAACTAAAAAAAACTCTGATTTTTCTAAGTTTACTACTCGAGAGCGTCACATAGAATATTCACTCTATGTGTATCGAGACCCTCAAGTTTTTTCTCAAGAATGGTCGGATATATTATAGCACTCTCCATGTTCTATAGCCTAGAAAATGAAAAGTCTGACATTTTCTAGACTAAAAGGTTGAACAAGCCAATATACAGACCGTGGAGAGATGACAGGTTTTAGAAAGGTCTCGTGGACCTACCTCTAGAGAATTGGAAAATAATGGGGTTTTGGAAGTTATTCGACGATTACAATGGACCGTAGATAAAACCTTGCCTGTCCAACTGGTCATGAAAGGTGCCTTGAAGAGCTTCTCTAAGTCTGAAGAGGTTGCATGAAGGGATTCACGGTCTTTATATTGAACCATGAAAAATATTGTTTGTTCCTGGTATAAAAGTTGCAATTTCGAGTAGCTCACTTTTTGGGACATGTCATCCACGAAATCTAAGGACCTAGCCCTTGGGAGCCCTTAACATCACTTAACAATGTAATTTTTGAAGTTTTTGGCCCGAGGTGCACACCATGGAGCACACCACGACTTATGGTGCACACCGCTAGCTTTGATGTTTCACGTGAAGGGTCCCTTGGGGTTGGTTCCAGCTCCTCCTTGTGTTTTCTTAACGTATTTACCAAATGTTCACTTTATGGAACCCTTCACACCCCGTGGTGCACTCCACGGACTGTATAGGGTGTCTCGAATGTGGCCTTATTCCATTTGAAGGGTGCCTATGTGGTTTAACACGAAAGGTTCCACCACAGAACCCTCCACGGTCCATGTGGAACACCACGGCTGGTAAAGGGTCTCGTGGAGAGCACCCTCCACTTGAAACCCATGTTTTCAAAACCATGCAAATACCGAACCCCTCACGGCCTGTGGTTCACACCAAGATCAATGTAGAGGGTCGTCTAGTGCATACATGAAATTTTAACCCGATTTTATTAAGGGTATTTTTGGTACTTTAGCCTAAACCCTTAATCTTTTAGGACTTTTTTAGACTAGTCTAAAACCCTTAAATCATGCGTTGGTCAATTTATTCACTCCACTCTCAATTCTAACATTTAACTTTAGAAATTCAAATTTCCTAAAACTACTGTCAAGCCAAGCTTTGATTATTAAAGTCAGGGGATTCAAGAGTGTTTCATTCTCAAGTCTAATTCATCTAATTCCTCCTATTTTCTTCAAGGTATGTGTGTTTTCGTTCATGATTCCTTTTCAATCATGAATCCCCAAAATCTATTTCATGAAATTAATGATTTTTATGTATGAATTGCAAGTGGGTTTTTAACGTTGCTTTAATTTGAAGCTACTATGTTTTTAAGTCCATATCAAGTGTTGATTTTAACCTGATTTAAGTCTTATTATATAGATTTACATAGATTTACTGAGACTTTAATATGCATGTCCCATTTAATTATGAATTTAAGGATGGGTAACTTCAAGTTTGTTTTAATTGTTGATTTCTTTTTGGATTAAGTATGATTTCATCTTATTGACATGTTTGAGCTTGAATACAATATACCCATGCTATTCTATCATTCCTCCTTGCATGTGCAGAAAGGCCAACGTATTTTTTAGATTTATGGTGTAGGATATTGCCAATTATGATTATCGCTATGACTTGAATACAAGTATGGTTATGACATGACATGTGATCAGAAAATGTCTATGATATGCCTTCAAAAATTATGGGTGTATATACACGACTATATACAGGTATGAATGAGTCATTTGATGCATGGATGTATGAAATGAAGCATGGTTTAGCCTTTGAGCCCGAGAATGTATGATTATGAACTATAATTGGCTCTTAAGCCCAGGTATGCATGATTTTGAAGTATGATTTGGGTCTTAAGTTTAAGTATGCATGACTATATTTTAAAAAGACCTTTTCTTCTATTTCAAGCATTTATGTGTATATGTAATCATATAGGAAAATGGCTTAGCACTGAATGAGATTGTAGGCGATGGACTGTTCCTAAGGGTCCTTAAATAAGGCCTACCTTTCTCATAACAATGAGCCAACATGGGTTCATGTTTATGCATCTTTGTGCATGCTTATGTTGATGTAAAACATCTTTGAAATGGGTGTTGGTTCTGTAAGGTGAGGTACTCTTCATAATGGGTGTTGTTCCATAAGGTAAGGTATAGGTTTCCTTTGGCAAGTAGTCTACACATTCTCTTGTGTAGAGGCAACTTTGGGACTCCAAGTAATATCCCTCTTGGTCTTAAATGTTGATTGAGTTCCTATACCCATTATTTTTATGTATTATGAGAGTCATGCATCATGGATTTAAGGCGTCTTGTTATGCCATTCCTTCCATTATACTTTCTTCTGTATATATATATATATATATATATGCCTTTGTCATGTATCAACGATTTACAGGTTATCATGTTCATAACCAGTGCATTATTGCTTACTTGGTACATTCTAATGGACTAACACATACGTTTTGCCTACATGATCTCAATATGTAGGGGCCAGAGACTTTCCTCATCCACCTTTTCATGCTTAAATTCCGTTTGTGGATGTTTTCTTGTGGTGACTTCTTTATTAAGAGGACAAAACCCACATTATGTCGACCTACCTGATGTTATAATTATCTTATCTCTTTTACTTTGAGGGTGAGCCTAGAACATGTCTTAGCCCTTGTCCTATTTACGACATAAAGGTATTATTGGACGTCATATAAACTCTATGTACAACCTATATTTGTTTGATGCTTCTATAGGCTATGCTTATATCTTATGTTATGTTGATGTTATAATGTAATGATGAAATCCCTAAGTCTCTATTCTTATAGTTTGAATCATATGAACCCGCACTAAAGAAATTCTTGTCATACTTTGTTGATGGCAAGTACCATGTTCCTTCTCCCCATAGCTTGACTCTCCACTTCTCATCCCTCAGATTTACTCATTAAAATTGTGTGACAATGAGTCTCATACCCTGTTATCCCATGGCTTGAGTCCAAAGCCCCTAACCTTAGTATCACTTTTTAATATTTGAATTGCTTTTCTGAACCGATGATGTGTAAATGGATGATTTGAGGCTTCTTTGGGGAATTTCGGGCTCCCAATCACCATTTCATTCCTAGGTCCTAGGCTTGGATTGTGACAAGCATGGTATAAGAGCACTAAGGTTTTAAAATGATTCGTGTAATCCGACATGCCATGTCATGTAGAATCCTATTTACAGGTGTGAAGTGCACAATACCTATGAGTAGGAGTCTATAAGTCATTTTAGGAAATGTCTCAAGTAAAGTGCTATTCATGGGTTTGAAGTTCACATTTGCTTTTCTGGTCCATTTGTTCCTTCTTGAGCTTGGAGAGGCCAAATTAACATAATTTATCAATGTCAAATAGAGAGGAATCAGTGTGAGGGAGCATGTCCTCAAGTTTACAAATCTCTCAAAATATTCTCCTCTACTAGTGGGTGGCCCTCGTGCAAGAATGCACAACTTTATTTCAAGGGTCTCTTACTTGGTTGTGAAAGAATATAATACGACTACGCTAATTCAGGAGATGGACATTTCTAGACTCATGGATTATGTTGAACAAATTGAAGGGGAGAATCTAAAAGAGAGGTGAATGAAGGATTCTAAGAGAGCCTGTTATAATCGTGGGTTAACAAAATCTAAAAGTTTTGGTTGTATTGCTCATCTCCGACATGGCCAAGGGTCGAATTCGAGGGTTTCCAATGGTAGAGCACCTCCTCTCGAGGCATAAGGTGAAGGTGGGACAAGATATCCTAGATATGGCAGGTGTGGAAAAGGTATTCTGGGAAGATGCTTGAAAGATTTGGGTGCTTGCTATGGCGTGGTGAGATTAGCCACAAGCTTATTGATCGTCCCAAGGCACCAAAGAAGGGTCAAATGGTTCTGGGTGGTCATGTCCAACATAATGCTTTACAAGGTGGTGCTCCTTGCAACAACAAATGTTTTGTGTTGCATGCTAGACATGAGGTAGATGAGACTCCCAATGTGGTGATGATATTTTGAAAATCTTTGAGTCTTTTATGACACCTATCTTGGCTTTCAATTTTGTTTGAGTCTTGAAATATATAGGGAGCCACTTTAAGACTATACTCCCATGGGTGAATCTATTTATGGCAAAGAGTTTATTAGGGTTGTTCGGTTTTGGTCTAGCATAAAATCTTTCCATGTGATCTTATAGAAGTTGAGATGTTTGATTTTGATATTGTTCTCAGGATGGATTGCTTGCGTGCTTCTTATGCCTCCATAGATTGTACAACATGAAAAGTCAAGTTTTAGCTTCCAAGTGAGGCTATTATTGAGTGGGAAGGTAGTGACTTCACTTAAAAGGGTCGATTTGTCTACTATCTCAAAGCCCGAAAAATGATTCCTACGGGGTGATCTATAATATTTTTAAAGTTATAGATGTAGAGTCTAAGTCCCCAACTCTTGAGTTCAGCTCCCATGGTAAATGAGTTTCTAGATGTCTTTTCGAAAGAAAAGCCTAGTATATCTCCCGAAAGTGAATCAAATATTGTTATAGATCTTCTAACAGATACTCAACCTATTTTCCTTTCCTTTAAATGTGTGGCCCCAACTAAATTGAAGAAATCGTAGGATTAGTTAATGGATATTTTGCCGAGGTGCTTTATCAGGCCAAGTATATCACCTTGGGGTGCTTTAGTGTTATTTGCGAAAGAAGGATGAATTACTTTAGATGTGTAGTGACTATCGGTAATTAGAAAAGGCAACCATCAAGAATGAATATTTGTTTTAAAGGATTAATGAATTACTTGACAAATTGCAAGGAGCTATACATTTCTCAATAATTAACCTCTATTTTGAATATCATCATTTATTGGTAAGGGAGTGTGATGTTCCCAAGATGACTTTTTAAACTAGATATGGACATTTTGAATTTGTGGTGATGTTATTTTTTTTTTACTAATGCTCTGGCTGTATTTATGAATCTCATGAATAGAGTGTTCAAGCCCTTCCTCGATAGTTTTGGAGTTGTCTTTATTGATTATATCATGATTTATTCCCAGTGTGAACAAAAGCATATGGAATATCTAAGGTTTGTTCTTAAGAATTTGATGGAGAAACAACCTTTTCCATGTCCAGTAATAGTAAATTTTTGTTGGGTGAAATAGCCTTTTTTGGTCACGTGGTATCTAATTATGGTATTAAAGTTGATCAAAAGGAAACTGAGACCGTAAAGAATTGTCCAGGTGCATTTACTTCTTAAAATACTCCGAGTTTTCTTTGCTTAGCAAGTTACTATTGGAGATTCGTTGAGGGGTTTTCCTCTATTTCATAGCCATTGACTAAGCTGACTCAGAAATAGGTGAAGTTCATCTGGCCAGATGAGAGTGAAAAGAATTTTCTAACTTTAGAAGATCGACTTACATCAGCTCCTGTTTTTACATTACTAGATGGCTTAGACAGGTTTGTGGTATATTGTGATGCTTCTCGATTTGGATTGTTTTATATGCTTATGCAACATGGTAAGGTGATAACTTATGCATCTAGACAGTTGAAAGTGCGTGAACAAAATTATCCGACGCATGATCTTGAACTAGTGAGTGCGGTGTTTATTTTTAAGATTTAGTGACATTATCTATATGGGGTTCATGTTTATGTATTTACCGAATACAAGATCTTACAATATCTGTTCACTTAGATAGATCTTAATTCGAGGTAAAAGATGTGGTTGGAGCTTCTTAAAGAATATGTCATCAGTATTAAATATCATCCTTGCAAGTCTATTGTTATCGCTGATGGTCTTAGTGCACAATCTATAGGTAGTGCAGTTCATGTTAATGAAGTTATCAAAGAGTTGGCAAATGATGTACACTATTTTGCTCGATGAAGTGTTAGGTTTGCTGATTATACTGGCGGTATCATTCATCTATAGCATAAGGCTGAATCTTTGGTGGTTGCTGATGTCAAGGCAAAATAAGACTTGGACCTGTCTTTGGTTGAGTTAATGAAGTTGGTTGCCGAAAAGAAGATAGTGATTTCCTCCCAAGGGGAAGATGGCGCACTTTGGTACACAGATCGGTTATGTGTTCTAGATGTCGATGGTCTTTGGGAGGTGATTTTGAAAGAGACTCGTAGCTCTGTTTATTCCATACATCTGGGACCCATCAAGATGCATCGGTATTTGAACGAAGTTTATTGGTGGCATGGTATGATGATGAACATAGCTAGGTTTGTATCTGAGTGCCCAAATTGTCGATAATTGAAAGTGGAACACCAAAGGCCCAGTGGTTTGACTC
The DNA here is from genome assembly GCA_029948455.1 of Solanum rostratum. NCBI lineage: Eukaryota > Viridiplantae > Streptophyta > Magnoliopsida > Solanales > Solanaceae > Solanum > Solanum rostratum. Next base: position 30,730,166 of record CM057054.1, on the reverse strand, counting down.
AAGACATTTAGATTTATACTTGGACATAGGAGGTTATGAATAAGGATTTTATGATAGGTTTGCCTCGTACCAGGAAGCATATGACTCTATATGGGTAATTGTTCATAGAATGTCCAAATCAGGTCACTTCTTAGTAGTGAAGACTACTTTCAATGCCAAGGATTATGAAAAGTTATATATCTGGGAGTTGGTTAGATTGCATGGTGTGCCTATTTCTAATATATTTGATCATGGTAAACAATTTACTTCTCACTTTTTGAGATTGTATCATAGAGGACTTGTTTAAAGGGTAAGTTGAGTACCACTTTCCATCCTCAACCTGATGGACAAACTGAGAGGAAAATTCAAACTTTGGAGGACGTGTTGAGGGCTTGTGTGTTGGAATTCAAAGGAGTTGGGATTATTATCTTCCACTCATTTAGTTCACCTCCAACAATAGCTATCATGCTGGGATCAGTATGGCATCGTTTAAAGCTTTGTAAAAGAGAAGATGTAGAACCTCGGTGGGATGGTTTGAGATAGATGAAATGGCATTGATTAGCCTGGACTTAGTCTTCGAGACTACGGAGAAGGTGAAGTTTATTTGAGAAAGGTTGAAAATGGCTCAAAGTCACTAAATTTCCTAGACGAATGCTAGGGAGAGGTATCTTCAGTTACTTTCTCGTTATTGGGTGTATGTGAAGGTTTAACTTATGAATGGTTTGATGTGTTCTAGTAAAAAGGGAAAGTTAAGTCCCTAGTATATAGTACCTTATGAGATTGTTGAGTCGATTGGCAATGTGACTTATAGATTGAACTTTCCTTCTTATATGAGTTCTATTCAACCAATTTTCCATGTGTCAATATTGTTGAAGTTGGTTGCTGATCCAAATCCGATTGTGCTATTAGTAGGTGTTGATGTTGAAGAGAGTTTTACTTACGAAGAAGCTCCGATTGAAATCTTTGTTTGGCATGTGAAGAGGCTTCCTAACAGGGATATAACTTTGATCAAAGTACTTTGAAGAAACCAATATTTAGAGAGTGCAATATCGGAGGCAGATCATACATGATGAAGCGATATTCTTATCTATTCCAATCTACTCAAGTATAAGGGTCTAGGTACTTCTTATTTAAATGTCCTATTTCCTACTATCCTATGTTATCATGTTATGACATGTATACATGCGTATGAAAAAAAATTAAATGATGTTTTAATGTGAGCCTTGATGGTTTATGGTTTTTAAATTTGAGTTATGCATTGTGATTTAATGTTAAGATGTTTCGTGTTCAAATCAAGCTCTTCAAGATGTGTTCTAGCTCATTCAAGGACGAATGTTCCAAAGGTAGAGATGATGTAAGGACCCGGCCCTCAAGAGGCCTTAGTTTTTTAAAATCAAATTTCAAAATTTTTTGGCATGGGGTGCACACCAAGGAGCACACCACGGCTCGTGGTGGACACCACGGCTCGTGGTGGACACCAAGGAGCTCACCTGAAGAGTCCCTTACGGCTGGTTCCAACTCATCCTTGTGTTTTCTTGAAGTTTTTACATTTGGTCCCCTTTAAGAAATCCTTCATGGAGACATGCATAACACAGACCGTGTAGTGTTTCTTGGTCCATTTAGAGACTGCCTTGTTGGTTTCATGTGAAGTGATAAACCATGTAATGCTCCAAAGTTTGTTTTATGCACCATGGCCCCTAGAGGGTCTCATGGAGGAAAACCTTCAATTGAAGCTAGGTTTTTTCAAACTTTGGATAGCATGAAATTCCTCAAGGCCAGTGGTGCACACCACAGTCCGTGTAGGGGGCCGTCTTGTGCACTACTTGAAATCTTCACCCCATTTTATTAAGGGTATTTTTATTACTTTTTACTAAATTATTGTTCCTTTAGAACTTATTATCCTACATTAGGACCCTTAAGTGATGAGTTACTCATTTTCTTCACTTCACACTAGTTCTAAAGATTAACTTTAGAAACTCAAATTTCCTAAAAATCCTCCTAAGTAAAGCTTTGAAGATTCAAGTCAATGGATTCAGAATTGCTTCAATCTCAAGTCTAATTCATCTCCTTCCTCCTTATTTTCTCAAGGTATGCGTGGTGCCATTTATTATTCTCTTCCAATCAGGAAGCCCCAAAATCTATTTCATGAAATTCATAATTTTTATGTATGAATTGCAAGTGGGTATTTTAAATTAGCTCCAGTTTCATGAAATTATGTTATGGGTCCTTATCAATAATTAATTGTACCATTATTTAGGTCTTACTATGTTGATTTACATGAATTTCATGTGATACGAGTATGCAAGTCCCTTATAATCATGAATTTATGCATGGATAATTTTAAGTATGTTTTAAATGTTAATTTCTCTATGGATTAATAATCATTTCATCTCATTAACATGTTTTGAGCATGATTTACAAGTACCAATGATATTTTTTCATTCTTCATGGCATATGTGTGCATGAAAAAAGTATCTTATGAGATTTATGATATCGGTTATTACCCAGTTATGATTATGACTATGATTTAAAGACAAGTATGGTTATGATATGACATGTTTTCACATAATGTCTATGATATGGCTTTTATGAGTGTGTATACACCAATATGTGCAAGTATGAATTTGCTATTCCTAAGCATGAACGTATGAATTGAAGAATGATTTGGCCTTTGAGCCAGAGTACGCATGATTATGTAGTATGATTTGGCTCTTTAACCCAAGTTTGCATGATTATGATTTAAAAAGTCTTGTTCTCCTATTTCAAGCATTTATTGTATATTTATATATACGTATATATGTATGTATTCCTGTGTGATGATGACTTAGAACCTTATGAAATTGGAGGTGGTGGACTATCTCTAAGGATCCTTACATAAAGCCTACCTTTTGCATAACTATGTGCACCCATAGGTTTCATGTTTACGTCCCTTTGTGGATGATTATGTTCAAGTAAATCCTCTTCAAAATTGTTGTTTTTACCGTAAGGTGAGGCACTCTAAAAAATGGGTGTTGTTCCCGTATGGTGACGTATATGATACTTTTAGAAAATAGTCTACTATTTATTTGGTGTAGAGGCAACATCGGGATTCAAAGTAATAACTCAAAGGTCTTATATATAGGTCAATGTCCCATCCCCATTATATCTATCTATTTCGAATTTCATGCATCATGTATAAGTGAAATTGTTCTGACATTCTTTCCTATATATTTCTGTCACGACCCAAGCCTAGGGCGTAGATGTGACACAATAAATGGGAAACCCAAGGGCAACCCAGACAAGCATCTTTAGTATATCATTTGCACATCCTTGGTTGCGGAGGCATAATTAAGCCACAAACGAGTAGAAAATAATTCAAAGGGAAATGGGACTTTTAACTCAATCTATGGGTATCATGAAATCCAACTATAATCCAAAAGTTTTTTCATAGCTTTTCATAGCATCATAGAGTACAAAACTTTAATATAATAAAATCCATCATAATGTCAAACCCAATGGTAATTAAGCATAATAAAATCATTACTTGAAGAATTTAAATAAAAATCATGTGTACAATGCATAATAATAACATCATATGCAAGAGTTCATAAAATACCCATAAAAATCCATAAATTTCACTTAGTTAGAGAAGATGAATGGTTCGACTTGTGGAAAGGTAGGTTTCCACAATAAAACACACATATCTTGTTGTGATTATGGTGAACCAAATCAGATTTGCAGATGGAAAACCTGAAGCCCTAGCTTGCCCTCACGCTTGAATGCCTTGAGAGAGTTGAGACAGTTTTGAAACTTAGGGCTTTTGAGAAGCTAATTGAATTGGGGGTGCGAAGGTTATATAAGGCTGGAAAGATGTCATTGACACATGAAACGACATAGCTCGGACAGAGGAAAAAAGGAAAGGACAAATTTTCCCCTATTAAAATCTTGCCAGATAGGTGTACGAGACCCTGTTTATAGGTCGTAGACAATTCTACGAGACTTAGATAGGGGTTTTCTCTGATGGCTTTTCTAAATTTTAGAGACCCTTCTAGAATTCACATTCTACATTGTAATATATTACTCGTAAAAGATTTTACGGGTCGTCTGATAAGTCATAGATTGAACTTTTAAAAGATTCCAAATTTAACAAAGTCTACCTTGGTTCCTCGAACAAACATGCATGCAGTACTTCAACTTATGACTCATAAGACCCCTCATAAAAATTAACAGTTCCAGAAATTTTAAAGCTTATTTTCTTACATCTCTCATACTACTTATATCTGGGGTCTACACCTTCCTTCAATATACATATATGTCCTTGTCATCTAACATTGATTTGCAGGTTATCATCTTTATAACCATTGCACGCCTGCGATCATAGTATATTAAAATGTACTAATGCGTACTTCTTACTTACATGATCTAAGTACAAAGGGACTGAAGACTTTTCTAATCCACCTTTTCACAAGTGGATTCAGATTGTGATGGTTTGATTGTGGTGAGTTCTTTATTCCAAGGACATAACCCACCTTCTATCTAAAAATATTTTATTATTATTATCTTATGTTTTCTACTTTGAGTGTGATCTCAGAACATCTCTTCACCCATGTTCGATCTATGACTTAGAGGCATTGTTACACGTCATGTAAACTCAATATACGATCCTGATATGTTTGATGTTTGTGGAGGCTATGCCTATGTCTTATGTAATGTTGACTTTCTGATGTGATGATCAGATGATAAAATTCCTAAGTCCCTACTCCTATAGCTTGAGTCATATGATCCCGCCCCCTAGAAATTCATGTAATAACTATTTAATGGCAAGTCCCATGCTTCTTATCCCCATAGCCTGAGTCCCAACTCCATATCTTGTAGATTTACTTTTTGAAATTATGTAAGAATGAATCCCATACACTTCTATCCCATATTTTGAACCCAAAACCCCTATCCCTTAATATTAGTTTCCAATATTTGAATTGAGTTTCCGAACCAATCATGTGTAAATGGATCTATGAGGCTTATTTTGGGACTTTTAGATTCCCATTTTCCATGTTGCTCCTAGGACCTATGCTTGGGTCATGAGATGATGGCAAAGCACGAGCCCTGGATTGGAAGATGGTCCTGGACGAGGTCCCGTTAATGGTTCTATCAACTTTTAATGAAGGACTATTTCGAAATTTCCAATTCATTTAACTACTAAACAATGTCTTTTTGGCCCTCCTAGCTAACTTAACCAATCTAACTCCTATAGTTCCTATTCCTAATTCATTCTATCTCATTCACTCTCATAATTCTGCCAAAGGATCTCAAATATTTCTCTCAATAGATAAGGACTCCATTGAAGCCATGGTTTAAAGGTTTGGATTAAGGATTTCCAGAATCTCATCTTCAAGTATAGTGATTCTTGCTTGAGGTATATAGGGTTTCATTCATAATTTATTTCATCCATGAAGCCCAATTCAAAACCTTATTTTCATAATGAATTCTTATGGGCTTTTATGACACAATTCCAAATAGTCAGATTATGATTCCTATATGATGATTATACTTATTTGTGCATGAATTATGAAGAATTAAATGGATTTTATCATACCTAGAGTGAAAGTATATGATTACCAGTAAATAATGATTAGAGCTTGTTTAATTGATGTGGGTTCCTTTAATAATGGTTCAAATTGATTTCAATTGCATAATTCCTATATGAATTTCTAAAATTTGCATGTTTTTTACTAAAGTTTTCATGAATCCACACATGTTCCTAGTTTCCTATGATAAGGCTATGACTTTCATGAATATGACTCTAAGTTATATGATGATTAGGGCTTGTTTAATTGATGGGTTCCTTTACTAATGGTTCAAAATATTTCAATTGCATAATTCCTCTATAAATTTCATTAAATTGCATGTTTTTTTACTAAATTGTTCAAGAACCCACACATGGCCCTAGCTTCCTAAGATAAAGTTATGATTTTCATCAATATGATAAATATGCAAAAGCATGTTTTAATTATAACCATGATGATGTTACAATGATAATGAGGATGATTAAGACCCTAATGGTTATGTAATTATGATGATAGGATGAGGACTTTACCCATACTTTATGAAATGCTACGTAGATGGACTATTCCTATGATATAAGATGTTATCATGAAAATTATGATGACTATTCTACAAGACATAAAAGTATGACTTTAATAAAGTATGAAGTATGTTGAAAGCGATGTATATGCACGATTTATGTATTCTTTGTGGATATGTCATAGCACCGAGAGGTTTGGTGGATTTCAATATCCTATAACTATGTGCCACCATAAGAATGATGTTTATGTTTATATGTCTTAATGGTATTCTAATGGATCCACATATCTTTTTTAATAGACACTCATCATTCTGGGATAGAGCCTAAATGGTGAGATCAAACGATGAGTCTTCACTCTGCTGGCATAGAGTTTATAGGGTGAGGATCGCGTCTACCTTGGTAAAGTAGGATCCTCTTTCTCTCGGTATAGAGGAAACATCGAGGTTTCATATAATAGTCCGTAATGTGATATTATCGGTTATGATCTTATTCCCACATATGTATGTTATAATTCTGAAGGATATTTATGTTGCTTCCATTCATAATTTTAAACTTGCATTTCTCATACATATTGTGTCATTACACTATTAATTATGATTATGGATATTGATATTATGTTGTGATGTTCATTGATGCATGACTGTTAGGACCCAAACATTGTATGACCTCATTGGAACTTGAAAATTTCATTTTTGGGGAGTTTTGGGCCAAGGTAGCACTCCATAGGAGCTTACACGCTTTGTATGAGGTCACACGGCCCTTGTGGATCTACCACAAAGTGACCCTTGGCCTCATGATGGAGGTTTGGCCCTTGGCGTGAAGTTTCAAGCTAAGTTACACCAAACATGGACCCCACACGGGCTGTGTGGAACTTCACAGACCGTGTAGAGGGTTATGTGGTGGCCTTAAGCTTGTAATCCCACCATTTAGCACCAAATGTAGTGACATGGCCACTCTTACGAGCCATGTGGAGTCTCAAGGGCCGTAAGGTGCTTCGTATGGCTTCTAGAGTAAAAGGTTTTCTAAGTGTTAAATCATTGTCTCTACACTGCTTCGTGGAGACTATTTATATTCCTAAGTATGGGGGCATCAACAGTCGTACGGACTGTGTCACCTTTCATGGCCCATGAAGCCTTCTATGTGGTGGATTTCATGAAAAATTTCTAAGTATGGGACTACCATTTTGGACCTTCGGCAAGCATAAATTTTCTAATGGTTGGTTCACGGATGAGTATACGGTTAGTGTGGTGTGTCATAGATCGTATAGCCTCCCTTGAAATGACGACGTTCAATATTTCAACTCATTTTATAAATGGTGATTTCATTATTATGGTTTATTCTAAAGGTATTTTGGGACTTCCCATGCTACCTAAGGACTTCCTAATGACCTAACCTCTATTCCTAACATTTAAATTCATTTCTGACATTCGGAATATCTCTCAAGTCACTCTTAAGTATCTTCCAAAGAACTCTTGTGGGTTTTATGCTTGGGAAATCAAGGAAGGGCTCTTTCTTAACCAAAATTCTTCTTGAATCTTCTCTATTAGCTAAGGTATGTGGGATTTCTTCTTCATCCCTTTCAACCAAGAAGAGCCAAACTCTTTTACACTCAATTTTATGGAATATTAGCTACTTTAAATATGGATTTTCAATATTATTGTGTATTGAATTCAGTTGATGTATGAGCTATATTTATTTATTGATTTTAAAGTGATTTAAGCCCTAATATTAAGAATTTCATTGAAGTTATGAAGTTATTAATGTGCATATCCCCTTTTAAATATTGATTTGTGCATGGGCAATCTATATTATAATATAATTGTGAATTTTACTTATGTCATCTTTTGAATTTCATAATGTATTGTTGATTCAAGTTTGAATCTAAATTACCCATGCTATTTTCATCTCATTCATAGCATATGCATTCATGTTAATTGGATTTTATGAAAGTTATGAAATGGGTTAAGCCCGATCATGTTTATATAAATAATTTTGATAAGATATTGGTTATGACAATAATGTGATCACATAAATGTCTATAGTAATTGTCTCTTTGAGCATATTGGGTGCTTGCACCATATTGGTTAATTAATGAATAATTCCTATGTATGAGAAACATGATATTGAACTATGATTTGGTTTTTTAGTGCATGAATGAGTATTTATGAGAAATATTTGTCTTTTGAGCCTAAATGTGCATTGAAATAAATTTAAATGACTTGCATCTTTTGAAATCACTAATATGACCGAGTCGTAAGGGATGGATATTCATTTATTGATATGATATGAAACGATAACACTACTACAAAAGGGCCCTTTAGCGACAATTATTTTGTGGCAATAAGCAAATTGCCGCTAATGTATACACATGAGGAAAAATATTAACGACTAATGCTTAATAGCCACTAATAAGTATATTTTTAATAGCAAATCAAAAAATAGCCACAAAAAAGCCTCTTTTAATATGAAAATAAATTCCCGCCATTCTTTAAAAAATTTCACCTAGCTACCACCTCTAATTTCTGGATTATCCTACTCTTATCAAAATAAGGAAATACTAACCTAAACACTCTCCCACATTCAATAAGGAAAACTTTAGATCTCTTACACACAAAGGAGTCGCATTAACCTAATTTCTGAATAACACGTCCAGCAGCATACAGGTGCAGCAACTACGATCAGGAATAACAAAGGTTTTAGGTATGTACTTTACGCATCTTCAATCCTCTATTTCTTTCGTGTTCCAGTATCTTCGTTGCTATATAAAACTTCACCAAAAATTTACCCCTGTAATTTATCAATCAATTGAAAATCTCAATGAGAAATAAATTATACGGTGCCTTGTGTGATTCACTTTTCTAAACTAGTGAGACAATCCATAGGAATCTTACTTGGCTATTGGCTTGTCTGAGTTCTCTTATTAAAGAACTTAATCGTGACTAACGAGATGGACACTGAGCTGGGGAAGAGATAGAAAAGTTCCATTTTTAAAGCAGGAGTTACACTAATGATTATATAAAAACATAAATCATGATTAATGGACCTGTGGTATAACACAGACATCTAAAGTTCTTTTTCATTGCATTGTCTTGTAATAGTGATATCCTGTCCAATTTTTGATTTGCTTTAAAGTCTTACTTTGTGCCTAGGCTTTTGGTTATCTCTATCTTCTTTTCGTATAGCAAATTTACCTCCAACATCCATTAGAATTCTTGGACAAGTACGAAAGTTTTGCTCAGCTTGTAGGCATCAATTGTGATTTTCAAGTGATTTGATATTTGTAAAAGTAATGTTTCCTGTGTTTGTGGTCTCTGGCTACTTTATTTTTTTATTGTACTTGATTGTATCGATTTCTTAATCAATATACAGTAAAGTGCATCACTGTTATATTTAGGAACATCACTCTTATAATAAGACGTGTACCAATTAATACATTAAGAATACAATCATTTAGAAGTTCCATTGTGTATACAATCACTATTATAGGAAAACTATTGTTTTGTTTTGAGTATGACATAAGATCTCTTCTTTGAAAGATTCAAGATTAGCGATTACATAGACGCATACTAGTGCTCTATTTTTGTTAACTTGAGAAGAGATTTCCTAATCACATCAGAATGATCAGGAGGTTTCTTAATCCTTTGAGTTTTCTTCTTCTAAAGGTAGCCATCTCAATTTTATCAAGGTCCAAATATACTCTAGATTTATTTAGGAGCTGATACCTGAACACTTAGAATTGGCCGATGATGAGTTGAAGTCTGTCTAGTAGAGTAGGATCTCACTATCTTGGGGAAAAATGCAAAAGAGCTAGGTTGAGCCAATCTAAGAACACTGCAGGTTCAGGTGTTGGATGTTCATTTAGTTCTTGAATTATGAATAGAGTGCCTGATGTAGGTAATTTGCCTCACTGGCTTAAGGAAGCGGTTGCTATCCCACCCCAGCCTCCTGGATATGCCCCAGATTCTTGTTGGATTTTCCAGCCATAGAATGCTCCACCATTTTCTAAACCTAACAGAACTCATTGTGATTCAAGGAACAGATTATTAGTGCCCTCACCTATAGGTGCTGCATAAGCAAATATAAGACCTCCCAGATTATATCTGAGAGTTCCACAAGCTCCAATATTACCAGGTGTTATGTACTCTGTTGGGAGTTTATGCTTAAAAGTTTGTGTGTCACTCTTATATTAAGGAACGTCATCGTTATATTAAGATGCATGAATATTAATACATTAAATACGTAATGATAGAACTCCTCTCGATACAAAGAAATCAGGTAGCTCGTGGATTGTAATAAGATAAGATGTTCTTGTCATTGGAGAAATATTTTTCTTATACACTAACTTCTCTTATAATTAGAATTATCTTTGTCACGAAGCTTTGCTTATGCGCACAAATAACTAGTTATATGTTTCCATTTCTTGAGATGATGAAGCTTCTTCCTATTTTTATATGGCTTGTTATATATGGTTGGGCTTACTGGACTTAATGCTACATGGTAGTTTCTTCACTTGAAAGAAGAAATTATGCAGACTAGAGGTCACAACAAATTGGCTATTGAACAACATGATGAAGATGTGCGACATTATATTGAGTAGTTGATGGATAGTCAAGATAACCCTGTAGCCCCACCTTATCTCGAACAATTGATAGATAATAAAAACAATTCTATAGCCCAAGTGCATGATGATAAAGCTAATGAAATAAATAGTTCTGTTTGTGGCACTAAGGTTCAACCTAATGATGAATCATGTAACACTATTTTCCCCATCTTGTTTTGATATCTTGGTTGTTAGGTATGGTTATATTATCGATATCTCTTTTTCTATAGAGAAAATATGGAATATATGAGTAAGTATTAGTTAATTGAATGTGAAATATACTACTATGGAACTTAAAATATTGTTTTGTCTATATTTAGTTAGTTACAGATTTTGTCATTAAGACAAGAACATTCACTGTGCATTCTGCTAGGTGTGTAGTTGTACTATCTGCTAGTTTTATGCGAGAAACATTCACTGCTATCTGCTATCAGTTTTTTGATATATCAGGGAGCATAAGGTGATAAATCAGGATAAACAATTGACTACTCTCTGCTGGTTTTTTGTGAGAAACAGGGAGTATATGACTGTGATCTATTTGAGTTTTGTTTCACTTTTTGAAAAATTGAAAAAGAACTGTATTTGGATTTGGGAGAGCTATGTAAGTCTTATGTAGTATATACATGGTTGTTGAGCATGGTATGAGAACTGGTCTGATGCAATGTCATCCTTCTAAAATTAACTATTTCAATCTTTTCCAAATAACAAAGTGCCTTAGCTTCATTAGGAATATGCTGAACGTAGAAATAAACCTGAGGACTAGTAAGGTTGTGACTACATTTGGTCAGAATACCAAGGGCAACAAGGTGAGCAACAAACTCATCAAGGTTGTTTCTTGATCTACTGCCTTCAAAATGAGATGAAGGACCAAGAGAAGTCTTGGTTGTGTCGTTATTTTACTGGTGTTGAATTTAATGTTTTTTATGGAATCCATCAAAACATTAGTACGTCGTTGTGGTAATATTACAATAAAGTTAAATTCCTCACAAATGTCATTAGATATCTACTAATAATCTATTAGATGGAATAGGTACGGAAAAAAAGAAAACATCAATACAACCTTGTTTACACAAATACACTTTTTCAAAGTTTTTTGTCCGATTGATCCAGAGGCGCTTTTATACATAGAACATCATGACAAATGAGATCACACTTCTAGATTTACTTTTACTTTTCTGGTTGCTTCCTACACTTTTTCTTGCTGATATGATTTCTTGAGATAGAAACAGTCTGTTATGCTACTGAAAATGGTAAATTTCAGCATTACACTTGTTTTCACTTCCTGGCAGCTAATAAATTTTGTTCTACCAGATGATAAGATATCCATATTGATTTGTAAGAGTTCACTAAGCCATTTATGTTAGTCCTGGTTACTTTATTTGAATCATTAATATTTTGGTTAGATGATAATATTCTGAATACGAAACATGGCATGTCATACCATTGAAGATAGTTAACCGAAGGGAGAACTTGTCGACATTCAAATTTTGAATTATCACTCATGTGGTTAACCATATATGTTTTGTCATTTGATTAGTTTAAATCTTTTTTCATTCTAGGTAACTTGGTGACAAGAAAGCCTCGTGGTCCTACTTTACTAAAATATGTTTGGAAACTTCCTCCAAGAAAGACAATTGATGTTCCATTTAATAGTCATAACCAACCTATTGGAAAAGAGGGCCGAAAGCTTGCTAGCTTTTTAGGAGTTGTTGCAAGAACTCCAGAATTAACACCTCTACATGTAGATGATTGGAGAAATTTTGACAACGAGCAAAAGAAGAAATCAGTGGATTTTGTAATGGTATGAGTTAGTATTGTTATTATTATGTGAACAAGCTCAATCTTCACATGATAATATCTTTTATATATTGAGTTTTATTTTTCAGAAGAAGTTCTCTTTTCCATAAAATGGAGAAGAATTTGTCTTAAAGTCACTAGGAAAGAAATACAAAGACAACAAGTGTGAAATTAAATGTGAATATATGTCAAAATACAAGACTAAAGATGCTTTGCTGAAAAATAGACCAAGTCTCATACCGAGACATTAATGGAGTGGTCTAGTCTCTTATTGGCTTTCTGATAAAGCGAAGGTATAAACAAATCTTGAAAATGCACCTACTTTCTTATATTTACTATATTTTGATTTTAGTTATGCTATATTGTTTTTTAATTTGGAGCATATTCTTCTAATGTTATAATGCGAGAGGCGTACCCAAGCAAATAGAAACAATAGGACCAAGAAAAAGATGCTTCACACAGGAAGATCCAAAAGTATTGTTACATTGATGCATGAGCAGGTAAACCTTTGAATTTATAGTGTTTTCAAACCTTTTTGTCACTCATATCTAACATCAATTTTGTTGGTCAGGCTAAAAACTAGATCGAGCCTACATGAGCAGAAATATTCTTATTAACTCACAAAAAAGGTGTGGATGGCAGACCATTGGATGATGATTCCGCTAAGGAAATCGTAATATTTCTTCAATTTTTTTGTTTTTAAATCGAGAAACAATTAGAGATACTTTTTCAAAAATTTGAATAAATTAATTCAAGTATTTATCGTGTATTCTATGGTCAAGATATGATAAATGAAAGAATGAGCAACAATGAAAGATCTACTGATGAACAATCTCACAAGGTTTCTTGGGAAGGCGATGTGTATTCTCAAGTGTTAGGAAATGACAAAAGTGGATATATTCGTGGTTTAGGACTTAGTCCAACTCCTTCGGTTCTATGGGGTAGTAGATCTTCCGTAGAAAATATTGTGGTAGATGATTCATCTAATAAGGTTATACAAAGGCTAGAACAGGAGATTACGGAGTTAAAGGAGAAACAAAATGAAGAAATGAATTTGATGAGACAAAGTCACGATAAGCTTTAATTCAAAACTACTCCAAATGAGACAATTCATGCAAAAGTATGTTCTTAATGAATCTCAGTCTCAAGATAATAATGACAACTCAAATGAACAAGTAACTCGAGTACAAGTCTTATATATTTTTTATGAGATTCGGATCCTATAAATGTCTCATTAACTAATGTGTCAATGTTTGTCAGATTTCTAACACTAACAATGGGCAAGAACAAGTACGACAATCATCAAGGATGCCTAGTAGTACTGAAATTGCTCCAACTCACGGTACTACTCATCTTTATCCTTTATTACTGTTTGAGTTTTCCTACTTCGTAAAGTTTTGTGGGTTGATGAATCAAATTACTTATGTAGTACTTCTTACTTTCTTGATTAAGTGAGTGCTGTATGTAAATGACTGAAACTGAGTGATGAGGCTGTGAATGTTATCCATGATCCGATCATAGTTCCAAGGAGTTTGGGCATGGTGATTGATCCAAGTTGTGGCAAGCTCTAAATCCATCCCCAAGCATACTATGTTGTACCTAGTTGGGCAGATTTTTTGGTACATTTTTAGTGTTTCACTAACTTTTTCACTTTAAATCTTGATGACAGCAGGAGATTCTCTTTCTTTGTAAGTTTGTTATAAGAAATTTTCAAGTGGTCTAGATTTAGTCTAAAATGCATCTACAAATGCTCAAAGTGTGTTTTATTTTTTCATCTGGGGCCTTTATGCTTTCTTTGATGTTCTACGCATCCAGGTCTTGCATAACTCATGTTTAAAAGGGAAAGAAATTGTAATCACCCTTGTAGATTGTCAGTATCTTCGGATTGGTTTGTTAGAGATCATGAATTATTTGTCTTCTCTTACATCTTCTATAATATCATCCTTTAATTTGTGGATGTAAGCATTGTGCAAGATTAGTCACACTACTTACAATGTTTTTATATTTTACATTTCATATTTTGACAAATTTATTTTTTTCAGGTCCTATAATTTGTAGTTTGCGAATTTTACATTGGGAGACTTATTATGCAGAAGACTTATAAACTTATTCAAAGACATTATTCAATATGATAGATATTAGTACGAACGATATAAGTTTATTTTTATAAGTTATGACGTTCATATTTTAGATTACTCCTTCCTTTTATTTGTTTAGATTTAATGGAGATCTATTATATTTTACGGACTAATATCGATATGTTTTTAACCATTTGCCAACAAGTTTGATGGATTTCAATATATAATTTTTTGACAAATGTAGTAGTTATTATTGGTTGCTAAAAGACCATTACCAGTGAATACAAACAACTTTTAGCAGCCAATATAGTTGCACAAAGAATTGCCGTTAAAACTACTTTATTTTAGCGGCTATTTATTAGGATTTATCGACTAAAATAATAGATGCGAAAAGACTAAAGTTAGCCAATATACATTACCTTTAACTACCAATACGATTGCCACAAATCATTGCCACTAAGAGAACTACCTTTTAGCGGCTATTTATTCTGATTTGTCCACTAAAACAAGACGCTAAACGACCAAAGTTCACAGATAGGAAGTATATTTGGTAGCTAATATAATTGCCGCAAACAATGGACGCAAAAGCTAATGGTATTTAACGGCAATTTATGGTACCCTTTACCCGCAATACCTACAATGGTCGGGAAAGGCTTTGCCGACCCCAACATTGCCGGCAAAACACCATTAGCCGGTATATGGTATTGCAGCAAATAGTATTGCTGCTAAAGCCATACTTTATTGCCGCTAAAGGACCCTTTTTGTAGTAGTGAAATAGAAATCCTTTCGAAATGAATAGGTCGTAAGGAAGGTGGCCACCACATACAAAAAGACCGGGTCGTAAGGTGTGGTATAGATTACCTTTGGCATGTAATCTTCTCTAACCCAATGGGAAGTAAACAACAGGCAAATTTATTAAATAGCTCGCATGATTTTGAGATATAGATCATGGTCCCATCCCTACCATATATGTGTGTTGGAACATTTCATTCATCATTGGTTTCATGGCATATCATATACTATATCTCTTGTTATATATCTCCTTCTATATTATGTGCCCTTGACATCTAACATTTAATGTAGGTTTGATAAGTCATATGCATTATATGCCCGCATACTTAGTACATTCAAATGTACTAACACATACTTTTGCCTACATGATCTCACCATGAAGGGACTGAGGACTAAGTTCATCCACCGTACGACGTCTAGCTTAGATCTTGAGTTTACTTTTCTTGATGAGTCCTATCAGCAAGGACAAACCACCTATCCTCTACCTATGGTGATTTTATTTAGTTATTTTCATTTGAGGGTGAGCCCTGGGTATGTTTTTCCCCCGTCCCATCTTATGACTAGAGGCAATGTTGGAAATCTTGTGAACTCCTTTACATCTTTGCTAAGTGTTTTATTTGGAGATTTTGGTGATGGATATGGTTGTCTATTAATTATGGTTATGTTCTTTTGTTATGAGCTTTATGATATGGTTGTAAGCTATGGTGAAAGATCCTGTTTCCCGAATTGCCCCCATAGAGTGAGCCATATTTACCGCTCCCTTAGTATTTATGTGCTATGTGTTATTTTGATTGATGTTAATCCCTTTCTCTATGATATCCTCATAGTGTGGGTCCTACTTCCTCGTCCCTTAGAATTATGTGTTTACGATTCACTTCTGCTTCCAAACTAATGATATGAATACGGATACTTGAGCCTTATTTGGGGACTCTCAGGTATCCATTCGCCATGTCACTCCTACAGCCTAGGTCCGAGTCGTGAAAAGCTTTATATCCATGCCCTAGGTTTGTAACTGATCCTCGGAGTCCAATATGCCATATAAAGTAGTCATATTCATGGGTGTGAAGTGCACAATGCCTAGGAGTGGGAGGCTATGATGATGTTCTCGGAGTTGTCTCACTTCTTCATGTCTTATGTCATGCTATGGATTGTATATTTGAATTCCTCATCTTTATGGTATCCTTGCTCTATTACAGAAAGATGCCTCAAGGGAGAGCTCTCGTACCAAGACCGACCCCAACTAATGAGGGTCAAGCACCTCAAAGTCCTATGGAAGAGCCTATATCTAATAGTGAATTCCATATGGCCTTTGCTATGCTTTCCACAGTGGTGACTTCTTAGACTGGCGGGCCAATCCTTCTCGAGATCCCACCTCGACTTCTAGGGTGAGATATTTCACCTGGATGAATCCTCTAGAGTTTTATGGGTCAAACGCTGATGAGGATGCTCAAGGGTTCATTGATGAGATCACTAAGGTGTTGAATTTTATGGGGGGTCACTTTCGAAGAGAAAGCTGAATTTGCTGCATATCAGTTGAAGGATGTGGCTCAGGTATGGTACACTTAATGGTCAATGGAGAAGGGTTGGTGGTAATGTTGTTAATAGGGAAGAGTTCTAGTTTGTCTTTCTGGATCGTTTCTTCCCACTTGAGCTAAGGGAATCCGAGAAGAATGAGTTCATCAGGGTGGTATGAGTGTGAGGGACTATGCCCTTAAGTTCACTAAACTCTCCATGTATGCTCTTATGCTTGTGAATGACCCCCGTATAAGAATGCGCAAGTTCATCTCTGGTATCACTAACTTGCAGGTGAAAGATTATGTATGGCCATGCTTATTCGGGAGATTGACATCTCTAGAATCATGGTATATGCTGCACAGAATTGAAGGGGAAAAGCTTAAAGGGAAGAGGATGCATGATCCTAAGAGAGTCCATTATGATGGTGCATTCTCCAACTCCAGGAGTGGTGGTTATGGTCGCTTTCAACAAGGCCAAGGTTTTAATGCTTGGGTTGCTAATGCAAGAATGCCTCCTCTTAAGGCACAGGGGGGTTGTGGAACATGGTTTCCTAGGTATGATAGGTGTGGGAAGAATCACTTAGGTGCTTGTAGATAGGAGTTGGGTGCATACTATGGGTATGGTGATAAAAACCACAGTGTTGCTTATTGTCCTAAGAATGCTCTATGAGGTCAAGGTGAGGTGGCTCAAGGTGGGCAAGGCCAATAAAAAGCTCCACAAGGTGTTGACCTAAGGAACAATATAATCTACATTCTTCATCCTCGTCAGGAAGTTGAGGAGGCTCCTGATATTGTGACTAGTATGTTAAAAGTCTTTGACTTTTATTCTTTTGTTTTGTTTGACCCGAGTGCAAATTTGTCTTTTGTGATCCCTCTTTTGGCTGGTATGTTTGGTTTAAGTCACAAAATTTTGAGGGATCCTTTTTTCAATTTATACCCCGTGCGTGAATCTGTTGTCGCTAATAGAGTTTATCAGAGTTTTCCTATTTCTATATTACATAGAGTCTTTCTGTATGATCTTGTGAAACTTGAGATGTTTGATTTTGATATGAATTTTGGGATGGATTTGTTGCATGCATCATATGTCTCTATAGATTGTAGAACCCGGAAGGTCAAGTGCCAACCTCCTGGTGAGCCTATTCTTGAATAGAAGGTTAGTGTCTCCGCTATTAATGGTTGATTTATTTCCTACCTTGTAAGGACTTGGATTTTTAGAATGGCATTTCCCAAATCTCTTGGAATTGTCCCAAGTGAACTGCCAAGTGAGGGCACAAGGCCACTCACATTGTCCGTGTGATGTGTCACGGACCGTATGTCTCTCCATGTAACTCATTACATAAAATTATTCGAAGTATGGAAGTACCATCTCGTAACTTTGTCGTGCGAAGATTATTTGAAGTACCTTCACACGGTCGTTGTCACCGCCCATGTGGAGTCATACGGACCGTATAGTCGTCCATGTGATAACCCTTAGCTCCGTGTGAATTCCCTCTGCAAAGCTTCTAAGTATCAAATTACAGCCACTATTCACGGTCCGTGTGATGTTTCATGGACCGTGTGGACTTGACGGTTCTAGTTTTGGTTCGTGTCATTAATGGCGTTTATGTAATTTTGATTTATTTTAATCATGAATTATGACCTTTTAGCTATCCTAAACCCCTAATTCAGCTGATATCCCCTCCCCTCTTAATTCATTCTCCTAAAACCTTCTACCCCTCATAAGATTATCTCCCTATTCCTCTCTACACTCCTCTCTAAAGGATCAAAGCTAGGGTTCTATTGGAGTCTAATTCAAGCCAAGTTCTTCCTTCAAATTTAGCTCCTCAATTAAGATACGTGGGATGTCCCTAGCCCCGTATTTCCCTCATAGCATGAGTCATATTTCCCCGTTCCTTAGAACTATGTGTTATTAATTGAATGTTGTTCCTGAACCAATGATGTGGATTTAGATACTTGAGGCTTCTTTGGGGACTTTCGGGTTCCTATTCGCCGTGTCATATCTAGGCCCTAACCCCAGGTCGTGGCATACCTCAAGGCCGGAAAGATGATCTCCAAAGGGTGTATATATCACATTGTGATGGTTAAGGATGTGGAGTTCGAATCACCTACTCTTGAGTCGATTCTGGTGGTGAATGAGATTTCGGATGTGTTTCTTGAAGCTTTCCTTGTATTCCTCCTAAAATGGAAGTGGACTTCGACATAGATCTTCTCCTCGATACTCAACCTATCTCTATTCCTCATTATCGTATGGCATACGATGAGTTGAAAGAGTTGAAGGATAAATTGAAAGATTTTTTGGAGAAGGGTTTCAATAGGCCATGTATATCTCTATGGGGTTCTCTGGTGTTATTTGTAAGGAAGAAAGATGGATCTCTTCCAGTGTGCCTTGATTATAGGTATTTGAATGCAGTGACCATTAAAAATAAGTATCTATTGCCTAGGATCGATGACTTGCTAGACCAACTTCAAGGGGATACCCAATTCTCAAAGATTGGCCTCCGTTACAAATACTATTAGTTTAATGTTAGACAGTGCGATATTCCCAAGATGGCATTTGGACTAGGTATGGACACTTTGAATTTTTGGTGATGTCATTTGGCCTAACTAATGCTCTGGTCGTGTTTTTGGATCTTATGAATTGTGTGTTCAAGACATTCCTTGATAACGTTGTGGTTGTCTTCATTGATAATATCGTCATTTATTACCGAAGTGAGCTGGAGCATTTGGGCAATCTGAGGTTGGTTCTTCAGACCTACGGGAGAAAAAGTTGTATGCAAAGTTTAGCAAATGTTAGTTTTGGTTAGGTGAAGTAGCTTTTCTTGGTCATATGGTGTCCGATGATGGTATTAAGGTTGACCCAAAAATGACTGAGGTTGTGAAGAATTGGCCTTAACCATTGACTCCTTCGGACATTCGAAGTTTTCTTGGGTTGGCTAGCTATTCCAGGAGGTTTGTTGAATGGTTCTCATCTATTGCTTCTCCGTTGACTAAATTGACACAAAAGAAGGTTAACTTTGTGTGATCGAATTAATGCGACAAGAATTTCCAAATTTTCAAGGGTCAGCTTAGATCGGCTGCTATTTTGACTCTACTGAATAGTTTAGATGTGTTTGTGGTGTATTATGACACTTCTCGGATTGGGTTGGGTTGTGTACTTATGCTAACATTGTTAGGTAATAGCATATGCATCAAGTCAATTAAAGGGGTATGAGTGTAATTGCCCGACTTATGACCTTGAGTTAGCGGCGATTGTATTTGCCTCGAAGATTTGGAGTCACTACTTGTATATGGTGCATGTTGACATTTCACCGATCACAAAAGTTTGCAATATGTTTTCACTCAAAGGGATCTTAACTCAAGGTAAAAAAGGTGGTTGGAACTCCTAAAGGACTACGACATGAGTGTACAATATCATTCTCGCGAAGCCAATGTTGTAGCCAATGCTCTTAGTAGGCTGTCTTTGGGATGTGTGGCTCATGTTGAGGATGAGAAGAGGGAGATGGCAAAGGATGTTCACCTATTAGCTAGGTTGGGTATTAGATTGACCGACTCTAATGATGGTGGTATTCATGTTCAAAATAAGGTTGAATCTTCGGTGGTTGTCAATGTAAAATCTAAGCAAGATATTAAATCCATCTTTAGTTGAATTGATGAAATTGGTGGCCGAAAAGAAGATAGAGGTGTTCTCCTAAGGGGGAAATAGTGTGATTCGATATCCAGACCGGTTATGTGTTTCGAATGTGGATAATCTTAGGAAGGTGATCATAAGTAAACTCCATAACTCACATTATTCTATTCATCTGGATCTACTAAGATATATCGAGTTTTGTGGGAGGTGTATTGGTGGCATGGTATGAAGAAGGACATAGCCAAGCTCGTATCTGAATGTCCTAATTGTCAACAAGTGAAAATAGATCACCAAAGGCCCAGTGGGTTGACTCAAGACATTGATATTCCTACATAGAAGTGGGAAGATGTGAACTGGATTTTGCGGTTGGTTTTCCTCGAAGCTGAAAGAAATTTGACTCTATTTGGGTTATTGTCTACCGAATGACTAAGTCATCTCACTTTCTATCGGTCAACATTACTTTTGGTGATGAAGATTATTCAAGGTTGTACATCCAAGAGTTGTTGAGGTTGCATGGGGTGCCTAGGTCCATCATATCAGATCGTGGTACCCAATTTACTTCTCACTTATGGAGATCATTTTAAAGAGGAGTTTGTACTAAGGTGAAGTTGAGCACCGCCTTTCATACTAAAATCGATGGGCAAGCCGAGAGGATAATCCAAACCTTGGTGGACATGTTCAGGGCTTGTGTGTTGGAGTTCAAAGGTAATTGGGACGGCCATCTACCATTAGTTGAGTTTGCTTATAATAATAGCTTTCATGCTAGCATTGGTACGACACTATTTAAGGCCTCGTATGGTAGGAAATGTAGGTCTCTGGTGGGGTGATTTCAGTTGGGATAGATGGATTGACTTGGCGAAGATTTTGTATTGAAGGCTATGGAGAAGGTGAAGTTGATTAGAGAAAGGGTGAAAGCAGCCCAAAGTCGCAAAAAGTCCTATTCAGATGTTAGGAAGAGGAACCTCGAGTTTCATGTTGGTGATTGGGTGTATTTGAAGGTCTCAGCTATGAAGGGTGCGATGTGTTTGGGATAGAAGGGAAAGTTATGTCCCCGGTATGTAGGCCCTTATGAGATTGTTGAGCAGATTGGCATTGCCTCCTGTTTTAAGTCCTATCCACCTGGTCTTCAATGTGTCTATGTTGAGAAAGTTGGTTGGTGATCCTAGTACTATTGTGCCTTTGGAAGGTGTTAAGGTTTAGGAGAACATATCTTATGAGGAAATTTTGGTGGAGACTTTTGATAGGCAAGTGAAGCGGCTTCGTAGCTAGGATGGGGCTAGGGTTATGGTGCTATGGAGAAATCAACATGTTTAGAGTGCTACATGGGAGGCGGAGTTGGACATGATGAAATGATATCCCCATCATTTCCAATTTACACAAGCCTAAGGTATTGGGTTCTTCCTCTTCTAAGTGGCCCTAGCTTTCTCACTCTTGAGTCTCATGACATGACATGCATACATGTTAACGAAAATGATTTTTATGATGTTTGGAATTATTTTAATGTGTTTTGATATGAGTTTTAATGACTAAATGATTTTCAAATGATGAATTATACATTGTATCTTGTGTTTGGAAGCTCATGTTTTGAGTCAAGACTTTCAAGCCTTGTTCTTGCATATTCAAGGACGAATGTTCCCAAGGGGGAGATGTTAGGAGCCAGATATTGTACAACCTCATTGGAGCATGAAAATTTTGTTTTCGAGGTGTTTTTGACCAAGGTGACACTCCACAGGAGGTCACACGGCCTGTGTGAAGCAACCATGAAGTGACCCTTGGCGTGGAGTTTCAAGCTAAGGCACACCACATTTGGACCCACACGGGCCATGTGGCACTTCATGGACCGTGTGGAGGGCCGTGTGGTAGCCTTAAGCTTGGAATCCCACCATTTGGGACCAAGTGTAGGGACACGGGCACTCTCACGGGCCGTGAGACCCTCTTTATGGCTTCTAGAGTAAAATTATTTCTAAGTGTTAAATCACCGTCTCGGGACTTCATCCTCGAAAGTTTTTATTTTCCTAAGTATGGGGGCATGGGCAGCCACAGAGGCCGTGTGACCTTACATGGCCCGTGAAGCCCTCCGTGTGGTTGATTTTGTCAAAAATTGTTAAGTATGGGATTACCATTTTGGACCTTCGTAAGGCATAATTTTACTAAGCGTTGGTTCTTGGATGAGTATACGGTCCGTGTGCTATGTCACGGACCGTATAGTCTCCCTTGAAGTGACGACGTTCAATTTTTAAACTCGTTTCATTAATGGTTTTTTCGTAATATTGGTTCGTTCTAAAAGTCCTTTGGGACTTTCTATGCTACCTAAAGCCTTCCTAATGACCTAAACTCTTTTCCTAACATTAAAATTCATTTCTCACATTTGAAATTCTTGTATGTCACTCTTAAGTCTCTTTGAATGATCTCTTGTGGGTCTTATGTTTGGCAATCAACGTAGGGGAGCTCTTTCTTCACCGAAATTCTTCTTGAATCTTCTCTATTAGTTAAGGTATGTGAGATTGATTATTGGTCCCTTTAAACCAAGAAAACCCAAACTCTTTCACACTCAATTTTATAGAATTTTAGCTACTTTAAATATGGGTTTTAAATATTATTATTTGGTGCTTTCAATTGATGCATGGGCTATGTTTCTTTGTTGATTTTAAAGTTGTTCTAGCCCTTATATGAAGAATTGCATCAATGTCCTGAAGTTATTAATGTGCATGTCCCCTTTTAAAGCTTGATTTGTGCAAGGTTAATCTATATTGTGATTTAAATGTGGATTTTGCTTATGTCTTTACTTGAATTTCTTAATGTATTACTGATGTAAGTTTGAGTCTCAATTACCCATGCTATTCTAATCTCATTCATCATATACATTCATATTTATTGGATTTTATATAAATTATGAAGTGGGTTAAGCTCAATCATGTTTATATAAATGATTTTAATAATATATTGGTTATCACAAGAATGTGATCACAAAAATGTCTATTGCTATAGGCTTTTTTAGCATATTGTGTGCTTGCACCATATTGTTTAGTGAATGAACTATTCCTATGCATGAGAAACATGATATTGAACTACGATTTGGCTTTTTAGCCTATGAAGGAATGCATATGAGAAATAGTTTGTTTTTAGCCTAAATATGTATTGAAATGAATTTAAATCACTTGCCTCTTTTGAAATCATTTATATATATATATATATATATATATATATATATATATATATATATATATATATATATATATATATATATATGTATGTATATGTATTCCTGTGGGATTTTGACTTAGCACCAATGGATTTGGGACGTCAGGGCTATCTCCAAGGGTCCTCTCGCTTTCTTTGAACTATGTGCCAGCATAGGAATGGTAATCATCACCACAATGACCAGGTCATAAGGGATGGCTCTTCATTTATTGATATGATATGACATGATGATAGAAATCCATCTGAAATGACCTCGTCGTAAGGAAGGTGGCCACCATAACGAAATGACTAGGTCGTAAGGTGTGGTGTAGATTATCTTTGGCAAATAATCCTCTCTAACCTGATGATAGGTCAACATCAGGCAAATTTATTTAATAGCTCGCATAAGTTTGAGATGACGGTTATGGTCCCATCCCCTCTATATATGAGCATTTGAGCATTTTATGAATCATTGGTTTCATTATATACCTTATACTATATCTCTTGTTATATATCTCCTTCTATATCATGTGCCCTTGTCATCTAACATTGAATGCAGGTTTGGTAAGTCATATGCATTGAATTCTTACATACTTAGTACATTCAAACATCCCAACACATATATTTGCCTACATGATATCACCATGTAGGGACCGAGGACTACGTTCATCCACCGTAGAATGACTAGCTTTGATCTTGAGTTTTCTTGTCGTGATGAGTCCTATCTTCCAAGGACAAGCCACCTATCCTCTACCGATGGTGCTTTTGTTTATGTTATTTACATTTGAGGGTGATCCCGGGGTATGTCTTGGCCCTCATCCTATCTTATGACTAGAGGTATTGTTGGACATCCTGTAAACACTTTTACTTTTCTTTTCTAACAGTTGTATTTGGAGATTATACTTATGGATATTATTACCTATTGATTAACGTTATCTGATTTGGTTATGAGCTTTATGATATGGTTGTAAGCTATGGTGAGAGATCCTAAGTCCTGAATTTCCCACATAGAGTGAGTCATACTTACCCATACCTTAGTATTTATGTGTTATGTGTTATTTAGATTCATGTTACTCCCTTTCCCTATGATATCCCCATAGCGTGGGTCCTACTTCCCCGTCCTATAGAACTATGTGTTTACTATTCATTTCCACTTCCGAATCATTGATGTGAAAACGGATATTTGAGGCTTGTTTGGGGACTCTCTGGTTCCTATTCGTCATGTCACTCTTAGACTCTCGGTCTGGGTCATGACAATGACATACCTACATACTTAGTACATTCTACGTACTAATGCATACTTTTTTCCTACATGATCTAACCATGTAGGGAAAGGCAACAAGGTGAGTCTACCATTTCATGGCTATATTAAAAGTTGAGTTTTTGAATATGTGTCGATGAGTTCCCATGCTTCAAGAACAACCCCTTTATGTTATATCTCCTATTAAGAATTTAAGAATTTTCTTTTATGTAGATGTTGAGGGTGAGATAGTAAGCTATGTTCTAGTCCCTGCCAAGACCTTACGATCAAGAGGCATGTTTTGGACATTATGATTGATGTCATTTCCCCTAAGGGAAACTATGATTTCAATATTGACATGTTATGCTTGCGTATTCTCTGATGTTATGCTTATTTTACCTTATGTATGCTTATAATATAAACATGAGGCTATGATGGGATGCCCTTAGGTGTCACATTCGTCGTGTTACACTAGGAACTAGGTCGAAGTTGTGACAAAAGTAGTATCAGAGAAGAAGGTTTTAAAGCATCCTAGCAAGTCCAACATGCCGCGACTAGTAGAGTCTTTTTCATAGGTGTTGAAGCATGCCACATCCATGATTAGGAGGCTATGAGACATTTAGAAAATATTCACTTCTTTTGTGATCTATGTTGTGCCTTCAAGACACTCATTCCCTAACGCTCGTCCTTTCATATTTTCAGAAGATGGCTCCACAACGTGCTCATTTGCCTAGGGGAGATAATGCTAATGAGAACTATGTTCCTATATCTTTTATAGATCCTCAAGACCCTCAAGCCGATTAAGTTACAAATAATGAGTTTAGGGCCACTGTTATGATACTGGCTGAAGTCATTGCATCTCTAAAGACTCCTACTCGGACTTCAAGGATTAGAGATTTTTCCAGAATGAATCCCGTGGAACTTCATGGTTCAAAGAAGGATGAGGATCCAAAAGTGTTCATCGATGAGGTCTACAAGGTGGTAGAGATTATGGGGGTATCATTACAGGAGAACACTAAAATGCCTTCTTATCCAGTTAAGGGAGTTGCTCAAGTAATGTTCAAACAATGGAAATCTAAGAGAACTGAAGAAGGGCCTATTAATTAGGAGATTCTTAAGGCCGCTTTCCTTGATTGTTTCTTCCCACTGTAACTAGGGGAAGCTAAAGTGAACGAGTTTATGAATTTGAGGAAAGGTGGTACGAGTTTGAGGGAGTAATGTTGCTCAACACAACTACTCAAAGGTAGAATGGGCAGTCATCATCAGCATAATAACCCAACTTTAGAGGTCGGGGTCGTTCCGACGGGGAATCTTTGTTCAAGATGGAAGTTACTCGTTGGACCAAGTAATTATAGGATATAGCGTATTGTAATAATAAAAATAAAGATCAGCAAACAAGTTCTAATCGTCTAATTAAACAACTATGAAATGAAAATTTTGGGGATGTGCAAATATGGGCAGTATTCGAACAAATGGGTCATGATACTTGACTACATGAGTTTATGTTGAGTGAATACGCTCGGTTGCTTATAACCCTAGTCACCGATGATATATGGGTATTTCAAATGAATCAACTAAGATATCACACGCACACAGTCGAGGACATGCTTGGCCTATGAAGTTGAGAAAAACATCTACTACCTTGACAATTGAATCCAGGAATGTGGATATCAACTGAAACCCCATAAGGTTTCCGACCATTATATCCATTTCTTACTCTAATAATCCCAACTAAGGAACAATCGGAGATCCAAAACAAAACCCCAAATTTGCAGCCTTGAAATTTATACATTAAACTTAAGAACAAATATAAATTCACCCAGATCAACTACTGATAAGTGAACATATCACGAATTCAGCAAGTAAATTAAAGAGCCATATCAAAAGCACACCCCCAACATGGGGTTATAGCCACACACGTTAGAAATTAAAGATTAACTACCGTACATAGTAGCAAAAGTCATGAGTAATAAGATTGACTACAAATTAGTGGTTATCACTAACTAATCCTCTCCATTTTGATGCCAAGAAGTTTAAAACCTTAGCCTCCCTTGTACTCTAAGAAGAAGGTTCTATGCAGTACTACTATAGTGCAATTGTTCAGATATGGAATAAACATATAATGTACAATGTCCTTTCTAAAATTTCTCATATACTCCATGAAAATATGTGAAAGTTTGTGCTGCGAAATGCCATTCGATGGTCAAGGCCGACCACCGCTAACACTCTAGCGATGCACCGATGTGCAGTTGACTGCTTTCCTGTGCATCCTTATGAGCATTCTTCCACTACAACATAAGGTGATGTCTATCTGCTCTGCCTTTCCAATTTGGTGATGCACCAAAATATTCTTCAGATCGCCTTTCTGTCAATATTTTGGGGCTTTGGATGCTACAACTTTAGGCCATCACTTTTGCCCTTCAGCGTATCACAGAGTATGCTTTGTCACATCTATCCTGACTATAACTCTTTGATTGACCTGGAACCTTTGTTGTTGCATAGTTATGCGATCTTTATAAGCATTCGATGGATCATCGAGGATGTAAGCGACACCGATTTCAAAGTCTTGTAGCACTTTTGCTCGCTTTCTAAGATTCCACCAAGACTTGCCCTTTTCAAACATTTAACTTCATTTCCTATCATGGAACATGCGTATTTTCTACAAATTGGAAGTTTTAGCACACTAAGGGCAATGTTTCCTTGCGATATTTCCTAAATATTAGTCTGAAATATGGACTCATCAGGGAATATGCCCTCAACTTCACCAAAAAGGTCCAAGTATGCTCCTTCTATGGTGGATGAGTCTAAGGCCCATGTAATAACCCCTAATTTAGGAGCCCTGAGTACAGAAAAGTGTTATTGAAAATGACCTAATGTCAGGTCCACGAGGGTGACTTATGGCTCGTAGGATGAGATATGCCTCATAGGTTCTACCCTTAAACAAAAACTTCAGGAAAGGGAAAACGTTGTCAAGTGTAGTGTAACCCATGGACTCATTAACATGTAAAAAGGATGAAAATTCATAGATAGGTCATGAGTGAGACAATCCGACATGAAGGAAATATATAGTTTACTGGAAATGATCTATATCAGAATGGATCACAGAACAAATCACGTCTTACATTATCCCTTTGTAGATATGGTCTAGGAAAGTGGAAAAAGGATAAAGTATGGAAGTACTGTACCAATCCAACCATGACCAATAAGTCCATGTACGGCCCATAAAAACAAGTTTCGTGGCTTTAATCAGGAGAATGGTTTCACGAATTTTTGTAAAGTTAATAGCACGAACAGGACCTCCAGTACGTGATTCATTCCACACACTGCAAATGGGCTTTTGTAGGTTGAAATCCATCAATTTTAACGAGAGGCGATTTTGTCTTTTTTGCTATTTTAATTAATAAACTAAGTCATTGTGGGATCCAAAGGGGGCCTTAAATCTGAATCTAAACCCTAAGAAGTCTCATTCACTTCATTCTCTGAACTCTCAAATTTCTTGAGGCAAAAAGCGAAATCCTCTTTAAGAACAAGCTAAAGAGTCTAGGGTTTCAAACAGGGTCATCTCTTCAAACAATAAATTTGTTCTTCCCAAGTATTCTACGGTATAAGGTGGGGGCTCAACCAAAGTGGTCCTTATATAAAGTCTTAGTCTTATAACTATGTGGCACCATAGGATTATGTTATTTTACTAAATGGGCTTCTGCTAGAGGAACCGACTAGTTTAAGTTACCCACAATGGTGGGCTATGGTTTACCTTGGTAAGTAAACCTCTCTTTTTTTGATGTGGAGAAAATATTGGGATTACATATAGTAGCTCGCATGGTCTTATATATCGATTAAGGTCTCCTCCCAAATATAAACATTATGTTATGAAAGCTTGACTATCTTCATACATGTTTTGACTTAAACATTGCTCATTTTTGTCATATTGTGCTTATATCCATTGTATATGATTATGCATCTTATCTAAATATGGATTAGGTTTCCTTGTTGCGTTTCACCATTTATACTTAGTACATTCCAAGTATTAACACATACTTTTTACTTACATGATGTAACCATGTAGGGACCGGAGCTCCTATTCATCCACCTTTATGGCAATTTCGTTGGGTTAAAGATTTTCTATTAGTGAGTCCTCTATTTTGGGGACAATAACCACTTTCTTTCGTTCTATGTTAAGAATTGCCTATATTTGAATATTTACTTTTGAATGTGAGCATGAGAGATGTCTTGGCCCCTTTTCCACTAATGTTAGAGGTGTTTTTGGACAATGTGAAGCGTTTGACTTTTATGAAGTTATGTAATTATGGAAGACTTCCTTTCTCCTTATCCCTCTTATGTGTTGTTTAATGTTGATGGCATGTGATAAAAGTCCTAAGCCCTAACTTCCCATAGCTTGAGTCCTACTTACCCTCTCCTTAGTCATTGTTTTTTATTTGATTGTGGAAATTTCTTTTCCTTTTATATCTCCATACTTTGATACATCTCCTTTTGTAAGGCTAACGCAGTCGTCAAAATATATAACCTAACAAAGGTTAGGGTGGAACCCATAGGCAATATGGTAGACTTAGAAGAGTTTAAAGCAATTAGGGTGGATTAACCTACTTATCTCCTTGAAAGAGGTGGAAGGGGGGGGGGGGGGAATTGTAACAACTATGAAAAGTAATCTAAAACTAAGAAAAGTGTGAAATCCATATGAGGAATAACGATGGTATTATGTTCCCAATGATTCCCTAAATTTGTATTACCATATAATCGGTTTCTTTTCCCGTGTGTAGCATGTAGAACGGAAACTTGAGTTCACTAAACCTTTTGATCTAGGCAAGAGGTGAATTTCAATATGTTATTTAATCCATCCCTGCAGTGTGACATTGCTAACCCTATCCTATTGTTCTAGTACAACTTCCCCTTGGCCCAGTTTGGTTTATTAGATGAGAAACATCATTGAATCCCATTAATTAATCTCTTTTCCTATTCATTATTACCTTGATCAAGTCAGCAACACTAGGCGAGTTTTAATGTTAGCCATTGTTATAAAGCATTAAGACTAAAGATAATTAATGAATATATGCATGCACACTTTTAAAGAATTATGAATTATTCGATTTTACCTTGTTAATGCTTCATATTTCCCACAACCCTAGTTCTGGATTTAGCTACACATGATTGTTGTAGATGAAAGAATCATGAATTTGAATAACATAATTGAGCACTTACACAATAGAATTAAAAACAATAAATCCTTGAACTTCACAAAGAATCACAAGATTGAATTAAAAGCACAAAATATTGTTTCACGACATTTCTCTATGTGTTCTACTATTCTCTTGTGTTCCCTCTCTCTCCGCTCTCTATTCTCTCTCTCTTCTCCATGAAAATTAACCTAAAAAAAATCCATTTATAGTGTTTAAAATACAAAATCAAAATGAATTAGGAGAACTTGGTAGGCAGGCTCTACTTGCACTTCTACGGGTCATATAAAGTTCTACGACCCATATTTGAGGCTTCGTGGACTTCATCTGGAATTCTGGGTTGACTTCTGCGACACACATCAAAGAGACATATAGTATTCTACGGCCCGTAAAGGGTTTTGTTTGCTTACTTTTAAGCAACTCCCCACTTTCTGATCCTCATGGCACGATACAAAGTCTACGACTCATAAAGTCTTCTATGGCTCGTCTTCATATTTGTAGACTCGACTTGAGAAAATCACCCTTTATTGGAATTACATACAAAACAAACTCTATTGCTCGTGGAATTGTCCCTGACCCTTAAAAGGTCTTGTGAAACCCCAACTTCTGCAAAATCTACACACATAGCCTAAAACCAAGCCAACCATGTAATCCTGCAAAACAAACATAAAAACACATCAAATCTACTAACATCACTTTGAGAACACACAAAATTATAAGTTTTAAGATCAAAAGTATTGTATTTTGACAACACATCAACGCCCTCAACTTAAATTTATTGTTTGTCCTCAAGCGACATAATCAATCTACATAATGAGTACGGTAACACACAGACCTCAACCCAATGGTTTATATCATATCACGCTCAAGCACATATACCCACACCACTTTAAAAGCAAATTAGATAGCTATCAAGCAAACCAATATAGATCAACATATGTGACAGTGCAACTATGACAAGCAAGGAAATTATCAACAAGCAACACTCACTGAGCTAGACCAATGTCAAGAATGCAATACTAGTGTCCTCCTAGAAAGAAGTCCCATATCCCTCTCATGATGATATCTTTAGATTCAATGAGTGGGACTATGAAAAATCGCTCACCCTCACAAGTGACATTCAAATACCATGCTCAATACCATATGCTTGCCCCTATACTCATGACTATAACCTTTGATTACATGGACTAGGATCACTTTAGGAATTTATTAGCATGTAACGTATTCTCTGGGGCTTTTGTATGAGATCTTTTGAACATAATGGCTAAAGGTCATCCTTGACATTGAGTTTTTTTACACTTTTGCTCTACAAACATTGTCATTTCTCACCTCATTCTCCTTTTTTTCCTATTTCAAACTTTTTTGGGTTCTTTGTTCTCTTACTTCAGCTTTTTGCCTTTTTTTTTACGACATTTTTCTTTTTAACTTTCTGATTAGGCATCACTCATTTTTCTTGCACCCAGAACACATTTTTACCTCTTTTTCATGTATCACTAGCTTCCCCCTCATCTTTTGTTTACCCTTGCACCAGCCATCCTCAACTTAGGCTTTTGGCGTGAGTCGAGGTGTACAATATCTAACATAGGAACCAGGGCCACTTTTCATAGCCACCATCAACATAGGCTTTTTGCCTCAGTCAAGGTGCAGAATATTCAAGCAAGGACCAGGGCCTGTTTCAGGAATTTATATCTAATAAGCTAGGTAACTTAGGTTTTTACAACGAAAAGGGTACACGTAAGGCTCAAACATTAGGTTCAAGTGATAAATTACATAGTTGGCTGGTTATTTAGGCTAAGTAGACTATTATGAACAACAACCTAAGATCATTTCCTAACCAACTAACCTACAGTCTAAGTCAGAGTAATAGGGAAATTTCTTAATTGAAACACAAGATATGAATTTAGCAAAGAAAGCTCACACTCACATGGCACATATTACACTATCAACAAAAACTCTGATATCATGCTTTTTATCACAATTTATCCTCACTTATTAGAACAAGCACAATAAACAATAAAAAATGCATGGTTTCTATCAAGACTAACTACAAAAAATTTTGTGGGTATTATTTTTCACACAAAAAACACAAAAACAACCATATGACATAGATAAAAGTACTACATGCTACTAATACTACTTATGCATTCTAAACATGTTTGTTCAACAAAAATTAAATATTCATGCGGAAAAAGAACACAGGCAAGAAAACCCCTAGGATTCAAAATTTGGGATAGTTATAGGATAAGGTTTCTTAGACTTCACTTAGGCCTATAACTACCCACACTCTATCAAAATTGAGTTGCATTGTCCTCAATGCATAAAAATAGAATATAAGGCACAGGGGTCAAAAAACACATACTTGGGTGGCTAAACGCCAATCTCTGACTGAGTCTGGCAACCCTCAACTTGCCTGGTGTCCACCTTAGTGATAGGAGCATGACTAGAGGGGCCAACACCCCTTATCCTCTCTAGCTCTCGAGCTTGCTTCATCTCTTCATCCTTCCTCGAACGTATACTGGCAAGCTAAAGTCTCTACTCTTCTGTCTACCCCACCTGCAACCACATTAGGTCTGGTTCATTATCAACGTTGGGCCTCTACCCATAGGAAGTCTATGATAACTCATTGGGAGCAAAAAGGTACACCATCGGCACTGGAAGCTTAGCTGCTTTCATGTCTGACCGGATCTATTGGATCTCAATATGAAGGGTCGTCATATCTGCTGGCCATCCTATGCTGAGGCTATGCAGGTTCTGCCTTTACAAAGCATCTATGTGGGCATCCACCAATGTAATTATGTCTTGGATAATAGCCAACATGAATGCCTACATACGTGCCTCGAACTTTGAAATGGTCTGGCGGACCTAGGGCCTATTCTATTGAAGTAACTAAGTCAATTAGGACTCAATGTGGACCAATCACTATGCCATGCCCTGAATGGATGCCGCTGACATATATACCATGCCAGCGGGTGCTATCTGTGTAGGAACGACCTATGGGGCAAAAGTAGTGGGCCCCTTTTCATCATCAACCTCAGCCTTTGGGGGCCTCTCCTCAGTAGTAGGAGTACGATGGTGGTGGATGGAGTCTCAGGTGGTGGCTCCGCCTCGAACATCTCTGGCATTAGTGCAAGTTGGCCCGGTGCTCGCTGGAGGGCTACTAGAATATCCTCAGCCTTAATCAGTCTAGCATCCAATATCCTCTAGATCTCTATAAGTTAGCCTAGGTGATGTAGCATCTCCATCCTCGACTCTATACAGATCATTTAGATGAAGCAAGGAAAGGGGATTGAGGTAGAGTTTTTCATTATTGCCTCGTGTATCTGCTCTACGATGAGGGTGGCCTAATCGATCTCATAGCCAGCGAAGATGCTAGCAACTAAGATAACATGGTCTAGCATTAATGTATTATCTGCAAGAGTTGGTCGAATTTGTGATTTCACAACAACCCACCAGAATTTAGCAAGGATGTTGAGTGAGGCCTTCATGATAGGCTCTGATGAAGTGGCTATCCATATAGGCTCTGGGCATGCTCTGCAATCAGGGAAACAACCCATCACATCAAGTTGTCCCTGCAGCTCTGGTCTCTTATTAGAGCCTTATCCTTGGTGTACCCCAATCTATGGTCATACTCGATTGTCAATCTGGGGGGTTGGGAACTCAGACCCGAAAAATATACAAAACATGGTTATCTTAGAGATATCCACCTGTCGCTCCCCTCACTCTATTGTGTGTAAGTCTGGGCTGAGCGAGGGGCTTCTTCCCCTTAAGAAGTGTGCCCAGAATTATGGTGGCATACTAACCATAGAACTCTCGAACCATAGCTGGGGAGTAGTTCCCTGACAATCAGGCGAGCCACTGAAGCACATTAGGACACTATCTAGTTCGAAAGTGACGATCTGGGGCTTCTCAAAATTAGAGCGAGCTGGTTTGCCTTGCTCATTCCGCTGCATGCTCTTTGTGTAGATATCCCACATACCCTTAACACACCACTGAAAAGATAGAGCGTCCGGAGGTGATGATGATGCTTGAGGTTATGAAACAGAGGTCTCTGTCTCTGAAACATCGCTGGAACATAAGTCTGATTCCTCTTTGGATTGAGTCATTTGGATGGCGCTGCTATCTTTGTTGCCTTCCTCTTCATACCGAAGAGACCAAACAACGTTAGCCTAGGTCTGGGACTACCGATGTTCGTGGTCGCTCAGCATCCGCATTAGGCCAGACACTGAGCTCGTCAAGTGGTCCACGAGTCTTACAGGCACCTTGATCCTCCGAGGACTCATCTCTCAGCCTCCATTGCATAGCTCGGATCTCATCATGTCTTGTTTTTGGGGCCATAGTACCTGAAATACTCACATTTAGCAAATATGGTTAACATTACATGTCAAGGAACAAAAAGCAAAATAATTTTATATTTGATCACATATGGGTCTATGAAGGCACTTTTAAAGGTCGTAGTGAAAGCTACGAGCCATAGAAGGCCCTCATAGAAATAGTTTTCATAAATTTTGGTTACTGGAATTGCATGTACAAGACAGGGTACAACTAATAGAAGATTTTACGATTTGTAGACTTGGTTATAAAAGTGTTCTAGTTTTTAAATTAGTACCAGTAGGGATTTATGAGACCTATGTAAAAGTCGTAGAATATTCTATGGCTCGTAGAAGATCTCATTTGATAAGATCTCAAAAAATTAAAGTATCTGGATTTTCTTACGAGGGAAAATTATGGCTCATGGAACTTTCCACATGCCGTAAAAGACCCTCGTAGAGTGAAAAAACCAGAAGCTTGATTTTCTAAGCCTATCAAAATGGATCCCAAACGAAAATTTCTGTAGTTTATTCAGCATTGAAGCGATACACGACACACCCTTACATGGTTTCAAAAAATATCCGATATCCCACATGCAATTCTTTTCATACAACCACATCAAATATCATTTTACATATCTTGCCAATCTAACCGACCCCGTTTGAATGATTGAACATCATATTGCACACATGCATTCATATATTGATTTTTAAGCACATAGTTAATTCTATTCAAATAACATTAATGGCATGATTTTCATATAGCATATTCAAACACATAGACATGACAACACAAACAATTCTCTGGCTTTTAACTTATTGCAAGCATTGGCATCACATTCAACATAATTAACATTTAAGCACAAACAATAGCAAACATGGGTTCACACCTCTAATGGACTGATTACCATGCTCGACAATTAATTTCAACTTAATCACAACAAGTTTGGTATTCAAAAGGGTTTTAGCACTATGATGTTACTGAATTAAAGCGAAAAAGATGAAAGAAATTGAAGAAGGAGACAAGGAGGGGAACCCTAGGGTTGCCGGATGTAGCCAGAAAAATGGTTGGTAGTTGATCGTCGATGAGCGAAAAAACAAGGGTAGGAAAGAATGAGCTCAGATTAATTTGACCCCTTCTATTTATAGGTTGATTAGGTCGGTCCAAAATTAATGTGCCCAGGCTCTACGAAACCTCGACTACGGGACATAGAGAATTTTACGGCTCATCGATTTTAGTCTCGTGGAATGCCCAAACCCTTATTTTTTGGGTTTGGGTTTCACAGACCAGTCTATGAGTTGTAGAATTGAATACAACTCATAGAGTTAGTTGTAGAAACCCCCACAGTTAGCCAAAAATAGAAGAACATACCTGGGTCCACGAGGCACATTCACGGCCTATAGTATTATCTAAGGGCCGTAAGGATTGCTCATGGACTGGAGTGCACATCATTTTTGTCACTAGAAGTGCTTTATGAGACAGTGTACGGGTCGTAGTTTTTTATACGGCTCATAGAACCAGTCGTAGAAACACTTTTTTATTGATCACTTATTCATGTACCTAGAAATTCTTCACTTGACACACTATTACCCAATATGCAACTAGTCCAATATCCAAAAAATACAACCAAAATGTAAAAAATTAAATTACCTACAAGTCCAAAAGCTAAAAACAAAAACAACTACAATTATTACATCAAATATCTTGGGTTTCCTCCCAAGTAGTGCCTGATTTATTGTCGTGTCATGACTTGGACAACTTTGTAACTCAGACATCACCAAGTACTCAAACGTCCTTCTTCAAGTCGTATAGCCTGACATTTTGAAGACAACTTATTCGTCATTCAATCTAAACATGAGTTGGCGAACATCCATATCCATTAGTGCTCAGCTAGTTCAAGGAATGGCCTTCCTAAGTTGATTGGGACTTCGAAGTCTACTTTGCAATCTAGGATCACAAAGTCTGTAGGGAACGTGAATTTCTCAATTTTGATGAGCATGTCATAAAGTATCCCCACAAGCTTCTTCACCATGTGGTCAGTCGTAAACAAACGCAAGCTTGTAGGAGTAGGGGCTACCAATCCTAGCTTCTTGAAGACTGCAAGGGGCATAAGATTTATGCTGGCGCCAAGATCACATAATGCTCTTGCAAAATTCATATCTCCAATAGTCCAGGGTAGGTTGAAATTCTCGCTTTTGCACCAAGGACCTTGTAGAAATTGGACCGCAATGTTGAATCTCTTAGGAGATCGATCTCCTTATTCGCAATCCACTTCTTTGTAACCAAGTCCTTCATAAAACTCGCATACCCTGGCATCTTCTCTGATACCTCAATGAGAGGAATGATGATAGAGAGTTGCTTCAGCAAGGAGCAAAAGTTCATGAACTTACCCTCCTCCTTCATTTTGATTTGTTGAGGAAAAATGGAAGGAGTTCTAGGAATGTTCTTTAGTGTCCGTGGCACCTCTGTAATATCACTTACCCTATACTTGGCACGATCCCTCTAGTGGCAATATCATTGACCTCAACTGTCTCCTCTCAAACATCATCATCTTTGGCCGGCATGGGAGGAACAATGGTACTCTTACCGCTCTTACCACCATAAGTAGTGACCTCCATACACTACCCTTCATTCTTTAGATTCTGAGCTGTGTTGCTAGGCAAGGTACCTCTCTATCGCTTGTTCAGTTGAGTTGACATTTTACCAAACTGTTGCTCCAACTATTTGATCGAAAAAGAATAAGACTCGATCTTCTGATTAATGTTGGAGATGTCAGACAATATCCCCCTCAAGGTCTCATACTGTGTGTTAGCCTTTTTCAACAGTTGGTCAAACATCTCCTCAACATTGGAACTATTAGCACCAGTTTCATGATTATATTGTGGGACATAAGGATCATGCTTGTATCCATCTCTGTGGCCCCAATCCACATCTCTATCCTAACCCATATTTCAATCATAGTATCCTCCACCATTGTTGTCACTAAAGGCACCACCATCTTTGTTAAAGTACCAACCTTGGTTTCCTTGACCTTGATGCCAATAGTCTGGATTGGACCCTTGGGAATTGGTCCGGAGAGCCCCTGTCTGATATTAATGAAGCAAGTATCCTCCTCATAATAAGGCTCCTTGTACATGGGTGCTCGCGAAGGTTGATGAACAAGTACATTAACTCGTTCACGATTCAGCTTCATCATCATCTCCATGTTGGTACTAATCCGGGCAAGCTCTTGTATTATCTCCTTATTTATTTTAGCTTTCTCCTAACTAATACTGACAACACACCAGCTCTAGGTAACCTGTCTCTCGGCCTCCATGTATGATTCATCTTAATGGCCTTTTCTAGCTTCTCAGCGACACTAGCAAATGGTTGATCTAAAAATATGCAACACATGATTGAATCAGTACAGGCTCGGCTATTCTAATCCAGGGCACGGTAAAAAATCTCTTCCAAGGCATCATCAATAATGTTGTTGTCAGGAAAACTTCTTAGATACTCTATGAACCGCTCATATATATTACTGACCGAGTCACTAGGATGTTGCTCAAAGTTGTTGATCTGATCCTTCAACTTGAGCTTCTTCGATCTCGGAAAGAAAATCTCTAAAAAAATCTTTCTGTAACACATCCAAACTGGTGACCGAACTCCATGGGAGTTCGGATAGCCAGAGTGTTGCATTGCCTGTGACAGATATTGGGAAGACATGAAGTCAAACAGTATCCATTGACAGATTATGAGTTCCCCTTACGCTCTTACAGATAAACACAATGTTGTGTAGATGACTATGCAGATCCTCTGATTGTAGGCCCGCGAACAACCCATCATTCTGCAATATTGAAAGCAACCCACTTTAAACCACAAACTTTGTGTCATTCGGTAATAGCGGTCATACAATGGCTCCAGTAACATCTATAGCCATAAGATTTAGCCAATATTTATTCCACTGATAAGCTTCGACATTGAACTCCTGTGGATGTGGATAAATGTCCTCAAGAGGAGGTAGGATGTTGTCATTCTCATTCTCATTTTGTTTTCATTCAAAGCTGCATTCATCATGTTGTTTGCGTTATTTTGGACATCCTATTCAACTTTCTCTAGATATCAAGGTAAATTAGATTCAAGGGAATGCCTAGACTTCGTGTGTTAGGAATATACTACACCTGCACGCTGAAATAGAACAAAACAACAAAACACATAAAATGAGGGAAATAAGGATTACTTCCCAAACTACTCAAATGGAATAAGTCTAGCTGTATTCTCCAGCAATGGCGCAAAAATATTGTCAATCATGCTACACCTCATTTTTTAAGGCCAAAGTGGTCGTTGTCAAGATATATAACCTAACAGAGGTTAGGGTCAAATCCACAAGAATTATGATAGACCTAGAAGAATTTAAGCAATTCGGGTGGATTAACCTACTTATCTCCCTAAAAGGGGGCGTTTGTAAAAACTATGAAAAGTAATTCTAAACTAAGACAAGTGTGAAATCAGTATGAAGAGTAACTAGGGTATTATGTTCCCCATGATTCTCTAACATGGTACTACTAGATAATCGAATTTTGTTACAATGTGTAGCATGTAGAACGATGAGATGAGTTCACCAAAACCTTTGATCCAGGCAAGAGGAAAATTTCACTATGTGATTTGATCCAATCCCGCAGTGTGACATTACTAACCCTTAGATGTTGTTCAAGTACAACATCCCCTTTGCCCAGTTTGTTTGATTAGACGAGAAACATCAATTGAATCTTGTTCTTTAATCTCTTTTCCTATTCATTACTTCCTTAATCCAGTAAGTAACACTAGGAGAATTCTAACATTGGACACCGTTAAAATGCATTCAACTCGAAGAGAATTAATTAATACATGCATGCACAGTCATCAAGATTTATGAATTTTTTTATTTTACCTTTTTAGTTCTTCATGGTTCTCACAACCCTAGTAGTGTATTTTACTACTCGTGATCAGTGTAGATGAAAGAATCATAAATTTGAGTAAAAGAATTGAGAACTTACATAGTAGAATTAAGAACAATATATCCAACCTCTTCACCAAGAATTAGAAGATTGAATTAAAAGCACAAAATCATGTTTCAGAACTTTTCTTTCAAGTGTTCTAATGTTCTCTGGTGTTCCCTCTCTCTCTCTCTTCTCTCCCTTCTCTCTATTTTCTCTATGAAAAATAAGCTAAAAACCTATTTATTATGTTTAAAATACAAAATGAAAATGAATTAGGAGAACTAGGTTGGGAGGCTCTACGAGCACATCTACAGGTCGTATAAAGTTTTATGGCCTGTAGTCGGGGCTTGATGGACTTCATCTTGAATTCTAGGGTTGACTTCTACGACACCCATCAATGAGCCATTTAAATTTCCATTGCCCGTAAAGGGCTTCGTCTTCTAACTTTTCAGCAACTCCCCACCTTTTGATCCCTAGGGCACGATACCAAGTCTACGGCTCATCTGCATGAGAATCACCTTTCACTAGAATTGTCTATGAAACAAACTCTACTGCCCGTGAAATTTTTGACAGCCCATAAAAGGTCTTAGAAAACCCCAATTTCTGCAAATTTTGCACACTTACCCTAAAAATCAAGCCAACCTTGTAATCCTGTAAAAAAACACATCAACTCTACTAACATAGCTTTTAGAAGACACAAAATTCCATGTTTTAAACATCAAAAGTGATGTATTTTGACAGTACATTAGTCCAAAGCGTTTTTTCCCACAAAGTTAATTGCTTAGCATTTTTTATGCTTTCGCAACCTACGATGTGCATACTTATACTTAGTGGCTTAATTGGGGTTTCTTTGACTTCCCTATCCCTTTTATAACACCTAGGCCTTCGACAAAGGTCCTGATAATGCATTAGTACAAAATAGGGCAAAATCATCTTTGATAGCGATGGTTAAAGTAAAAAGTGACATGGATCTTACTTTTGTTGAATTGAAGAAGCTGGTGGTTCATAACAAGGTTAAGGTCTTCTCACAAGGGGGAGATTGAGCGCTTCGTCACAAAGGGCAGTTGTGTGTTCCTAATGTAGATGACCTAAGGGAAATAAATACTCAATGAGGCTAATAGTTCTAAAGATTCTATTTATTCGGGATCCACCAAATTGAATAGAGATTTGAGAGATGTAGATTGGTTGAATGGCATGAAAACATACATAGCAAGATGTTAGAAGATGTGTTTAGATTGTCAACGAGTGAAGGTAGAACACCAAAGACCTGGTGGTTTGGCCTTATAAACAAGACCAACTATAATTTGAACATTATGAAAAAAATCTAAAATCATGACATTGAGATACCTACTTGGAAATGGCGGGAAGTGAACATGGATTTTATTATGGGTTTTCCAAAGACAAGCAAGCAATTTGACTTAATATGGGCTGTTGTTGATATAATGATGAAAACAACCTACTTTTGGATTGTGAAAACTTCTTTTGGTGCCAACGATTATTCTATGGTGTCTGTTAAAGAATTAGTAAGGTTGCATGGGGTACCATTGTCTTTAATATTGGATTGTGGTGCTCAAT
The DNA here is from genome assembly GCA_029948455.1 of Solanum rostratum. Taxonomy (NCBI): domain Eukaryota; kingdom Viridiplantae; phylum Streptophyta; class Magnoliopsida; order Solanales; family Solanaceae; genus Solanum; species Solanum rostratum. The sequence goes on along the minus strand of CM057054.1, from coordinate 30,689,264 downwards.
TTGCATCTTATTATTGAAAATATTTCAAAAGGACCTTGGCACAAAAGTAAAACTAAGTACTACATTTCATCCTCAAATGGATGGACAAGCTGTAAGGATGATCCAAATGTTGGATGATATGTTGAGGGCATATATGCTTGGTTTCAAAGTTGGTTAGGATGATCACCTACCTCTTATTGAATTTTCTTACAATAATAGTTTTCACTCGAGTTTTAAGATGGCACCATTTGAAGATTTTTATGGAAGACGATGTAGATCACCAATGGGATGGTTGGAAATTGGTGAGTTGTTCTTGATTGGACTGGTTGGAAATTGGGGAGTTGTTCTTGATTGGACTGGATTTGGTACTTGATGACATGGATAAAGCGAAAGTCATAATGGAAAGGTTAAAGACTACCCAATGCCATAAAAAGTCATATGTTGATGTTAAAAGACGGAACCTTGAGGTTAAGGAATATGATTAGGTGTACTTGAAGGTTTTGCCTATGAAAGGAATAATGTGTTTTGCCAAAAAGGGCAAACTGGGTCCTAGAGACCTTATGAGATTGTGAAGAAAGTTAGGAAGGCTGTTATGAGCTAGATTTTCTTATGGAATTAGTTATGATTCATCCGGTGTTTTATGTGTCAATGTTGAGAAAATTCAAAGGTGATCCTGATTCTATCGTTCCATTGAAGGATGTAACAACTTAGGAAGATTTGACTTATGAAGAGGTACCAGTTGAGATTTTTGACTGGCAAGTGATGAGATTTATAAATAAGGACATTTCATAGGTCAAAGTGTTGTGGAGAAACAAACATGTTGAGAGTTCTAATTTTGAATGTGGAGACAGAAATGATAAAATGATATCATTACCTTTTTCTATCTACTCATGCCAAATGCACCTAAACATGACACATTCTTCAAAATTCTCAGGAACACTTTCCCTAGTCATATTGCATACATGCATGATCATGACACTATTTTTGAATAATATTTGGCACCAAGTTTGATGATTTTCTGTAAATGATTTTTATATTTCATTTTTGCATTCCTTATGAGTTGTTCGTTATGTTTCTACTTTACTCAAGATTTTTTTTCTCATTCTATGATGAATGATCCTAAAGGGGAGATATTGTAACATCTCACCTATTGAAAAACCTGAAAAATGGAAAAGTTGCAAAAAACATTTATTTGGATTAACTGTAAGAGCTAATCTAAGGCACATGGCTCGAACTACAGGTCATAGACGAATCTCATGGTTGAGGTCCAAAAGTTGGTGAAAATATTATTTCACTTGAAGCAATCGTACCAAAGACATTACGAGTCATGCTTAGAAATTTGGCTCGTAGATTGGATCATAAAAGGGACCCTGATGGGGTGGAAATTTTCTATGTTTAGGAGGTTTCTACAAAAGGGGTCTAAGATCTATTAATTGGACTAAGGACCGTACTGTTTGCTCATGGTCTAAGGGGTGTAACTTCTAGTAGCTAAAATTTGGTCACATGCAAATTATGAAAGCTATGTACAACCCACACTTCGACCTATATCGTGTATATATTAGCTCATAGATAGATCCGACCATTTTATAATAAATTTCTTTTTAATCATTTTTTATCCATTTAAATCATAAACTATATTGTTTTGACCTTACTAACTTACTTAACTGACTCAAACCCTATCAAACCTAATCCCAATAGATTCAAACTCATTCACTCTCAAAACCTCTCACAAGATCCTAAATTTTCTCTCTCTAAGAAAGAACTACGTTGGATCTAGGATTTCAATCTTTTGCTGATGATTCAAAGGTTTAATGATATTTATTGTTAGGTATTTTCACTTGAGGTATGTGGGGCGTCATTCATGGATTAGATTAATCTATGAATCCCAACTCAAAATTTCCTTTTTCTTTAACTTTACACATGGATTTCTATGGGTTTGTATGATGACATTTCAAATGGTTGGATAATAATCATTATATGATTATTGTACTTAAATATGTATGATTTATGAAGAATTACATTATTTCTATGATTGTTTAGTAAATGCATGTGATTTTAAGTATATGATTATTATGTTATATTAATTGATGTGAGTTCTTTTTCTAATGATCCAAATTGATTTCAAATGCATGATTTTCATCTATTTGCATATTTTTTGCTCAATTGCTCATAAACCTACATATGGCATTAGTTTCTTATGACAAAGTTATGGTTTTCATGACTATAATTATAAGTACGAAAACATGATTTGATGACGATGATGATATGATGATTAGTGTAACTTAATTCTTTAATATTTACGAACTACTGATAAAATGGGGAGTATACCCATACTAAATACAATGTTATGTAGATTGACTATTCTTATTATATGAGATCTTCTCATGTGGCTATGATGCCTATTTTACAAGCTATAAAAGTATGATTTTGGTAAAGTATGAATTATGATGATTAATATGTATATTCATGATTATGTATCCCATGGGATTTGACTTAGCCCCGAATGATCTTTTGTGAGGAAAACTATTCCCTAGGGTGCTTACATATATCCTCGAACCTCATAACTATGTGACACCATGGGTTTATGATCATATTCCTATAAGGCTAGTCAATAGATCCATTTTATCTTCATGTGATGCACACCATTCTAGGATTAAGCCTAAAGGGTGGGGTATTTATATTCATTTGACACTCACCATGATAGGGTTAATCATAAAGGATGGGGTTCAGTCTACCTTGGAAAAGTAGACTCCTCTATCTCTCGATGTAGTGGGAACATTGAGATTCCATATAAAAATAAGCATGGTCTTGTTGTTGGCTATGGTTTTATAAACACATATCTAAGCTAGGGCATTAAAAGTTTTATGATGTTCCGATTCTTGGTTATAAACATTCATTGCTTATGCATATCTTGTCCTTATTTTGTTGCTATGATTATTCATATTGCTATTTCTTTGATGCATGTCATACCTACATACTTAGTACATCCATGTACTAACACAAACTCTTTGCCTAAAAAAGGACTTCATTGGAGATAGGGTTTCAATCTTCAAAGAACAATCAATTTACTGGCTAGAGTTGGATGGTTCTTTGAAAATTGTTGGTGAGTTTCCATGCTTCAGGGACAAGACTTTTATCTTATAATTTCAAATATTGAGACCTTATGATTTTGTTTGTTATTATATCTTGAGGGTGAGATAGTAGCATGTTCTAAACCCCGCAACGCTCTATAATGTAGAGACATGGTTTATACATTTTTATATAATTCCCCTAAAGGAAACTATGAATTTGCTTACTCTCTTATGAATTGCTAAGCATGAGTAATTGAAGATGCGATCTAGGAACTAGCCCCGACATAAAGAATGTGACACATGAAGGAACCTCATCCAATCCTCTTTTGTATGTCTAAACCATGCATATAGTAAATAGGAAATTTATAAGAGAGTACACAAGCGGAACATACCAACATCAAAGACATAGTTTTCCTTTAAGGGAATTACAACATCATAAGTCCAAACTATGTCTCTAAATCATAGATCTTGGAAGCGTCTAGACCATGCTAAAGCTTACCCTCAAGATAGAATTACCAATGGAATCATACGGTCTCAACATGTAAAAGCACAAAATGAACAAAGCTTGTCCTCGAAGCATTGGAACTCACCAACAATCTTCAATTATTAAATCCAACTCTAGCCACGAAATACAGGAATAGTCTAGCCGTCATAAATCCTTACATGGTTAAATTATGTAGGAAAAGAGTACGAGTTAGCACATTGAATGTACTAAGTATGTAGGTATGTCATGCATCAAGGAACCATCATAACATAATCATAGTATGCAAAATCATAACAATAGAACAAGGACAAGAGATGAATGAACAATACATGTTTAAAACCGTGAATGAAAAACCTTTCATAATCTAGCATACATATGTGGGAATAAGACCATAATCGACAATAAGACCATGCAGACTCTTATATGAATCCCGATGTTCCCTCTACATTGAGTGAAGAGAAGTCTACTTTGACAAGATAAACTCGATCGCGATCTTTAGCATTTTTCCTTGCACGATGTTTGTTACATGAACACAAGACCCCACCCTTTAGGCTTGGACCTAGCACGATGAGTATCAAAAGAACATAATGCTATATAGATCCATTAGATAGCCTAATAGACACATAAGCACAAACCTAGGGTGTCATATAGTTATGATACTTGAGGATTTATATAAGGACACATGGGGATAAACCCCCCTCATAATAGCTCAATCGATGCAAAGTCAAATCCCATGGAATACATATTAATTCATATACATAGTCGTTATCATAGTTTGAAAATCATACTGTCACAGCTTGTAGAATAGGCACTATTACATCATGAAAACGTCTCATATTATAGGAATAGTCCATCCACATACCTTTTCATATAGCATGGGTAGACTCCACATCTTCTCATTGTTTCATCAACATTAAGGTCTTAAATCTTTATCATTAACAAATCATCATCATCATCAAATCATGTTTTTATAATTAGAATCATTTTCATGAAAGGCATAATATAACCATAGCATAGTATAGGTAGATAGAAAGTGAGCCTTGTTCTTGGGATTAAGGACTCACCACAAGCAAACATCCAGAAATCAAATCTAGCCGTGAAGATGTTGATGAGGATAGTCTCTGGGACCTACATGGTTAGATTTGATTTCTGGAAGTTTGCTTGAGCCATATCATAGACATTATATGATCACAAGTTATGTCATGTTATAACCACACTTGTCTTGAAATCATCGTCATATTCATAATTGGGTAATCACCTGCATCATAAATCTCACAAAAATACCTTGTTTATGTGTGAATATGTCATAAGGAATGAAGAGATAGCATGGGTACTTGAAATTCATATTTAAAATGAGATAATAAGATGAAAACATTCATAATCCATGAAGAAATCGACAATTGAACCAAACTCAAAATTACCAATTCATAAATTTATAATTAAAAGGGACATGCAAATTCAAATCTCATAAAATCCTTGTAAACAAATACAACATGAATTTAGTTCACGTTAAAATCAACAATTTGTAATGACCCACATTTTTATTTCATCAATTAGAAGCTTAATCAAAAGACTCACTTGTGAATCATACTTAGAAATCATGAAATTAAAGAAATAGACTTTGGGGCTTCATAATTCGAATGCAATCATGAATGAAACCACACGTAGCTTTAAGAAATTAGTAACATGAAGATGAAATAGACTTGATCTCGAAGGACCCTTGAATTGCTTAGCTTTAAATGTCAAAGCTTGACTTTAATAGAGTCAAAGGAACTTTAATTTCTAGTGTCTAAGTGTTTGAATTTAAAATAAAGTGTGTTGAATGAATAAGGGATGATTTAGGGGTATAAGGATAGGCATAAAAGACATAAAAGACCTTGGAAATAATTAAAATTACCATAAAGCCCTTCATGAAATAGAATAAAAATAATAAGACAAACCCCTGCATGATGGTCTTCACGGCTCATGAAGCGTATCGTACAAGGCCCCATAGATACGAGATGGTGATTTTTTGAAGAAAATTGGCCAAGGGTCCCTGCACGGTCATCACCATAATTTATGGTGTTCTTTACAAACCATGCTGGTGCCCATGGTGGGACCCTTAGGCAAAAATTATGACAATCAAGCAAGGGCCTCCTCCCACGAGCCCTTTCATGTCCAATGGTGAGGTACATGAGTAGTGAAAATCTCCGTAGAGGGCCACTTTGTCTTGCACACTTCAAAGAGCCACAAGAAGACATGAAATGGCCAAGGTCCACTCAAATACCCTCAAAGCTTGTGGACCCTTCTATGGCTCGTGATAGTGTCCCTAAAAGGGCACCTTTGTCAAGAATTGATAGCAACAAAATTTTGAGCATCGCTAATGCCTTCAAAAGTTCATGTCAATATAGAATATTGTGAATTATGAGCATCAACCAAAATCATCTTTATTATACCATCAATATTGGGAACAAATTTCCACCATTGAAAATGAAGTACATCATTTCCCCCTTGAAAAAAGACTCTATTTTCTTCTCCACCAGCAACGTCTTCAATTCCACCAACAGTGAGTCTAAGTCTTTCATGACCTTAACGTTCTTGTCATGGATAATCTGGAACTATTTTTCACAAGAACACCACTTTCACTAGAACGGCTCAATAATTAGAAACTATTTTGCATTACACCACTTTCACTAGAACAACTCAATCTTACCCCCTAACAAGCCAAATGGTACACATCTTTCACCAACTCCTTTTCCCATCCTTAATGTTGGTCACACTACCCATAGATATGCTACTAAGTGTGTCGGCTACAACTTTAGCCTTACAAGGACGATACATCACACTAATGTGATAGTCATTAAGGTGCTCTAACCACCTTCTTTGCCTTAGGTTGAGGCCCCTTTGACTAAGTACATATTGGATACTTTTGTGGTTAGTGAACACATCCGCATGCACCCGGTAAAGATAATGTCACAAAATTTTCAATGCAAATAAAAATGTCACAAGATCTTGATCATGTTTTGAGGTTTTCTTCTCATGCACCTTTAATTGACACCTTCCCATTTTTCATTATGAATATCCCAAACTGACCCTAGAAGATTAGCAGTACACAACAAATCCTTAGAGGCCTTTTAGGAAGGTAATGGTTGGAGCCTAAGTTGATCAATCCCTTAATGTTTAGAATCTCAAATCACACTAATTCATCCACAAGAACATTATTTTCTTTTGAATCAACTTCGTCAATTATGGTGAGATAGAGGAGAACCATTTAATGAACATCCTATAATAGTTGATTAGACCCAAAAACATCTCCTAATATCTAAAGGAGACAATGGTCTAAGCCAATATCTTACAACCGCCTCCATATTTTTAAGGTCAACCTTAAATCCCTCACCCGACACCATATGCCTAAGAAATTCCACCCTTTGTAAAAAACACTCACACATTCTAAACTTGGCAAAACCTTGCCATCGCTCAAGGTTTGAAGCACAATACTTAAGTGGTTCATGTGATCTTCCTATAAAACCTCACATCTTTGTTGTACTAGTCCTATGCATACAAAACGTGAATTGATTTGGCAGAAGGAGCAACAACTTTAAAAGTGCCTAACCTTTAGACTGTAGGGCTATATTTACGTTTAATTCTTAAGATGAGTGATTGTATATAAGTTCTAAGCAAAATTAAGGAGATCGCGACGTTAAATGAAGTGAAAAAAGTGAGGTGCTTGTAGGACTTAGGAAGCTAACACATGATCACCTACGTGCTTAGCTTAAATTGGCTATGAAGATGGGGAAGATTAATTCATAAATGAGTGAACTCACTTGAGGCCCAAAATTAAGTAAAATGAAAAAGGCGAAAAGACGAGGCCCAACGCCGAGTCTATTCATGTTCGATAAAGAATAAAGCCTAAGTTAAGGATGTAATTTTAGCCCATGGTTTCGCCATATAAAGGGACAATATAGGTTTAAGGACCCAGATTTTTGAGTAGCGTTACCAAATCTCTTGGTATTGTCACGAGCGAACAGTTAGACATCGCTCCACGAAAGGCCCACATGGGTTGTGTAAAGCCACACAGACTGTGTGGCCTCCCATGGAGGGGCACTTGTTCTAGTTCACGACAAGGGCAATTTTGAGACAGAGGAGAGTTTGGACCAATTGAGGGCACACGGCCACTCTCACGGTCCGTGTGATGTGCCGTGGGCCATGTGGCCCTCCGTGTAACTCACTACGTAAAGTTTTCTAAGTATGGAAGTACTATATCGTAACATTATCATGCGAAATTACTTCAAGTACTATCACACGGTCGATGTCATGGCCCGTGTGGAGTCATCGTGTAGTCGTCTGTGTGGTACCCCTTACTTTCGAAAACATTCTCTTTGCGAAATTTCTTGGTGATGGTTCACGGTCACTATTCATGGTCCGTGTGGTATTTCACGGACCGTGTCGGCGACTGTATGGGCCTGACGGTTCTAATTTTTGTCAGTTTAATTAATGGTGTTTAAGTAATTTCGGTTTATTTTAATTATGAATTATGACCTTTTACCTATCCTAAACTCCTAATTCAGCTGATATCCCTCCCCTCTTAATTCATTCTCCTAAAACCTTCTACCCCTCATAAGATCACCTCAAAATTCCTCTCTACTCTCCCCTATCAAGGGTCAAGGCTAGGGTCTAATTGAAGTCCAATTCAAGCTAAGCCCTTCTGTTAGATTTGCACACCTAATGGATTTTCCTAATCTAAGGAACAGGTTTGCAGACATGTTTCTGCAAAGCAGAAAACAACAAGAACATAGTGTTTTTGCGTGGAAACATCCGGCTCACAAAAGCTGAAAAACCACTACTTGTACCTCTACAGGATTTTTTCCCAACTTCACTAAATCAATATGAGCCTCCAAAAAAATTACAAAATCCTAGTAATCTAAGACTTCAACAAAAACTTCAAGAACTTCCTAACTGCACATAAACCTCCCTAGGATTATGTTCCCCACGTCTTCGAGTTTCCCCTAACTTGAAGACTAGACTACCTCTCAATTTATAAATGACTGAGATATGAACAACATTCAAACTCAACACCAAAAGAAAAACAATTTCTTGAATGATGACACAATAAAGAACCAAACCACCTAACTGTTTCCTGACTCTTGACTCTAGACTTCACTAACCCTTTTTTTCTTTTTTTTTCGTTACATTATTTTTTGAGACCCTCTGAACTTATTTTTATTGTTGTCTTCCAGAGTTCTACTTACAGTTAGACTCTTTAGGTATCACTTTGAAGAAGGCTCCTTTTTCAGCTTGAACTCTTGCTTTAATAGAGTTCTACACCTTTTTGAACTCCTTCTTCACACAAACTCTTTTATTGTTGTCTTCCAAAGTTCTATTTGCAGTTAGACTCTTTAGATATCACTTTGCAAAAGACTCTTTTTTTAGCTTGAACTCTTCTTGCTTTAATAAAGTTCTACAACTTTTTGAACTACTTCTTCACACCAACTCATCATTCACCTGTGATTACTGAACCATCTTCCTACTTTTGTGCTTTCGACCTTATCTCCAGAAACTTTATCCTTTCTGCTTCTTGTGGTTTCATGTCTTCTTCTCTCTGAGACAGTGCACTGAAGAACTTGGTAGGTCAACATGTTTCATTGTCGTTTGTCCTTCATCAAAACTCCATTTAACCTTAGCATATTCCCCTTTTTTTATGATGATAAACTTTCTGAGTATGAGATCTATCCATCTTTTTTGCAGTTATTAAGAAGGAACCTTGAGAATGAAACATGGTAAACAAGGGTTATAAATATTGCATAACTCAATTATATGACTTCCCCTTTTTGACATCATAAAAAATTAGGGCGTACAACAAACATGCCTAGAAATAAGTAAACATAATACAAGACCACAAGGCTACCACCAAGAACACAAAACCGCATAAGAACATTTGTATGCATTAAAGATAGCAAGAGTACATTGAGATCAACATACGAAGGCATTCTAGAATGAAAAACAAGAACAATTTGTTATGCGGGTTAGATAGAGGAGCCAGACGGGTTAGATAGAGGAGCCAGTGGACGGAATAACGAAGGAGAGTTTGTCAAGAACCTTAGCATGGGTAGCACGTTCCTTGTGTAGTGTAACCTCTAGGTCAGAGATCTGCGTAAGAAAGGCACTTCTCTTCTGGGCAAACTTCTGATGTCCAACGGCTAATTCTTCAGTCTTGGCATCCGGAGCAAGTTGAAGTCTATGAAGAGATGTGCCAACGCACTACATAGAAACAGGTAGGGCAGAGTGGTTCACCTATCAAAGTACATCCTTAGTGGTTTGCATGGTCCAGACATGAACAGGAACAGAATAGGCCTCAAAGATCTGAGATAACCAAAAGCCATAAAGGAGAGCATGCCCAATTTTATCCTAAATAAGGACACGGTGCATGTGATTGAGGATCACAGTAGATAGATTTATAGGAACATTTGTGCCTAACAGTTCCATCAAAGTCAGATCAAATAAACTAGCCATAGACCTTCTTCCCTTCCTCAGAATAAGGACTTTGTGCACGACATCAAAATATAACTTATGAAGAGGGGACATTTCTTTGTGTAGAGAGTTTTAGGCGACAAAGGTGATGACGACTTTGGCAAAAGAAAGAAATAGCTCAGGGTACCTGATTCAGTTAACAATCACTACTTTAGATACAAAACAATCATTACCTGATTTATTTTTCGCTTTCTATTAGCCTCTTCACCAGAGTAGTAATCTGCACACTATAATACACATTAATGAAAACTTAGTCCATTGTTCTGAATTTTGGGATACACTACATGGGAGAATTGAAAGGAATACCTATTTTAGGGGTGAGTACAAAACCAGATTTTCAAGTCAATCATTGAGGGGAGTTTATGCAATCTTAATCATCCCCAGTTCTAACTTGATTTTTTCAAAGTGTTCTCTACTTAGTGCTTTAGTAGAAATGTCAGCAATTTGATTCTCAGTAGGACAAAACAATATTGAAACAAGACCCTTTACTACATTGTCACGAAGAAAATGGTGCCTTATGTCAATATGTTTAGTTCATTTATGCTGAACATGATTCTTTGCAATATTAATAGCACTGATATTATCTCACGAAATAGGGACACAACCTATATCCATACCAAAGTCCAACATTTGTTGCTTAATCTAAAGCAACTGAGCTCAACATGACTGCTGCTACATATTCTGCCTCAGCAGTTGACAAGGCTACAGAGTTTTGTTTCTTGGCGGACTAGGAAATCAGAAATGTTCCAATGAAGTGAGCCATACCTAAAGTGCTTTTTCTATCTACTAAGTAACCAGCATAGTCAGCATCAGTGTATCCTACAAGATTGAAATTACTACCTTTAGAGTACCAGAGTCCTATGTCTGAAGTTCCTTTGAGATACCTGAGGATTCTCTTGACTGCTTTTCACCACAAACCCTTGAGGTTGTTCATCTTGTACAGAGTCAGATTAAGAAGATCCCAAGTCAATTTATTAAGTTTCAGCTTCCGTAGTTCCCCCCGACTATGTGCCCTTTGATTGTCTATTAGATGGACCAGGCAGCCTCGCTTGTTCGACTGATTTGTGCTTCAGCTCATAGTCATCCTTTATCACATAATTGAGAGATGCTCTAAAAATTGTGCTTCAATCCATTCACATGGTAAACTTCTTCTAAGGCCCTTGATTCACTATGTCCAATCTTTCAAACTCTAACAACAGTGCCCTTTTTCCGTCTCCGAAGGAAACCTTTCCTCTTTTAAAAGGTGCAAGTGAAAGGAACTTGTTTTATCTCCAGTTATATACCTTGAGCAAGCACTATCCATGTACGAATGCTTGCTTCCTTTCACTACAACCTCCAAGACATCTCAAGAGTTAATTTTAGGAACCCAGACTAGCTTGGGTCCTTTCCTATTATAAAACGGATAAATAAGATCGCTTCTTGCCCAAGTAGGCAACATGTTCCTTTACCTATTTCTTTTATAATTTTCATACCTCTTTTTGTACACATGATATATGTTTCGACTCCTAAAATTTTTTGCAATTGGACACTCAGTAGTTGGATGTCCAATTTTCCCACGGAGGTAGCATAAATCAATAGTAGTAACATTCTCCTGAAAGAACCCTATTCTGACTTTCTCATTATGACTCCTGCTTCCTAGATGGTTCACTATTTTTGATTATTGACTCCATCTGTTTTCCCTTTCTAAATCCAATTTTAACGTGGAAATTTCCTAAGTCAATTTTCTAACATTTTCCTTTTCACAAAAGAACTCAATTTTACATTCCTTCAATTCTGTTTCAACCTTTTGATGTTCTTCACTCATCTTACTTTTACCTTTATCAGCAATAGTTAGTTTTAGAATCTCATATTTTATGTTCAACACAAGTGTATCAAGTTGTTCAACCTATTTCTTCAACTTGTGATTCTTTTCATTAGCTTCATCGAGGCAGTTTTTAACCTCAACACTTTAAAAATATTATCTAAAAAAGCTTTAATTAGTTGATCCTTATCATTAGCTATCTCTTGAAAATCATCTATCAACCAATTCATTAGCAAGATTAACTTTCTTTTTGAAAAGAGATGCAACTTTTCTTTTAGTTCAGGAATACTTACCTATGATTTATCATCATCTTCTAGATTTGATTCTCCAGCTTCCATGAAAGCAGTTTCATCAAGATTTTCAAAATCTAAATCCTCTATTCTTGATCCCCATGCAGCCATCATAGCATAGTCTTCCTTCTCTTTATGTTTAGCAGCTTTTTCTTTCATCTCTCTCAGCCTTTCCCTTTTTCCACTCACTTTTCTATAGGGGACACTGTCTAATGTAGTGATCCATTTTTCCACACTTATAACACCCTGATTGATTCCTGTCATCAGATCATTTCCTGCTTCCTGTGTCATCAGACCACTTCCTACTACCTGTTTCTTTCCTGTCTTTCCCTTTCCTACTTTTAAGGAATTTACTGAAATTTTTTGCAGAAAGGCTATCTGATCCTCATCTAGATCAGATTCCTCATAATCAAAAGCTGCCCTTAGAGCTACTAACTTATCATCCACGACTACTTCTCTCTTTTGATCTTCCATATTCATCTCATACGTTCTGAGATTTCCAACCAACTCATTCAGTGTCATGGTTTCAATGTCCTTAGCTTCCCTGATGGTAGTGAATTTTACATCCCACTTGGATTTGGGTAAAATTCTCAGAGCCTTGTCCATTTGTTCCTCAGTGGTAAGAATCTTCCCTATATATGCAAGTTCATTGATAAGAAGTGTAAGTCTTGCCATCATGTCTTGCATAGACTCATTTTCCTTCATCTTGAAAGTTTCATATTCAGTGAATAGCGTAGCCACCCTAAATTTTCTGACCTGAGTAGTTTCTTCCTGTGCAATAGTAAGGAAATCCTAGATTTGCTTAGTTGTAGTACAATTTGAGATCTTGTTGTATTCATCTGGACCCAGACCATAGACCAAAATGTTTTTTGCTTTAGCATTTTTCATCAATGCTACAAAATCATCAGCATTGAACTATCTTCTCTCTTTTGGAACTTATTGATCTTCACCATTTTCATAGGAATGGTAGGTCCCACGATAATTCTATCCTAGAGTTCGTAGTCTTCTCCTTGAATGAAATCATCCATCCTAGCCTTCCACCAATCGAAATGTGTTTCATTGAAGAGTGGTGGCCTCATAGATGATTGTCCTTCTCCATGTCCAAGAGGTGATGCAGTATTCATCTTGATCAATTCTTAGGTACTAGCCTTAAACAAGAAAACCTACTCTGGTACCAATTGTTAGATTTGCATACCCTATAGATTTGCCTAATCTAAGGAACAGGTTCGAGAGCAAAGAAGAAAAGAACAAGAATAGAGTGTTTTTACGTGGAAACACCTGGGTCGCAAAAGGTGAAAAACCACGACCTGTACCTCAACAAGTGTTTCTCCCAACTTCACTAAATCAATATGAGCCTCCACAAAAGATTAAAAAATCCTAGTAATCTAAGACTTCAACAAAAACTTGAAAAACTTCATAACTGCACATAAACCTCCCTAGGCTTATGTTCCCATGTCTTCGAGTTGCCCCCAACTTGAAAACTAGACTACCTCTCAGTTTATAAACTACTGAGATATGAACAACATTAAGACTAAACACCAAAAGAAAAATAATTTCTTAATTGATGACACAATAAAGAACCAAACCACCTAACTGTTTCCTAACTCTAGACTTCATTGACCCTTTTTTTTCTTTTTTTTCTTTTTTCATCAGGTTATTTTCTGAGACCCTCTAAACTTCTTTTTAATGTTTTCTTCCGGAGTTCTACTTGCTGTTAGACTCTTTAGATATCACTTTGCGGAAGACTCCTTTTTCAGCTTGAACTCTTCTTCCTTTAATAGAGTTCTACACCTTTTTGAACTCCTTCACACCAACACTTTTATTGTTGTCTTCTAGAGTTCTACTAGCAGTTCGACTCTTTAGATATCACTTTGTAGAAGACTCCTTTTTCAACTTGAACTCTTCTTGCTTTAATAGAGTTCTACAACTTTATGAACTCCCTCTTCACACCAACTCTTCATTCATCTGTGATTGTTGAACCATCTTCCTACTTTTGTGCTTTCGACCTTATCTCCAGAAACTTTATCCTTTCTGCTTCTTGTGCTATCATATCTTCTTCTCTCTAAGACGGTGCACTGAAGAACCTGGTAAGTCAACATGTTTCATTGCCCTTTGTCCATCATCAAAACTCTGTTTAACCCAACACCTTCCTCAAATTCAGCTCCTCAGTCAAGGTATGTGGGATTGTTTCTTGGTCTCTTTCAACCAAGAAGACCTAAAGATCTTTAAATTGATTTCATTTATTTAGTTTACTTTAAATATGAGATTTCATTACTTGATTTATTTAAATCCAATTAGCGTATGGGTTGTATTCTACCTATGATTTCAATTCACTTTGATCGTTATTATGATGATTTACTTTGGGTTATGAAGTTATGAACATGCATGTTCCCTTTTAAAGTTGATTTATACATGGGTGACTTATACTATGTTTTAGATGTTTATTTAATTATGGATTTACTTAATTTAACATATGATATTGATTTTAACTTGAATCTATGTTACTCATGCTAACGTCACATCATGCACTGCGTTTTCATTCATGCACATTTGTTTACGTGAAAATTATGAAGTGGGTTGAGCCCAATTACATTTCATGAAATGATTTTAGTAAGGTATTGGTTATGACAAGAATGTGATCACATACATCTCCTATGATTATGGTTCTTTGAGCAGCTCGAATGCTTGCACTATCTCGTATATGTGAATGAGTTATTCCTCGCATGAGCATCATGATTATGATTCATGATTTTGCATTTGAGCCTAAATATGCATTGAACGGTTTTGTAATGAACATTTTATCTCTTCAAAGCACGTATATGTATAAGTAATCATGTGGGATGTTGTTGACTTAGCACTAATGGATAGGGGGCGTTAGGGATATCCCAAGGGCCCTCTCCCTTTTCTTAAACTATGTGTCAACATAGGAACGTTAACCATTACCGAAATGACCGGGTCGTAAGGGATGGTTATTTGTTTATGATTATGATATGTTATGTATAATTATGGAAAATCCTTTCGAAATGGTGAGTTCCATAAGGAAGGTGGCCATCCACCAAAATGGTGTGTTCCATAAGGTGTGATGTGCATTACCTTTGGTAAGCAATATTTCCTGCCGATGGGAGGTCTTTGTCAGACTAATTCATGTAATAACTCCATGGGTTTGATTTGTCGGTTATAGTCCATCCCTACTATATATGCGCATTGTTGCATTTCATGCATCATAAATTTCATGGCACCTTGTATACACTTCCATTGGTTATATGATTCTTTCTATATTATGTGCCCTTGTCATCTAACATTAAAATGCAGGTTTGGTAAGTCATATGCATCGAATGCCTGCATATTTATTACATTCAAATATACTAATGCATTCTCTATACATACATAATTTTACTATGTAGGGGCCGAGCACTTTGATTACCAACCGTTTGACAAATAGTCCAATCCAGAAGTATACTATGGTGAGTCCCATCTTCCAAGGATGAGCCAACTGCCTATCCTTATGGTATTTCAGAATGTTCTTCCTTATTTGAGCATGAGCCTGGAACTTGTCCCGACCCCCGTTCCATTTTGACTAGAGGCCTTTGTTGGACATCATGTACACTTCTTAAATTTATGTTATGCGAAATATTTGGTTTATGTATCCCTATAAATGGATTTATGAAAATCTCATACTTTGATTATATGTTTATGGGTATTAGTGTGGAAAGTCCCAATCCCCCATTTTGCCCCCATAGCGTGAGTCCTATTTCCCCATCCCTTAGATCTATGTGTTACAATTTGAATGATTTCTTGAACCGATGATGTAGATATAGGTAGTTGAGGCTTGTTTCAAGACTCTCGAGTTCCCATTCGCCGTGTCACATCTAGGCCCTAGCCCTGAGTTGTGATAAAAGATGGTATCAGAGCCCAAGGTTTATAAATGGTCCTTGGAGTCCAATAGACCACGTCAAGTAGAGTCCTATTCATGGGTATAAAGTGCACCATGCCTATGAGTAGGAGGCTATGGAGGCTTTCTAGGAATTGCCTCACTTCTTCCTTTCTTATGTCGTGCTATGGCTAGTAAATTTGGTTCCCTTATCTTGAAGGTGTAGTTGATCTATTTCAGAAGATGCCTCAAAGAAGACCCCTCCCACCAAGGATGGCTCTGGCTTATGAGGATTAGTCTCCCCACGAGCCTCTGGATGAACCCATCTCAAACGGCGAGTTCTGTATAGCCTTCGCCATGCTTGCCAAAGTAGTGACCTCTTAGATAAGGCAAGCTAACTTGCCACAGGATCCTACGTCTGCTTCTAAGGAGAGGGATTTCACCTGGATGAATCCTCCGAAATTCCATGGGTCGAACGCTGATGGGGATGATCAGGAGTTCATTAATGAGCTTACAAAAATATTGAACATCATATTTGTCACTTCCGAAGAGAAGGCTAAATTGGTTTCCTACCAATTGAATGATGTGGCTCAGATGTGGTATACTCAATGGTCAATGGAGAGAGTTTGTGGTGGTGATATCAATTAGGAATAGTTCAAATTTGTTTTCCTTGATCACTTCTTTATACTTGAGCTTTGGGAGGATAAAATGATTGAGTTTATCAATCTCAAGCAAGGAGGTATCAGTGTGAGGGACTATTCCCTCAAGTTCACAAAGCTCTCCAAGTATGCTCCATCACTTGTGGCTGACCCCCGTGCAAGGATGCACAAGTTTGTTTCGGGTATATCTAATTTGCTTGTAAAGGAATGTCGTACTATTATGTTCATACAAGATATGAATTTTTTCAGACTCATGGTGTATGTTCAATAGATCAAAGGGGAGAAACTCAAGGAGAGAAGGGTTCATGATCCCAAGAAGACCCATTTTGATGGTTGGTTCTCTAGTTCTCGAAGTGGTAGTTTCGGTCGCTTCCAACAGTGCCAAGGTTCTGATGCTCGGGTCGCTTATGCTTAGGTACCTCCTCCCAAGGCACTGGTTTGGGGTGGACAAGAGTATCCTCTGTGTGACAAGTGTGTGAAGCACCACATGTCCATTCGTTGGAGGGATTTGGGTGTTTGTTTCGGATGTGGTGATAAAAATCACAAGGTTGTTGACTGTCCTAAGAATGCCCATAGAGGCCAAGGACTGGTGGCTCAAGGCGGGCAGGGCTAAAAAAGAGCTCCCCAAGGTTGCCCCAAGTAACAATTAGTTCTATGCACTCCACGCCCACCAGGATGTTGAGGAAGCTCTGGATGTTGTGACCAGTATGTTAAAAGTCTTTGATTTTGATGCTTATGTTTTGCTTGATCCAGGTCCAAATTTGTCTTTTGTGACTCCTCCGTATGCTGTTAAATTTGGTTTGAGCCACAAGGTTTTGAGGGACCCTTTCTTATTTTATATTCCCATCGCTGAATCTGTTGTTGCACATAAAGTCTATCATGGTTGCCCTATTTCTGCGTTGCAAAAATGCTTTTCGTGTGATCTTGTAGAACTTGAGATGTTCGACTTTGACGTGATTCTTGGGATGGATTAGTTGCATCCATCATATGCCTCTATAGATTTTAATTCCTATAAGGTCAAGTACCAACGTCCCGGTGAGTCCGTTCTTGAATGGAAGGGTGGTGACTCCTTTGTTAAAGGTCCATTTATTTCCTACCTCAAGGCGCGGAGAATGATTTCTTAGGGGTGCATTTATCATATTGTGAGGGTCAAGAATATGGAGTCCGAAGAGCCTGCTCTTGAGTCGGTCCCTGTGGTGAATAAGTTTTCAGATGTGTTCCCTGAAGACTTACCAGGCATTCCTTTTGAAAGAGAGGTAGACTTCGGCATAGACCTTCTTTCGGATACTAAGCCCATCTCTATTCCTCCTTATCGCATGGTGCCGGTGGAGTTGAAAGAATTAAAAAAACAGTTAAAGGATTTGTTGGAGAAGGGTTTCATTTGGCCCAGTATATCATCGTGGGGTGCTCCAGTGTTGTTTGTAAGAAAGAAGGACGGATCTCTTCGGATGAGTATTGATTATAGGCAACTGAATAAGGTGACCATTAATAATAAGTACCCGCTGCCAAGGATTGACGACTTGTTTGACCAGCTTCAGGGGGCTCTACTCATTTCTCAAAGATTGATCTTCATTCCGAATATCATCGGTTGAAGGTTAGGGAGTGTGACATTCCCAAGACAGCTTTTCGGACAAGGTTTGCGCACTTTGAATTTGTGGTGATGTCGTTTGGCCTAACCAATGCTCCGGTCGTGTTTATAGATCTAACGAATCGGGTTCTTGATAGTTTTATGGCGGTCCTCTTGATGACATTCTCATTTACTCCCGAAGTGGGCAAGAGCATGGGGTTCACTTGAGGATGGTCCTCCAAACATTGAGAAAGAAGAAGTTGTTTGCCAATTTTAGCAAATGTGGATTTTTGTTGGGCGAAGTGGCTTTATTTGGTCATGTGGTGTGTAGTGATGGTATCAAGGTGGATCTGAAGAAGACCGAGGCTGTGAAGAATTGGCGCAGACCATTGACTCCTTTAGATATTCGCAGTTAACTTGGGTTCGTCGGGTATTACAGAAGGTTTGTTGAGGGGTTCTCATATATCCCCTCTCCATTGACTAAGTTAACCCAAAATAAGGTTAAGTTTGTGTGGTTTGATGAACACGAGTGGAGTTTCCAAACTTAAAAGGATCGGCTTACATCCGCTTCCGTCTTGACTTACCCAATGGTTTAGAGGGACTCGTGGTGTATTGTGATGCTTCACATATTGGGTTAGGTTGTGTGCTTATGCAACATGGTAAGGTAATAGCATAATCATCAAGGAAGTTGAAAGTAATTACCCAATGCACGACCTTGACTCGGCGGTTGTACTTTTTGCCTTGAATATTTGAAGACACTATTTGTATGGGGTTCATGTTGATGTGTTCACTAATCACAATAGTTTGCAATATGTGTTCACTCAGAGGGATCTCAATTTAAAGGAAAGGAGGTGGTTGGAGCTCCTAAAGGATTACGACATGAATGTCCTGCATCATCTCGACAAGGCCAATGTTGTTGGCCGATGCTCTCAGCAGGCTATCTATGGGGAGTGTGGCATATGTTGGGAAAGAAAGGAAGGAGTTAGAAAGGTATGTTCACCGATTAGCTAGGTTGGGTGTCAGGTTGGCCGATTCGAGCGATGGTGGTATCCGTGCTCAAAACGTGGCAGAATCTTCCATGGTGAGCGATGTGAAAGCTAAGCAAGATTAAGACCCATCGTCAGTGTTTCATTTCATGCATCATAAATTTCATGGCATCTTGTATACACTTCCATTGGTTATATGATTCTTTCTATATTTTGTGACCTTGTCGTCTAACATTGGAATGCAGGTTTGGTAAGTCATATGCATTGCATGTCTGCATACTTAGTACATCCAAACGTACTAACGCATGCTCTATGCCTACATGATGTTACCATGTAGGGACCGAGCACTTTGATTACAAACCGTTTGACGAATAGTCCGATCCAGAAGTATATTATGGTGAGTCCCATTTTCAAAGCACGAGCCAACTGCCTTTCCTTATGTTATTTTAGAATGTTCTTCTTTATTTGAGGGTGAGCCCAGAACTTGTCGCAGCCCTTGTCCCGTTTTTACTAGAGGCATTTGTTGGACATCATGTAGACTCCTTAAAGTCTTCATACTATGAGAAATATTTGGTTTACGTATCCCTTTGAATGGATTTATGGAAATATCCTACTTTGATTATATGTTTATGGGTATTAGTTTGGAAAGTCCCTATTCCCCGTTTTGCTCCCATAGCACGAGTCCTATTTCCCCATCCCTTAGAACTATGTGTTACTATTGGAATGTTCTTTTAAACCGATGATGGGGATATAGATACTTGAGGCTTTTTTGGTACTCTCAGGTTCCCATTCACCGTGTCACATCTAGGCCCTAGCCCTGGGTCCTGACAATAGGCAGCCCAAGATGAATAGGAAAAGGGCAAAAGTACATTAACCACACAATTCACAAATAGGGCCCAAACTAAGTGAATGGAGAAGAGAAACATTGGCAGCAAAGCCCATCAAATTGAAACCCAATAAGGCCAAAGTTTATGGGCCAAGTAGGTGAATCACCACCTTGAAAAAATGTGGCTTAAAACACAAGAGAAATTCGACCAAGAATGTCCTTTTAAAGGGATTAAAAACCAACTCATTAAGTCATTTTAAATTAAGAAATATTTCAGCTTTTTCATTTATTGCTCTCTTTTGACTTTGCAAAGCAGTCATAGCACACCTTTATGGTTCTTGAAGAGGACCTGATCCTTGAAGGCTAATGTAAGTAGAAAAACCTATTGTTTAGTATAATTTTTCCATGAAAAACATGAGTATGCTGATTATACTTGTGCTAGAATTGTTGTCAGCATGTTTTCCAAAGATTGTTGTACATTTTTCTTGTTTATTAAGAGGTTTTTCTCTTCTTGGTTGGCTTGATTATGAAGTAATATTTATGTTTTTGATAAGGTTTTGTTTTGTAGTCATGTAAGAAGACTGCATCACCATTTTTATCTTCCACAAAAGTGACTTCTTGTATGATAATTGTGCTCTTAGTAGGAACTTGTGGACTGGTAATTGGGAATTGTTGTTGCACGTCCTCCATATACTTGGCGACTGTTTTTTAAAATGTTTTAGGAAATTTTTTATGTGTAAATATGTTGGAGACATTTTGGTTGAAGTTGAAACCGGTTTGGGATTGTTGACTTCGAAATGTAGCGAGAAGACGTAACGTTATGTTGCCTACTTATGTATTGTGTAGAATTGTTATGTGATGTTCTTTGTGAGCTAATGTAACACTGTTATGGGACTGAAACAAGCTGAATATGACATGTAGATGAGAATTTGTATTAGATAGTACTATTAGGGGTGGAGAGGTTGAAAGAATACTCTTGGATTGACAATCACAAGCTTGTTGCCCGAGCATTATTTTTTTATGAGATTGGACTGCCAAGACGTGTTTATTAGCTGCTAAAACTAGTTTTATCCCCTAATCTATTGTAGATAAGTATTTGGAGGAAAAGAAGATTACTTCGTGGTAATAACAATGTAGTACGACGAGGTATGTAAGGCTACTCATTTTCATATTATTTTGCATGAATCTAGGTTCTTCCTTGGCACACAAAGGCACTTACAAACTCCGACATAACTAATAATTGTGTCTCCACTCTTTAACATGTTCATATGCTCCCATACATAGCCATGGTCAATTATGCATACATACTTGGATACCAAAGATACATGAGTTCCTTTTTATAAAGTAAATTCCATGTGTTGTTTAATTTCCTATGCATTTCATTAGGTGTGCAACTCTCTTTTCATTGTAGTATTGTCTTGCATGATTGTTTATATGTCACATGTTGTTTCTATAGTCCTACATCTCTAAATTTTATGACCACCAAAAGAATCATCTCAAAAGTAATAAAAAATAAATCGAAGTTGCTTATTGATGGGTGGTATCCCATGGGTGGAAGAATTACCTAGCATGGGTCGATCCTATATTACAGGGGGTATCCCAGGGGTGGAAGGAAAGCCAAGCATGGGTTGATCCCAACACTACTGGAAATTTGATATACGACAACGATTATTTGGCAACGGTTCTACAACCGTGGCAATATGCGCCTTATAGCTACGTTTTGAACCGTGGCAATATACGATTAACATTAACCGTGCTATTAGAAAGAAAACCGTAGCTATAAATTTGGTATGGCAACGGTTCAGTGTATTCGTTGCAATAGAAGACATACGTCAACGGTTTCTAACCGTTGCCAAATAACCCAAAAAAAATTAACCTGCGAAATATATTATATTTCCCTCCACTCACAAAACAGGCGGCCCCCAAAATTAATTTACTCTCTCCACTCACTCAGTACGCCCCCAAACTTTCCGTCTTCATCGTCTCCAGTAAGGTCGAGAGAGAAGAGTACAGTACATCTTCAGCATTCCGTCCTCATCTCCAGTAAACCAAGATTTCTTTCAATTTGTCAAACGAAGAAGATGAAGATGAAGAAGATGAAGCTTCGTTAGGGTGACATTCCTCATCTCCAGTACATCTTCTTCTCCAGTTCAGAAGACCCGAGAAAAGGTGAGTTATTTCACTCCTCGTCTCCGGTAAGCTCCGTTAGGGCATTTCATCATCATTGTCTGAAACACCCAAAACCCAATTGCTACGTCTCTCAGGTGAACCACGTGAAAGGCCGAGCTCCGGTGGGTTTATCGGAGGTACAAGCTCATTAAGCTGAAAATCTCTCAAACATCTACAAAACACGTCTCCAGTTCTCAACGGCTTGTTTTCACAGAGAAGTTAGAACTTGCAGAGAGGTACGATTTTTGATTTCTCTACGTATTTCTTGATTTCTAAGTCCCCACAATGTGTAATTTGTTGTGCATGTACTTTGCTTTTCAAATGCTAAAATTTCATTATAGGGTTTTGAAAAATCATAAAGAATAACAAATGGGTTTCTGAAATCTATGTTATTTGCTGTTGTTAGTGCCAATTTTTCAAAGTTCTCTGTTGATTCTTTGAAATGAAGTCTATTCTTAGCCAGTTCTGTCAGATTCTTTGCTGTTGGGACTGAATTTGGCAAACTAATAGGAGTAATACCTTGGTGTAGAGTGTAGTGGCACTGAAAGTTGGACCAGGCATTAGAGCAGCCAAAAATATAGCAACTGAACTTTAGATTTAGGCTAATTAGGCCCTGATGTTGTTGAATTTACATATGGCAACAAAATTATCAGTACTAAACTTATTAGAAACTTGATTTTCTTCATGTTCTTTTTCTCTCTTCTCCAGTGTAGAATTATGAGCACATAGCATAAAGATTCTTATTAAGGTGATAATTAATCTTGGCCACAGGATTATTTGAGTGATTTTTTATTTTTCTTCCTTTGAATTTGACATTTCACTAGGTCAAGGTTTATGTGGATTTGCAGAAGTTTGTCTGATATAATGAAAATGATTGAATGTCTTTTGCTTGAACATTTAGATATCTTGTGCCAAAGTTACGTTATACTTTTGAATTTTCTTTTGAGAAAGATAAGCACACAAATAGCCTATTGGAGGACTACTATTCAAGTCATGGCCGAAAATTACAACATATTTGTATTTTAGCCATTCCAAAATCAACCATCAAGACTTATGAGACTGAAATTGAGGAGTTGTAAAGACAGAAGATCGAATTTAAGACATTTAGGTATGTACTTGGGATTGATAGCCCCCAAATCCACATAAGTCTAAAGCTTGAACTATCTACCAAGCCTATCTTTAGACATACAACTTGTTTGTACATTGAGGTATATATAATTGTTTGATTATTTCAATTATGCTTTTATTCTTGATATCATGTTATCACAAGTTGGTAAAGCTATAATGATAGCTTGTCATTGGTTGGCAATGTGCAAAAGAGTAGTAAAAAGTTGAAGGGGCTTAGACATCATGATCATGTGATCTGATCCTGAGATCTCTTTCACTTCATTGGGTTATCATATTCTTAATCTCGTTGACTTTTTTTTAGCTACTGTTGTTCGCTGCTCGAATGTGTTTGTTTATTCAGTTTATCCCTATATTGATGTTGTCATCTCCTTTATGAGTGTCGAGTGGATTTTAAGTTCAACTTTAGTTGTTGTTTGTTGCTGCTGACTTCTTGCCTATCACGTTAAAATCTTTTTCCCGAGATCGTTGCCTACAAGGTATTTTAGAGTCTTAGATCCTTATTACATGCCTTGGTTTAATTCTTAACAAGCTCTCCAATCTACTATACATGATTGTTTCGAGATTGATCTTGGCTTCCATGACCCTTTTATTTTTCTTTGATTTTGAAGAGCTAGGACTCTTCTTTTCACGTTAAACGACATTTAATATGATAATGTAGGTAATAATCTATTTCGTTGTGATGTATTATGGTTTGAATATAGAAATGTTTCCCTTTATGTTTCAGAATGCAACTAAATGACTCACTTTCTGTTTTTATTTTTAAACTTAGTTTCCATTTCTAAATGACTGGGTTAAGCATAAGGAATGATTAATCTCCATAGTTGCTTTGTTGCTTCATTAGTTTCTGCTTTTGATAACTGTACTACTTTGGATAGGTGAAGTTCCATAGCTTTACAGTTTATTGAGAAATTTTGAATGAAAGTTGATAACTTTTGGTTTAATTTCCATTATATATGTGCTTAACTACCTCTTTGTTAACTCCTTTGCTTAACTTCCCATCTGATCATTATATATGTGCAAAATATAACTCATTTGATTTCTAAACTGCTGTCAAAGACTTTTTGACTGATTTTATCTTTTTTTTTTACAGATTCAGACAGTTATGAGTCAACAAGAGCCTTCAAAAGAAATAAAAAAAGCCAAAAATAAGGCATATGCTAAACCTGGGTCATTATCATTCTTGGCGAATAAAAAACGATGGGTTTTGACAACAAATGATATTGTTGAAGCTATACAATCAGAGAAAGGGCATCTGCTAAAATTGATTAGGAGCAACAAACAGTAGCACCACAATCTGAAGCTGATGGACAATCTATAGAGGAGCAGACGCTAGAGGAGCAAGTTGTAGAGGTGCAACATCAAATGAATTCTTTCGCTCCTCCAGTAAATGAACAATCAGCAGAACAAGGTAATATATAAGCTTAGACACAAATATGGGATTCATCTCCGATTTCTTATTCCCTGTATTTTATTTATAAATGAAGGCATTTCCATTAAGAAGACGAGAGGTATAACGCAAATGCCTAAGGTACATGCCCGAAAAGAGCGTAAACTGATCACACTCAATGCCCAAAATCAGCCCATTGGTCCTACTGATGAAGTTGTAACAGAGTTAAGTAGCTTCCTAGGTACATTGGCAAGAACTGCAACTCTCTGCCCATTTGATGTATTTCACTGGAAGAACATGAAGACGAAAAAGGATTTATGGGCTTATACGAAGGTCTGGAATTTTCAATTTTTAATTATTTGTTAAAGTTTTTTACACTTAATTAGTAGCTAACTGAATGATACTGAATTGTAGGAGAAATACATTATTCCTGAAGCTGCAAAACCATGGACTTTGGCAACAATTCGAGAGCCTTGGAGAAGGCATAGAAGACAGCTAAAGTTACATCATTATGACCTATATGACAATGATGAAGTTATCATGTCAAAGAAACCGGCTCATATTCCAGAATGTCAGTTTAGAGAGCTTCTCAAATATTGGAAGTCTGAAAAATTCAAGGTAAAATGTATTTCGAATATTATAGTTGCAACTTATTATAGTCATATACTTTCAGTTATGAAGACTGTAATGTAGTTACTATAACACCCATATACTTTCAGTAAACATTGTTGATTTATATTTGTTTGCAGAAAATGTCCGAAACTAATACTAAGAATCGAAAAAAATTGTTGAATCCACACACTGCCGGCAAAAAGAGTTTTGCTTTAGTTCGTAATAAATTGGTATGTTCTTTTATTTATTGTGAAGTTGTTAGCTGTCATTTATGTAATTCTTACTATATATTTTTATGTGAATAGGAAAAAGAGAAGGAAGTTGTTTCACAAAAGGAGGTCTTTGTTGCTACAAGAATAAGAAAATCTAGACGTTCGTATAAGGCCTCGAATGAAAACACAATAAGTAAAATTGTATGAATGCTGATGACTTCAATCTTTAATTGAGATCATTATTTATTATAAATTTTATTTACATGGTTGTGCTTGTTGATGTACTTTAATTTTTTAGGCTGAAATGGAGGAAATTGAAAAAGAAATGAGTGTGAATGGTCAGTTCGGTGATGCATTTTCAGTCGTCATGGGCCCTGAACATCCGGGTCGTCTCAGGCTATATGGATTGGGGGTTACAAAGAGTAGTTTGAAAAAAAATGGCAATTCTACACCAACTTTAGATGCAACAAATGATGTGGTACAACAAATGCAAGAAAGGATCCAAAAAATGGAGAAACAAATGGAGGAACAAAGGAGAACTATGCGACAAGAAGTAATAACAGATGTAGTTGCACAACTTCAGCTTGCAGGATTAATTGATCCAAGCATACTAGCAGCATTATCTGTTCCTTCACCAGTAGAAGGAACATTTGGACAAGCGGCTGATCAAGGTTATTCTTTGTCTATTTCAAATATTCTTCTTCTTTTGTTGTTACTGCTTCTTCCTCTTCTTCTGTTGCTACTGTTGCTTCTGCTTCTTCTTCATCATCTTCTTCTGCTTCTGCTGCTACTGTTCCTCTTCTTCCTCTTATTTTGTTCTCTGTTGCTTCTGCTTCTTCTTTTGGTTCTCTGCTGAACTGATGTTGCTTTCTCCCCTGCTAAAAGTTCAGTAAGCATCAAGCGGCCTTTGAGATCTGATTTGGTCTCCTTCTAACTAGTTGGTTGTCTTTGTATCAACACACTAGCCTATGTATATAGCTTTGCTTATATTTGTATATGCATTCTTCAGTGTCTCCATATTTGTTTTTGATCTGTAGTGGCTCTCTGTTGTCTTCCAAGTTCTGGGGATAGGTGATCTTTTGCTTGTATTGTTGTTGTTTAGCTATATTCACATATAGATTGCTAAACAAGTTACCTTGGGCATTGTGTTGGCTTGTCTCTAGGCGGGGTCTAACATTAACCATCCCAAAAGATTGGCTCGTTGAAATAGAACAGATATTGCTGAACTGATATTTCTCCCCTGATATTGCTCATGAACTGATATTTCTGCTTCTGCTGCTACTGATATTGCTGAACTGATAATATTAGTGCAATATTGAATCTATTGCTTAGAAACTACTTCTGGCTTGATTTTAATATTTCAGTTTAAGGATTTTTTTGGACTAGTATGATATAGAACTTCTTTTTGGACTTGTGATTGATATTCTGAAGTCGTTTGAGTGATGTTCTCTCTGCCAATTAGCTGATACTTTTCTCTATTATTAATGTAATGTTAATTCCAATTGACAACTTAAATTCCATAATATCCATATTAGATGGATTGGAGGCATTATATAGAAGGAAAATAGAAGAGGAATATTAATTAAAGCTATGGAACAGGAGCTGGTACAGGAGCTGCAATAGAAAATAGAAGGTCTTGATGTGGTAGTTGGTATAGGAGCTGCAATAGCAGCCCAGGGATCATTGTCATCAAGTGCTCCACTTCTCTTAACATTCAAAGGCTTTGCCGAAGGAGCTGGGGCTGCCATGGCAGCCCAAGGATCTATAATTTGTTCTGCAGAAATTATTTAATCTATAATTTGTCTAGGTTGTCTGGCATCACAATGTGATTATTAATTATATTGCATTTTCATTATTTTTAGGTGATGAAATTGAAGGGGATGAAAGCAACACGGAAGCTTGACCTAGGAGATGGATTGGGTTTATGGTGATCACAACGTACATTATTCTAGAAACATTGTATATTTTTTTGAGAATTTAAAGCTATGGTGTGTTCACCCTTTTTGGCATATGCATGTATATTTAACTTTATCGATACTATTAGCTAATTAATTACCAAATGATCGATCAGTATGTGAATCTTCATGAATTGTAATTTTGATAATGAATAGGTATATATTATTTAATTTTGTGATCAATTTTAAATTACTATAAAATTATTATATTATAGCATGACTTTATCTGGGCATGTAGTACGTAATACCATAAAATTATGACGTGCAATATACCCTATTTATTTGTTGCAATTGATTAAGAAAAAATGTTGTAATAGGTAAAAAACCGTGGCATTATAAAATAATAACCGTAGCAATAGCAACGAATTTACCAACCATAATGCTATAGAATTGTTGCATTACTAACAAAAAAACCGTTGCATTACGAACGCAAAACCGTTGGAATAGACTGAAGGATTATTTGAATAGATATGCAAAACCGTTGCATTAGTGTTGAAATAACTGTAGCACTACAGTTCTATTGCTACGGTTTCTAATTGTTGCAAATAAAAATCGAACCGTTGGATATTCTTAAAGGAGGAACCGTTGCATTAGTGTTGAAATAACTGTAGCACTACAGTTCTATTGCTACGGTTTCTAATTGTTGCAAATAAAAATCGAACGGTTGGATATTCTTAAAGGAGGAACCGTCGTAACAGGTCACCTCAATTGCTACGGTTCGTATAACCGTAGGATTAACCGTAGCAATAGAGCTATCGCTACGCCACCTAATGTAGCTATTAGTCGAACCGTGGCAATAGACCTACAGCGACTATTATGGACCCTATAGCAACGGTTTTTGAACCGTTGCCGTATATCAAATTTCCAGTAGTGCAATATTGATTTATCCTGATCATCTTGTCATTTATATGATATACTGCACATAGATTATACAGTAAATAAAGGTAATGTAATAAAAAGGACATAAAGTACATGATTCAACAGTATGACTAAAGGTGGTTCTTATCCTTACACACTAGTGTATGATTTCATTTATATAGTACTTACTGCCTTACATATCCAGTACATTATCTCGTATTGACGTCCCTTATGGGGGACCTGCATTTCATCTTACAGGTACAGGAGCTAGTAGATCTTCCCACTAGGAGTATAGGATATCCAACTGCTGTTATTGAGCTCCAAATTGCTTCGGGGTTTTGAGTGTCAAGATCTTATATTTTAGTATTATATAGCTGGTCATGAGGTGGGGCCTGTCCTAATTTTTATAGTATTTGTTCTTTATCTAGATGTTTTGTATAGTATGTAAAGTAAATTATGGTCATGTATCGTACTTTAGACATCGTGGCTCAAACGGCCTAGTCATATACATTTAGTTTCGTTATTACTGCCTACTTTCTCGAAAACATGTTGAATATGGAAACCCCTTATAATGTTCATAGAAAGTGTATGGTTATATGTTGGTTCTCCCGAGCCTTGTTGGTAACGGGTGTCTATCCGCCTTAATGGGACTTTGAGCGTGACACTTCCCAACTCTGAGAATACGAAAGATAATAAAACAATAAGTCATCTATGAAGATACCATAAAAGCATCAAGGTAGGGCTTGAACACCCTCTTCATTAGGTTCGTAAATATGATCAGTATGTCAATCAAAACGACATCACCATGAATTCAAAATGACCATACCTTTTTAAAAATGATGTCATTGGTATGTCACCCTGCACTACACTTAGTTGATTACAGTTGAACTACTAATCAAATTTACAGGAGTGTCTATCCCTTTGTAATTGGTTAAACAAGTCATAAATCCTCAGAAGTAGATACTTCTTTATAGTAACCTTGTTAAATTACCAGTAATCTTTGTACATCCGATGTGATCCATCTTTCTTTATCACAAAACACAGGTGAGCACCCAATGAGGACCTACTAAGTCTAATGAATCCGTATCAAATAAGTCTTTTAATGAATCCTTCAACTCCTTCAACTCTTCTAGGGCTATTCAACAGAAAATAATGGAGATACGTTGGGTAGCGAGAAGAAGATCTTGGGTAGCGGGAAGAAGATCTATGCTATAATCGATTTCTGTTCTTGGAAAAATACTAGGTAAATCTTTGAGAAAGACATTGACGGACTCAATGATAATGAGAACTGACTCAAGAGATAGCACCTCAAAACTTACGTCCCTAATCCTTCCGATGTGATAGATACACATCTTAGAAATCATCTTTCATGCTTTTAGATAGGAAATAAATTGACTCTTACAAATAAAGTTACTATCCTTCCACTCAAGAATGGGCTCATTTGGAAATTCAAATTTTACTCTACGGTTCCCACAATATTTGGAATCATAGAGCCATGAAATCGATCCATCTAAAGAGTCACATCAAAACCTACCATGGGGAGTTCTAAAAGATTGCAAGGGATAACATTATGCAAGATATACATAGAAAAATCTCTATAGAACATTCTAGCAAAGACCAAGTCACCCATGGGAGTACAAACATCAAATGGTAAATGTAAAACTTCGGAACATACATTGAATCTATTTTCAAAGAAAGGAGTTACAAAATAGAAATTTACTCCTGGATCTAATAATGCATACACATCAAAATAGAAAACTTCCAACATATTGATGGTAACACCTGGAGCCTTTTCCACTTCATGTCGAGCGTGCAAAGAATCGAACCATTTAGTGTGTTGAGCATATCATTGGGCTTTCCCACCATGGACTCCTTTTCCTTGTGGCCTAGCACCACTGACACTCTTATAATTTTTTGTATGATGACTTGGCATCCTGTACTTGAAGCATGTATTGAAACAAGCTAGGCATTCCCCTTTGTGGAGCCTTCTATACATCTAACAATTTGGTGAAAATCGAGCACTCGAACCTCCTTGTGTCCTGGACAGAAACATTGACTAAATGTTGATCCACTTGCTTTTTCCCACCTTCAAACTTTCCATGTCTATCAACCCTTTGGCATGAGAATCCACCGCCCTTGATTCGAGCCCTCTTAGACACGCTGGCACGCATCCTAAACTTCTCGTCTTTAATTTTCTCCACAAAGTTCATGAGGTCGGAGCTATCTCCATCACTATCATGGTGGTCATGCACTCCTTGAACACCAAATACGACACTCCATAGATGATCTTGCTCATCATTGCCTTTGGGTCGGCAACCATGAATGTTTCATACTTGTATGGTTTGGCTAACGTGAGTGAGTATTCCCTCACATTCATGATTCCTTGTAAGATGTTTATAAAATCTTGAAATTTAACCTTTCTAAATACCAATGGAAAGAACTTTTGTAGGAAGACAGCTTTGAAATCATCCCAAGCAATTGGTCCAGCTTGTACCTTGATAATGTCCACAATATAATAAGACTCATAAATAAATTCCATTGGATCTTTATTCGTTTTGGATCCATGGTACTCGAGTGGGTTCATCCTTACGATTCTTGGATCCTAGTAGGTGGGGTAGGTCTTGGGAAGGAAGGATAACATCTTGATTGACCTAGTTGGCTATGGAATGAGAGAGGCCCGAAACTCGTCATGAGAAACCCTATATTCTTGTGGAATTAGAGGAACTTGGTCCTCATTCAAACATCATGGTGGGTCACTTGCTTTGATACCATGATCTAAAAAATAGTAATAAACAATTCAGTGGATAGGGGAAATCTTAAGACAATTCTAAGTCTTGACATGATTCTTGAAAGAAAGGAATGTTTACTTAATGCTTCATAGACTCTCATTCATAATTATGGAACACTTGTAAGGACCAGATTGATTAGCGGCTTTACTGGACCTCTTAGTACCATCCCGAGCAAAATATTTCCCAGGCATCACTCCATGGTAGACCCACACGAGCCGTGTGAAGCCACACGGACCGTGTGGCCTCTCGTGGAGGGGCACTTGGCCAGGATTTCGACAGAGTGGAATGCGATGATAGATTTCGGACCAAGTGAGGGAACACGGCCACCCACATGGTCCGTGTGGTGTTTCATGGGTTGTGTGGCCCTCCGTGTGGCTCGCTACGTAAATTTTTTCTAAGTATGAATTTACAGCCTCGTAACTTTTTCCTGCAGAATTTTTTTAAGTGTTATCACACAGCCCTTGACGCGATCCATGTAGCGTCACATGGGTCGTGTAGTCACTCCTATGGTACCCCATAGCCTCGCATAAATTCCAAGTGTTGGCAACGGAAAAATTGTGTATGTGACGATTTACAATCACTATTCACAGACCGTGTTACGACTTACGGACTGTGTAGGGGATCGTATGGACTTGACGATTCAATTTTTTCCTGTTTCATTAATGGAATTTATGTAATTTCAATTTATTTTAATTATGAATTATGACCTTTTACCTTTCGTAAATCCTTAACTCAGCAAATATCCCTCCCCTCATAATTCATTCCCTCTAAATCCTCTACCCCTCATAAGATCACCCCTAAATACTCTCTACTCTCCCCTCTCAAGATTCAATGCTAGAGTTTACTTGGGTTCAAATTCAAGATAGATCCTTCCCCAAATTCAGCTCCTCAATCAAGGTATGTGGGATTGATTTTATTTAAATCCTTTCAATTGATTTTATGAATTTTTGTTTACTTTAAATGTGAATTTTCATTATTTGATCTTATTAATTCAATTATTGTATAGGATGTACTTTATCTATAATTTAAATTACTTTAAATCCCTATCATGATGATTTATATTGAAATTCTGAAGGTATGAACATGGATATCCCCTTTAAAAGTTGATTTATGCATGGGTGATTTATATTATGATTTGGATGTTGATTTAATTATGGATTTACTCAATTTCATATTATGATGTTTATTTTGACTTGAATCTATGTTACCCATGCTATTCTCACATCATGCATTGCACTTGCATTCATGAACCAATTCTTTATGGAAATTATGAAGTGGGTTAAGCCAAATTATATTTTTTGAAATGATTTTCATAAGATATTGGTTATAACAAGAATGTGATCACATACATGTCTTATGATAATGGCTCTTTGAGCATCTCGGGCACTTGCACCATCTTGTATATGCGAATGAGTTATTCCTTGCATGAGCATCGTGATTATGACCTATGATTTGGCATTTGAGCCTAAAATGTGCATCGAACGGTTTAAAACGAATTTCAATTTTCTAATGAATATTGTATCTTTTGTAAGAACGTATGTATATAAGTAGTCATGTGGGATGTTTGTGACTTAGCACCGATGGATTGGGGGCGTTAGGGTTATCCCTAAGGTTCCTCTCCCTTTTCTCGAACTATGTGCCAACATAGGAATGGTAGCCATTACCGAAATGATTGGGTCGTAAGGAACGGTTATTTGTTTTAATTATGATATGATATGATTTTTGAAAATCCTTCTAAAATGGTGTGTTCTGTAAGGAAGGTGACCATCCACTAAATTGGTATGTTCCGTGAGGTGTGATGTAGATTATCTTTGGCAAGTAATCTTCTCCTATCGATGGGAGGTCTTTATCAGAATAATTCATGTAATAGCTCACATGAGTTTGATTTGTCGGTTATAGTCCATCCCCGTTATATATGAGCATCATCTCATTCGTGCATCATACATTTCATGGCATCTTGTATATTTCTTCCTTGGATATACTATTC
This sequence comes from Solanum rostratum, assembly GCA_029948455.1. Taxonomy (NCBI): domain Eukaryota; kingdom Viridiplantae; phylum Streptophyta; class Magnoliopsida; order Solanales; family Solanaceae; genus Solanum; species Solanum rostratum. Next base: position 30,656,126 of record CM057054.1, on the reverse strand, counting down.
TTTCTGTATTATGTGCCCTTGTCGTCTAACATTGATATACAGGTAGATACGTCATACGCATTGTATGCCCGGATACTTAGTACATTCAAATGTACTAACACATACTCTATACCTACATAATTTTACCATGTCGAGGTCGAGCACTTCAATTACCAACCGTTTGACGAGTAGTCCGACCCAGAAGAGTACTTGTAGTGAGTCCCATCCTCCAAGGACAAGCCATCTTCCTTTTACCTATCCTATCTCAAATTTCCTTTCCTATTTTAGGGTGAGCCCGGAACGTGTCCTGGCCCTCGTTCCATCTTTATAAGAGGCATTTGTTGGGCAACATGTAGACTCTTTAAAGTCATTATGCTATGTGTGATAATTGGTTTATGTATTCGTTTGGATTGACTTATGAAAAATTTGTATTTTGACTATATGCGTATTTGGTGTGGAAATGTGCAAAGTCCCAAGTCCGGTATTGCCCCCATAGCGTGAGTCCTATTCTCTCGTTCCTTAGAGCTATGTGTTACTATTTGAATGTTCTTCTTGAACCGATGATGTGGATTTCGATACTTGAGGCTTGTTTCGGGACTCTCAGGTTCCCATTCGCCGTGTCACATCTAGGCCCTAGTCCCGGGTCGTTACAACACTTCACAACTACGAATAAGACCCTATTAGACCCCATACATTGGAAATCAAAAGGTCATTTCAAAACCTTGTGCTTTGATACCATGTTGGTCATGATCCACGCCAAGGTCCTAGTCGTAACACAACTAATGAGAAACGTGAAGGCACCTTAGATAAGTCTCTTCGAATTTATGAAGAATTCATAAGTATTCAACATAAATAAAAGCACATTTTAAATGGGGGAAACTAAACTAAGGGAAAATAAAGATAAACTCCATAGTGAGGAAATAAAACATAATCCTTCAAATATTATCTATCAATACCTCTAGCTTAGATTTAGTGAGGGCTAAGACATGTTCCTAGATCAACTTCAATTAAAATTAGACAAAGGAAATACAACTTACTAACCAAAGTGTCTTAATACATCAAGCTATATAGGGAAAAAAGTATTATCCCTGAACTAAAGGACTCAACAAAAAAGGTGGTATCCCCAACTAGAGGACTCACCAGTCAGTTTATCTTTTAACATCCACAACTAGCCACATGTGAGAAAGAGGAGAAGCCCCAGACTCGATATGGTTCTATCATGTAGAAAAATATATGTCATTATTTTAAGTGTACTAAGTAAATTGATGCAATTCAACATTGAGATCATAATGTCATAATAGGCAATATGCATAATCTTAACAAGGAAATAAGCTCAGATATGATAAATGATCAATATATCATTTGAAAACATAATTTGAAGTAACATAATCAACATAAATCATCACATACATATCTATGTGGAGAAGACCAAAACCAATATTTAAGATCGTGTGATCTACTATGTGGAATTCAGTCTTAACCTACAAGGACACTTATAGTGGCACATAATTAATAAGAATAGAGGTTTCTACTAGGATTTATTTACCCAACATCACCTCAAACCAGTTTTTGTTCCAAGTATAGTCCTACAAAATATAACAGAATGGAGTCAGAAGCATATAATTCATAAGCATTAATACATATCTTCATCTTAAATAGAAGTTGCTCATCTAATTGAGGAATCCATTCATGTGTGAATTGTCCTTACAACAAAAGGATCCATCTTTGGTGAGAACTATATTCTGTCCATCTTTAATGACATCATAAAAAGGGTTTCATAAAAAACTTTCTTAACTCACATGAACATTCGTAAACATCTTATTGAAGGTCCTTATCATTAATAATCAAAATTCATTTGAAAGTGGGATAAAACATGGTGGGTTGATGCATGAAAACTTTTAAATCAAGCAATTGAAGAGGATGATGCATAAAACATAGTAAAACTCATTATCTTAAGATAATCTCAAATCAACCTACTGTAAGGATTAAAAACCCTACGTAGGGAAACATGAAATTCTTCTTGTATATCATCAACTTTCATAGTATGTCGTAATATTGAATCTAGATAACTCATGTAACTGCAAATATGAAACACCCTTCATGTTTAAAAACCTAGAAAATGAAAAGGTGCAAAATTATGAGACTAGCAGATTTCATGAGCTAATCTACGACTCGTTGATGAGACCACGAAACATAGAAAGGTCTCATAGAATTGAGTCCAAAAGGTTTAAAAAGTGAGAAATTATGGAACTTGTTCCATGATTAGCAGGATGGGTCGCGCATGGGACAACTATTCATAGATTGCGTCGTAAATGCAACCCCTAAGGGAAGAAATATTTCTAAGTCTGAAAGATATTATACAAGAGTTTACAGGAACAATAAAAGGAACTATGGACCATTGAAGGCGTTTCATGGTTCTCAAATACAATTTTCAATAGCTTAACTTTCGTGACACGTAATCCATGAAGGCCAACCATGACTCATGGATGGTATTACAACCCTTGGATGGGGTCTTGTGGATGGCTCCGACAACTTTTATTGAAGGGGTTTTTTGGTCTTACCAATTTATTTACCTCCTAAACTATGTAATTTTTTATCTTCTAACTAACATAACTAACTCAAATCCTATAAATCTTATTCCTAATTCATCATATCTCATTCATTCTCATAATCTTCTCACAAACTCCCGAAAATCACTTTCAAGACAAGGACTCCATTGAAGCTAGGCTTCCATGTTTCATTAAGGATTTCAAGGTCTTTACTCTACAATTTCTATTGTTTTTCACTTGAGGTATGTAGGGTATCATTCATGCACTAGATACATCCATTAAGCCCTTCTCAAATCTCCCTTTTTCTCAAAGTTTCATGGTATATTCTTATGATTTTTTGTTATTTGATTTCAAATGGGTGAATGATTATTCTTACATGATGATTATTCTTGTTTATGCATGAATTACGAAAAACCATATGGTTTTTATGATTTTCAAGTAAAAGTATATGATTTCAAGTACATGATAATTAGGACTTGTCAAATTGATGTGAGTTCCTTTATTTATGTTCCAAATTGACTTCCATTGCATTATTCCTCTATTAGTTTCACAAAATTGCATGATTTCGACTCAATTGCTCATGAACCCACGCATGGCCCTATGATTTTCATAAAATGGCATGATTTCGACTCTATTGCTCATGAACCTATACATGACCCTAGTTTCCTATGATGAAGCTTTATTTTTATGAACTATAATTTTAATTAAGAAACCCATGCTATAATGATAATGATGATGATGTCCTTATGATGATGATATAATGATAAGGGTGGTTGAGACCCTATTATTTATTTAATGATGGTGATAAGATGGGAAATATACCCACACTATGTGAAGCTATGTAAATGGACTATTCCTATGATATGAGATACTTTCAAGAAGTTATGGTAACTATTTTACAAGCTATGAGTGTATGAATTTGATTAAGTATGAATTATGTTGAAAGCTATATATATGCATAATTTATGTATTTGGTGGAATATGACTTAGCATCGAGAGAGCTACGGTAGATTACATTATCCCATAGCTACATGCTACCGTAGGAATGATGTTCATGATTATATACCTTAAAGGTGTGCTAATGGATCCATACAGCTTTTAATGGACACTAACAATTCTAGGGTAGAGCCTAACAAGTGGGGTTAAATGATGGGTTCTCACCATTCTAGGATAGAGCCTATAGGGTAAGGATCGAGTCTACCTCTCTTTCACTTGATGTAGAGGTAACATTGGGATTCCATGTAAAAGTCTGCATGGTCTTATTATTGATTATGGTGTTATTCTCACATATGTATGCTAGGTAATTTAAAGGTTTTGATGTTACTTATATTAGTGGTTTTTAAATGTGCATTGATCATTCATATGTGTCCATACTCTATTGACTATAATTATGCATATTGATATTATGTCACTACTATAAATTTGAGATATTCACACGATTAATTAGCAATAGTTACACAGCTGTAGCAATAGATGGCTTATAGCCATAGTTGTAACAGTGGCAATCTATATTGGAACATAACGAAAAATTATTAAAACAAACTGTGGTATTATCATAGAAACTATTGCGATAGATTTCTTATGACAACAACTTTTCATAATCGTAGCAATAGAGTACTTATGGAAATAATTATTTTAATACAAAATAATCTGCCTAACGAAAGTTTGATTTTTTACTCCCAAAAGTACTATCCCAAAGATTATTATATTTCCCTCCACTAATATAGTATACCCGCGAAACATTATTTATTCTCAAGAATACATCTCATCACTTCATTCTTTTATTTCACTTAACTCTAAAAGCAAGATCTTTTCAAAGAACTCATCGAAAGAGAAGAAGCAATGTCTCAAAGGTTCATCTGAGGGTTCTTGAACAGAACCATGTGAAAGGTTGACCATTAGAGGTTCATTAGAGGTACAACTTTATACATTAAGCTGCAAACCTCTCAAAGATCTATTAAAAATGTCTCAAGGTTTCAAGGGTTCATCTTAAAAGAAATGGTTGAACTTCCACTGGTATGAATTATTTCTCTATCTATTTCATGATTTCTAAGTCCCCAAAATATCTAATTTGTAGCACATGTGCAATTTTTAAAAATCAGAAATTTCACCGAAGGGTTTTGAAAAATCATAATGAATAACATATGAATTTCTGAAATCTATGTCATTTGCTGGTGTTAGTCTCGAATTTTGTAAAGTTCTTTGTTGATCCTTTGAAAGCAGGTCTATTATAGCAGGTTCTCTCATATTCTTCAATTTATGTTGGTAAAACATATGTTGTTCACTATATTTAGGTGATTTTACCTTATTGTTGACATTATAGTTTCTTAAATATATGTTCTGCATTACTTTGGTTTTTCATTTGATGTCTTTGTGTTTGTTGATTCAGTGGATCATGCTGAAATTGTCTAAGCCTATATCTGATTTTTAGTATTTTTTTATCATTTTTTCCATGCATCACTGTTGTTGTGATTTGTGATTTGATTTTTAATTGTTCTGTTTAATAATTTGTCCCAAATGAAAGATCCTATTTAGTTATCCTACTTAATTCAAAGCATCAATTTCACTAAAATTCAATTAACTTTTTTGTGAGTCTGCAATTCAAAACTGTCAGGGTTGGTTATACAAACTTTCTGTATCAATTCAAATACATTAATTCGGTTTGTTAATCCAAAAGTTTATATCTTTTCTCCTATTGGAAATTGATTGTTACTGTTTCTTCTTCCTTCGGAACATTTTTTCAATTCAAATACTTAAATTTGGTATGTTATTTCAAAGAATTGGTTTCTTTGCTTCTATCGGATGTTGATTGTTATTGTTTTTCCCCTTCAAAACATTTTTTCCAATCTTCTACTCAGAAATTAAGAGAGTAGAAATTGTAAAGAAAATATTCACTTCCTTTCTTGAGCTACTCGAGCATTGATGACCCAAGAAAAATATAATACTTCTCCTTTACAATACTATTTTTTTTTCATGAAACTTACAATAGGAATAATGAAATGCATTGAACTATCAAACTCGGATCAACTGTTTTTTATAGAGAAACATATAATGGTTTTCTTATTGTGTGTACCTATATAATAATTGTTCAAGTATTTAATTTGACAACATGTGTTAACAGTTATCTCTTAGAGTTACTTGCAGAACACCACAAATTAAGCCTATTTGTGCTCGTACTTCCTCATTACCATTGATAGTTGAATCAGAGTGAGTTGGAAGTTAAATTTTTATTAGTTCAGTCACTTGTACTTCCGATATCAAAAAGTAATTTTTATTTCTCAACATGGGAGAAGTCAAAGAATAGAGAATGAGGTTGAAAAATATTTTGAGTTGATGGGTACATCCTTTTCGTCATAGTAAAGATGATAAATCCATTGGTATGCTTCTGTTTTTGCTAATTGGATGGATGTTTGGACCTTCTGTGTAATGTTTGTCAGCACTTTGTCCTGGACGATTTCCAACTCATCTTTTTGTTATTTTGTTTAACTATATATTTACCCATAAAATGGGTACTAGTATCTCTGATTTCCTTCTGCAATACAGTGTAAATATATTATGGTCAACTGTGGATTTTTTGCTTACTCAGAGTGTATTAAAGACCTACATGTCATAATTTGTGTAAGATCAAGGGGTTTACAATTAAACTATTTGGGGAGCTTGTCACAAATTTATTTATAACTAATGTTGTAACCACCCTGTAGCAAGAAGGAGAAGGGGCTGAGAGTCATGGCATTGAATCCATGTTTATTTCCTATATGTTGGAAATAAATACATCATTGTCCCATCCAATTCAAAGGAAAAAAAGAGAACTTCATTATCCAATTTTTTTAACACCCAGTATCTGGTAATGAATCTGGAATGGAAGGAAGCACATGCTTCTGCATTCCATTGACTGTCTAGAGGAGTTGATGAAAAGGAAAATAGATACCTTAATCTGACGGATTGCCCAACATATAGATTTCATGTATTGCCATCACAGAATATTAGTGTAGAAATTATGTTCAAATTATGAACTTCTTTTCATTTATTGCATCTTATTGTGCTTGACTAATATGATTAGTTAAATTTGTTCACCTATTCTTACTTATGTGATACTTTATATTTCGTTGAATTTTAAATTCATAGGGGCCATGCTAAAAATGTTGATCACATTGCAATAAGTGGGCATATAGAACAAAAAACTCAACAATGTGCCCCCTTCTCTTTTTTACATGTGGTCTTCCCAATTCAACCTTAGTATCCATAACTAAATATACTGACTGAATTCATAACATAATCATTGAAGAATCTTCTATGAGGAAAAAAATAAGTAAAATAAAACGGACATTCTACGGCAATTGGTAAAGGTATAGAGAAAAGTTGTTATCTTTCAAAAGCTACTAGTTTGCTTATACTGCCATTTCTATAAATAAATCTGAATATCTTTAGGAATTAAACAATATATAACAAAAATGATCTCAACCGGGATATTTATGTCATACTTAACTGACTTTGTTCCACTTTTTGTGAATTTTTTTACTTGAATATATATAATAATTCATCTTAAGTGTAGTAAGTCATACCTTGTAATGTATTACTAAATAAATTGAGGAATGAAACTAGCAAGTATGTTTCTTGTCAGCAATTTCTTCATTTCTTATTGTTTATTCTACGGATACCAATATAACTAAATGTATAACTAACATTTATTTGCCTAATTATCTATTAAATATAGAATATGTGATTAAAATTTACTTAGATAATGATTTAAGTCAGTTCATTTACAATCATGATTTTAGTAGAATAAAAAAGGGAAAAGAATGTCTTGAAACTTTGAAAGATTATGTTCTCTTGATACTAACTATACTCATGATGTTATCAGTTTTAATATTTTGCTCATGTCATGTAGGGTATTCAATGGATAGTGCAGATAAAAGTTCGATAGATCTCTGAAGATCCACGGATGAATATATTTTTGGACTTAATGAATTTCTTGATAAGGCGTTTGAGCGAGTTTTTCAAGGAAATAAAATGTTATGCCCTTGTAAAAAGTATTTTAATCATTATTGGCATTATCGAAATGTGGTGGAGGAGCACTTGAGTTTTCATGAGTTTGTTCAGGGATACACCAAATGGGTTTTTCATGGAGAAGGATTTTCCTCAAAAATACACCACATCCAACTAATGATGATGAAACTTCCGACATGCATGATGATGTTGATAAGCTACTTCATGATACTTTTAAAAATGTAGAAGATGACTTGAGGTGTGAAGGAGTGAGAGAGGAACCATCTGAAGATGCATAAAAGAAATTTTAAATTCATGGTAGAAGGAAAATAAGAGTTGTATCAAGGGTGTATGAAATTTGCTAAGTTGAGTTTCACTATCCAATATACTTGTTTAAATGACTTCACAAGTTGAGAGATGCTGCCTTTGCAGACTTAGTAAACTTGATAAAAGAGACATTTCTATTTATTCAGATACCTGAGTCTTTTGAGAAAATTGGTGTATGCACTAATGATTGCATGTTATTTTGGAAAGACAAAGCATGTTATATAATTGCTCTGTCTGTGGATCTTCTAGATGGAAGAATGTTCATAATGGCTTAATAAGGCCACTAAAATTCAAGAAAAAGTTTTAAGGTACTTTCCTTTGACGCTTAGGCTTCAGAAGATATTCATGTGTTCATTCATGTGTTCTGAAACATCTATAGTTATGAGATGGCATGGTATTGAACGCCTCAATGATTGAAATTTAAGACATCCTGCCGATGCAGAAGCTTGGAAGGATTTTAATTCCTTGCACCTTAATTTTGCTATTGATGCTTGTAATATTATATTGGGTCTTTCAAGTGATGGTTTTAATCAATTCTAAACTATGTGCATTTTCCATAACAAATGGCCGATTATATTGATAAACTATAATTTGACACCATGGACTTTCATGTACCAAGTTTTTATAATATTATTGATGATTATTCTAGGTCCATCATCTCCTAGAAAGGATATTGATGTATACTTACAACCATTGATTACAGAGTTGAAGGAACTATGGGAAGTGCGAGTAGAAACACGTGACGCCAAAACTAAGAAAATATTTACTATGTGTGCAGCTTTATTGTAGACAATGAGTGATTTTCCAGCACCAGCAATGCTTTCTGGATTGAGTACCAAGGGGAAATGAACATGCCTCACTTGTAATTATAATATTTCTTCTCAATATCTCAAATACAATCATAAGATGTGTTACATGGGATATTGGGCATTGTTACCTCTTGATCAACAATATAGAAGAGATAAGAAATTATTTGATGGTAAAGAGGAACATAAAGTTTCTCCTAGTCCATTATTAGGCATAAAAGTCCTCGAAGAATTACGTGAATTTGATAATATTTTTTGAAGGACCAAAAGAAAAGAAAACAAAAGAATGATGGTCTATGGAAAAGAAATTCATATTTTTTGAATTGTTGTATTGGGCAACCAAGAACTAAGGCACAATCTTGATGTGCTGCACATGTAGAAGAATATTTATGATAGTCTTCCTGGAACTTTATGGGATATTAGGAAAGTCCAAAGATCACATAAATTCTCTATATGACTTGCAAGTGATGGGGATACACAAAAAGCTTCAACCAATAGAAGATGGTGATATTGGAAACATTCATCTCGCTAAAGCTTGCATTTCCATGAAATTAGAGGAGAAAAGGATAGTTTGAACCATTTTAAAATATGCCAAATTACAAAAACAGTGTGCCTCTAATATACTAAATCATGTTTAAATTCAAGATATGAAAATATCATAATACAAAAGCCATGATACTCATTTCATAATGCATTACTTGATCTAAGTTCATGTCAGGAAAGTGTTACCCAAACATATGGCTTTTACTATAATTAGGTTGAAATTTTTTTAGAGCTATATGTAGTAAGGTTACAAGAAGAAGGGATCATCATAAGCCGAACGCTGAAATCATAGATATAGATGTGAGCTTGAAAAGATTTTTTCTCTCTCCTTATTTGATATAACTAAACATTTGTCAATCTATTTAGTAGATGAAATTAAACTTGGGGGCCTGACTCATTTGCGTTGTATGTATTCTACTGAGAGAAATATGTGTTCCTTCAAGAGACTTGTTTGTAATCGAAAAATTCGAAAGAATCAATAATAGAGGGATTTTCAACTGTGAAGTGTTTGACCTTTTATTCCAGATACCTACTTCATTAGGTGAAGACAAGATTCAATAGGTATCAAACCGAGGATGATGAGGGCACTCAAGTAGAAGGAGATGATTTTTAACCTTTATTTCCTAAGATAGATCATCCAATCGAAAGTAATAATAAAAGGAAAGGCAAACTTTCAACATGGAGCCTCATGAGTTTCTTGAAGCACATTGATAAGTTTTGTTCAATACTAGAGATGAGCATGTCAAGACATTTTTCCAGTAAGATAAATTAGTTATCTGATTTTTAATTATATTTATATATTGTGATAATGTGTTTTAGTTTTTATTTGTAAATGCATATTGACTAAATTGCAATATATACTTGTAGGGAACATAAGATTTTAGTTGATAATCGTACCTGAGAAAATGCATGGGTAGAAGTAAAGATTCATAGAAGAGAATTTGGCAATTGGTTTAGGGAAAAGGTTAAAAATATTGAAGTGTCAAATCACTTAAGATGTGTAGCTAAAGGGCCTAACTTCGTGACTAAAAGGTATACTTTATATTTCATTAATAGATATCGATTTCAATAAAGACACACGATGTCCCATGTAAGACTCAAAATAGTTGAGTGACTTTGTCAGCAACAACAAATATTTTTGCTAATATAAGGGACCAAAATCCCATCGATTGAATGGTTATCTATTTTGGAATATTTTAGGATATCATTGATATTGATTATTCGATTGTTTTAGTGTGGTGCTATTCAAATGTGATTGGTTTCATAATAAAGTTGATGAATATGGTTTGACTTGTGTATACTTCATTAAAAAATGTACAGATGATCCTTTTGTATTAGTATCTCCAGTGTTTCAAATATTTTGTGTTGAAGATCCAATAGAGAAAAATGTTTATTAAGCGATAAATAAAGTTCCTGTTGTTTTGTATGATTTGGAGGAGGGAATAACCTTAATATTGAAGAAACATTTGAAAGGGAGACTAATGATGATATTGGTTCTTCACAAAAATTTCTTAATGTTGATGTGAGATGGTCGAGAGAAGATTTCCCTATTGATATCATTAATATGCGTTCTCTTACACAATATTTACAAGATATACTAACGGAAACATCGAAAGAGGAGGATGACTTTGATGTTTCTATTGGGATTGGATGGAGGCGGATGATCTACAAAGGATCTTATGAAGTTGTTCAAATATATGGTCTTCTTCGTTTTTTGTAGTGAGTACTAAATTCCCTTTTAAGTTGCATCATAGCAAAATCAAATGTAGATTGGCCTTTTTTTATTAAGCAATAAATTGTTGGATATACTATGAAATATTTTTTCTGGTTTATTTTCTTAAGAATAGCACTTTTGTTAAGTCGTTTTTCTCCCTTATCCATTTTCAGTATTCTTGTCAAGGAAATGAATATGAGGAAATCTTCAATTTCACTGTAGACCAACCTGACTCCAAGTTTTAATCTATTTATTTCTCAGATTTTGAATTTCTACTCATTTGTTGGTGCTAGATTCTAAATTTCTACTTATTTTTTATGTAGTTTGTCTCTTCTATTCATCATTAAAACTATTATTGTCTTAGGTAATAAGATTTTTTTATTAGTTGTTATACTCTTGTCTATATTCTCTTTCTTTTAATGGGTTGTCAACCTTAGGAATAGGTATGATAAAGGTACCATTTATAGGAGAAATTTTTTACCAGTATTTAAGAATTACAAAAATTCATGAATAACTTCATCCGTTGTCACAGGTCAGATATTCTTTAAAAATAGTTATTAAAACCATCAAATCCTTGTGCCTTCATATCATTGATCCCTCCCAGTGCATATATAGTTTCTTCCCTGGTATTGGAACAATTAGTTAGACTTGTTGCTCTCTATTTAGTACGGTACCACTCTTCATAACCTTAGTATTCACATAAGGTAGTTGATCAGCGCTGGTTGCCTAGTAATCCTTTGTAAAAGTCAGTAATCTCTGCCACAATTTTCGCTTGTGTAAATATAGTATTCCCATATGCGGTGGTGAGGCTTAGGATGGCGTTTTTTATTGTTCTGTTCTTCATATGTGCAGTGAAATAGGTTCTGTTGTCATCTCTCAGTTTTAGCTATTGAACGTTTGATTTTATCTTCATAGCACCCTCTTCAATCAAAATCCACTTCTCTAGCTGCATCTTTAGATTTATTTTTCTATCTGACTATTGCTATAGACCTTCTCAAAATCCCTCATTATATAAGTTATAGTGCTTGTAGTTTATTCCTAATTTTTTTCACTTTATCACCTACCACACCTTCGAATTCTTTCCTATTTACTTGCTTCAATTCATTCTTCACCTTCTGGAGTTTCTGCATCATTGTCTTCATGGCCCCATATTTTTCCTTTCCGGACCAACCGATTATAATTCTACATAGGAAATTAGTATCATTAGCACGACAGGTTCATGTTTATTTGTAACTATTTCATTTAACTCCTCCCACAGATTTCCAGTCCTCAATAGTATGAAGGCAATATATATAGGTGAAAAAGAATTCTTGACGAATCCCCAACCGCATAGAGTACATCTATAATGCATCAGCTGGTCATTTTTTCCCTTATCTATGAATATTAATATTGTACCCTTTTGTAAGTTGCTTTGGGAGTAATTTGAACTCTCTATATTGTTGAAACTGAAATCTTAAGTTATAAAACTTGAAAATATGAGCTTTAGCATTTTTAGAAGCTTAAATTGTTGAAAACGTGAATTTTTGGATCATTCGGAGTTTTGAGGGTCAGATTGGGATTTGTCGAGTCCATTACCTCCGAAATGTCGAAACTAAACTATGAGAAGTTACAAAACTAAATTCGGCGTTACAACAAAGTTTTTAGGCCCAAAGTTGTGATTTTAGTCGTTTTCAGAATTAAAGTTCGACTATGGTCAACATTTAAAATTCAGAAGCTCGGATCGAAATTTCGACAGTTCTAGTAGTTCTAGATGGTGAAACTAATTCTAGAAATGATTTCATCAAAATTTTTGGAGTTCTCGAGCACAATTTTGGTATTTTGAGTTTCAAACTAGGTTATTTGACTTACATTGGTCAATTTGTCGTGGAGGCCTTGTAATCGAATTTCAGTAATATTGTTGAGTCCGAATCAACATTTCTGGTATGGATATATCTATCAAGTTTGTGTAATTCCGATTTCAGATGAGTTCTGAGTGCATATTCCAAGTTTTTATCGTTGGTTGATTTCAACTGGTGCGGTTTTCTGGTGCAGCCCATATTAACACTCCACAATTGTGCCTGGGTCTCTGCGTTCACGCAAGAACACCCGTTCCTTATCCATATTCATGAACAAGGGCTCCGCATTGTGGAGCAACGTTGGACCCTCACCCTATGTGTTTGTGGAACCCCTCCCCCGTTCACGGAGTATATTTTATCGGAATAGGTTTAAAGCCTTTGAATCACCATTTTTGTACTCCATTTTCGAACTTTTAAGGATTTTGGAGTGATTTTGAAAGAGGATTTTTGGAGGTTTTCATTGGGTAAGTGTTTCTAAAATGATATTAATTTATTTTCATGAGTTTTATCTTGGTTTTGACTTAAAATTCATGATTTTGAATATTCAAAATTGGGAATTTTTGGTGTCTCATTTTGAAACTTTAAAGTGTGATTTCTCGTTTTATTTTAACACAATTTTAGTTGGATTTTCACCCATGGACTCTATATTTCGTATAGAACTTGATTTTAAAATCAATATTCAGATTTGGGAAATTTAAATTTTAGCTCTAATTTTGACCATTTTGCCTCTACGCCTAATTCATTCCAATATGAATATCAAAATTCACCTCTTTGCATGCAATAACTAATTTTTATGGTGATTGATACATCTAATGATTGTTTCGAGGCTTAAATTGATTGAAAGCTTGTCTGAGTTCATTCTTGCATCGAGGTAGGTACGGCTAACCTTATTGGGACTGGATTTTTGTTATTGAGAATTTTCATGTGATAGTTGTAAGATGTAGATTTTCTTATGAGTCTTTGTGACAAGGGCTCCAAGGAAACAACCTCTCTATCGCAATGAGGTAGTGGTAAGATCTGGGTACATTCTACCCTCCCCAGACCCCACTTGTGGGATTTCACTTGGTATGTTGTTGTTGTTGTAGTTGTAGGATGTAGATTTAATTATGAGCCTATGACATAATATGATTGATCTTTATAGGATTATGATATCGGTGATGTCAAATGTTGAATAAATGGTGCCCATATTTATTAATTGAGATTAAATTATGTGATTTATGATAATTTAGATATCATTATGATAATATGGGACTTGAGATAGCCTTTTGATAATGCTTTTACTAATTGATGACTAATGTGATAAATTTGAGAGTTATGAGCCTATTTGGAGTTCTTGTGGATCCTGTTTCATTGACATCTTGGTTAATAGTGAGCTAGTGATGATAGGGGATGATGATGACCTTATCGTAATGGTTGATTCACATGGTATAGCTATTTGAAGTGAGAACTATTGTACATATTCTCTCTTGACTAGATGAATTAATATGTACATATCTCTTACTTGAAAAGTTGCATTGGTATGCACATATCTTATACTTGGATGGGTGCATTGGTATGAACAGTTCTTATTCCTTATTGGGATGCATTGATATACACACATTTTATACTTGACTGTTTGCATTGGTATGCACACATCTTATACATGACTAGTTGATTTGTTATGCATGCATCTCATTACATTTGCACCATTTAAGATATATATATATATATATATATATATATATATATATATATATATATATATATATATATATATATATATATATATATATATAATGTATATATATTGAGACAGTTTGTGATGGCTTGTGATACCTTGAGACACTTCATTATGAGGTCCGTGATGCCTCGAGATACTTTTGATTATGGCCTGCAATGCCTTTAGATATTTGAGTACATATCCGGAAATGCGTAGCTTCAGCTCGATAGGTGTGCCCATCAACTTCGCGACAGTCGTGATTTTACCTCATACATGGCCTGCTACGCCATTGCATTTATCCATAGCATTGCATTCCATTATTCAAATGGTTCACCATCTGTACTTATTATTATTCATGATCATATTATATTGTGTACTAACCCTTTTGATGCAGGTGATAAGATTCTTCGTTATTACATACACGCTTTGATTTATCTTACCCAATAAATTGAACCTACTTGGTATATTTTGGTGTACTCACCCCTATTCTTTTTCCTTCTTGCAAATCGAGCAGTAGGACCCGTACAGGGCAGTTTATTAACTCTAGTTAACCTTCTTTGCATCTGTCCTAATTCTTCCTTTGAGATTCAGACTTCGAGTCGTCGTGAACCTTTGGGGTTTTCTTTTTACTACTTCCTTTCAGACATTGTAAAAGATATTATTACATGAGACAACTTTGCAATTTTTATGCTGAGGAAGTTGTATTTACTCTTCAGTATTATTTTAGATGCTCTAGTACTCATGACTTGGATTTCGGGGTGATTTCTTGTGTTATATTATTTGATTCTTTGCTATTATATCTTTGTTTAGTTGCTATCTAATTTCAGGTCGTGACAAGTTTGGTATTAGAGCTTTAGTTTCATTAGGCTGATGAGTCAAGAGAAGGGTATCTAGTATAGTCTCGCAAATTAGTGTGTAGACGTCCACACCCATCTTTGTGAGGTTATGAGAAACTTCATAGGAAAGGCTTTAACATCTTTCTTATATTTGTGGCGCTTCTTTGTATTAAAAATCTACTCCTTTTGCACAAATTCTGATTATCAGATCCCGTTGATCAGTGGGAGTGCGTAAGGCAGTTTATGTGACTCTCATTCGATGTCGAGGTAGAGTTCGGGATAGGGCCAGGGGCCGAGGCATTGCTAGTGGTGCAGCTCCACCCAGGGATAGACTATATCGGCTTCTCCAAAACCTATTTATGAGCTAGAGGGTCATACAGATCCTATTCCACTGCCCTCGGCCCCAAAGACTGCACCCTTAGTTCAAGAAGTACTTTTGAAGGTATTGGATAGATTAAAGGGAACACCTTCCACCCCAACTACTGTTGATGTACCAGTTACTATGGCACTGGTTTCTCCCTCCATAGCTCCGTCTGAGCCACCCATGATTCATATTGGTCCTTCTTTAGTTCCCACAGATCTTCCGATGACCGCTATGGTTCAGCCCCATACATTTGGGCCGAGTTCGGGTTCTTAGTTTCAGAATGTGGATGTTTATGCATCTATTGCACCACCCTTATGTATGTCCACAGTGGAGTAGAAGAACTTTGTGAGGTCTGTGCGGCTGGCTCCTCCTCGATTCGATGGCACCCTTAGTGATAGAATCTATGATTTTCTGTTGGAGTTCTAGGAATGGTTATATAACTTAGCTACTATTGAGTCACATGGGGTTGCTTATACTTCATACCAGTTCACTAGCCTTGCAAAGGAGTGGTGGAGGTCAGGTGTAGCTCTTCAGCCTGTTGGATCTTTAGCAATGACCTAGGGGTAGTTCACAGAAAAATATTTGGAGAGGTTCGTGCCATATAGCCTCTAAGAAAGCCATCCAGATGAGTTTGATAGGCTACAGTAAGGTTCTATGTCCATTTTTAACATCGAGGAAAGGTTTAACATATTGCCCAAATATGCCTTATCCAGTATTTCTATTGAGTTCGAGAGGATTTTACAGTTTCCCAAGGGCTTGATAGGGTATCTTTAGGAGGCTACAACTTTCCTAGTTTTGGCTGGAATAATTTTTCAGAGTCTTATGGATCACACTTGCATGATAGAGTGCCTCAGGCATTATTGACAAAATGGTGGGAAGAGATTTAATCAACATGGGCAGTTTAGTGGGCACCCCCAATATTATCGAGATTTTAGAAGCAGTAGGGTTGGGCAGTTCAGGCAGCTTTCCCAACATCTGATAGTGTTGATAGATACAGATCAACTCAGGTGGGTAGTGCACCCAGGTGTGGTAACTTTTAAGGGTAGCCATCCCAGAGACAAAAGACTAGGGCTTGTTATCATTGTTATGAGATCTGGCACTTAGCCCATCATTGTCCTCACTGTGCACCTCATGTACAAACTTCAAGTCCTAAGCTAGCTCGTCTAGCTCAGCACCAACATCCAAAGACACACCTAAGGTTATGAAGGGTGATACCAGAGGGAGTCATGGTGTAGTGAGCGGTAGTTGTCGTGGTGGTCCATAGGCTAGTGGTGGCTGTAGAGTTTTTTATGATGTTCAAGATAAAGCTGAGGCAGAGACCATTGATGCAGTTATCATAGGTATGATTCTAGTGTATCACCGTTAAGCATCGATTTTATTTGACCCAGGATTTACATATTCCTATATGTGAGCTTATTTTGCTTCTGATATTGGTATTATTTGTGAGCCTCTTGTCGAGCCTATTTGTGTTTCCACTTCGGTAGGTGAATCATTAATAGTGAATTGGGTTTATTGGGTTTTTATTGTTACTTTTATGGTGAGAGATATTGTTGTTGATTTGATATTTTTGGATATGGTTGAGTTTGATCTGATATTGGACGTGGATTGGTTTTCTCCTTATCATGGTATTCTTGTCTGTCATGCAATATCCTTGATCCTATCTTACCCCGACTTACCTCAGTTGGTGTGGACTGGAGTGCCTAGCTCCAATCCTACTTAGCTCCTATCTTATGGGTGTTATCTCATATATGTATGCTTGTCGGTTTATATAGGATGGATTTGTAGCTTACTTGGCTGATGTTTGGGTTGTTTCTTAGGAGTCCCCATCATTAGAGGCTACAGAGTTTATGCATGTATTCTCGACTGATTTACAAGGAGTTCCTCCGGACCATTTTGTTGACTTTGCTAATAATGTAGAGTCGGGCACTAAGACCATATCTATTGCTCATTATAGGATGGCCCCCACTAAATTAAAGGAGTTGAAGGAACAATTGGAAATTTGTTGAAGAAAGTGTTTATTCGTCTGAGTGTATCTCCATGGGGTGTTCCTGTATCATTTGTAAAGAATAAGGATGGCATTATATGTATGTGTACTAACTATCATCAGCTTAACAAAGTGACCAACAAGAATAAATATCCTTTGCCTCGCATTGATGATCTTTTTGACTAGTTGCAGGGTGCCTCAATATTCTCTAGGATTGATTTGAGGTCCGATTATCATCACATGAGAGTTCAGGAGTCTGACATCCAAAAGACAGTCTTCAGGACCCGTAATGGATATTATGAGTTCGTGGTTATATCATTTGGGTTGAAAAATGCCCTGGCTACCTTATGGAATTAATAAATCAGGTGTTCAAATCCTATTTAGACATCTTTGTAGTTGTGTTCACGGATGATATCTTTGTTTATTCCAAGAGTGAGGCCGATAATGATCAGCACTTGATGACCGTATTTCATCGATTGAGGGAAGAGAAGATTTATACAAAGTTCTCAAAGTGTGAGTTTTGGCTTGAGTCAGTTGCATTTCTTGGCCATGTTATGTCAAAAGAGGGTATTACGGTCGATCTGGCCATGGTAGCAGTTGTTTGTGAGTGGGCTAGGCCTACTTACGTGATTGAGATTTGGAGGTTCCTTGGTGTAGTGGGGTATGATCGATTTTTTTCAGGGTTTATCTATAGCATCCCCGTTGACTAGATTGACTCAGAAGGTTGTGGCATTTCAATGCTCTAATGATTTTGAGGCGATCTTTCAAAAGCTCAAGAATTGTTGAATTCTGTACTGATTCTTGCCTTACCCAAGAAGGGAGTCCTATTTGTGGTATATTGTGATGCTTCATGCATGGGTTTTGGTGGTGTACTGATGCAGACGGGAAAGGTGATAGCCTATGCTTCCAGATAGCTGAAGGTGCATGAGAGAAACTACCCTACCCATGACATAGACTTGGCTGCAGCTTGTCAGTGTTGAAGTTATGGAGACATTATTTTTATGGGGTGCATTGTGAGAGCTTTACCAATTGTCGGAGTCTCATATACAAATTTTTGCAGCCTAATCATAACACGAGATAACATAGGTGGTTAGAATTGCTTAAGGACTATGATATCTCTATTCTATATCATCCTGGGAAGGCCATTGTGATGGTAGATGCTTTAAGCTGGAAGGTTGTTAGTATGGGCAGTTTGGCATTCTTGAGGGCTGAGGAGAGACCCTTAGCTTTGGAGGTTCAGTTGCTTGCTAAACATATGGTTTGTTTGGATATTTCTCCTCCTCAAAGTATTTTTGTTACGATTGAAAATCGGGTTGTACCTAGAGAAAGATAGCATAAAGCAAAAACAACTCATATAGCATAAGAATATCCCAAAACCTGGTGTCATGAATACATTGATATCTTATGAAGTTTTACTAAGTATTTACATGATTTTAAGTTATTGATGATGACCGTAATGATTAGTTTTATTGATGCTGAAGAGTGGGCTATTTTACATGTTTTAAATAGGCATATTTTCCATGATTATGCATGATTTTGTGATTTTTATGTTTGTTCGAGCCCCAAGGCTTAGCCACCTAGCTTCAAGTGACATTTTCCATGATTTATGATGATGATTAGGGCATTAAAAAAAGTTTTAAAGTTATAATTTGTTAGCGATATAAGCATGTTGACAAATTTTCCTAAAGATGTTTATGTAGGTCCCTTAGATGGAAGCACAATTCTTACTTGGTGGTTCCTAAGTTCGAAATATTTCTTATGATTCCCTACTTATGATTCCAAGTGTCATTAATCAACTAAGTTATATTTCAAAGATTCTGTGGGATAACTTAGCACCGACAGAACCTTGAGATTGAGTCTTATCCCCTTAGTTAGGGCATGATCCGCTAGAGATGAATCTCATTGTCTCCTAACTATGTGCCACCATAGGTGCCCTTGTAGGCTAGGCTAGTGGATCCATAGAGGTCATCTATTTTATATAAAGATGCATGCAAAGTGATGGAGTTCAACAAAAACAAGTGGTTTCCCCATGCTAACATAGGGGTTTACGTTGGATTCCATGTAGTAGCTCACATGGTCTTATATGTCGGTTAAGGTCTTCTCCCCCAAATTTATGACTCTATGATAAGGTTTCATCATATGTGATCTTTTATGCATTGATGTTTCTTCATATAAAGTGATTTTCCTTTTGCATACTTAGTCCATGTTTATATATATACACACACACACACTTAGTATATTCCAAAAGTACTAACACATTTTTTGTCTGCATGATATATAGGGATATGTACTCCTCCACTGACTCGTGGCTAGTTTTGAGACGTTCAAGACTATTGTTTTTTGTGAGCCCTTACTCTGGGTCTCTATCATTTTCTATTCTAGCTTGTATTTTCTTTGAGATGATGTATATGTTGTCCTTTTAAGGCTTTTACATTCTATGTTGTTAAATATTGGAGTCATCTCTATTTGATGGAGATTGATTGTCAAATAGTTGATCAATCCACGGAGATGGTATGATGTTTTAACCAAATATATTTTTCATGTATATTTTCTAATGTTGCTTCATTGTCACAAATTGTCCATAGACCCTTCCCCAATTTTATTTTCACAAATGCTTAGTTTTATGCATATGAATGCTTAAGATATTGAAGATGGCTTAGTTGGGCGCCTTCGGGTATCTTGTTTGCCGTTTGATGACTAGACCGCTAGGTCAGGTCATTCAAACCTAGTATCAGAACACAAAATTTTAAAATGTTCCTCAGATGTCTAAACATAACACATTGCGTAGAGTCCTATTCAAGGTTGTGAAGCGCACCATTATCTTGAGTGAGAGAATACGAGATAGTTTAGGAAAGTCTTTCCTTGATTCTAGTTCATGTCACGCCTTTAGAGTCATTTAGGGGTTTCCTCTATAACTAATGATGATCTCCTCCTTGTTTCTAGATCATGCAACCAAAAAGAGCTCTATAGCAAAGAGGCACTCCCGAACAACAAGTATATCCGGTCCAACAAGATGATGAAGTATCGCATGCGGAATTCCGAGTCACCTTCACCATATTGGCCCATGCATTGGCCAACCAAGATAACTGGGATGTTGTCATACCTCCACAATTGCCTACTTTGACCACTCGTGTGAGAGACATCATAAGGATGAAACCTCCAGAGCTTCATGGTTCCAAGATGGAGGAGGACCCCATTGATTTCATAGAGGAAGCCTACTGAGTACTAGTGGTCATGGGTATCCCTTAGGATGAGAAAGCCAAGTTAGTCGCCTACCAACTCAAAGGGGTAGTCAATATATGGTACAAGCAATGGGTAGACGAGAAGGTCCAAGAAGTTGGACCGTTGGAGGGGAAGAGTTCACGTGTGCCTTCATGGATCGGTTCTTTCTGATTGAGCTGAGGAACGCCAAAGTCCAAAAGTTGATCAACTTCAAGAAAGGGTCTATGAGTGTGAGGGAGTACATCCTGAAATTTTCCATTCTTTCCAAGTATGCTCACTTCATGGTTGCGGATTCAATTGTCATGATCTGCCACTTGATCTTGTAGAAGGGAGAGGAATGTAGAGCCTTAAAGGCGTTTATGAAAGACTCTAGATCATTGTAGATAAGTCTTGAAGTCCTTGAAATTCTCTAGGCTTGTATGGAGTATTCTAGAGAATGAACTAAGTGTAAATATTGTGGGACTTGTAATGTAAATATTAATTACACTTTGACCCCAATTAGGTAATACAAATAGAGCCATTCACTTTGCCAACCATCATGAAATTGTAAGCAATCTTCAAAAGCAAATACAAGTCTTCTTTCTAAAACCTCTATTTTGTCTTCTCATATCTAGCGTTCCCTTAGCGGGCTATTTTGTCTAAAAAAAAGTTAGAACGGCTTACTTGTGGTTGTAAATCGTGAAATATTTGTGAGCAAGTTGACAACTTCTGCACGGGAGTCTTAGTTGAGTCATAAAGTATGTGATAACATGGTATTGGAGCCAGATTTTATAAAGGGAAGCATGGAAAGTGAAAGAGATTTTGACGCTACCAACACAACCAATGTTAGGTCGGATGTTGGTAAGAAGTCACGCAAGGGGAAAAACACTAAGAGGAATGAGGAGCTGCCGATAAAGCCGACATCAAGTAAGGCCATCACATCCCACTCACTCTCGACCACTAAAGTGAGTGATAACGAATGAGGTTAGGAACTCGTGAATGTCACGCCCAGCATGGAGTGGATTGCAAGAATGCATGCCGCCAGACAAACAGTAGAGATCTAACGGAAGCGCTTGAACTAGTTCGATGGAAAGTTAATGACCTTAAAGGAGTTCACCCTTCATTAAAGTGATAACGTCCAGAAAGAATTGGATGGGTGTATGGTTATTGAGTTCTAGGTGAAACAAGCCATCACTTCCTTGGAGTGCCAAATCATGGATGCGTTGAGTAGGATGGAGACCATGAGTTCCACGTAGGAGGCCATGAGTGCCAATATGTAGGCCATGAACGCCAAGGTAAAGGCACTTGAGGAAGGCATATTGCGTTGGTGGGAGAAAAAGAGGCTAGGATCGAGGTTCCTAAGCGAACCGTGTTCAAAGGCGCTCGTGACATACAAGAGGTGGAGATCTTCCTATGGAATTTGGAGAACTACTTCTAGTGTAACAAGGTGAAGTATGATGAAACATAGATCAACATCATCGTGTAATACGCGACAGAGATTTCTATGTATGGTGGAGGCATAAGTCAGATATGGGGAAGGGGCTTTGCACCATTAGCACATGGTAGAAGTTCAAGAATGAGTTCAAGAAGGCCTTCTTCTAAAAAAAACATCATCCATGAGGTTAAGTACAAATTCAGGGAGCTTAAGTAGATGGGTAGCATACGGGCCTATATGAAGGAATTCACTACCCTCTCACTCTAGATTCCCAACCCTATGGATGAAGACATGGTATTCCACTTCATGGACAACCTACAGAATCGGGCCAGGATACAGCTAGAACGAAGACTTATGACCACCATCTATGAGGCAATCACCCAAGTAGAAGGCCCGATTGACATTAATAATGAAAAGATTAAACCAGAGGAAGCAAATAATAGTCATGACAAAGTTGGGGGAGATCACGACAAGAGCAATAAGAAACACCCACGCAAGAGCCAAGATAGAACAGACATCAAGAAGTTTAGACACTAGGACTATGCTGAGAAGAAGGAGAAGTCATCCAAGGGAAGCGGATGCTACATATACGGAGGCCCACATGACTATGCTATGTGCCAACAAATGAAGAACCTCAGTGTTATACAATGGGAGAATGAGGAGAAAGGGCCACAAGACCAAGGACAAATCTTAGGCACCACCCAGGTGGGCATGATTGGGTTATGCGGTGCCATATCTAAGTAGCCAGAAAAGCGGGAGAACTATCCAACACAATATGCGGATATATTCAAAAATGACAAGCCATCCCACGCTATGGTGGACATTAGAGCAAAGGAAAGTATCATGACAAAGTTAGCGATAACAATGTTGGGCTATGATATAGTCCAAGTGACACGCAACTTAAGACGGTCAATGCCCTACGTGCTCCTATGTGTGGAGTAGCATATAGCGTAGACATCACATTGGAAAAATGTAAAGGTAAGACTAACTTTACCATTGCCTCCTTAGACATATTCAATATTATTCTTGGGCAAGAATTCTTCTAACGGTTCCATAAAATGATGATCCCTACCTCCAACAACTACTAGTTATGGAACAAGAAGGGTCTTTCATGGTGCCTCTAATAAATTACCGAAGTCAAAAGACCTTGCCCACTTATCAAGGGCCTAAAGAATCGGGAGCCAACATACTTGGCCACAACCACGATCTAAGGTAAAGAAAATGGTGCCAAATAAACCATGCCACCATGAATAGATAAGGTGTTTGAAGAGAACAAAGATGTGATGCTTGAAGAGATTTTGAGATACTTGCCTCAAAGGCTAGAGGTAGATCACAAGATAGAGCTGGAATTGAGAGCCAGCCCACCTGCCTATCCACCACACCTCATAAAACCATCCAAATTAGAGGAGCTAAGGAAAAAGAGAAAGGAGATCCTTGATGCTAGCATATCCATCCATCCAATGCACCTTATGGAGCGTCGGTACTATTCAAGAAGAAAAATGATGGATCACTGCGCCTATGCATAGACAATTAGGCACTTAACAAGGTGACTAGGAAGAATAAGTACCCCATCCCGCTTATTGCTGACCTATTTGACAGGCTTAGGCAAGCAAAGTACTTTACCAAGATGGATCTCTGGAAGGGCTATTATCAGGTATAAATAGGAGAAGGGGACGAACCAAAGACAACATGTGTGATAAGATACGAAGCATATGAGCAGTTGGTGATGCCCTTTTCCCTAACCAACACACCTGCTACCTTCTTCAGATTGATGAACAAGATGTTTCATCCCTACCTAGATGAGTTTGTGGTTGTGTACCTTGATGAGATAGTCATTTATAGCAATACCTTGGAGGAACACGTTGAACATTTTAACAAGGTTTTCCAAGTCTTGCAGGAGAATGAGTTATACATCAAGTAGGAGAAGTATGAGTTCTCTAAATATGACATGCATTTCTTTGGGTGCATCATAAGTGAAGGCCAGCTACGCATGGATGAAGCCAAAGTAAGGGCCACCAAGAAAATAAAAATGCCCACTAAGGTAATAGAGCTTAGATCATTCCTTAGGCTCGCTAGATACCACCGACGGTTCATAGGTGGCTACTCTGCAAAAGCTGCTCCACTAACTAAGTTGTTATAGAAAAATAAGCCATGGGATTAGAGTGAAGAGTGCCAATAGTCTTTTGAAGGTTTGAGCCATGTTAGAGGAGCTGATCCAAACATTACCAGATTTCTCCAAGGCGTTTCAGGCGCACCCAGACACCTCATACTATGTCATTAGGGGTGTGCTAATAGAAATAGACACCCGATTGCATTCAAGAGTTGCAAAATAAATTAGATCGAATAGTGATAGACCGTGTAGGAGAAAGAGATGACTACTATTGTGCATTGCTTGTGCACATGGAAGCATTATTTACTTAGGTTCAAGTTTGTGGTCAAGACTAACAATGTCGACACTAGCTACTTTACGTCATAAAAGAAGCTCACCCCAATTTAGGCTTGGTGGAAAAATTTCTTGGATGATTTTGACTGCGAGCTAAAGTACAAACCGAGTAATGGAAAATTTATAGTAGATACGTTAAGCAGGAAGGCTGAGTTGGCTGTCATTACTACAACCCATTGTGACATCCGCGATGCTATCAAAGAGGGTGTGCAACATGACCTGAAAGCAAAGAAACTCATGGAGTTAGTATCACAAGGCAATACTAGACGTTTCTGTATGGAAGACAGCCTCTTGCTTACCCTCGAATGGACAATCTATGTGCCAAAGAACATAAACATTATGCAGAAAATCATGAAGGAGAGTCATGACACACTATTGGCTAGGCATCCTGGGTAGCGCCGCATGAGATCTCTCATCGAGGCAATACATTATTGGCCATGCATGCGGGATAATGTAGAGGGCTATATGCTAACTTTTCCTATGTACCAACAAGAAAAGATGGAGAGACCCAACCTTGCAGACTCTTTGAGCCATTTCAAGTAGTGAAGCATCCATGGGAAAGCATCAATATAGACTTCACCACTTGCTTGCCAAAATTCGAAGGATTTGGGATTATAGTGGTTATGGTGGATTGATTCTCAAAGTATGCTAGCTTTATGCCTGCCATAGCAAGATGCACTGCAAAGGAGGTTGTCCAACTATTCCTCAAAGACATGGTAAAATTTTGGGGTACTAAGGCATATCATAAGTGCTCGAGACTCGCGTTTGACCAAAATATTCTAGAGGAAGTTGTTCGAGATCCTTGGCATAGAGTTGCATTTCTCCACCAATTTTCACCATTAGATGGATGGCTAAATGGAGAGGTGGAGTGATATCTTAGGCAGTTCATGAGCTCTCAGAAGAAGGATTGGGCTAGTGTAATGATCTGGTTGGTCATTTTTGGATTTATCTGTGAAAAGTACTATTTTACCCTTTTTTGCAAGTTACTTTGGGCCTACTTTGAACTATGGAATCCTATATTTTAAAGGTTGAAAATATGAGTTTTCGTCTTTTGAAAGCATAAGTTGTTGAAAAAGTGAGTTTTTGTGTCATTCTGAGTTTCAGAGGTCAGATCGGGTATCCATTTATTTCATTAGCTCCAGAATGTCAAAACAGAACTACAGGAATTTGCCAAACTAAATTTGGAGTTAAAATAAGAATTTTAGGTCCAATGTTGTGATTTTGGTCGTGTTTTGAACCATAGTTTGATTTTGGTCAACATTTGGAGTTCGGATGCTCAGATCGAAATTTTGACAGTTCTAATAGTTTTGGATGGTGAAACTAACACTAAAAATGGTCTCATCATATTTATTGGAGCTGCTAATGGTAGTTTTGATATTTTGAGTTTAAACTAGTTTATTAGACTTGTATTGGTAAATATGTCGTGGAGACCTCGGAATCAAATTCTTATTATTATATTGAATTTGGATCACTTTTTGTATTATGGATACATATTTGATTTGTGAAATTCTAATTTCGGATGAGTTCCGAGTACTACTTTTGAGTTTTTAATGATGGCATATTTTGCTGGTGCAAAGTTGCTGGTGTAGGTACTGTGTTCCGCATTCGTGGAGATTTGGGCTTGTTGGGTTTGGCTAGGCTCGCATTCACGGACCTGGTCTCGCATTTGCGGAGAGCATTTCACACATCAATTATAAAAACCCGAGACACCATTTAAAACCTATATTCAAATTTCTATGCTTTTTGGGGAAATTTTAAAGAATGGTTTTCAAAGGTTTGTGTTGGATAAGTGTTTCTAACACTAAACTAATCATTTTTCATGAATGTTATCTCGATTTTATCCTTAATTTTATGAAATTAATCACCCAAAATTGCGGGTTTTTGTAATATGTTTTCAACACTTTAACCATTGATTTCTCATCAAATTTAAGCTTGATTTTAATGGTATTTCCTCCCTTGAACTCTATTTTTTTAGTAGAACATGATTCCGAAATAAATTCCCAGATTCTATAATTTTGAATTTTATCCCCAATTTTGACCATTTTGCCCCTAAGCCTAAAATATATCAATGTGGTTATCAAAATGCACCTCTTGTGCTAGATATTCTACCCATCCCGGTGTGACAAAGATGTACCATGATCTAAAATAGTGTTTTTAGTTGTTTAGTATAAGGAGGGACATAGCTAAGTTCGTGAACAAATGTTTGAAATGCTAATAGGTCAAGTATGAGCACCAAAGGCCTGGTGGATAGATGTAAAGGATGCTCATTTCTATGTGGAAGTGGGAGAGAGTGACTATGGATTTTTTAAAGGTTTGCTCATGGCCTTCGGCAAGTTTGATTCAATTTGGATTGTTGTAGATCGATTGACCAAGTCGGCACACTTCTTACCGATGAAGACTAGCTATAGTGCGGACCTGTTGGCTAGGTTGTATGTTCAGGTCATTGTATGATTACATGATGTGCCAGTGTCTATAGTGTCAGATAGAAGGTCTGTGTTTACTTTCTACTTTTTGCAGGCTCTACAGTTTGGTTGGGTACTAAGGTGGATGTGAGTTCAACTTCTCAGCCTCAGACTAGAGCGCACCATTCAAGTGTTGGAGGACATGTTTTGGTCCTGTGTTATTGATTTTGGGGCCTAATGGGACAAGCACTTACTATTGGCATAGTTCAGATATAACAATAACTACCATTCCAGCGTTCAAATAGCACCATTTGAGGCCTTGTAAGGGCGGAGGTGTAGATCGCTGATAGGATGGTTTGGCTCGGGCTCAACCAAGGTGTTGGGTGTTGATTTACTAGACGATGCCATGGACTGGATCCAACTAATTTAGAATTGACTTTTGACAACTCATAGTCTCTAGAAGTGTTTTGCTGATAGGAGGGTTAGGCCTCTTGAGTTCTCTGTTAGTGACAGTGTGTGGTTGAAAGTTTGACCCATGAAGGTGTGATGAGGTTAAGGAAGAGGGGCACGCTTAGTCCTATATTTATTAGCCTATTTGATATTTTGAGGAGAATCTGTAAGGTGGCCTATGAGTTTGCGATGCAACCTAGATTGTCGACCGTTCATCCTATTTTTCATGTTTCTATGCTCCATCGGTACATTCCTGATGAGTTCCATGTTATCTCTTATGATCCTGTTGTGTTGGGTCTAGATTTCTCCTTCAAGGAGGAACCCATAGCTATATTGACCAAACTATTCCTGAGGTTAAGATCAAAGATATACCTTCTGTGAAGGTTTAGTGGCAGTACCATTCAGTTAATGAGGCTACTTGGGAGTTAAAGTCTGACATGTGGGCGAGATATTCCAGCCTTTTTAGGCTTCACGTACTCTTCTTTCTCTTATGTTTGAGGACGAACATTATTTTTAGTGGTGAATGGTGTAATAACCTGGTTGGTCATTTTTGGCCTTATCTATAAAAATTACTATTTTGCCTATTCATATGTTTCTTTGGGCAAAATTTGAACTATCAGTATTATTGGAACTGAAATCCTGAGTTTTAAAAGTAAAAATAGAATAGTTTTGACAATTTGGAAGCCTAAGTTGTTAAAAAGGTGAGTTTCTTTGTCATTTTGAGTTTCGGGAGTTGGATTGGGGATCAATCAATTCTATTAGCACTGGAACATCAAAATTTAACTATGAGAAGTTACAAAACTAAATTCGGAGTTAAAATGAGGTTTTTAGGCCCAAAATTATGAGTTTAGTCATTACTAGAATCAAAGTTTAACTTTGGCCAACATTCGAAATTCGGAAGCTCGGATCAAAATTCTGATAGTTCTAGTAGTTTTGGATAGTGAAACTAATGCTATAAATGGTCTTTTCATAAATTTTGGAGTTCCCAAGGGTAGCTTTGGTATTTTCAGTTTTAAACTAGCTTATTTGACTTACATTGGTATGTGTATCATGGAGACCCCAAAATTAAATTTTGATTATTCTATTCAGTCTGGATCGCTGTTTCTAGCATAGATACATATAAAGTTGGTGTAATTTTGATTTTGGATGAGTTTCAAATGCCTATTCGAGTTTTCGTTGTTGGTTAATTTCAGCTGGTGCAGCCAATATTAAAACTCAGCGATCGTGCCCTGGGCTCCGCATTTACGGAGGAATACCTTTTTCTTCCCCGTATTTGCAAACAAGGGCTCTACATTCGAGGAGCAGTGTTGGATCCTCACCATCCGCGTTTGTGGAGTACATTTTACCTTTACTGTTTTAAAATCCGAGAATAACTATTTTTACTCCATTTTTGAACTTGTCAAGCTTACAGGGCGATTTTTAAAGAATCTTTTTGAAGGTTTCCATTGAGGAAGTGTTTCTAACATAATATTAATCAATTTCCATGAGTTTTATCTTGGTTTTGACATAAAATTTATGATTTTGACCGTCTAAAATTGGGAATTTTGGTGTTTGATTTTGAAACTTTAATGTGTAATTTCTCCTTCAATTTAAACTTAATTTTAGTGAGATTTTCACATACGAACTCCATTTTTCATGTAGAACATAATTTCAATGTGAATATTCAGATTCAGGAACTTAAAACTTTCACCATAATTTTGACCATTTTGGTTCTAATCCTAATTTATTCTAATATAGATATAAAAATGCACCTCTTGATGCGTAGTACCTAATTTTGATAAGGATTGATTGAACTGTGGATCATTCAGAGGCTTGAGTTTATTTAAAGCATGTCCCAGTGTGATTTTGGCATCGAGGTAGGTCCACTAACCTTTTTGGGACTAGATTTGAGTTATTGAATATGCTCATGTGATAATTGTGAGATGTAGATTAAATTATGAGCCTATGACATGACATGATTGAACTTGATGGGATTATGATATCGGTGATGCCAAATGTTGAATAAATGGTGATACTATTGATCAATTGAGATGGAATTATGTGATTTGAGATAATTTTGATATCATTATAAAAATATGAGACTTGAGATAGCCTTTGGATGATTTTATGACTTATTGATGATGAATGCAATAATTTGAGAGTTATGAGCCAATTCGGGTTCTTGTGGGGCCTGTTTCATTGACATCTTGGTTATTAGTGAGCTAGTGATTATAGGGTATAATGTTGGCCTTGTGATAATTTTGATATACATAGTATAGATGTTTGATGTGATGGCTATTGTACATATTCTTTCTTAACAAGATGCATTAATATGCACATACCTCTTACATGATTTGTTGCATCGGTATGCACATATCTTATATTAAGTCGGGTGCATTATTATGCTTGAATCTTATTCTTGATTGGGTTGTATTGATATGCACATATTTTAAACATGTGTGTTTGCATTGGTCTGCACACATCTTATATATGACTTGTTGCATTGTTAAGCACGCATCTCACTAAATTAGAACACTAAGATATTATGATATATAGATTGAGATAGTTGGTTACGGCCTACGACGCCTTGAGACCCTTATTATGATACACATGATGCCTTAATATACGTCTGAATATGGCCTGCAATGCCTTGAGATATTTGAGTACATGGCCTACAATGCCCCTGGTGTAAGTGCCCGGATTTTGTTTTTCGAGTGGCATTTCCAAATCTCTTGGAATTGTCCCAGTGAACTGCAAGGCATCACTCCACAGAAGGCCTACACGGGCCGTGTGAAGCCACACAGATCGTGTGGTCTTCCGAGAAGGGACACTTGATCCAGTTCATGGTAGGGAAAACTTTGAGTCAGAGAGGGATTTTGACCAAGTGAGGGCACACGGCCACTCACACGTTACATCTGATGTGCCACAAACCGTGTAGCCCTCCATGTAAATCACTACGTAAAATTTTTCTAAGTATGGAAGTACCGTCTCGTAACTTTGTCATGCAGAATTATTTCAAATACTATTACACGGTCGATGTCACGACCCATGTGGAGTCACACGGACCGTGTAATCGTCGGTGCGGTACCCCTTAGCTCCGTGTGAATTCCCTTTGTAAAATTTCTAAGTGATAGATCACAACCACCGTTCGCGGTTCGTGTGACGTCTCACGGACCATGTGGACCTGACGGCTCAAATTTCTATCCTTTTCATTAATGTCGTTTATGTAATTTTGGTTTATTTTAATTATGAATTATGACCTTTTACTAATCCTAAACCCCTAATTCAACTTAATACCCCTCCCCTCTTAATTCATTATACTAAAACCTCCTTCCCCTCATAAGATCACCTCCCTATTCCTCTCTACTCTCCCCTCTTAAGGTTCAAAACTAGGGTTTAATTGAAGTCCAATTCAAGCTAAGTTCTTCTCTCAAATTCAGCTCCTCAATCAAGGTATGTGGGATTGATTCTTGGTGCCTTTCAGCAAAGAAGGCCCAAAGATCTTTCAATCTATTTCATGAATTTAGTGTACTTTAAATATGAGATTTCATTACTTGATTTATTTAAATCCAATTAATGTATAGGTTGTAATCTACCTATGATTTTAATTCACTTTGATCACTATTATGATGATTTATATTGAGTTATAAAGTATGAATATGCATGTCCCCTTTTTAAAGCTGATTTATGCATGGGTGACTTATATTATGTTTTAGGTGTTGATTAAATCATGGATTTACCTAATTTAACATTATGGTATTGATTTTAACTTGAATCTATGTTACCCATGCTATCCTCACATCATGCATTGCATTTGCATTCATGCACATTGGTTTACATGAAAATTATGAAGTAGGGTTAAGCCAGCTATGTTTTGTAAAATGATTATGAAATGATTTTGTTAAGATATTGGCTATGACAAGAATGTGATCACATACATGTCTATGATTCTGGTTCTTTGAGCATTCTGGGTTCTTGCACCATTTTGTATATGTAGATGAGCTATTCCTTGCATGAGCATTATGATTATGATTCATGATTTGACATTTGAGCGTAAATGTGTATTGAACGGTTTGAAATGAACATTGTATCTCTTGAAACCACATATATGTATAAGTATTCATGTGGGATGTTATTGACTTAGCATTGATAGATTGGGGGCATTAGGGCAAACCCCAAGGGCCCTCTCCCTTTCCTTGAACTATGTGCCAAGATAGGGACGTTAAACATTATCGAAATGACCGAGTCATAAGGAATGATTATGATATATTTTGTATGATTCTGGAAAATCCTTCTGAAATGGTGAGTTCCGTAAGGAAGATGACCATCCACCGAAATGGTGAGTTTCGTATAGTGTGATATAGATTACCTTTGGCAAGTAGTCTTCTCCTACCGATGGGAGGCCTTTATCGGACTAATTAATGTAATAGCTCACATAGATTTTATTTGTCGATTATAGTCCATCCCCACTATATATGAGCATTGTTGCATTTCATGCATCATAAATTTCATGGCATCTTGTATATATTTCCATTGCATATATGATTCTTTCTATATTATGTGCCCTTGACATCTAACATTAAAATGCAGGTTTGGTAAGTCATATGCATTGCATGCCCGCATACTTAGTACATTTAAACGAACTAACGCATACTCTATGCATACATGATTTTACCATGTAGGGGTCGAGCACTTTAATTACCAACCGTTTGATGAATAGTCCGATCCGAAAGTATACTATGGTGAGTCCCATTTTCCAAGGACGAGCCAACTGTCTTTCCTCATGTTATTTAGAATGTTCTTCCTTATTTGAGGGTGAGCCCGAAACTTGTCCCGGCTCCTGTTCCATTTGACTAGAGGCGTTGTTGGACATCATGTAGACTCTTTAAAGTCTTTATGCTATGCGAAATATTTGATTTACGTATTCCTATGAATGGATTTATGGAAATCTCGTACTTTGATTATATGTTTATGGATATTAGTGTGGAAAGTCCCGATTCCCCATTTTGCCCCCATAGCGTGAGTTTTATTTCTCCGTCCTTTAGAATTATCTGTTACTATTTGCATGTTTCCTTGAAGCGATGATGTGGAAATAGATACTTGAGGCTTGTGTGGGGACCCTTGGGTTCCCATTCGTCGTGTCACATCTAGGCCCTAACCTCAGGTCATGACACCTAGCAGGTTCTATCATGTAGCTTCGGCTCGATAGATGTGTACATCGACACTGTGACAATCGTGATTTCACCTTATACGTGGCTTGAGATGACATTGCATTGTATTATTGCAACAGTTCACCATCGAAACTTATTGTTATTTATGATTACATTGTGTTGTATACTACCTCTTTTGATGCAGGTGATAGGATTCTTCTTTATTATATACCTGCTTCGATTTCTCTTACCTAATTGGTCGAACCTACTGGATACATTCGATGTACTCACCCCTACTCTTTGTCGTCCATGCAAACTAAGCATAGGGACCAACTAGGGCAACTGATTCACTCTAGTTGACCTTCTTTGCATCCATCCAGATTCTTCTGGTGAGGCTTAGACTTCGAGTCATCGTGGGTCTTTGGGGTTTTCTTTATTACTTCCTTCCAGGCTTTGTATTTGATATTATTCTATAAGATAGCTTTGGTATTTTTATGTCGAGACAGTTGTATTTACTCTTCAGTACTATTTTAGATGCTCTTGTACTCATGACTCCAAGTTTTGAGAGATTTCTTGTGTTATGTGAGTTGTTTCCACATTATTTTATCTTTCTTTTGTTGCGATCTGATTTTGGATTGTTATAATTAAGGCATGTTTCCATTCTTCCGTAGATTTCTCCACTTCATCATCAATTTATGCTCTTTTTGGGCATGCAGCTTGTGCATTTGCGTTGTACCTCTTGTCTTCTTTGTGGAAACGCCTTCAACTATAAGAAAATATAAGGAATAAGAAATCATGGATAGACCACATAAGTTTCTAAGTTTATATTGTTCTTCTGGTTGTTCATATATTAGAGATGTAGCAGAATTTATTTGCACTTGATCCTCTACAACTTGCTTCTCTAAATATTGTCCATTTGCTTTAGAAGGTGGTGCTACTGGTTGTTGTTCCTCAATTAATTTTAGTAGATGTCCTTCTCTGACTATATAGCTTCAACAAGTTCATATGTTATCAATAACTATCATTGTTTTTACAAAGAATGATAATGATCTAGGTTTAGTATATGTCTTTTTTGCCTTTTTTATTTCCTTTTGAAGGCTCTTGTCGACTCATGACAATCGATCATAATCTGTATAAAAATACGACTAGATAAGTCAATAAGGTGATATAAAAACAACCAAAGAAGTTTTACGAAATAGCCTGACACACTTGACATAGTATATTTCCAAACAAAAAGTGCCTGAATAAAAAAACTAGATCTTCTCTACCAAATTTGTCACTTATCCAAACGTATTTACTTAGTCTTTGTCTTTGCTTTTTTCAAGAAGAGAAAAGAGAAAACCCGGAGGGGATAAAATATAGGGGAGTTTTCAAAAATACCAAGTTTTTGGATAAAAATTACATGCCCCTACCGAATCATTGAAAAATACCATATAAAATACTAACTTTATTTACAAATTTAGGAGAGAGAGTGTTTTGAGTGTGATTATTGTGGTGTGTGGTATGATATAATAGTGTTGGAAAATGAAAAAGAGTGTGTTTTTTTTGGTATTTTGATAAATAAATTTTAAAGTGTAATTTTGGGGGTGAAAGTTGTTATTTGTGTAAAAATTTCTAAAATATACTACATACTTAGAACTTAAATAAAGCTTCACAAAAATATACTTTATTTGTGACTCTGGGTGCACGCTAGCATCACATTGCTATTGTGAGTATGGTAGGTCAAAAATGTCGACTGTAACTGCCATTGCCACCACATATTCTACTATTTTGATGTGAGTGTGGTACTTTGATCCATCGGGAAACAATGAGAGGTCACTGCTAGTCCAAGAACATGGTAGATTAAATTCTAAATTGAGAAGATTCAGAGAGAAATTTAGGAGAAACAGTTCAAGAAAGAACAACCCATCTCCTTCTCCCA
This sequence comes from Solanum rostratum, assembly GCA_029948455.1. Classification (NCBI taxonomy): domain Eukaryota; kingdom Viridiplantae; phylum Streptophyta; class Magnoliopsida; order Solanales; family Solanaceae; genus Solanum; species Solanum rostratum. The sequence continues at coordinate 30,621,523 of CM057054.1, read as the reverse complement.
GCGTTAGTCCACGTTTATCTCCTATTTTCACAAAGCCACCACCAAATGGGAAGCACTCACTTCTTTGTGGGGTCACTTACAAGAAGGAGAAATTCATACTTAAAGGAACATTACATGATGTACATTGCATAAGGGAGTTCCTAGTTAGGAAATTTAAACTTTTCAGATGACTTCATTCTCATTCTAGCAGGTAAATCCAGTTCCAGTTATTAATATTGAACAAGCTTCCTTGCAGTAAGCCAAAGAAGTAATGGAGAACAAAGAAAACATGGTGGCATCTCTTATGTCAGTGAAATAAATAATCTGGCAAGACATTCAGTCAAATAGCTGAAGTAACAGCTCTCACAAATGTCTATGTTGCTTAGCTTTTGAGACGTCAATCTCAGCTTAAACCTGAAACTGCACCAAAGCTGAAGGCTGCACTTTCCCACCTATCTGATCAGCATATTCATGAAAATGATGAAGGCACTCTTGAGGTCTTATGTCCCGACCTTGATTAAAGACCCAACAGTAGTTTACAGATTGAATGAGGCTGTCATGCACTTTGGTCAGAGTATCAAGGAAATTACTAACAAAGAATTTTGTGATGGCATCATGTCACCTATAGACTTTTTCTTCTCAGTTTGAAAGTCAAAGGTGTGGGTGGTAAGGATCAGGTTGTCTTGACTTTTGATGGGAAGTATCTGCGACAAGCTGAGCAGAAAACTGAGCATATGGTATCAAGGTTGATGTGACATGAATAAGCATAATTACTATAAGCAGTTCTGTTGCAAACCGTTGTTCTTTTTGACAATAAAGACTTATTATGTACTTGTATACCAAACTTGTTTTCTTTTTTCACTCATCTATGTTCTCAAACTTGCTGAATAATACTCACTCCTTAGTCGAGTTTCTAAAATGTCAAATCCCAAGAATGGTATTTGTACATGTATGTTTAAGTGGCCAAGATTTGATAAAAAAAATATTGAACATGTACATTTGAAATTACAGATTTAGGATCTATCACTTGATGACGTTTTAGTAGTTTTATACACATACACATATATATCAGTGGGAAAGCTTGTCTGATGGAAATTTATTGTCATCTAGAGGTATGAATCTTAGCTATGTTGCTCCAGTCAATAACATTGGGGAAAAGGTGGTTGAAAAAATCAACTTGTTTGTTCTACTGATGAAGTTGTAACAGAGTTAAGTAGCTTCCTAGGAATATTGGCAAGAACTGTGACCCTTTGTCATTTGTTGTATTTCATTGGACAAACATGATACTAAAAATGATTTATGGGATTACACAAAGTTTAGCAATTTTCAATATTTAATTACTTATAAATGTATTTTACATTTATTAGTTAACTGAATGATTACCAAATTGTAGGAGAAATACATTATTACTGAAGCTGCAAAAGAATGTACTTTGGCAACAATTTGAGAGGCTTGGAGAAGGCATGGATGACAGTTGAAGTTAAATCATTACGACCCATATGACAACGATGAAGTTCGCTTGGCATAGAATCCTGGACATATTGTAGAATGTCAGTTTAAAGTGGACCTCAAATATTGTAAATCTGACAAATTCAAGGTAAAATATATTTTAGAATCTCAAATTTGCAGCTTAATTTTTTCTTTTACATTCTCCTCTATTATTCTCTTGTCCATTGCAAAATTATTGTTGTATGATCATTACAAGGATTGTAGTTACTAGATGTCTGTAATAGCATTCAACTTATATTTTGTTGGTATAGTATTCAAGTTTTACCAATCAATATTAAAAAAAATAGGTTGGATTGACCTTGTCTTATAAATCCTATAGCACTCATATACTTTTAATTAAGATTACTAGTTTATTTGTATGCAGAAAATGTCAAACAAATACAAAGAATAAAAAAAAGTTGATGAATCCACACATTGCTGGTAAAAAGAGTTTTGCTATACTTTATAATAAATTATTGTGTTGTTTTTTTTAGTATGAAGTCATTACCTGTCATTGAAGCAACTTTTAATATCTATTTTTATGAGACTAGGAAAAAGATAAGAAAATTGTATCAAAAAAGAAGGTCTTTATTGCTATAAGAACAAGGAAATTTGCATGTATGTACAAGGCTTCAAATGAAAACACCATAAGTAAAATTCTAGGAATACTGATGACTTGAATTTTTTATTCAAGTGATTATTTATTCTAAATTTGTGTGCTTGTTGATGTACTTTAACTTTTTAGGTTGAAATGGAGAAAACTGAAAAAGAAATGAGTGCGAATGTTCAATTTGTTGAGGCATTTTCAGTCGTCGTGGGCCTTGAATATCCGGGACATCTCAGAATATATTGATTGGGGGTTACAAAGACTAGTTTGAAAAAAAAATGACAATTCTGAAATAACTTTAAATGCAACAAATGATGTGGCACAACAAATGCAAGAGAGGATGTAAAAATGGGAGAAACAAATGGAGGAACAAAGGAGAACAATGGGACAAGATGTTATTGGAGATGTGGATGCACAACTTTAGTGTGCAGAATTATTTGATCCTAGTATACTAACAACATTATCTATTCCCTCACCAGCAGAAGCTACGTCTGCACAACTGGCTGATCAAGGTTAGTGTCTATGTATTTCGACTATTTCTTCTTGTTTTTCTTCTCCTCTTCTTTTAACACAATTTCCTTTATCTATTCAAAGCTATTTCCTCTTTATTTCTGTTGTGGCTATTCCAATCTTTTCTAGTTTTTCTGTTTCTTCTTCTTCTTCTGTTGGGTTTCCAAATTTTTCTAGTTTCTTTGATTCAGATGGAAAATAGTATAGTGTGATTTCATCTTTTGAGTATTATTACATTTAATTTGGTGTTTATGGGTGTACTTTTATCTTTTGTGAAGGTTCTATATTGACTCTTTGACGCTTGTAATGTTGTTATAAATGTCATAGTGTTAATCTGTTATGCATGTTTTTACAACTGATGGCTTAAACATACTGATTGAGTAAAGAATCTTTTTATGCCTACTTTTAATCTTTATGCCACTCATATCTGTAAATACATCTGATGTTCCTCCATTTAGTTTGTTCTCCTCTCCTACCTGGCCTATTTTGCTTCCAATTGTTGTTTGCTAGTCCTGTGATGGAAGAAACAGTACTTATGGACATTCTGAGAAGGCTACTACTGAAGACATTCGTATATTTCAATTGCGTCTCAAAAATTTTAAAGTAATTAATCTCTCAAACTTATTTGAAGAAGAAACATCTCAATCATGCTAAAAATGGAGAATATTTGCATTTGTAGACAGATCATTTCGTTGTATTGGGGTCTTGTCAAAGTTATGTGTGGTTTTATTCATATGAGACATCTTGGGTTGTTATAGAAATTGACTTAGAGTTTGGATATTATAGGATATGTATCTAGTCACAGCAAAGTACAATAGCTTGTCTATGAGTCTCTAATATCTGCCTTGATCAGTCAGTACCTCATCACTTGGATCTATCATGTCGTTGTTATATTCATTATACTACGTAGTAGTTTGGATTTGTCATGTCATTGTAATGTTCATTATACTTCGTAGTTGTTAGATTATGAGTGGAGTCCACAAGTGTGTTTGCTTGTTTTACTTCATTAAATCACTAGTTACTAGTATGTTATTAACATAGACTAGCACTATAGATACTTTAAATTTTATCTTTCCGTTGGGGTTGTTCGAATCTTTTCCAGTTTCTCTATTTCTTCTTCTTCTTTAGCATTTCCAATCTTTTCCAGTTTCTCTGATTTAAATTACATATAGTATAGTGTGATTTCTTCTTTTGAGTATTATTACATGTAATTTGGTGTTTATGAGTGTACTCGTATCTTCTTTTGTTATGCGCGTTTTGACAACTGATGGCTAAAACATACCTGGATGAGTAAAGAATCTTTTTATAGCTATTTTGAATCTATTTTGCCTATCATATCTGTAAGTGCTTCTGATGATCCTCTATTGAGTTTGTTTGCCTCCCCTACCTAGCTTGTCTTGCTTCCGTTATTGTTTGCTAGTCTTGTGATAGAAGAAATAGTACTTATGAACATTTTGAGTAGGCTGCTGTTGAAGACACTCGTATGTTTCAATTGCGTCTCATAATTTTTGAAGTAATTAATCTCTCAAACTTATTTTAAGAATAAATATCTCAATCATGCTAAAAATAGAGAATATTTTGCATTTGTAGATGGATCATTTCGTTGGATTGGTGACATGCTAAATTTTTGTGTGGTTTTATTCATATGAGACTTCTTGATTGTTGTAGAAATTTACTTAGAGTTTGCACATTATAGGATATATATCTAGTCACAACAAAGTACAATCGCTTGTCCATGAGTCTCTTATACGTGCCTTGATCAGTCAGTACCTCCTCACTTGGATCTTCCATGTCATTGTTATGTTTGTTATACTTCGTAGTTGTTAGATAAGGAGAGGAATCCACAGGTGTGTTTGCTGATTTTACTACACTAAATCGCCACTTACTAATATGTCATTAGCGTAAACTAGCACTATAAATACTTCAACTTTTATCTTTTTAATGAACAATAACTAATCATTTTAACTTTACTTGAATTCACATTTGAGAATAGTTTCAAATAGCTTGGCATTCCATTGTCTAAGAGCGTGTTTTAGTTCATACAAGGATTTAGAGAATCTGCATACTTGCTAGTCTTCTCAACTCTTAAAATTCTTATAAAACATTCATGTAAATCTCATCATGGGAATGTGTTATAAATATCCATTTGATACAGGTCAAAATTTTGAAAAAAATGCAAAATTATTGTATTTTCAATATTTATATGTAATGAAATCGAAGGGGATGAAAGTGATTCAGAAAATTTGACCTAGAAGATGGATTGGTTTATGTTCTCTTTACTAACATTCTAGAAATATTTTATTTTTGAGAACTGAAAGTAATAGTGTGTTCACCCTTTTTGAATGGTAAAAAACATGTATATTTGGCTTTATCGACACTTGCTATCTAACAATCAGTGAATCTTCACGAATTGTTATTTCTAAAATGAAAGTTTTGTTTTTGTGATCAATTTTCATGATTTTATGTTATATAAAATTATTACAATGGTTCTACCATATCCATGGAATTGGACCAATGTATATAGAGTTGAAATGGATATAATTCCGTTGCAATAGCCTAATTGTTCGTTGAAATATCTAAATATTAATTATTGCAATAGGTAAAGAGCCGTAGCACTACAATATAATAATTGTAACAATAGTTATGGATAAGCAACCATATTACTGTATAAGTGTTGCATTACCAATTAAAAATTGTTGAAATAGACTAAAACAATTATTGAATAGAACGGAAAAAACCATTGCAATAGTATAGAAATAATTGTAGCATAAGGTGCTTTTACAATGGTTAATAATTCTCTCTGTATAAACCCAACTGACGGAAATTCTTAAAAGGGAAAACTATTGTAATAGGGACATCTATTATTGTAGTTATGAGAACCGTAGGCCGTGTCGTAGCAATAGAGCTATTGCTACACAATCTGTTGTAGTAGTTGTGCTAACCGTGGCCATAGGACAATAGCGACGAAATGGTTGCCTATTGCAACAGTTTTAGAACCATGACAATATCACAGTTTCCTAGTGATGTGTTGTGATGTTGCTTGATACATGGCATACCTACATTCTTAGTATTTTTCACATACTAATGCATACTTTTTTTCCTACACAATCTAACTATGTTGGGATGGACTATGAAACTACAATTGTATTTTGTGGCTAGATTCAGAGTTGAGCATTTGCAGACTTGTTGGTGAGTTCCTATGCACTGGGAACAAGCCCGTTTCCTATGATGATGTTTTCCTTAGGTTGAGACCTTATGGCTTCTCTTTTGATGTATATCTCTAGGGTGAGATAGTAAGTTATGTTCTAGTCCCCACCAAGATCTTATGATATAGAGGCATGATTTGGACATTATGATTGATGTAATTTTCCATAAGGGAAACTATGATTTCTATATGGCTATGTTCTTCTTCCTTACTCTTTAATGTTATGCTTGTTTTAACTTATGCATTGCTTATGATGTGAACACAAGGCTTGAATAAGACACCTTTTGGTGTCATATTTGTTTTGTCATGGCTAGGTCCTAGGTCCAGGTCATGACACAATTGGTATTGGAGCACAAGGTTTGAGAGCATTTTAGTGAGTCCAACATAGTGCATCTAGTAGAGCCTTGTTCATAGGTATGAAGCACGCCACATCCATGAGTGAGAGCCAATAAGATGTTTAGGTAGTCTTCGCTTCTTTTGTGATCTATGTTGTTCCTTCAAGACTCTCATACCCTAACATTTGTCCTTTGGTCTTTTCAGAAGATGGCTCCAAACATGCTCTATTTCTTAGAGGGAATAATGCTAATAAGAACCAAGTTCCTCCGGCTCCTAAAGTTCATCAAGGCCCTCAAATTGACCAAGTTACCAATAATGAGTTTAGGACCGCTATTACGATATTGGCTCAAGCCGTTGCTTCCCTGAAGACTCTGAACCCGGTTTCAAGTATAAGAGATTATGCAAGACTTAATTCCTTGGAGTTCCATGATTCCAAGGTGGGTGAGGATCCACAAGAGTTCATTGATGAAGTCTACAAGGTGGTGGAGATTATGGGGGTGTCTTAAAAGGAGAAGGATGAATTGGCAGCTTATCAACTTAAGGGAGTTGCTCATGTTTGGTTCGCACAATGGATGTCCGAAAGAGTTGAATAAGGCTCTACTGGTTGCGAGATGTTTAAGACCACTTTCCTTGATTACTTCTTCCACTAGAATTAAGGAAAGCTAATGTGTTGGAGTTCATGAAATTGAGGCAAGGTGCCATGAGTGTATGTGAGTATGCCTTCAAGTTCATAAAATTGTCTAAGTATGCTTCTTCCTTGGTGGTCGACTCTAGGGCCCATATGAACAAATTCACCTTGGGTGTGTCCGACCTGGTGAGGATGGAGTGTAAGGCCATCATGCTCATTAAGGAGATGAATACTTCTAGGCTTATGATATATGTTGAACAAGTAGAGTGTGAGAAACCTCAACAGTTGATGATGAGGGAGTCCAAAAGGGCTCATTTTGATGGTGAATTTTCTCAATCTATATCTAGTGGTGTAAATTTCCAACAAATCCAAGGGTCATCCAAGGGTTCTCCTCAACGTTTTGATTAAGAAAAAGGGTCTAATCCTAAGGCTCAAGGTGAGGTTGTGAGAGGTGATGCTATTCCTCCTAGGTGTCCTGAGTGTGGGAGGAGCCATGTTAGTGAATTCTTAAAAGGTACCTATTCTTGTTTTTATTGTGGAAAGATGGAACATAGGATTTTCGAGTGTCCTATTTTTGCTAAGACTTGTAAGGAAGGGTGTCTACAAGGTCAAATAGTTCAAAAGGGGCAAGAACAACAAGGTTCCCAAGCTCAAGGTGGTGATCTTCGTGGTAGTCAATTTTATAAGTTGCTATCACGACCCAACCCTACGACTTAGGTGTAACACTGTGAATGAGAAACCCAAAGTTAACTTAGACAAGCCTCTTAACATATCTTAAGAACATCATTGGTTGTGGATTATGAAACAAGTATCACTAAATAGTTCTAAGGGAATCGGGGCTTATGACTCATTCTATAGGGATAGATAGGGGAAAGGGACTTGTATGATGACATAATAAGCAAGACTAAGTTGAGGGCAAGTATGACTCAAGCTATGGGGATGTAGGGAATTAGGACTGTCATCACCTGCCATCATCTTTCTCAAGTTTAAAAAGCATCACAATAAAAGGGATTACGATTAAAGGGTAAGTCTCCATAAATGCTCAATATATCATAATAGGTACATAGCATATGTAACACCCCTCATGATTATAGGCTTGGAAAATTAGAAGTCCAGATATTTCCTAATAGTTTGACCCTACGAGCCAGTCTACGACCTGTAAAAGTTACCACGGGTCATAGGTGCTCTTGTGGAAAGTGCCTAGTGAAAATGAAAAATTAAGGAATTCTGGAGTTGGCTTACGCTAAAAAAGATGAACAATAAAAGGAACCACAACCAGTCAACGGGTTCGTAGAAAGTAGTCCTGAAGGACGAAAACTTTGTCTATGTCTAGAATAACTCTACGAAAGTAATAATTGCTAGTAAGTGGAATGATAAGTTGTGCTGCATGTTTGTGGCTTAGAAGCTACAACTCTTGTAGCTTAACTTTTGTGGCACCTAGTTCCACAAGCCAAGGTATGGACCATGGGTGCTTTCACGGCCCGTGGGAAGAATTTCGTGGATAGCTCCGACAATTTTTGATGAATGGTGTTTTTGACAGTTGCAATTTGTCTAACTTCTAAACTGTGTTGTTTTGGCTACCCTAACTGACTTAACCGACCTAGCCTTTATAAATCTCATTCCTAGTTCTTTCAAAGCCTTTAATTCTCAAATTTCTCTCAAGGGTACTAAATATTTCTCTCCCTAAGTCAAGGGTTCCATTGGAGCTAAAGCTTGACAGTTTGTCTAAGGATTTCTATATTTTCTCCTCAAATTTTAAGGATTCTATTGAGGTATGTACTACATCTTTTGTTAATTAGTTACGTCCATGAAGCCCAATCCAAAACCTTCTTTTTACCAAAAATTTCAGGATGAATTCTTACGGACTTTTAAGTTATGATTCCTAATGCATAGATTATGATTCCTATATGATCATTATGACAAATTATGCATGAATTATGATGAATTACATGATTTATGATTTTCAAGAAAAGTATGTGATGTCTAAGTATGCATGATTAGGCCTTAATGACTTGATGTGGGTTCCTTTATCAATGATCCAATTAGACTTTTTATTACTTGTTTTCTCTATGAATCTTATTCAATTGCATGATTTTGACTTAATTGTCCATGGACCCATACTCAGCCCTAGTCTCTTATGATAAAGTTATATATTTTTATGACGACGATCTTAAGTATGTAAAAGCATGTCTTAATGATAAGAGAGTCACAATAGTGATACTATGATAATGTTATGATAATGATAATGATAATGCTATGTTATAGAGGGCTATTAAAACCCTAATGTTTGTGATGATATTTTGATGGAAATTTCTACCCACACTATGATGAAAACAAAGTAGATGGACTATTCTTATGACATGATGTCTTCATGAATGTTACGATGACTATTTATGCATTATGAAAGCACAATTTTAATGAAGTATGAACTATGTTGAAATCTATGTATATGCATAATTTACGTATTCTGTGAGATTTGACTTAGCACAGAGTGGACTTTTGTTAGGGGGACTATCTGCTAGGGTCCTTATATAAATCCTCAAGTCGCATAACTATGTGCCACAATAGGAATGATATTCGTGTTTTATGCCTTAAAGGTGTGTTGTTGGATCCAATTAGCATAAATAATGGAGACTGATCGTGCAAGGATAGAGCCTAAAGGGTGGGGTAAAATGATGGTTCTCACCATCCTAGTTAGAGCCTATAGGGTGAGGATAGAGTATACCATTGCAAAGTAGGCTTCGCTTCACTTGATGTAGAGGGAACATCAACATTCTATGTAATAGTCTATGTGGTCTTATATATCGATTATGGTCTTATTCTCACATATGTAATGTTAAGGTTATTAATGGATTTAATGATGCTTTTTATCATTATTTTAAACTTGCATGTTCTTACATATTGTGTCCTTATCATATTGATTATAATTACGCATATAGATATTATTGTGATGTCCTTTGATTCATGGCATACCTGCATATTTAGTGTAAGACCCCACATGTTGGAAGGTGAAAAAGTTTCTAAAAATGAAATCTTTAATTTTTCCCTGTACCAGTAGGTTTTACAAAATGGTCTACGGGTCGTAAGTGTCTCCATGGGCCATAACCTATGCTCGTTAAGAGATAGCCTGAGTTGGTGAAAATCTGGGCTTTTGATGTGAGCAGTACGAGTTAACAAATGGCTCATATAATGGTCGATGGGCTGTAAGTCCAGTTGTAGGTTGAGGATCAGAGAATGTTTCTGAGGGTCCAAAATCTTATCAGATGAAACCCCCTTTGCTACGACTTGTAGACTGGAATACAACCCATAATTGAGGTCTCTTGGTCTCATCTGTTAGAAATTTATAAGGGGCGAATTTGACCTTTCCTATTACTTAATGTCTATACTACATCATTTTAACCCCCAAAAGACCCATTTCATCCCTATACAACAATAATCTACCCCATTCCAACACATTCAAATAAATATTCTAAATCCCCAAACACTCTCAAATCTTTCAACGTTTCCAAGAGAAGAGGGTGAGTCCAGGAGATGTCTTTTCCTGCGTTCCATTCTTAATAGAGGTGTTGTTAGATATTTGTATATGTATGTAATGAGCCCGAGTCGTATTATGCTATGTACTTATGAATGACTCCCTTAGTCCCTTACTCCCTCTTAGGTGTTGAATGCTTTATGTATGAATGAGATGGAAGTCATATGTCCCTAATTTCCCCCATAGCGTGATTTATATGTATCCATCCCTTAGAACTTATTTGTTACGTGATTCATGCTAATCCTCTTTCCTAAAACATCTCCATAGTGTGAGCCCAAAGTCTTGTTTCCCCTAGAAAATTTGTTTTATTTGCTTTAATTTTTGCTTCCTCAACCAAGGATGTGTTATGCATGCTTAGGAGGCTTGTTTAGTGTTCCTTCGGGTTCTCTATTCGCCGTGAACACCTAGACCCTAGGCTTGGGTCGTAACAGTTAGTACATTTAACGCACTAATACATGCTTCTTTGGCTACAGATCTAACCATGTAGGAACAGACGATGAGATGTCTATTCTACTTCGTGGCTAGATTCGAATTTTTAGCTTGGAGACTTGTTGGTGTGTTCCCATACTTCGGGAAAAACTTTATAATGTTTTTCCTTTATGTTGAGACTTTATCACTTTCATTATTTGATTCATGAATTGAGAGTGAGCTAGTGAGCTATGTGATAGTCCCCACCAAGATCTAGGATGTAGAGGAATGATTTGGACTTTAAGGATTCATGTACATTCCCTTATGGGAACTATGACATTTACTATGATAAACTTCTGCTTGCTTATTATCTTATGTATTCTTACATTACCTTATGAATGCTTATGATATGAACATGAGGCTTGGATGGGATGCCTTCGGGTTTCACATTCGCCGTGTCACGGCTAGGCCCTAGGTCCGGGACATGACATCATAAGTATCCAACAACACATCTAAAACATGAGTAGGATGTGGGCTAATGCATATCCTAGGCACAACCTCAAAATAGAAAGTAAAGTAAAAGTGTCTCAACTCAAGTAAGATAGGAAATCGGATATTGTCCCCAAAGAAGGATTCACCACAATAGGTGTCACACAAAAAGGAAATAAAATTTTGATCTGAATCCCGTCTATCAACCAATTTTTGGGAAATTCTGTTTATCTTCACGAACCATGTTACTTATACGGAGAATGATGTATAGGAGCACATGTCCCTACATGGTTAGATCATTTAAGAAAATATTATGTGTTAGTACTTTGAATGTACTAATATATGAGATGCAATACAAAAATAGATAATAAGCTATGAAAAGTCAAATCATAGACATCATGTGATCATATTTCATGTCACAACAAAATTTATCTTGAAATCATAGTCATATTAATAATGGGTAACAAACCACATCATCAATCTCATAAAAAGCATTGTTCATATATTCTCGTGTCATGAGGAATGAGGGAATAACGTGATTACTTTGAATTCATACTTAAAACAGGATAATAGAATGAAAACATTCATAATCCATGAAGAAAGCAACAATTTAATCATTCATGAAATTACCATGCATAAATTCATAATTAAAAGTGACATGAAAATTCAAATTTCATGAGATCCATTTAAACCAACATAATAAGACTTAATTCATGTTAAAATTAACAATCGATAATGACACACATCATAATTTAATCAATATGAAGCTAAAATAGAAAACCCACGTGCAAATCATACTTAGAAATCATTGAATTGAAGAAATGTAATGATGAATGAAACCACAAATACATGGATTAATGTAGGAAGATTAAGATGAAATATACTTGAGATTGAAGCACCCTTGAATCCCTTAGTTTTAATCTTCAAACATGGCTTGAATGGAATTTAGGAATTTGAATTCTAGAGTTTTAAGTGTTGGGAATAGAATGAAGTTAATTAAATGACATCATGACTTAGGCGTCTTAGAATAGGTATAAATGTCTTGAACGACCAATGGTTTAGGCCAAAGTACCCAAAATACCCTTATTAAAATGGGGTAAAGAACTTACGAGGTGTGATGTATGGCACCCTACATGGATCATGGTATGCACCACAGGCCATGAGCGATTTTTCGGTGTGCTTACTTAGAGAAGAAGTGGAGTCCAAGTGGAGCGTTATCTCTATGACACCCTTCACAGATCGTGGTGGAACCATGATCCTTGGAGGGTCCCATCGTAGAACCCTTCTCTTGGATCCCTTATAGCAACCATTGGGCAACTTAATTTTTGACCAAGGCCACCTCCACGGTACATTATGTAGTCCGTGGTGTGCACCACGGGTCGTGAAGGGTTCCTTAGAGGCGACCCTTGGCAAAAAATACAATGAGTCTTCAAAGCACCCAGAACAAGTCCCAAGGGGCTCTCCACATGACACACCATAACCAGTGGTATGCACCATGAGCCATGTTGTGCTGCTTGGTGAGCACCACATGCCGAAAACATTCTTAAATTTATTTTTAGGAAACATTAAGGCCTCATAAGGCTCGATTTCTTAAATCATCTCCCCCTTGAGAAAATTCATCCTTGAATAGGCTAGAATAAGGCTTGAAAGGCTTAACTTGAAAATGAAACATCCTATCATCGAAGTATAATTCATAATTCAATATTCAAAATCCTGAAACCATTAAAACCATGCTAAAACATCATTCAAATCAATTTTGCGAACATGTATGCATGTCATGACATGAAAACATAAGAATGAAAATGAATGGAGACCATTTGAATAAGAAGAATCGAGTACCTTGGGCTTGAGTAGATTGGAAAAGATATGAATAATGCTTCATCATATCTGATTCTCCCTCCCATGTAGCACTCTCCGTGTGTTGGTTTCCCCAAATCACTTTAACTGAAGCAATATCCTTGTTACAAAGTCTATTAACTTGCCTATATTTGATTTCAATCGGAACTTATTCATATGAAAAGTTCTCCTCAACATCAACACCTTCCAGTGACATAATTGAACTAGGATCACCAACCAACTTCCTTAATTTAGACATATGGAAAATTGGGTGAATGGAACTCATATTTGAAGGCATATTCATCTATAAGCCACTTTGTAAATCCGCTCAACAATCTCATAAGGGCCTACATACTTGGGACTTAACTTGCCCATTTTACAAAAATGCATCAAACCTTTTATAGATGAAACCTTCAAATACACCCAATAACCGACAAGGAACTCAAGATCCATCTTCTTAACATCTGAATAGGACTATTTATGACTTTGAACCATTTTCAACCTTTCTGAAACAACGTCACCTTCTCCATAGCCTCCAACACCATGTCCAGACCATTCAATGCAATGTCACCTATCTCAAACCATCCCACCAGGGATCTACACTTTCTTCTATACAAAACTTCAAATGGTGCCATCTCGATGCTAGAATGATAACTATTATTGTAGAAGAAATTAATAAGCAAGAGATGATCATCCCAATTTTTGTTTCTCCCAACACAAAATCTCTCAACAAGTCTTTCAAAGTTTGACTTATCTGCTCGGCTTGTCCATCAGTTAGAGGATGGAATGTGGTGCTCAACTTCACCTTGTACCAAGATCTTTCTGAAACGATCACCAAAAGTGAGAAGTAAATTAGGTGCAACGATGTGATATTATATACATAGGCATACCATGTAATGCTACCTACTCACAAATATATTACATGGCATAGTCATTAGTGTTGAAAGTAGTCTTCACGGGTAAGAAGTGAGCCGACTTGGTCATTTTATCGACAATGACCCAGATAGAATCAAATTGCTTATGGGTATGGGGAAACCCAATCACAAAGTCCATATTCACTTCCTCCTATTTTCAAGTAGGAATATCAATGTGTTGGGCCAAACCACCGGGCCTTTGGTATTCCACCTTCACTTGTTGACAATTCGGACACTCGGATACAAACTCAGCTGTGTCCTACTTCATACCATTCCACCAATATACTTTCCTCAAATCCTAATACATCCTGGTAGACCCCAGATGTTTAGAATAAGGAGACCTATGGGCCTCACTTAGAATCATTTCCCTAAGACAATCAACCTCCGGAAAACATAATCGATCATGGTACGAAGGCACACATTCTCCCCCTTATGAGAAAACCTCTATCTTCTTTTCGGCGACCAACCTTTTCAACTCAACATATGGAGAGTCCAAGTCTTACTTTTCTTTGACATCAATAACCACAGAAGACTTAGCCCTATTTTGAACATGAATGCCTCCGTCATTGGAATAAACCAACCTAACACCCAATCATTCCAAACGGTGCACATCCTTCACCAACTCTTTCTTGGTCTCATCAACATGAACCACACTACCTACACATAGCCTACTATGAGCATCGACTAAAACATTTGCCTTGCCAAGATGACATTGAATACCCATGTCATAATCTTTAAGTAGCTCCAGCTATCTCCTTTGCCTCAAATTATGATCTCTTTGAGTGTAGACATATTGCAAGGTCGTGTGATCAGTGAATACATCAATATGAACCCCATATAGATAATGTCACCAAATCGTCAAAGCAAATACCATAGCTGCTAATTCAAAATTGTCAGTCAAATAATTTTGTTCATGCACCTTCAACTATCTAGATGTATAAGATATCACCTTACCATTTTGCATAAGCACACAACCCAAACCAAACTAAGACATTCCGCAATATACCACAAACCCATCTAAGCCATCCGGTAGAGTCAAAACAGGAGCCAGTGTAAGCCAATCATTCAAAGTATAAAATCACTTCTCACACTCATCTGTCAAAATTAACTTGAACTTCTTTTGATTCGACATAGTCAATGGTGATGCAATAGATAAAAAACTATCAATGAATCGCCGATCATAACTAGCCAATCTAAGAAAATTCTGAATTTCCAAATGAGTCAGTATTTTAGGCTAATTCTTTATTGCCTTAGTCTTCTTTGGAAGAGCTTAAATGCAATCGCTAGATACCACATGACCAAGGAAGGCTACTTCTCCTAACAAAAACTAACATTTATTGGACTTGGCAAATAACGTTTTCTCTCACAAAGGCAGATAAACCAATCTCAAAGGATCCATATACTCTTGTTCACTTTAGGAATAAATCAAAATATCATTAATGAAGAAAACCACAAATGTATTTAAGAATGACTTGAATACCCAATTCATGAGATCCATAAACACCACCAAAGCATTAGTCAACCCAAACGATATCACCATGAGCTCAATGTACCTATACCTAGTCCAAAAAGCTGTCTTGGAAATAGCACACTCCCTTACCCTCAATTGATGAAAACTTGAATGGGGGTCAATCTTTGAGAAATGAGTAACCCCTTGCAATTGGCCAAACAAGTCATCAATCCGTGGCTACAAATACTTTTTCATCATAGTTACCTTATTCAATTGTTGATAGTTAATAAACATCTGAAGTGACCCGTCACTCTTTCTCACAAACAACACAGGCACACCCCAAGGTGTTATACTTGATTTCATAAAGCCTTTCTCTAACAAATATTTCAACTGATCCTTTAACTCTCTTAACTCAGACGGTGCCATGCGATAAGGAGGAATGGAACTAGGTTATGTTTTAGGAAGAATATCTATGCGTAATTTAATTCCCTTGCTATAAGAATACCAAGAAAATCCTTAATAAAGACATCTAAAAATTCATTAACCAGGAGAACTAATTCAAGAGTAGGAAGCTCGGAGTCAACATCACGAACCTTAACTATATGATAGATACATCCCTTAGAAATTATTTTTGAGGCTTTGAGGTTAGAAATAAATCGACCTTTACAAGAAAAGTCATTACCATCCCACACAAGAGTAGGCTCACTTTTAAACTGAAACATAACCTTTTGAGTTCTACAATTTGTAGAGACATAAGTAGCATGCATCCAATCCATCCCGAGAATAACATCAAAATAAAGCATCTAAAGTTCAATATGATCACAAGGAAGGACTTTTTGCAATGTTGAAATACGGCAACCCCGATAGACTCTATGGGCCACAATAGACTTACCCATAAAGTGTAGATGGAGAATGGCTCCCTAAAAATTTCAAGACTAAAACAAAATTTAACAGCTAAGAGTGGAGTCACAAAAGATAAATTTGCACCCAGATCAAGAAAAGCATAAGCATCAAAATCAAAGATTTTTTAACATACAAATCACCACATCAGAAGTCTCCTCTACCTCTTGCCTGACGTACAAGGCATATAATCGGCTTTTTTGAGGAATATCACCCTGTTGACCCCTTGGTTGAACTTGATCACTTGGAGACATTTGTCCTTGACCCTTCTGATGAGTATTAGGAGAATCAACAACTTTGTGGCCCATATTACTGTACCTAAAGCAAGCACCCACATCCCTTAAACATCTATTTGAGTAGTTCTTTCCACCCCTATCACACCTAAGATAAGTTGGCCCACCTACAGGTTGTGCCTGAGAAGGGGCAATCTATTAGTGGCAACTCTCAGTTTTGAACCTTGGCTTACTGAAAGCGTCCATTACCACCACCACTTCTAGAGTTCATGAACCCACTATCATAATAGGCTCTCTTAGAATCCTTCTTCCTCCTCTCATTAAGCTTTTGCACTTGAATCTGTTATATGTCATGAGTTTAGAAATGTCCATTTCCTCAATAAGCATAGTCATACGACATTCCTTCACAACCAAGTCAAAAATCCCAAAGATAAATTTATGCATTCTTACACGGGGGCCAGCTACTAGTGTAGGGGCATATTTTGAGATTTTTTTAAATTTTGCACTCATTCCACCTGATTTGAGGTGGATAAATCTTGGTAATTTGGCGTCTCTAAGTTTGAGAGGAAAGAAATTATCCAAAAAGGCAAACATAAACCCTCCCCATTCAACTCTGTTATCCCCACACTCTTTGGGTCAACCAATTAGTGTACCACACTTAGGCCACTCCCTTCAATAAGTAAGCATCTAACTCAACTTTCTCGATCTTCATAAAACCTCTCCATAATGGTCAACACTTCTTATATCTCATCAATAAACTCTTGGGCAGGCTCATCAGTTTTGTAATTTTAGAGGGTTCATTCAAGTGAAGTCTCTTAACCTAGCAGCTGGGATAGGGACATGGAGGGGAGGAGTGGCTTGTCTAGCCTAGTTGGTCAAAACTAGATCTAGCATGGTAAAAGCAGTATGGAAATCATATTATTAGCTCCCTCATGCGCTTTTAAGGAACTTGGTCCTCATCAAAAGGGTCATGTCTTAGTTAAGGGGCTATTCTTGGAGGCATTTTCAATAAAGGCATAAAGAAAATGATCAGAGTTAGGAAACCTTAAAACATGTTCCATGGCACGACATGAAAAATGAAGAAGTGAGATATTTCCTAAAATGCCTTATATTCTCCAGCTCATTAGTCTGGTGTATTTCACACCCATGAACGAAACTCTACTTGATGCGGCATGTTGGCTCCAAAGATCATTTTATAACCTTAGCGCTCTCATACCAACCTTGTCACGTTCCAAACCTGGGGGCTTGCGCATAACATTGTAACTAAGAACCCAAAAGTCTCCAAAAAAGTCTCATGCATACTTAATCACATCATCGGTTTGGAAGCACATATTAAACATCATAAAATAACAGTAAGGAATAAGGGGTTTAGGAATCAAGCTATGGGACAAGGGGAATGGGACTTATTATCACATATTCACATCAATTAAGTCCAAGGGATATGATTATGGGACTTAAGCTATGGGATTGAAGATCGTAGGACTTGCCATCATACATTCACATAAACCAATTCTAAGTGGTGGGATCATGGGACTCAAGCTATGGGAGTAGGGACATAGAAATTTTTTAATCTCATCAACACATCATAACAATATGATATGATAGGGCATAAGGTTGGCGTCCATAAGTATCAAAATAACAAGGCTCATACATAGAGTTTCATGACATCCAACAATGCCTCGAAGTCTAGAAAGTACGGGTGCCAAGACTTGTCCCGAGCTCACCCTCAAAGGTATAAGATAATCATAACATGACCTAGGTAGATAGAAAGTGGGTCTTGTCATTTGAATAAAGGACTCACTACAAGCCACTTTCACAAATCGAATGTAACCGTGAAGAGGGGGATGAGAAAATTCTCTAGTTCCTATATGGTTAGATCATGTACGCAAAAGCATATGTTACTATGTTGGGATGTACTATGTATCGGGTATGCAATGCATATGAACATGATGACTTATATTCAGTCTAAAATGGCAAAGGCATATATACATACTTATATATATATAATGAAGTATATAGGAAAAAATGTCATATAAATATGACTTGAATCTATGATGCATGAATGCAAAAAATACATAAACATAGATGGGATGGGACTGCAACCAACATATAAGACCATGCGAGCTATTATATGGAATCTGAACATTTCCTCTAAACCAAAAAAAAAGAGTGATCTACTTGCAAAAGGTAAACCACATATCTCCTTACAGGAATACCACCCATTTCAGTAAGGATTTTACAGGTACATAATCATCCACAAAGAAGCATAAACATAAACCTACGCTTAGACGTAGTTACGAGAAAGGTAGGGTTTACTTAAGGACCCCTTGGGTTGAGCCACCACTCCCAATATCATCAAGTTATAAGTCATCATCCCCTGAGAATACCTATATATATACATGCTGGAAAATTGGAGCATCAGTCTTTTCAAATCATAATCACGCATACTTGGGCTTAGCGCCAAATCATACTTCATTACTATGGACTCTTAGGCTTCAAAACCAAATCATGTTTCTCTTCAAGCATGTATATGATAACAATTTATTTCATAACCATGCTCAATAATTTCTTAAGTCCAACTCATAGATATTATATGATCACATTTCATGTCATAACCATACTTGCCTTGTAATACATTGTCATAATCATAATTAAGAAATAACCCACATCATAAACTCATAAAAACGTTGTTCATGCATGCTTATGTCATGGGAAATGAGGGAATAACATGGGTACTTGGACTTCATACTTAAAACATGATAGTAGGATGGAAATATTCATAATCCATGAAGAAATCAACAATTGAATCATACTTGAAATTACCAATGTCATAATTAAAAGGGACACGCAATTTCAAATCTCATAAAATATATGTAACTCAACACAATAAGACTTAATTTGTGTTAAAATCAACAATTGATAATGATCCTTATCATAATTTCATCAATTTGAAGCTAAAATAGAAAACTAACTTGTAAATCATCTCTAAAAATCATGAAATTGCATAGGTTTCATGAATGAAATGACTCATACATTGAGAATTTAGGAAGATTTAGATGAAAGAGACTTGAGATTGAAGCACCCATGAATCCCTTAGCTTGAATCTTCAAAGCATAAGTTGAATGGAGACTAGAGTTTAAATGTTGGGAATAGAATGAGTGAATTGAATGAAATGAATAAGGCATGGCTTATGGGTATTATAATATGTATAAAAATCATAAAAAGACCACAGGATTAGGCAAAAGTACCCAAAATAACATTAATGAAATAGGGTCAAAAATTGACCAAGTGCACTACTTGGCGCTCTACAAAGACTATGGTGTGCACCACGGGCCATGAGGGGTTCCACGGTGTGCTTACTTAGAGAAACAGTGGAAGCCAAGTGAAGGGTGCCCTCCACAAGACCCTCCACAGACTGTGATGGGCGCTATGATCCTTGGAGGGTTTCATAGTAGAACCCTTCCCTTGGATTCCTTATAGAAACCATGGGGCAGCCTCCTTTTGGACGAATGCCACTCTACGACAGACTACACGCTTTGTGGTGTGCACCATAGGCCGTGAAGGGTTCCTTAGAGGGGAACCTTGGTGAAAAGCATAACGATATTTCAAGGTGCCCAAAACCAGCCCCAAGGGCTCTCCATATGACACACCATAAACAGTGGTGTGCACCACGAGCCATGAGGGGTTCCACGGTATGCATACTTAGAGAAACAGTGGAGGCCAAGTGGAGGGTGCCCTCTGCAAGACTCTCTATAGACTGTGGTGGGCAA
Organism: Solanum rostratum; assembly: GCA_029948455.1. Lineage (NCBI taxonomy): Eukaryota > Viridiplantae > Streptophyta > Magnoliopsida > Solanales > Solanaceae > Solanum > Solanum rostratum. The sequence continues at coordinate 30,601,238 of CM057054.1, read as the reverse complement.
TATGATCCTTGGAGGGTTTCATAGTAGAACCCTTCCCTTGGATTCCTTATAGAAACCATGGGGTAGCCTCCTTTTGGATGAAGGACACTCTACGACAGATTACACGCTGTGTGGTATGCACCATAGGCCGTGAAGGGTTCTTTAGAGGGGAACCTTGGTGAAAAGCATAACGATTCTTCAAGGTGCCCAAAACCAGCCCCAAGGGCTCTCCACATGACACACCATAAACAGTGGTGTGCACCACGATCCATAGAGTGCTCCTTGGTGAGTACCCCGAGCCAAAATTATTCTATAATTTATTTTTATGCAACATCAAGGCATTTCAAAGTCCGAATTTTTACCCTCCTACACTTTGTAAGCTTTTCATTCTTCAGGACCTTAACCACGAGACCAAACTACGGTCCATAGAGGTATTTAGGACTTGTCATGTTCTTCGTAGTCTCAACTTCAAAAACCTATATTCGCCATCAACTCAGGGCTTCAACCCACGATACCTTTCTACAGTCTATAGTTCCTTTTTCATCCTGGACAACCCCATTCTGGAGCCTTGTTTACAACTTATGTTTTGAACCACAAGTTATAAATAAGGCTCCTGTTTTTGACCTGCAACTTCTCCGGTTCAATTTTTTCTGCATTTCTCATCTCCTAACTTGCAGTTCCTAATGATACCTCCTCCTTAGGAACATTTAACCTTGAATATACTAAATTTAGGCTCCAAAGAGTTAAATAGGCATCTAACAACCTCTAATGACCTAGTTGGTCATTTTTGACATTATTGTAAAAATTATTGCTTTATCCTTTCGTAAGTTTCTTTGGGCCTATGTTAAACTATTTGAATGGTTAGAGCTGGAATCCTGAGTTTTAAAAGTTGAAAATATGATATTTTGCATTTTTGGAGGCTTAATTTATTGAAAAAGTGTGTTTTGTGTCATTTTAAGTTTCGGAAGTTGGATTAGGGATCTGTCAACTCAATTAGTTCTGGAATGTCAAACCTGAATTACAGGAAGTTGCAAAACTAGATTTGGAGTTAAAATGAGATTTTTAGGCCCAAAATTGTGATTTTAGTTGTTTTCGGAACCAAAGTTTGACTTTGGTCAACATTCAAAGTACGGAAGCTTGGATCAAAATTCTGATAGTTTCAGTAGTTTCAAATGGTGAAACTAATGCTAAAAATGGTCTCGTCATAATTTTTGAAGTTGTCGAGGGCAATTTTGATATTTTGAGTTTTAAACTAGGTGGGAGGTTATCAAACAAGATATGAAGAAACTTGATCTCACCGAGGACATGACTTTAGATAGGAAGGAGTGGAGGTCGTGAATTAGAGTAGTAGGCTAATTTTGGTAGGGTTAGGGGGATGTATGTCCTTGGGATATAGTAGGATAGTAGGAGTAGTCGTGTTTCATATCATGGGTTGTCATTATCGGTCTTATACATGTTGATGTTATTGTTATATCATGTTGATTTACACACTATCATGTGCTTTGTGTTATTAGTTGTTCTTACTGTTCCCTTTCTTTTCCTTCCCATTTTTTTCATATCTAATTTATTTTGCTTATGGGTTTTTGAGACGAAGGTTCCCTGGAAATAGTCACTCTACTTTGTGAGGTAGTGGTATGGTCTGCGTACACTCTACCCTCCCCAAACCCCACTTGTAGGATTCCACTAGGTATGTTGTTGTTGTAAACTAGTTTATTTGACTTGCATTGTTAAATGTGTCGTGGCGACCATGGAATTGATTTTTGATAATTTTGTTTATTTTGGATCGTTATTTCTGGTGTGGATACATATATAGTTAGTGAAATTCTAATTTCGGACAGTTCTTAATGCCCATTTTGAGTTTTTGTTAAATATGTGTATTGCTAGTGCAAGTTTCAGGTGCAACCCCTTTTTACGATTTGAGTTCACAGAGGTGAACCTGATTCCTCTCCGTCTTCGCGCTCAGGAGTCCGCATTCATAGAGGTGGACCTAGTTCTCCATGCGGGTTCACGGAGGTGGACCTAGTTCTCCACCCGCATTCATAGAGTGTATTTAATACAGGGGAAGTGTTAAAATCGTGGAAAACCATTTTTATTCCATTTTCAAACTTTTAAAGCTTTTGAGGTGATTTTGAAGATAGATTTTCGATGAAATGTTTTTGGTAAGTGATTCTTACACTATTTTAATTATTTTCTATAGGTTTTGTCTTGAATTTCATGATTTCGAACGTCTTAAATTAGGAATTTTTAAAATACAATTTCAAAATTTAAATGGTGATTTCTCTTTCGATTTGAACTCAATTTCAGTGGAATTTTGACCCATGGACTCCATTATTAGTATAGAACCTAATTTTAAAGTCAATTTTTAGATTTGGAAACTTTGAATTTTACTCCTAATTTTTACTATTTTGCTCTTAAGCCTAAAATATGACAAGATAGGTATCAAATTGCTTCTTTTGATGAGTAGTAACTATTGTTGATAGTTGTTGATCGAATTGGAGGATTTATTTGAGGACTTGAGTTGATTGAAAGCTTGTCTGAGTGCAGTTTTGGCATCGAGGAAGGTTCGACTAACCCTTTGTACTGAAGTTGAATTATCGAGCAAGTTTATGTGGTGATTGTAAGATTTAGATTGATGAGTGAGCCAAGGGATCGATATGATTGATTCTTGATAAAAGTGTGATTCTAATTATACAAAAAATTGAGTACATTGCGATCCTTTTGATAAATTGAGATGAAACCTTTGGTTTTGACGTATGTATGATATAAATGTGAAAATATGATACTTGTGACACCATTTGGGGGAAGTACGTGATGAATTGATAGTAAATATGACAGAGTGGTTATGTGATGAGCATATTGTGGGGCTTACATAGTATGATTGCCTTGATGTTTTGATTATTGATGAGATGGAAGATGATAAGATATTAGTAGTTAACCTTGCTATACTAGCGGAGGCACTTGGCATAGGTTTGATTTCATGGCTACTTTATATTTCATCCTCATGTTTTATTGCATATGAATATTCGAATTGTGGCATTGATATGTATACTTCTTATATTGTGTTTGTACCACTGAGATGTTGAGGTATTGAGATAGTCACACTACTTGAAATCTAGTTGCCAGAGACAGCGTCCGCCAAGGCACATCACGTTTGATGTACATCCTATTACTTTGGTTTGACATGCATTGCATCTAAATTGCATTGTCCCTTTAATAGTTGTTTTATTTGAGATCTGCTTAGTGGTGCCAGAGTCTATTGAGAAATACAATATTCGATATAGATATAATTATTTTTCCTATGGATTTATATATTGTTTAGTGGCACCAAAATCTGTCGAGGCATATTATCGTTGCTATGCATCTACATATTCTGATATTGACATGTATTGCAATTTTTATCACTTTATCAGTGCCAACGTCTTTTGGGGTATCATCGGCGCTAGAATTCATCGTGGTACTATAACCCTCTCTATTGTCACCATCATCTGCCCAGGTATCTTCGATCCCAGCAATCATCGTGACACTTGAGAGACCTCGTATATGGTCAAACAAGATCCCCATAGTCTTTACCTTGAAGCTTCAGCTCAGTAGATATATGCACATCGGTGCTGTAAGGACCTAGAGTTTCATGAGATTTTATTGGTACTTAAGTCAAGTTTCCGAAGGTGTATGAGCCATGGGAATTGTTACATTATGACTTAGTGTGGCTTAAGAAAGGATTCGATGTTTGGTGGCCCTTGAAAAGCATATCACCCTTTAAGCCTAAAAATTGACTAAGGTTGGCACCGCATGGACCCTACTCAAGCCTATGGTACTAGGTTCTTCCTATGCTAAATGGTCCCATTTTTTTCAGTCTTATACTTTCATGACATGACATGTATACATGTGCACGAAATGATTTGCAAAGACGTTTTGACATGAGTTTTAACGATTTTATGGTTTTCAAGAAATTAGTTATGCATTGTATCTTCATGTAGGAATGTTTTATGTTTTAGTAAAGCTTTTCAAGCCATGCTCTATAACATTCGAGGACGAATTTCGAAGGAGGAGATGAAGGACTTGGATTTTTGAGACACTTTATTAGTTCTTGAATCAAGTCGGTGGAGGTGTGCGAGCCATGGAAAATTCTTGAGTATGATTTTGGGTGGCTTAAGAAAGGATTCAAAGCTTGGTGGCCTTTGGAAAGCACCCCAGCCTTTCAGACTAGAAATTGACTAAGGCCGGCACCACATGGACCCTACACGAGCCGTGTAGCCTCACACGAGTTGTGATGCTCTTTGATAGGGCCCCTGAGTCAGTTTATACTCCTTCATTACAATTCATTCTTATTCTAACACTTAGTTTCTCTTTCACTCGCTCAATCCTCTTTTCAAGATCTAATATGAGGATTTGCATGGAACCTACAAGCTCAAGTTAAATTAACTTTAAATCCTTCAATCCAATATTATTTATGTGGTTTAGGGTAACCATGATTCCTCTTTATCAAGCCAAGTTCAAATGTATTCCATTGGCTAACTCTTTTATATGAATTGGTAGAAGGGTCAACTTTAAAGTCATATGTCTTTTCACAAAAAGAACTGGATGGCCTTCGACTTAGAAAATCGATGTTCTTTAAATTAGCTTTCTGACGCATCTATTTTCACCTTATTTTGAGTTTGGATCAAGAAGTTATGCCCATTTACGTAAAGGTCATCTGTGTGGTGTTCCCTCTGTTTTGCCTAAGGAGAGTTCCACGGTGTCTTGCATGATCTATGGTTCTTTACACAGTCCGTGGAGCTTCTTCATAGGACACCTGGTAACGTTATGAAGCTTATTTCATTAATGGCTTTCCCATAATTTTGGCTACTTCTAAGGGACGTCTATGACTTTCTAATCCATGTCTTGGCCCCTGTCCTATTCCATATCTTAGAGGCATTATTGGAACTCATTTAAACTCTACATACAGGCTTGTATGTGTTATGATTTTTGCTTATGGAGACTATGATTACGACTATCTCTTGATGTTAATGATATGATGATTTGTTCATGATGAGTTATGGAAATATGGAAAGTCCTAACTCCCTGTTATCCCCATAGAGTGAGGCATACTTACAGCCCCTTAGTTCTTATGTGCTATATGCTATGTAAATGCATGAACATCCATATTTCTATGATATCCTCATAGCTTGACTCCAAAGCCCCATTGCTTTAGAATTATGTGCTTTTGGATTTATTTACGCGCTTCCAAACTAATGATGTGCAAATGGATGCTATGAGGTTTGTTTGGGAACTCTCGGGTTCCCATTTTCCATGTGACTCCTAGGTGTTAGGCTCGGATCATGACAGAGATGGTATCAGAGCACTAGATTTATAAATAGTCCTCAGAGTCCAACATACAACGTCAAGTAGAGTCTTACTCCTGGGTGTTAAGATTGCCAAATTTATGGGTAGGAGGCTTCAAGGCATTTTAGGAAATGTTTCACTTTTTCATGATTCTTCTCGTGCCATGGAACGTGATGTAAGGTTTCTTATCTCAATCCCTCCCTACCAAATAGGGAGAGTTACATTGTTCTGTAATGAGATCTAGGCAAGAAAGATGTTGTACCTTATCTTATAGATAAGGTCAAAAGGGAGTTATTGAAGGATGTACACTGTTTAACAGGATTAGGGGAGATTGGGTTGAGTGAATCTAATGATGGTTTCATTCATGTTTAGAATGCTTCCCATATCTTCTGTGGTTGTTGATGGCAAGGCAAAGCAAGACTTAGAGACCCATCATTGGTTGTGCTGAAGAGGTTGGTCGTTGAAAAGAAAATAGAGGTTTCCTCCCAAGGGGAAGACAATGTAATTCCGTACAAAGATCGATTAGCGATTATGAGTAAGTCCCACAACTCTCTTTAGCATGGTATTAAGAAAAGCATATCTAGATTTGTATCTGAATACTCTAATTTCCAACAAGTGAAGAAGGGATATCAAAGGCCCTGTTGTTTGGCCCGAGAAATTGACATTCCTACTTGGAAATGGGAGGATCTGCATTTGTACTTTGTGATTAGGCTTCCCTGTGACTCAAAGCAACTTGACTCCATGTGGGTAATTGTTGAAAGAATGACCGAATCGGTTCACTTCATACCATTTAAGACTACTCTCAATTCTAGGGACTATGCGAATTTATATATCTGAGAGTTTGTTAGGTTGCATGGTGTGATTATGTATATCATATTGTTTGAGGGTTTGTATGGTAGAAGGTGTAGATCTTCGGTGGGGTGGTATGAGTAAGGAGTGATGGCTTTGATTAGGCCGGATTTAGTGTTAGAGGCCATGGAAAAGGTGAAGTTTATTAGGGAGAGGTTGAAGACAGCTCAAAGTCACCAAAATTCTTACTCGGATATTAGAAAGAGGGATCTTGAATTCCATGTCGGTGATTGGGTGTATGTGAAGGTCTTTCCAATAAAGGATATAATGTGTTTTGGTAAAAAGGGAAAATTAGGTCCCTGGTATGTAGGTCCTTATGAGATTATTTAGGATTAGCAATGTGGCTTATAGGCTGGAATTGTCTTTGGATATGAATTCAATTATCCTAGTGTTCCATGTGTTCATGTTAAGGAAATTGATTAGTGGTCCTAGTTTAGTTGTGCCTTTGGAGGGTGTTGAAGTTGAGGATAACTTGTCATATTAGGAGGTTAGGACTGAGAATTTTGATAGACAAGTGAATGGTTTCGCAACAAGGATATAGCTTCGGTTAAAGTGCTTTGGAGGAATCAACATGTTGAAAGTGCTACATGGGAAATGTAATCAAGTATGATGTGACGATATCTCTATCCTTTCAAATCTATTAAAGCCTATGGTATTAGATTTTTCTTATTCTAAATGGTCCTATTTCTTTCACTCTTATACTTTCATGACATGATATGTATACATGTGCACAAAATGATTTGCAAAGATGTTTTGACATGAGTTTTAATGATTTTATGGTTTTCAAGAAATTAGTTATGCATTTTGTCTTCATGTTGGAATGTTTTATGTTCTAGTCAAGCTTTTCAAGCCATGTTCTACCACATTCAAGGATGAATTTCCAATGGGGAGATGAAGTAAGGACCTGGATTTTTGTGACACTTTGTTGGTACTTAAATCATGTTTCTAGAGGTATGTGAGCCATGGGAAATTCTTGAGTGTGACTTTGGGTGGCTTAAGAAAGGATTCAAAGCTTGGTGGCCTTTGGAAAGCACCCCAGCCTTTCAGCCTAGAAATTGACTAAGGCTCGCACCACATGGACCCTGCACGAGCCGTGTGGCTTCACACGAGCACATAGGCTCTTTTAGGGGGCCCTTAAAGTAGTTTATACTCCTTCATTACTGTTCATTCTTATTCTAATACTTATTTTCTCTTTCACTCGCTCAAACGCTTTTTAAATCCTCTTTTCAAGCTTTTCAAGCTTTAATCTGAGGATTTGCATGGAACCTACAAGCTCAAGTTAAATTCACTTTAAAGCCTTCAATCCATGATTATTTATGTGGTTTAGGGTAACCATGGGTCTGCTTCATGAAGCTAAGTTCAAATGTATTCCATTGGCTAAGTTTTTCATATGAATTTGTAGAAGGGTCAACTTTAAATTGCCATATCTCCTTTCACAAAAAGAATCAGGTAGCCTTCAACTTAGAAAATTGAAGCTCTTTCAATTAGTTTTCCAACACATCTATTTTCACCTTATTCAGAGTTTAGATCAAGAAGTTATGCCCATTTACGTAAAACCCATTCGTGTTGTGTTCCCTCTATTTTTGTTAAGGAGGGTTCCACGGGTGCTCTGCATGATCCGTTGTTCTTTACACAGATCGTGGAGCTTCTTCACAGGACAGCATGCAACATTTTGAAGGTCATTTCATTAATGGCTTTCCCGTAATTTTTGCTGCTTCTAAGGGACGTTTATGACTTCCTAACCCATCCTAAATCCCTAAAAAGACCTATACTCTTCTTCTCTCATTCAAATTCGATTCAATACTTAGAATTATTCATAACTTTCTCATCTAAGAACTCCCTTCAGGTGAGCCATTGGAGATAATCTTGGAGCATAAGGATGGGTCTTCTTCTTCATGAATTTTTTTTCCTATTTCTTCTTTGTTAGCTAAGGTATGTGAGATTGATTCATGGTTCCTTTCAACAATGAAGATCCCAAATTCTTTTACACGCGATTTTATGAAATTTAGCTTACTTTAGTCATGGGTCTTTTAGATTATTATTTATTTGATTTGACTGAGATATGAGCTATGTTTTATTGTGGATTTTAAAGTGAATTAAGCTCTACTATGTTGGATTGCACGATTATTATAAAGATTTGAATATGCATGTCTCCTTTAAAATTTGATTTAAGTATGGGTAATCTTAAATGTGAATTTTACTTGTGGATTTACTTGATTTCATATTGTATTGTTGGTTTAAGTTTGAATCTCTATTTCCCATGCTATTCTCATATCATCTGTTGCATATGAATGCATGAACTATGATTTTCATGGAGTTTATGATGTGGGCTAAGTCCAAATTATGATGATGAATATGTTTTCAAGTAACGTATGGATATGACAAGAATATGATCACATAATGTCTATGATATGACTCTTTGAGCAATTACAGAGGTTTACACCACCATGATGATGGAGCACCGAATAAGGTTGGAGGAAAGGAGGGCTATCCCCAAGGGTCCTTACTCCTTTCTCATAGCTATGTGCTTAACAGAGCTATTCCTATGCATGAAAGTATGACATGAAGTTTAATTTGGAATTTTATCCCAAGCATGCATGATTATGGAATATTTTTTAGCTTGTAATCCTAAGTATGCATGTAAATGATTTAAAGGACTTATGCCTCTTTTACAAGCACGTATATGTATATGTATTCCCATGGAATGATGACTTAACACAAATTGGTGGCAGGGAAGGCTAGCCCCAAGGGTCCTTACTCCTTTCTCTTGAACTATATGCCTAACATAGGTTATGTGTACGTCCCTTTGAGGATAATGAACATTAATGGATCTACCTTTGGCAAGTACGTCGCCTCATTATCTGTTGTGGGGGAAGATGACGAAGTTCTAAGTTATAGCTCAGTTAGTATTATGTCCATTGAGGTCCCATCCCCATTATATGCAAAGTATTTTAATATTCATGCATCATATATTTTATGACATATTGATTTATTATTCTTTCTTGTGTATTTCTTTCTATATCTGTGCCCTTGTTATCTAACAATGAATCCAAGCGTAATGAGTTCATATGCATTTCATACTCGTATACTTAGTATATTAAAATGTACTAACGCATACTCTTTGCCTACATGATCTAACCATGTAGGGATTGGAGACTATTTTCATCCACCTCTTGATGGTTAGCTTGGATTGTAAGAGTTGCTTGTGGTGAGTGCTATCATCCAACGACAAGCCACCTTCTATCTACTTATCATGCTACTTTCCACTTGTGTCTTTACTTTGAGGGTGAGTCTAGGACATATCTTGGCCCCCGTCCTATTCCATGACTTAGAGGCATTGTTGGACATCATGTAAACTCTATGTACAGGCTTTATATGTGGTCTACTATTTTCTTATGGGGACTATGATTATGGCTACTTCTTGATGTTAATGATATGATGATTTTTTTCATAATGAGATGTTGAAATATGGAAAGTCCTAAGTCCCTTCTATCCCAATAGCGTGAATCATACTTACCTTCCCCTTAGTTCTTATATATTATGTGTTATGTAAATCCATGCAAATCCCTATTCCTATGACATCCCCATAGCTTGAGACCAAAGCCCATTCCCTTAGAATTATGTGCTTGTTGATTTATTTACGTCCTTCTGAACTGATGATGTGTAAATGGTATCTACGAGGCTTGTTTGGGGACTCTCAGAATCCTATTTGTCATGTCACTCCTAGGCCCTAGGCTCAAGTTGTGACAGGTGCCAAAGCTTGCTGAATTGTCATTGGTGCCAAAGTTTACTAACATATGGTCTGACAAAATCCTCATAGGTTTTACTATGTAGCTTATGCTTGATAGATGTATACATCTGCACCAGTGTCTGCCATATTTCCTCCTCCTGATTTGTTTCCCTAGATTGCATATGCATTGCATCTTTGACTGTCATTGATATTTTATTCTACTCGTATGTATATGGTTTACATTGTGCACTAACCCTTTTCTTGCAGGTGATAGTATTCTTCGTTATTACATACTTGCTTGATTTCTCTTACTCAGTCTATTCAACCTACCGGTACATTTTGGTGTACTCACCCCTACTTTGTTTCTTCCCTACAAATCATGCACGGGGTTTAGGAAATGGTAGTTGATCATTCCATCCGAGTATTATCGATACCATCCAGATCTGAGTAGTGAGGCTCAAACTTTGAGTCGTCATGGGTCATTGGGGTCTCTTTTTATTTTCTTATCTCTCATACTATGTATCAGATATTATTAGACAGTATTGAATTCCCTTTTGCGAAAGTTGTATTTACCCTTCAGTACCATTTGATATACTCTTGTATTCATGACTCCAGGTTTTGGGAGATTTCTTCTAACATTTGAGTGTGTTTCTGCTTTATTTCTCTTCCTTTAGTCATGATCCATTTTGGGTCGTGACAAGTTTGGTATCAGAGTTCTAGGTTCGTTAGGCTCATGAACCAAGAGCAAGGTGCCTAGTAGACTCCCATGGATCGATGTATTGACATCGACACCTATCTTCGGGAGGTTGAGGGATACTTGTTAGGAAGAATTTACACATGTTGCTTCCATTCGTGCGTTGCCATGTGTTACCCACTTTGAAAGTGTCTAGTCTACTCTTTTCTACGTAGATGTCTATTACCAGATCCTATCGATCTATGCAAAGGCCTGAGGCAACGAATGTTACTTTCACACGAGGTCGAGGCAAGGTTCCTGATGGGGCTAGGGGACAAGGACTTGCTAGAGGGGCAGCTTCGCTTTAAGGACATATTAGATCGACTTCCCAAGAGCTTCTGTATGAATCCGAGAGACCTACAGAGACTGTTCCATCATCTCCAACTCTTAATGCCACACCCTCAGTTCGGGAGCTACTCCTTCGTAGATTATCACAGATTGAAAGAGTTTCTCCGACCATCAATGCTCTCAATGCATCAGCTCCTATAATGTTGATTGGCCCTTCTATAACATCAGTGGACCTAGCATGTTCCCCTTCCCAGAGTGTGTTGGACTACGACCGTATGTGTGAGAGTATTGAACACTACAGAAAGGGAGGTGAGAAGAGGTTCTGATAGCATAGACAGTTTAGTGGGCCCCCGCCCCGAGGCAAAGAGTTTCAAGGACAACCATCTTAGTGGCAAGAGCGTAGAATCTATTATTGTTGTGGTGTGGTGGGGCATTTGGCTAGATATTATCTGTATCGTGCACCTCCCACGCAATCATCTCCGAGGTAGGAGGCCAGGGCTTTTTATCTTTATGATGAGATTACGCACTTGTCTCATAGTTTTCCTCACTGTGTACCTCTTACTAAGACTTCAGGTTCTCAACCAGCTCATCCAGCTCCAACAACAGTACCCAAGGACACACCTCAGGCTTTGAGAGGTGGTGCCAGAGGAGGTCTTATGGTATAGGTGGTGCCCGTGAAGGCCCACAGGTTAGTGGTGACCATAGTGTTTGTTATTCTATTCCAAATAAAGTCGATGCAGAGGTTTATAATGGAGTTATCATAGGTATGGTTCTAGTGTGCCATCGTTCAACTCCAGTTTTATTTGATCCAATCTCTATTTATTCATATGTGTTAGCCTATTTTGCTTCGGCTGTTGTTATTATATGTTAACTGCCTGTCGAGCCTACATGTATATCCACCTCGATAGGTAAATCTTTAGTGGTGAATCGGGTTTATCGGGGTTGTGTTGTGACTTTTATAAGCAGAGATACTATTGCTGATTTGATATTATTGGATATGATAGATTTTGATGTGATATTAGGTATGGACTGGTTGTCACCTTATCATGTTATTCTTGAGTGTCATGTGAAGGTCGTGACCTTATCTTGCCCCGCTTTGCCTCAGTAGAAGTGGACTGGAGCACCTATTGCTATTATAAGGGTGTTATTTTTTATATGCATGCTTGTCAATTGATGGGGAAGGGGTGTTGGCATACTAAGCGCATGTTCGGGTCATTTCTCTAGAGTCCCCATCATTGGAGATTACTAAGGTTGCTAGAGAGTTTATGGATGTATTTCTGACTAATTTGTCTAGTGTCCCTCTCGATCGTGATATTGACTTTGCTATTGATGTAGAGCAAGGCACTAAGCCCGTATCTATTCCTCCTTATCAGATGGCCTTGACTAAATTGAAGGAGTTGAAGGAATGATTAGAAGATCTTTTAATGAAGGGCTTTATTTGTCCGAGTGTGTCTCCCTTGAGTTTTCTTGTATTTATCACGACCCGGGTATAGGTCCTAGAAGTGACACAACGAATGGGAACCCTAGAGTTCCCAATAAAGCCTCAAGTATTCAAATCCACATCATCGGCTCAGAAGCACATTAAAAATAGTTAACACGTAATTCTAAGGGATGGGAAAGTAGGACTCACGCTATGGGGATAACAAAGGGGAAGGGGTTTACATGGATCCGCATAACACATAGCACATAGAAACTAAGGGGCAGGTAGGTATGTCTCACTCTATGGGGGGAATACGGGGCTTAGGACCTTTCTACATTTTCACACCAAACATGCATATAATCAAATAGGGAATTTCATAATCAATCCACATGAATACATAAAACGAATACTACGCATAGCATAAAGATCCATGAGAGTCTACAAGATGTTCAACAATGCCTTTAATCGAGATGGAACGGGGGACAGGACATGCTCCGGGCTCACCCTCAAATAAGAAAAGAATCTAGCATAGCATAGGTAGAGGGAAGGTGGCTTGTCCTTGGAGGATGGGACTCACCACAATATTCTTTCTGGATTGGGCTACTTGTCAAATGGTTGATAATCTTAGTGCTCTGCCCCTACATGGTAAAAATCATATAGGCATAAAGTATGCATTAGTACGTTTGAATGTACTAAGTATGCAGACATCCAATGCATATGACTTATTAAACTTGCACTAAATGTTAGATGACAAAGGCACATAATAAAGAAGGAATCATATAATCAAGGGAGGAAAATACAAGATGCAATGAAATTCATGATGCATGAATGAAATGATTCTCATATATAATGGGGATGTGATCTCAACCGACATGTGTAAGACCAAGCGAGCTATAACTTGGAATCCCAAGAAAATCCCCTCACCAGTAAAGAGGTGGTGTACGTGCCAAAGGTAAACCATACTTCACCTTAACTCATCCCATTTCGTATGAAGCAACCTCCTTACGGGAACCACTCCCATTTAGGAAAGGATTTTTCATATCATATCATCATAATACTTTAACTTACGGGAATCCGTCCCATTTTGTATGAAGCAACCTTCCTTACGAGATCCCCTCCCATTTCGGATAGGATTCTTATAACCCATACTAGGCACATAGTTTGAGGAAAGAGAGAGGCCCCTTAGGGATACCCCTGATGCCCCCAATCCTTCGGTGTTAAGTACGCATCCCATGAGAATACATATAGTATATATATACATACTTTAAAAATGGCAATAGTCATTTCAAATCCGATCAATGCACATTTAGGCTTAAATGCCAAATCATAGTTCATAGTTGTGATACTCATGCAAGGAATAGCTCATTCACATATACAAGATGGTGCAAGCACCAGAGATGCTCAAGGAGCGATAATCATAAGATAGGTCCGTGATCACATTCTTGTCATAACAAATACCTTGTCGCGATTATAGAGAAATCATTTCCTTATACATAACCGGGCTTAACCCACTTCATAATTTCCATATAAGCCAATGTTCATGAATGCAAATGCAATGCATGATGTCAGAATAGCATGGGTAATATAGATTCAAGCTAAAATCAAGATTATAATATGAAATTGAAGTAAGTCCATAATTAAATCAACACCTAAATCGTAATATAAATCAACAGTGCACAAAGCACATTTAAAAGGGACATGCATGTTCATAACTTCATAAATTCAACGTAAATAATCATAACAAGGATTAAAATAATTTAAAATCAAAGATAAAGTACAATCATATATCAATTGGAGTTAATGAGATCAAATAATGAAAACCCACATTTGAAGTAACTAAAATTAATGAAAACAATTGAAAAGAGTTTTGGGTCTTCCTTATTGAAAGGGACCAAGAATCAATCCCACATACCTTGATTGAGGAGCTGAAATTTCGGGAAGAGCCTTGCTCGAAGTTGAACTCCAATTAAGCTCTATCTTTGAGTCTTGAAAGGGGAGAGTAGAGAGTCCTTGGGAGTGATCTTTTGGGAAGATGTTTCAAAGAGAATTAATTAAAAGAGGAAGGATATCAGTTGAATTTAGGGGTTTTGGAGAGGTAAAAGCTCACAAATCATAATTAAATTAACCATAATTACTTAAATGCCATTAATGAAATGGGTAGGAAATGAATCGTCTGGACCACAGGTGTGCTTACACGGTCCATGAGTCATCACATAAACGATGAACGGTGCCCTTAAGACAACACCTTAGACAGATTTTGCGGTGCCAACATTTAGAATTTCTTCATATAGGGTTCTATATGGGCAACCACATGGCCCATGTGATGCCACACGGGTCGTTCCAAGAACCGTAAAATATCACTTAGAAAAATTCCACACGAAAAATTTATGAGATAGTGATTTCATACTTAGAAATATATTCAAGACGCAAGCCCCATGGTGGGCCGAGTGTTCAATCCCTATTTAGACATCATTATGATTGTGTTCATAGATGATATCTTAGTTTATTTAAAGAGCGAGGCAGATCATGTTCAGCACTTGAGGACCATACTCTAGAGATTGAAGGAAGAGAAGTTGCATGCAAAGTTTTCAAAGTGCGAGTTTTGGCTTAAGTTTGTTGCATTTCTTGGCCATATTGTGTCAAAAAGAGGGTTTTATGGTCGATCCGACCAACGTAGCAACTCTTCTTGAGTGGGCTAGGCCTATTTCGATGACCGAGATTCAGAGTTTCCTTAGTTTAGTAGGGTATTATTGGTGTTTTATTCAGGGATTTTCATTTATAGTAGCCCCATTGACTAGATTGACTCAGAAGGCTATGGAATTTTAGTGGTCAGATGATTGCAAAGCAAGCTTCCAAAAGCTCAAGGATTTGTTGACTTCAGCACCTATTCTCGCTTTACCCGAGGAAAGAGTTCCATTTGTTGTATATTGTGATTCTTCAGGTGTGGGTTTTGGTGGCATATTGATGCAAAAGGGGAAGGTTATAGCCTATGCTTCTAGACAGTTGCAGGTTGGTGAAAAAAACTAGCTTACCCATGACTAGGAGTTAGCTACAATTATATTTATGTTGAAGTTGTGTCCACATTACCATTATGGGATGTATTGTGAGATCTTTACCGATCACCGAAGTCTCGAATACATCTATACTCAGCCTAATCTAAACATGAGAATACATAGATGGTTAGAGTTGCTTAAAGACTATGATATCTCTATTCTATCTCACACCGGGAAAGCCAATGTGGTGGTAGAAACTTTAAGCTGGAAGGCTACTAGTACGGGGGGGGGGGGGGTTGGCATTTTTAGGGTCGAGGAGAGGCCCTTAGCTCTAGAGGTTCAGTCACTGGCTAGGCGGATGGTCTGTTCGGATATTTCTCCTCCTCGGAGTACTTTGGACTTTGTTAAGGCTAGATCATCCATGCTTGATCAGTTATGTGCTCATCAGGTTGAGGACCCCTGATTATGCATGATTCGTGACAAAGTATTTAGAGGTGAAGCCAACGTGACTATTATTGATTCTGATGGTGTTTTGAGGGTTAATTGTAGAGTTTATGTTCCCAAAGTTGGGAATTGGGTGAAATTCATATTATAGGATTCCCATTGTGCTAGATATTCCATAAATTAAGGTGTGTCTAAGATGTGCCATAATCTTAAACCACATTATTGGTGGTTTTGCATGAGTATAGACATAGCTAAGTTTGTGGCCAAGTATTTGATATGTGAATAGGGAAGCATGAGCATCAAATGACTAGTGGATTGATGTAGACGATTCCCATTCTATAGTGGAAGTGGGAGAGAGTGACCATGAACTTTGTTACGGTTTTGTCCATGGCCTTGGATAAGTGTTATTCAATTTTGGTGGTTGTTGATCATTTGACCAAGTCGACATACTTCATACCGGTAAAGACTAGCTATAATGTCGAGCAGTTGGCTAGGTTGTATATCCGGGACATTGTTAGATTGCATGGTGTGACACCATCTACAGTATAAGAGAGATGGTCTTCATTCACTTCTCACTTTTGGAGGCCTCTACAACATGGTTTGGATACTAGAGTGGATTTGAGTTCAGCCTTTCACCCTCAGACTGATAGTCATTCAGAGCGCACCATTCAGGTGTTAGAGGACATGCTTAAGGCCTGTGTTATTTATTTTCGGGCCCGATAAGACCAGCACTTACCATTGGCAAAGTTTGCATATAACAAAAGTTACCATTCCAACATCCAAATCGAACTATTTAAGGCCCTGTATGGCCGGAGGTGTAGATCACCCATTGGATGGTTTGATTTGAGTTCAGTTGAGGTGTTTGGTGTTGATTTTCCATAGGATTCCATGGATCAAGTCCAATAGATTCAGAGTAGACTTCTGACATCCTAGAGTCACTAGAAGAGTTATACTGATAAGAGGGTTAGGTCTCTTGAATTCTCTATTAGTGAGAGTGTTTGGCTAAAGGTTTCACCTATAAAGGGTGTGATAAGATTCGAGAAAAGGGTTCATCCTGTTTTCATGTTTTTATGCTTCGTCGGTATATACTAGATGAGTCTCATGTGATTTCTTATGACTCTGTTGAGTTGGGTCCAGATTTGTCATTTTAAGAGGAACCTAGAGCTATATTGGACAAGCAGGTCCGGACATTGAGATCAAAAGATATATTTTCTGTGAAAGTATGGTGGAAGCACCATTCTATTGGTGAGCCTATTTAGGAGTTGGAGTTTGACATGTGGGCCAGATATCCTCACCTTTTTGATGATTCTGGTACTCCTTTTTTCCTAATGTTCGAAGACGAACATTCTTTTAATAGTGAATGATGTAATGACATGGTTGGTCATTTTTGGTATTATCTATAAAAATTACTGTTTTACCCTTTTGTAAGTTACTTTTGGCCTATTTTGAACTATTTGAAGGGTTAGAACTGGAATCCTGAGTTTTAAAAGTTGGAAATATGAATTTTGGCATTTTTGGAGGTTTAAGTTACTAAAAAGTGAGTTTTTCTGTCATTCTGAGTTTTGGAGGTTGGATCAGGGATCCATCGATTTCATTCGTTCCAAAATGTTGAAATAGAACTATAGGAAGTTGCAGAATTGAATTTGGAGTCAAAATGAGGATTTTAGGCCCAAAGCTGTGATTTTAGTCATTTTCGGAACAAAGATTGACTTTGGTCAACATTTGGAGTTCGAAAACTCAGATCAGAATTCCAATAGTTCCAATAGTTCCCGATGGTGAAACTAACGCTAAAAATAGTATCGTCGTAATTTTTGGAGTTGTCGAGGGCAATTTTGATATTTTGAGTTTAAAACTAATTTATTTGACTTGCATTATTAAATGTATTGTGGAGATCTCAGAATAGATCTATGGTAATTTCGTTGAGTCTGGATCGTTGTTTCTGGCATGGATACATATATAATTTGTGAAATTCTGATTTCGGATGAATTTCGAATGCCCATTTCAAGTTTTTTCTTATATTTGTGTATTTCTAGTGCAGCCCCTTTTTACTCTCTGCATTCGCAGAAGTGAACCTGGTTCCTCTCCGTGTTCGTAGAGGTGGACCTAGTTCTCCATACGTGTTCGCAGATGTTGACTTGGTTCTCCACTTGAATTAGCAGAGTGTACTTAATACCTGGGTAGTGTTAAACCCGTGGAATACCATTTATATTCCATTTTCAAACTTTCAAAGCTTTTGGGGCGATTTTGAAGAGAGATTTTCGAACATATTTAATTATTTTCCATAAATTTTATCTCAATTTTGTCTTCAATTTCATGATATTGAATGTTCAAAATTGCAGATTTTTCGACTATGATTTCAAAACTTTAAATGGTGATTGCTCCTTCAATTTGAACTCGATTTTAGTGGAATTTTCACCCACAAACTCCATTATTTGTGTAGTGCCTGATTTTAAAGTCAGTTTCTAGATTAAGAAACTTTGAATCTTAGCCCAAATTTTGACCATTTTCCCCCTAAGTCTAAATGATGCCAAATATGTATATCAAAATGTTTCTCTTGATGAGTCGTAACTATTGTTGATAGTGGTTGATCGCATTGGAGGATTGATTTGAGGACATGAGTTGATTGAAAGCTTGTCCGAGTGCGGTTTTAGTATCAAGACATGTTCGGCTAACACTTTGGACTGGATTTGAGTTATTGAGCATGTTTATGTGGTAATTGTATGATTTAGGTTTATGTGTGAGCCAAGGGCTTGGTATGATTGATTCTTGATGAAAGTGTGATCCCGATTATGTCGAATATTGAGTAGATGGTGATCCTTTTGATTAATTGAGATGAAGCCCTTGGTTTTGTCGTATGTTGGATATAAATGTGATAATATGATACTTGTGACACCATTAGGCGGAAGCACGCGATAAATTGATAGTGATTGTGACACCATGGTTATTTGATGAGCATAATTTGGGACTTAAAGAGTCCAGTTGCCTTGATGTTTTTATTATTGATGAGATAGAGATGATAAGATGTTAATGGTTAACTTTGATGTACTAGAGGAGGCACTTAGCATAGCCCGTGATGTCAAGGCTACTTTATATTTCATCCTTATGTTTTATTGCATATGAATACTCGAATTGTGGTAATGACATTTATACTTCTCATATTATGTTTGTGACATTGTGACTCTGAGGTATTGAGTTAGTCACACTAATTGAGATCTAGTTGTTGATGCTAGAGTCTGCCGAGGCACATCATATTGGATATACATCCTATTACTCCGGTTTGGCATGAATTGCATCTATATTGCATTGGCCCTTTGATAGCTATTTTATTTGAGCTCTACTTAGTGGCACCAAAGTTCGCCGAGACATACTATATTCGATATACATCTAATTATTGTTATTATGCATTTATATACTATTTAGTGGTGCCAAAATCCTCCGACGCATGTTATCATTGTTATTCATCTATATATTCCAATATTGACATGTATTTCTTTTTATATCTCTATACTGGTGCCAGTGTCTGCCAAGGTATTATCGGCGCTAGAGTCTGACTTGGTATATGACCCTCTCTATCGGCGCCAACATCCGCCAAGGTGTCATCGATGCTAGTGACCATCGTGACACTTAAGAGACCTCGTACATGATCTGACTAGATCTCCATAGATTCTACCTTGTAGCCTTAGCGCGATAGATGTATGCATATTGGTCCAAGACCTTGTCGAGGTGTCATCAACGCTAGAGTCTGCCAATATATGGTCTGATGAGATCCTTATAGGTTTTACCTTGTAGCTTCAACTCGGTAGATGTATACATAGGCACTATTATTATCCGCATTTCCTCCTCCTAAATATCTTCCATATATTGCATCTATATTGCATCTTTGATTGTCATTGATATTTTATTCTTGTGATATGTTTATGGTTTACATTATGCACTAAACCTTTTCTTGCAGGTGATAGTATTCTTCGTTATCGCATACTTGCTCGATTTCTCTTACCCAGTCAGTTGAACTTACTGGGTACATTTTGGTGTACTCACCCCTACTTTGTTTCCTCTTAGCAGATCGTGTACAAGGTTTAGGACAGAGTAGTTGATCATTCCATCTATGTATTATCGATACATGCAGATCTCAGCAGTGAGGCTCAGACTTTGAGCCTCTGTGGATCTTTGGGTTCTTTTTTTACTTTCTTATCTCTCACACTATGTATTGGATATTATGAGACAGTATTATATTTGCCTATGAGAAAGTTGTATTTACACTTCAATACACTTTTAGATACTTTTGTACTCATGACTCCAACTTTTAGGAGATTTCTTATATCTTTTTAGTTTTTTTCTACTTTATTTATTTTCCTTTAGTCGTGATCCATTTTGGGTCATGACATAACCCAACATGAATGCACATATACATTCTAACTATCTTTTGAGTAATTTTCTAAACTCCTATTTCAAGCATGATTCCAAATTGTCCATAAACATGTAAATATGCATAATGAACACGAGAAAAAGAAATGCAAGGAAATTAAGGTCTTAATAAGGAGAAAATAATACATTTGTGTTGAATAAAGGGGAACAAGGGACAACGCTTCATTATGTTCACTTCCCCTTCCAACGTTGCACCTTGAATTTGTTGATTCCTCTAAGTACTTTAATGGATGCAACCTCTTTGTTTCTCAATCTCTTCACTTGCTGGTCTAGGATCTCTATCGAAATCTTTTCATAAGCCAAATTCTCCTTAATCATCACATATTTCAACAACACTATAGAGTAAGGATCACCCATGCATTTCCTCAACATATATACATGGGATATCGGGTGAATCATGTTCATCTCCATTGGAAGGTCCAACTAGCAAGCCACCTTTCAAATTCTTGTCACAATCATGTAAGGACCCACCAATCTAGCGCTCCATTTCCCTTTCTTATCAAATTGGACTACACCCTTCAAGGGGGACACCTTCAAATAGACCCAATCACTGACATTGAACTCCATCTCTCTTCTTCTAATACCAGAGTAGAACTTTTTCAAATATTGAGCCATTTTCAATTTCTCACTTATGAGTTTCACTTTCTTCATGGCATCTATAACATGGTCATGTTCGAACAAAGCCATCTCACCTACTTCAAATGACCCAATCAGTGATTTACACTGTCTACCATATATAGCCTCAAATGGAGCCTTCTCAATAATTGAATTGAAGCTATTGTTGTAGGAAAACTCAATGAGAGGAAGATTTTTGTCCTAACTTCCCGTGAATTCCAATATACAAGCCCTCAACATCTTCAAATGTTATATTTTTCTTTCGGCTTACCCATCCGTTTGAGGATGGAAAGAGGTACTCAAATTTACCTTGGTACCAAGACCCCTTTAAAATTATTTCAAAACGTGAGGAGTAACTTAAGTTCCATGAGTCGATATGATAAACAAGGGAACCCCATGCAACCTATGTAACTTCCATCGATAAAACTTCGCATAGTCCTTGACACTAAAAGTTGTCTTGACTTGTAGGAAATGAGCCAACTTCCTAATTCTATACACTATCACCTATATGGATTCAAAGTGTCTCTTGGTCAATGGCAAGCCAACAACAAAGTCCATATTATTCTCTTCCCACTTCCAAGTAGGGATTCTAGTGCCTTGAGCTACGCCACTCGATGTTCAATGTTGACTTGTTGGCAATTTTGGCATTTTGTAATAACCCTCCAGGTCATTTCTATGGTTCCACAAATATTTTGGCAATTTGAGAATTTTCATAGCGACTTTGGACATTTGTGACTTACTGATACTGTTAGTTTGGATGTTGGGTGAATCGTTTGATATTTATATAGCATTCTAAGTAAAATGAATTGTTATAACTATAAAATAAGTTTTCTCATAAACTCCTACTAAACGGCCTCAAAGCTGAATTTTGATGGTTCCATCAACTCCAAAACGGCCAAATTACACTAGGAGAATGTTTGGCCTGAGGCTTGGGGGTTTTGGTATGAGTTTAACTATTATTTGTAGAATCAATTAAGAAATAAGCTAAAAAGTGACTTACCTAGGTAAACATACTTGGATATGAATTTTCATGACACGGTCAACTCTAGGATGTCGAGTTTTGTTCAGAATGACCTTTCAACATCTGAAACATCAAAATCAGTGTGGTTACATAGTTAATTTGAAAAACACATAGATCAAATGGGCCCTGAACACCCCAAGAAGAATTTAGAGTTGGTGATGCAGGAACATCAAGGCAACCCTCTGCCTTCACAGAGTGCCAAGGAATTAAAGCTCTACGTTCACATGGCTAGGCCAATATTCATAGAGGCCTTTGCATTTCAAGCCTCATGTTTGTAAAGCCTCTCCCGCATCTGTGAAGGCTGATCCATAAGCGATGGCAACATCTATTTAAGTAGTTTTGCGAACGTAGAGGGAAAAACATCAAACAGTTGAAACTTTGGCTATACTTACCTAATTTTGGTGATTCAAAAGGCTAAACTGGGCAGAATTTCATGAGGAACGTCATGGGGGCCTCAGAAATCAGCATTGGTGCATATTTTGAGGAAAAAACACAGTTTTGTTATACAAAATATAGTAGTTAGATAGAAACTTCTAGCTGCTAAATCATGGCCATTTCTCATCGAAATTGAGTGAAATTTATGTCTTAATTGTAGTAGTTTTTGAGCTTTACTTTGTGGTATGTACAGATCCTGTTGATGTGATCATATTTTGAGGAATATGATTATAAGTATATCGTATAAAAATATTTGAAAATAAGAAATGTAGCATGATTTTGTGGCCGTCCCTTATTATTTTGATCCTCATTTCTAACTTTACTTCTGTTTATAGACTAGGGAGGTGTAGAGGCCATTTTAAGAGGGTTGGTTTGGTATTTTGTGTGTGGGCTCCATTTTTTCCTATTTTAGTCGCAATTGACCTGTTTTCCCCTATTGTTTGAGATATTACAACCAAAGCAGCCATATTGATGTTTTTATTCATGTTTTGACAATTGAGCAACATTTAGAGTCAATCGGGAAGGGAAATCCTGATGTGTATTGATCCAGAGTACGTGGATTCTCATTCCAGGTAGGTAAGGCTTCTCTTTCCTTAGATTGAGCTAAAACATTTGTTATATATCTGTTTTTATTGGACACCCCAGAGTAAACGGTATACCTATTACATGAGATGGTAATTATGGTGTGAACACTGTAACGATTGTTTTATTATAATAACTTAGTTAAAAGTTGTTTGGGCTGTAATGAACCCGTTGATGGCTAGATATAACGTTGCTACATTTAATTATATGTATGCCTATCTAGTTTCTTGTAAACCTGTTTGGGTGGTGTGGTACTGGGAAACATGTTATATTCTTGGAGATTAATTATCTGTTGTACTCTTTACTATGTTCTATGGTGTTGTTATTATGATTCGCTTGATATAGTTGCTCCTAGTTACCTAGTGATGGGATTATAATCCAATTTGTATGATGGTTTCTATACCCAAGGATTTAGCTAGATTATCTATTGTTGCTTGCGATATTTATTATAGTCTCGGCTAGAGTGCCTACTATTTATCCTAGGAACTTGTTATATTTATTAGCTTCCTACGTGTTGTTGTCCTAGTCACTTTTTATACTTATCAGTTGGGTTGCTACTATTGTTGTAGATACTTGGGATACTTTTGGTTAACTTTTTCCTATAGGCCTTATCTTGGGCTTGAGCCAGTGCTTCCCTATATTTGCATAGTTCAAAGCCTGTGTGGTTGCAAATACACACCATATGACTTAATAGGCAATGATCCTGGGAGACCAGTCGAGAGTTGACTATACACGGGTTTGACTCCCAGATGACTATTATGGAGTTTGAGACCTTGATGATTACTTTTGGGATTAAGGCCTAGTTATCTACTCCTAAGTTCGAGGCATACTTCATTGTTCCTAGGTTTAAGGCCTAGTTGATTTTTCCTAGGTTTAAGGACTAGTTGATTTTCAGAACAGTTGTCCCTGGCTGACTTCCCCGACTAGAGGCTAGGTCAAGAAGAGGGTTAAGTCCTTATAGGTTCGTGGCCCTAGCTGCAGGTATAAGGATTCAAGGCCCCAACTGACAATTAGGGATTGGAGTCGCCATATGATATTGTATCCTGTAGTTGTTCAATCATACCATCAATTATTGATCCTTGTATTCCTACACCTACACGTATCGTCATTGTGCATGAGTGTACCTTCTCGGCTTTTGGGGACCCATTTGGAGCACAAGCATATAGACTAGGTCCTTAGACCTATGTATAACACTATATCTTAATCGTGTGATAGTTATGATATCATTCCTTTCGGGTTTGGTTAGTTACTTTTGTTGTACTCTACATGGTTTATCTCGGTTGGGTCCTCCTTGTTTAACTCAGTTGAGTTCTTATTATTTTGCTCAGTGGGGTTCTTCTTGTTCTACTCAATTGGCTTCTTCTTGTTCTATGGACATAGTTGATATTTTACCTTGGTTCAGATAGCTTGCTTTGTAATACTTCATGGCGTTTGTTCTTACTATACCTATTGTATTTCACTTCTATAGTAGATCTGCAAAGGTAAATTCTAGGATCTGAGTAGATTGTTCTTGGCTTTATAGTGTGTGTTATTAGTTAACCTTGTGGTTAGTTAATCAAACAAATAGTATTAGGTTGGCTTTCTTATTGTTGGGATCTAATAAGCACCATCATAACCTGAAAGGTCGAGTTGTGACAAGTTGGTATCAGAGCCTTAAGTTCAGAAGTCTGATCTTTACAGAGGTGTTATCTAGTAGAGTCATACGGATGGGTGCAAAAACATTCATGACTTATCTTTAGGATGCTATAGGATGTTTAGGAAATTCCCTGTTGTTCATTTGGTTCTTCCACTATAGTCAATTGTCTGTCAATTTTGTGAAATCTTGTTGTTTCGCTCTTTCACAAGAAATTTTGCGCAAGTGGTCATTCTCTGGGTAGAGGAATGGTTGTGCTGTGGGTCTACAATAGGGAGTAGGCCCCATAACTTGTTGAGTAGTTACAAGATGCCCAAATCCCAAACAGCCCGAGGAACCAAGTTCCTCACAGCCCCATGTCGCTTTTGTGGCTATGCCTGTGGTATAGGCCATTATTGGGGAATTATTAATGGCACTTGGGGGTACTCCGAAAGGAAGAGCATAGGCCTTAATTGCTCCAGCACAGGCCCAAGTATAGCACACCGCTATGGAGGTTGCGCCTCCATAGCAAGATGGAGCAATACCTTTCAAAGATAAGCGGATGCTTGGATACTTTTTGAGATTGACTCCACCAAGGTATTAAGGGGTGCGTAGTGAGGATGCCTATGAGTTTTTACAGCTTGTATGAAGGGGCTACAGACATTGAGATTGTTGCAGTCTAAGGGCACAAAATTTATAGCCTACCAATTAGATAAACGAGCTAGACAGTTGTGATGGACTTTTAGGGATACCACACCAGCAAATACACTGCCTGTGACTTGGGATGGGTTTTCTAAGGGATTCATGACTAGATTTATTCATACGAGCCTCGAAGACAGCCTTTGTGATAAGTTTACTCTTTTAGAGAAGGGCTTAATGATAGTGACTGAGTATGAGGTGAAATTTAATAAGTTCTCCAGGTATGCCATAGCTATTCTACTTATAGAGGAGGAACGGATCCATTGTCTGGGTACGTGGCTTGAAACTATAATTGAGGATTAGTACATATTCACTAGTGACTTCAGGTCGATCATATCTAGATGTTGTTTACCACACTTGTTCTATTGAGAAATCAATTGTAAGGCCCAAAGAGGGAGACAAACGTGCTCTACATGAGGGTGCTTTCAGTGTATTCTGATCTGGGCTCAAAGAATAGAATGAAAGAGCATTGAGGAGATTTCAATAAGATCAGTCCAGCTGACCATATCAGGCATCTTTATTGTCTTCTGAGTGTGGAGGACATCTGGGACATTTTCATGCAGCTCAAGCTCGGTTAGAGGTTGAGGCTTTGGATGAGGCTATTACATATATTATTACGGTGTGCTAGCAGCCGGTTTCAGCTTTTATTTGATCTTTGTACTACATTTTCATATGTGTCTATTTATTTTTCTACTCGCCTGAGTGTGAGTTCTGCCTCGAGTATGTGACATTATTGGGCCACGCAGTGCTTAAAGAGGATGTCATGGTAGATCCATCCAAGATTGAGGTGACTCATGGTTGGCGTAGGCCCATTTCAACGATAGAGATTAGGAGTTTTGTTTGTTTCGCAAGCTGTTACAGACAATTTGTTGAGGGTGTTTTCCACTATTGCAGCTCTATTGATTTGTTTGACTCATCAAGGTATGCCATTTTTTTAGTCTAAGGAGTGTGAGGCTAGCTTCCTGAGGCTGAAGTAGTTATTGACCACCGCTCCTATTTTGACTCTTCTGGTTGAGGGTGAGAGCTTTCCTTTTTATATTTTTTCTTCTTATGTTGGCTTAGGTTATGTTTTGATACAAAGATGCTGAGATATTTCTTATGTATCGCTATAGCTGAGGGCCCATGAGTGTAACTACCCCACCCACGATCTAGAGTTGGTGAAGGTAGTATTTGTGCTCAACATCTGGAGACATTACTTATATGGTGTTCATTGTGACATATATACAGATCACTAGAGCCTACAGTACATTATGACTCAATGTACTTGAATTCTAGACATAGACCGTGGATTGAGCTATTGGTAAACTATGACCTTTCCATTCTTTATTATCTGGACAAGCGAACATGGTGGCAAACGCCTAGAGTCGGAAGTTAGCAAGTATGGGTACACTAGCACATTTATCTACAAAGGAGTGACCTTTAGCCTTGGATATTAGGTCCATAGATAATAGGTTAGTTAGATTGTATATCTCATATTTTAGATAGCTATTAGCCTTTATTGAGACTCGATCTTCCTTAGTTGATCAGATTTATGTCTGACAGTTCGAAAATGAGTCATTGGTGATCCTCAAATATAGAGTTGCTCAAGATGTTGGTGGTCAGGATACAGTTCATTCAGATGGGGTTCTCATATTTGATAAGAGTTTATGTGTTCCCAGAGTGGGGGATTTGATACAGTTGATTCTGTGTGAGGCTTATCACTCTAGGAACTCTATTCATCTAGGTACAATGAAGATATATCTCGACTTGAGGCAACAATTTTGGTGGGATGGCATGAATAGAAATGTCGTTGCTCATGTATCCGGTTGCCTTAGCTCTCAAGAAGTATAGTTAGAGCATTAGAGGCTTGGTGGGATACTTCAGAGGCGACCCATTCTAGATGGGTAGTGGAAGTTAGTGGAAGTGCAGTAGGATACTTAGCTGCATACATAACTACACTTCCACTTGACACCTATCGTAATGATAAATGGCTCATCTCGCGGTGACCTTCTCTTGAATTCTCAAAAAAAACTTCTGTCGCTCCATCCCCGCAAGGGCAGAGAACCCGTCGCTATCTCGCCTGTGCTATCGGAAGCTCTAGGAAAGTCAGAAAAAGAGAGCACTCATCTTGGGGTGGGCTTACTACTTAGATGCTTTCAGTAGTTATTCGCTCCACACTTGACTACCCAACGTTTACTGTGGGCACGATAACTGGTACACCAGAGGTGTGTCCTTCCTGGTCCTCTCGTACTAGGGAAAGGTCCTCTCAATGCTCTAACGCGCACACTGGATATGGACTGAACTATCTCACGACATTCTGAACCTAGCTCACGTACCGCTTTAATGAGCGAACAACCCAACCTTGGAACATACTACATCCCAGGTGACGAAAAGCTGATATCGAGGTGCCAAACCATCCCGTTGATGTGAGCTCTTAGGAAAGATCAGCCTGTTATCCCTAGAGTAACTTTTATCCGTTGAGCGACAACCCTTCCACTCGGCACCGTCAAATCACTATCGGCAACTTTCGTCCCTACTCGACAGGTGGATCTTGCAGTCAAGCTCATTTCTGCCTTTACACTTGAGGACCAATCTCCGTCCGACCCGAGGAAACCATTGCACGGCTCCATTACCTTTTGGGAGGCCTACGCCTCATAGAAACTGTCTACCTGAGACTGTCCCTTAGCCCTAGGTCCTGACGCAAAGTTAGAATTCTAGCCCTTCCAGAGTGGTATCTCACTGATAGCTCAGGCCCCTGGAAGGAGGCCTTCTTGTGTCAGGACTTTGCGGTAGGCTTACCTCGTACTTTCAGGGGTTTTGATAGCATCTAGATTATAGTTAATAGGTTGACTAACTTAGCACGTTTCCATCCTATCCATTCTATTTTCAGTGCTAAGCAATTGGCTCATATTAATATTCGAGAGATAGTTCGGTTGCACAGGGTGGCAGTATCTATTATATCTAATTGAGGTTCACAATCACAACAAACGTTGGGTACTTGGGTTGATTTGAATATAACATTTCATCCCCAGATCGATAGACAATCTAAGCATACTATCTGGGTCCTCAAGGATATGTTACAAGCCTGTGTGTTAAATTTGGCAGTCAGTGGGATCAAATTTTGTCATTAGCCGAGTGTGCATATAATAATAGCTACAATTCCAGTACCCAGATTTCCTTATTTGAGCATTGTATAAAGGGTGATTCCATGCTATTGTTGGCTGGTAAGAGTCTACCAAGCTATATCTGTATAGCACATATTTGTTATAGGATGGCTTAGCCAGTGTTCGGGTTATTTGGGATGGGTTTAGTATAGCTCAGAGTCGACATAAGAGTTATGTCGATCACATACATCGATTTCTGAGTTTTGAGGTGGGTGACAGGAGTTCTTATAGAGTATCATCCTTCAAAATGTTATTCGGTTATGCCAATAGGGTAAGTTTAGCCCTTGATATATCGGGCCACTAGAGATTCTGAGGTATGTTGGGCTAGTTGCATATGAGTTAGCTTTGACTCCCCTATATTCTACCATAAACCTAATCTTTCATATATTAATGTTATGTTTATAATCTCTAGACGAATCACATGTGCTTCAATATGATTCTATCGAGTTTGATGACCATCTAAAATTTGTTGAGGAGCCGATACCTATTTTAGCAAGAGATATCAGGCCATTGCACATGAAGTTTATACTGGTAGTTAAGGTTTAGAGGTATCATCGATCTATCGAGGAGGCTACCTTGAAGTTTGAGATGGACATGCAGGAGTAGTATTCTAAATTATTCGATCCCTTTGGTATACCTTTATCCTTACTGTCATAGATGAAAGTTCTTTTAATAGGGATGTTGTAATGCCCTCCAGGTCATTTTTGTGGTTCTGCAAATATTTTGGGAGTTTCACAATTCACATAGTGACCTCAAGGCCATTTGTGACTTACTGATATTTTTAGTTTTGTTGTTAGGTCAATCATTTGAGATTTATACAACTTTTCAATTTTAATAGATATTTATAGCTGTAAAAATAGCTTTCTCATAATGTCCTAGTATACAGCCTCGGAGTTGTATTTTGATAGTTCCATTAGCTCTGAAATGACCAAATTAGTCTAGGAGCATGGTTGGCCTAAGATTTGGGGGCTCCGGTGTAAGTTTAATTAAGAATTTGTAAAATTAGTTCAAAGTAAACTAAAAGTTACTTTCGGTAATAACCAAGGTAAACATGATCAAATGGTAATTTTGATGGTGTGTTTAGCTCCAGAATATTAAGTTTTGTTTGGAATGCCTTTAGAAAATTAAGACTTTCAGATCTATTTTCACTCCTTTAGTTCTTTTAGCTAAAATTAGTTGGAAAGAAGTGGGACCCTGATTTTGTTGTGACGAGCTCATTTGGAATTCCGACCGCATCATTGGATCTGAAATGTTGAAATCAGTATGGATACATAGTTGTCTTTTAAAATACAGACATTGGATGGGCTCGGAACATGCCAGGAAGAATTTAGAGTTGGCTAATGCAGGCACAACAAGGCAACCCTCCATATTCAGGGAAGGCTGCCCGCATTCACGAAGAGGCTAGGAGCTAAAGCTTCGTATTCGCGTAGCTATGGTTATGTTCGCAGAGGCCTTGGAATGTCAATCCCCGAGTTTTTGGACTCTCTCCAGCATCCACGGAGGCTAAGGCATAGGCGGTTGCAACATCTATTCAAGCAATTTTGTGAATATAGAAGGCAAAACTAAAAACAGTTGCAACTTTGGCTATATTGACCCAATTTCGGTGATTCAAAAAACTAAATTGTGCAGAATTTTGGGTGGAGCTTCGTGGGGACCTCAAAAATCAGCTTTGGCACGCTTTTTGTGGTGAAGATCAATGTTTTTGCTGTATGTAATATCATAAATTGCCAAAAACTTCAAGTTGTGATATCTATGTTGTTTCACATCAGAATTAAATGAAATTTAGTCTAAGCTATAGTGATTTCTGAGCTTTACGTTGTGGTATATTCGGATCCTGCTGATTTGATCATATTTTTGAGCAATTTTATTGAAAGATTGTTGTGTATAAATATTTTCTGATAAAAAATTGTAACATGATTTTTGCATCGTTTCATATTGTTCCAAGCCTCATTTTGAGATCAAATTTCGGCTATAGACTCGGAGAGATGTAGAGATCATTTTACAAGGGTTGGTTTGGTATTTCAACTATGAGCCCCATTTTCCCCTTCCCTCGTTTCTTAAGATATTGTAGCCAAACAACCATATTTATGTTGTGATTCTTATTTTGATAACTGAATGGCATCTGGAGGTGATCTGGAAGGGTAAATCTTATGTGAATTGGTCTAGAGCATGTGGATTCACCTTCCATGCGGGCCAGGCTTCTCTTTCCCCTAGACTAAGTTGAAACATGTGTTATATGTCTATTTATTATTGGACACCCTAGAGTAAAGACTATACATGTTACATGAGACCATGATTATCACATGAACATTGTTAGGGTAGTATCTATTATAATAGCTGAGTTTAGAGTTTTTTTGAGTTTCAATGAACCCAATGATGACTATATATGATCTTGTGCTACCTCTATTGATACATATGCCTATCTGGTTACTTGTATGTCTGTATGGATGGTTTGTTACTGGGAAACATGCCATATTCTAGAAGATGGATTATCTTTTGCACTCCTGACTATGTACTAAGGTGTTGTTATTGTGCTTCGATTGATACACTGGGATCCTAGTTACCTAATAACGGGACCTCAATCCTATTTGTGAGATGTTTTCTATACCTTAGGATTTAGCTAGGTTATCTGTTGTTGTTTGGGATATCCATTGTCATATCTACTGGATTGCCCAGTATCTTTTCTAGGAACTTGTTACATTTATCAACTGGTTGCTTGTTATTGTCCTAGCTACTTGTTATACTTATTAGTTGGGTGATTACCATCGTTCTGGATACTTAGGATAGTTTCGGTTATCAACTTTCTATAGGCCTTCGCCTGTGCTTAAGCAAGTGCTACCGTAGATTTTCGTTGTTCGGAGGCTTTGTGGTTGCATAAACACATAGTGTGATTTTAGAGGGATGGACCCTAGGTGACTAGCTGAGTAGTTGATTATACCTGGGTTTATGTCCCAGATAAATATATCAGGGTTTGACTCCATGATGACTATTCTGATGTTTGAGTCCCTGATGATTGTTCTTGGGTCTAAGGCCTAGTTGATTGTAAGACCATTTGGCCCTAGTTGACTTCCCCGACTAGAGGCCAAGTCAGAAATGTGGTTTGAGGCCCTAGCGGTTTTTTGGCCCAGGGATTTGAGGCCTCAGCTACTGGCATAGGTTTTGAGGCCCCGGTGATAGTTAGAGGTTCTAATCCTCACATGATATTGTATCCTACACTAATTGATATCTCATACCATCTGTTACTGATCCAGATATCCCTACACCTATACATACCCGGATTGTATGTGGGTGTAATTTCTTGGCTTATAGGGGCCCAATTGGCGTAGAGGCATAGATACTAGGGCCTTATACCCATGTAAAAAAATTTACTCCACCGTGTGATAGTTAAAATATAGTTCCATTTTGGATTCGTCAATTAGATTTATTGTATGCTACTTGGTTCTGCTCGGTTGGATCCTCCTGGTTCTGCTCAGTTGGGTTCTTCTTGTTCTACTTGGTTGGGTTTTTCTAGTTCTGCTTAGTTTGGTTCTTCTGGTTCCACAAATATAATTGACATTATACCTTGGTTCAAATACCTAGCATTAAAGTAATTCATGGTATTTGTTCTTGCAATATGTACTGTATTTCACTCAGTTAGCCGATGATGCCTACCACCAGTACTCAGCCCTAACTTTCTACATCTTCTCATGGTACAGGTCTAGGTACGAATCATGATCGTTGATCTAGTGATGTTGTAGCCACTACAGAAGACTTTTGGTAAGCTTTGGTACATGTCTAGGTACGAATCATGATAGGTTGTTTTTGGCTTTATAATATATGTTGTTAGTTATCCTTATGCTTAGTAACTCAGGCAAATACCATAGGTATTAGGTTGGCTTGCCTCTCTATGGGATCTAATAGGCACCATCATTGCCTGAAAGGTCAGGTTGTGACATATTTGGACACAAACTGTGCAATATCCTTCTTCATTCCATTCCACCAATACATTTCCCTCAAGTTTCTATACATCTTAGTGTAACCAAGATGAATAGAACAGAAGGAATTGTGAGCTTCCTCCATGTCAACCTTTTTAATCCATAAACATCCAGCACACATAGTCTCATTTGGTAATGAAGTACCCCATCTCTCCCTTGTGAGAAGACCGTTAGTGTCCCTTTCTTCACCAAGGCCTTCAATTCAACCAAGGCAGGGTCTAGACATAGCTTGGACTTGACAACCTTAAACAATGAAAACTCAGAGCCATCTAATACCATCATACTATCATTGCTGGTATCACTCAATTTAAACCCCAATCTTGCAAACCTATGGACTTTGTCACACCCCTATTTTTCCACATGCGAGTTCTAAAAAAAATTTAGGTTATCCAATTAAAGTGACTATTTTGAAAGGGATTATTTTATTATTTAGAGTCACCACTTGAAAATTAGTTTTGGTGTTCCTAGTCACCTTTTTTTATCCCTAATTAAAAGAAAATGACTCTTTATTTTTAATGATCTGCGAACTAGAAATTCGAATAAGAAACTTCGTTGACCGAGGGAAAGGTGTTAGGCACCCCTCGAGTCCCATGGTTCTAGCATGGTTGCTTTCTTGATTTATGTATGGCTTAAGCTAATTTTGAAAATATTATATTTCTTGGTTTTACGAAAATTTCATTTACCTACCTTCTTCAACTTTTGAAATTCATTTTTAAAATGTCATATTTTATTGGTTCGTGGTTTATTGATAGCAGTGTTTTTCAATCTTGCCACAAATTAATTACCACTTTGTACTTTTCAGAAGAAAGTTTATTTAATAGTATTTGAGTCCTAATGTTTGCCTATTATTTATCAGCCTAATCATGCTCCTAAATTCAATTTAAAGAAATTTAATTACAAAAATCATTTAAAATTCAGATTCTTTTTACAAAGTTCAAAACTTTATTTTTTTAGTCATTATGACTTACGAAAAGCATAATTTGACAATTCAATAGTAATTACATGGATCAACATAAAATTGTTAATAATATTCTAAAAAACTCATTACTCAAATGAGATGTACAAAGGTTACAAAATTTTCATTTTTATTTTTTATTTTTTTAAGAAAAGGTGA
The DNA here is from genome assembly GCA_029948455.1 of Solanum rostratum. Lineage (NCBI taxonomy): Eukaryota > Viridiplantae > Streptophyta > Magnoliopsida > Solanales > Solanaceae > Solanum > Solanum rostratum. The sequence continues at coordinate 30,567,860 of CM057054.1, read as the reverse complement.
GTACTATATTAGTAAGAACACCCCAAAAGAAAAGTTTTTATATAAGTTTTACATATTTTGCATGTTAAGAATTATGAACACCTAAGATTTTCCTTTTCTTTAATTTAGTCGTAAAAATAAAAGAAGAACCTACAAACGAAAAGCAATATGTTATGTGATGAATTCTTGTCATTAATTATCTTCATTATTTCAATTTATTAAGCCTCAATACTCCTATCATCGTAAAAATTAAAATATGAAAAGAAGAATAAAAACTTGGACTATAAATTTACTGAAACATAAAACAAATTATGTGTTGTTCAAACGTAAAATGAATCATAGATCGTTATAATAATTTCACAGAAAATTAAACACTATAAAATATCTAAACGAAAAGTTGATATGAAAGATTTGAACATAATTCATATCACAGTTTCAAAGGACATTAAGGGGTCAAACACATACGAAATTTGACAACATTAATGTATTATAATTATATTAAATTTGATAAGGAAGATAAGTGTTACATCTTATGATTAATAATTACAAAGAGTACAGTACCATAAGACCCTTGAACTCGAATCGTGATGACAAACCTTAAACTCCTTCTTTTATTCTTTTTTTGTTGATGTTGCGTATGATTTTCATTTTGGGTGTGCTTCTGTGTGTGATTTTATTTTAGGTTGCCGCCGTGTGTCTTTGTTTCTAAGTGTGTGTGTGTGTGTCTGTTTTGGATCTCTTGTCATCAGCTTTTTTGCAAAATATATTGTGACGGGGAGTGGGGAAGTTGAGTTATGAAAGTATTTCATGTATAGTGGAGAAAAATGTGAAGGAGCAGTGGGCTTAGTATGGGGCATTGAGGGGCATGAAATGGGGTTTTGGGGTTAGTTGTTATTTTTATTCATTTTTTATGTTATAAATATATGATAGACACATATATAAATATGTATATAAAAAGAAAATATATATATATAGCTAATCTTAAATTATAATTTAAAAACTCTGGTTTATTTATTAAAACCTCAACTAAAAACATCAATTTTTGGAATAAACTAAAACAAATTTATCTAAACTGTCCTCTATTTTTACAGTTTTCAAATTATTTTAATAAACTTAATATAAATAAGATTAAAAATAAAAATAATAATTTAGATTCACAAATAAATATTTAAGTACTAATTACGTTTGGTCAAAATTAGGTGCTCACAGAATGCCTCTCTTTGCTTGGGAACATGAAGAGTTCTCAAGCAAAGAAGTGAATGTGCCTATATTTGGCTTAACCATTTATTAAAAGGTAGAAAAAAAAATAAAGAGAAAGCAAGAGTGACTGAACCCTGGCTTTGGACAACCTACATATCTCAAGTTATAAGAGAATCGTGTCACGGGTAGTTCATGTGTGCGCAGAGATGGATGGAGTAGAGAGTTGAGTCTTGTCCCATCGAGATCCCGATATGTGGCTCCTATTTTTACATTGAAGATAATAAAACTTAAACAATACAAGATCTATTCTATTCTATTTGTCTCAGCCCCCTTTTTCTTTCAAGTCCCTTGTATCCTCGGTTATCGCCTCCCCTTCTTCTAGAGGGTATTTTGCTCTCAAAATCTAATTTTAGAGTTCAAGTTTGAGGCTTGAACTTGAAATCTCAATTGAGTTGCCGATGCCTCTCCAGATTGAAGTTGGAAGCTGAATCTTCAAATGTTGAGCTGTTACATGGGTCTAAACCAACTCTTAATGTCATTCTTCACTTCTCAAATCAGAAAACTATTACTCCATTATTGATCTCCAGAGTTGTTTTCGTAGAGGGACCCGCCTGCTATTATAGCTAAACAAAACAAAACAAAATTTCTTGTGCAACTAGGGGTTATTGTAGCCTTTGAAGACACATACGAATATTATGAGGGTTTGTGCCCTAAATGCAACTAGGGGATGATTACCCCTGTGAGGACATGTACGTGTATTATGAGGGTTTATGCCCTAAATGCAACCAGGGGATGATTGTACCCTATGAAGATATGTATGAATATTATGAGGGTTCATGCCCTAAACGCAACTAGGGGATGATTGTACCATGTGAATACATGTATGAATATTATGAGGGTTTGTGCCCTAAAAGCAACTAGGGGATGATTGTACCCTATGAAGACATGTACCAATATTATGAGGGTTCGTGCTCTAAATGCTACCTGGGGATAATTGTAACCTATGAAGACATGTGGGAATATTATGACGGTTTGTTCCCTAAATGCAACCATGGGATGCTTGTACCCTGTGAAGACATGTAATAATATTATGAGTGTCCGTGCCCTAAATGTAACCAGGGGATGATTGTACCCTGTGAAGACATGTATGAACATTATGAGGGTTCATACCCTAAATTCAACCAAGGGATGATTATACCCTGTGAAGATATGTACGAATATTGTGAGGGTTCATGTCTTAAATGCAACCAGGGGATGATTGTACCCTTTGAAGATATATATGAATATTATGATGGTTCGTGCTCTATAAAGATTGAAGTATTTATAAAAAATGAAGTATTTTTATTTCATTTAACTTTTTTTGGAAATAAAATAAAATAAAATATGCCCGAGTTTTTTTATAAGTAAAACAAAGGTCCTTTTTACCAATTCTAATGTTAATTAACAATGATTTCGTTATGTCCATATCTAATAGCACACCAAGATTTGAGAACTTACCTCTTGGCGCTTGTGTCTCAAAATATATCTACCGGATTTGTTCATACCTGTCTAAACAAAGAATGATTCGTTAGTTTTTCTAAATGGTGGTTGATTTGTGGTCTTGATCCTGTGAGGTCTGACTTGTCATGGGATCCGCCCGACTTGGAAGATTAACATCATTGGTGATTGACCAAGTCTCTTGAAAGCACTTTAAAGGTCATCCTTATCTTTCTGAATGTTTGCCATAAAGCTTTGATCATATATTGGTTTATGCATGTTGCGCGAATCCTCTTGTTTAATAGGACCTCCTTTGCCTTAGTAAGCCTCCCCTATGGAAACTTGCAATGACACTTTTCTCGTTGAACATTTCACTTATCTCAGCTAATCAGCAACTGTACTTCATTGGTTGTATATGCCCACCGCTCTTCAACTAGAAAGTTGTTAGTGAATTTTGCAGCTTTACCTTTAACACTTGACACTAGATTTTGAGAGAAGTGACTCAATACAAGTACAATGGGGTGACGCGAGGAGTCATAACTTTACGAGGAAAAGTTATCTATTGAAGAGGGGAAACAAAAAAGAGAGAAAGAAATAAAGAAAAAGAATAAAAGGGATTTATATGAACGTACTTAACAATTTTAAGGAATCATGACATGCATTTTGGCTTATACGTTTCGATCCATCCAAACAAACTAAATATTATATAACAATATTGCGCCTTTCAATTTGGAGCTGAATTCTCTTCCATTTTTCCTTTACCATCATCTTATGGTGCCGTGGGGTTCTCATTTATAAGACTCTCACTTTTGTAAAATCATACAGATGTGACACCGTACTCTGAAGCTCCTCGAAGAATAATTGAGAGGTCGTGTTGGGACATGTGAGAAAGGCTTCGATAAAGAGTTACAACTTTGGAACCATTAAATTATGCCTCGACTTTGAACACTCAAAAGTATAACTAATTTTTTATTTGTTTTTTGGTTTGTTGGATCAAACCCCAGAATATGGCTGCCTATGTATCCTCTTAGGAATGAGGTCGCACATAGTTAGATCAAGGGGTTTTTTTGGGGTTTTTTTTTTGTGGTTCCAAAGAGGGAAAATGGAAAATAAATGTGACTAAAGTTTGAAGTGGTAGGTGGTGTTCCAATAAGAGGATGACAGTCTTCTTTGGAGTGCTAACCGCACAGGTGTCAAACAAAGAGGGTCCGATATAATACCTTTTGACCGAGTCTGCATTGACCATTATGTTAACTACCTTTTTCTCCATATCTATCAATTACAAAACTCTTTTTCGTAACACTCGTTTAACGATAAAAGGACCTTGACAATTTGGGGAAAATTTTCCCTTAGCTTCTTTTTAGTAGGGGAGGATGTGTTTCACAACAAGTTGATCATCTTCAAAATTTCAAGGGCGTACCTTCTTATTTTAGGCTCGAGCCATCCGTTGCTGGTACAACTGACCAAAAAAGAATGTAGTCAATTGTTTTTCATCTAATATTTTCTTAACCTATTTTGTATCATCAATTTATGCTTCAACAATGATTCGAAGCGAAGTGATTTTATCTTCTGCAAGTATGACTGCCTTTGTTACATAAACTAATAAGTAAAGAGTTGCAACAATTAATATACGGGTAGTCGTGCGATATCCCAAGAGAGCAAAAGGTAATTTCAAATGCCACTATCTGGATCCTTGGTCCATTTTCCTAAGACTCTTCTAGATATTCTTATTTGTTACTTCTACATCCCCATTTGCTTTGGGTCGATAAGGGGTTGAATGGTGATGGAAAGTTTTGAATTGTTAGCAAACCTCCATTTAGTGGGTATTAAGATTCGTCGCATTGTCTGCGAAAATGGTCTTTGATATATCAAAATGACATATGATATTGGAATGGACAAAGTTCACCACTACTTTCTTGGTGACTAATTTTAAAGTGATAGCTTCTACCCATTTGGTGATGTGGTCAATGGCAACCAGAATACATCGATGCTCGTTAGAAGCTTTTGGCTCGATTGGCCTAATTAAATTGGTTCCCCAAGCAACAAAAGGCCAAGGGGCAGACATAAAGTACAAATCCGAAGGTGGTGAGTGAATCAAGTCACTATGGATTTGACATTGATGAAACTTTCGAACAAAACAGAAGCAATCTCTTTCCATGGTCAACCAGTCGTATGCTGCCCGAATAATCTTCTTTGCTAAGACATAACCATTCGTGTACGGAATGCATATTATTGAATGCACTTTAGCCATGATCGTTTCTGCTTCTTGAGAACTCGCACATCTTAATAGATTCATGTCTGGGGTTCTTTTACATAAGGCTTCCGCTCTTAGAAGGAAACCACTGACAAGTCGCCTAATAGACTTCTTTTGATCTCTATTGGCATGCAATAGATATTCTTTTTTTTAAATGTTTGATGTTGGGATACCATAGTTCACCATCTATCTCTCCTTCAATTGTATTACAATAACCATGCTCATCTCTAATTTGAATCTCTAAGGGATTGATATAAGTGTTGCCTAGGTATGGAAGCATTGAGGCTAGGGTGGCTAGAGCATTAACCAACTTATTATGGGACCTGGGAATATATCTGAACTCAATAGAGATAAACCTTTTGCTAAGGTTCTATAAACAATGCTTTTATGAAATGAGCTTAATGTCCCGAGTTTCCCGTTCTCCTTGAGCCTATCGAACAAGCGAGTCGGAGTCTCCCCAAACCACTAGCTTATGCATATTTAAATGTATTGCCATATTCAAACCCATGATACAAGCTCTGTATTTCGTTGTATTATTCGTACAAGAGATTAGAAGGCGTGCAGTGGCGAGATAATGGTGTCTGGTTGGTGAAATAAGGACTTCTTCAATTCCCACTCTATTGATGTTGACAGCTCCATCGAAATATAACTTCCATATCTGACTATTACCTAGCCCTTCTTCCTCTGTAATGTTAATATCTTAATGTGGGAAATGGGTGTCTAATGGCTCGTACTCATCATCAACTGGATTTTCTACTAAATGGTTAGCCAGTGCTTGTGCTTTCATGGCAGTGTGAGTGACATACATTATGTCAAACTCCGTAAGTAAGATATGCCACTTTTCTAGTCTACCTGTTGGCATAGGTTTTTGAAAAATATATTTCAAAGGGTCCATTTGAGACATGAGATAGGTTACGTAGGACAAAAGATAGTGCTTCAATTTTGGAGCCACCAAAGTTAAGGCATAACATGTTCTCTCTAAGAGAGTGTATTTCACCGCATTCTTTTTGAACATTTTGCTAAAATAATAAATGGCTTGCTCCTTTTTGCCTGTGGCATCATGCTATCCTAGAACACAACCAAAGGCATTATCCATCACCGAGAGATATAAGATTAAAGGCATGCCAGGCTCTAGAGGAACCAACACCAGAGGGTTCATTAGATATTCTTTGATTTTGTCAAAAGCTTCTTCGTACTTACTCGTCCATTTGACAGCGACATCCTTTTTCAACAACTTGAAGATTGGCTTACACATGATGGTAAGCTAGGCCATGAACCGACCGATATAATTCAGTCCCCTAGAAGACTCATGACTTCAGTCATATTCCTCGGAGGAGGTAATTCTTGAATAGAATTTATCTTTGTGGGATCCAGATCAATGCCTCTTCAACCAACTTTGAAACCCAAAAGCTTTCTTGAAGGCACTCCAAATGCGAATTTATGGATTGAGCTTAAGGTGCTACTTTCGTAATCTTTCGAAGAATTTCCTTAAGTCACGTACATGATCCATTTGTGTTCTAGATTTAGTGATGACATCATCAACATATACCTCAACTTAATTATGCATCATATCATGGAATATGGTGGTCATAGCTCTCATTTAAATGGCCCCGCATTTTTAAGACCAAATGGCATGACCCTATAACAGCAGGTCCCTCAGGGGGCAGTGAAAGCAGTGTTTTCTATGCCTTTTTCATCCATGGGGATTTGGTGATATCACGCATAACTGTCCACAAAAGATTGAATCCCATGTTTGACATAATTATCAACTATAATGTGAATGTCGGGTAATGCAAAGTTGTCTTTTGGGCTTTCTTTGTATAAATGCCTATAGTAAACACAAATACTAGTCTCGCCGTCTTGCTTTGGTGTTGAGACAACATTGGCCAACAATGTAGTGTACCGGACAACTCTAATAACATTTGCATCCAACTGTTTCATGATTTTTTCTTTAATTTTATAACTCACACCTGCCTTGAGCTTTCTTTCCTTCTGTTATATGGGTGAGAAATAAGGATATGTGGGAATTTTGTGAACTACCAAATCAACACTCAAACCCAGCATATCATTGTAGGACTAAGCAAAGACATCTCTATATTCAAATAGAACTTAAATTAGGTCATTTATAGTATTTTGTATGAAATGAATACTTATTTTTTTCTCTCAAGTTTCCTCTGGAGTTCCCGAATTGACTGCCTCAGTTTCGTTTAAATAGGACTTAGGCTTGTTCTCACATTGTTCCAATCCCTTTTATATTTCTTCATATGTTTCATCTTCATCATATTCTTCAAGATCTTGATTCATTGTTTCAAGATTAGACAATTTTTAAGGATCTAGACGTAAAATTCATATGCATGACATGTTATTAAAGTCAGTATTAATGTTACTGAACTGAAAATAAAAACAAAATTAGAAAAACGAGGAGACATGATAGATTTTTATTAGGGAAATTGAAACTACATCAAACTAGATTGAAATGATAAAAGGGTCAACATGGAAGAAGAACAACTTACAGATTTAGATTACAACTCTAAAAATAGTCCAAATGTTGGAAAAACTGCAAAATAAAGTACAAAAACTCTTTCTTGGTAGGGAGAAGAGTGACATTCCAATTGTTGAGTTGGACATTGGGGCCGATGAATTCCACATCTACGTGACTAGGGTCTTAGTCCATATGAGCCATGTTCACTTCATAAAATATCTCCTTAAGACCTGGACAGATTTCAACCATATCAGTTTGGACAAATGGGTTTGGACCCTCATCACATTTAATTTTACTAAAAGACTTGAACATATGAGCAATCAGACTTGGAAAACTCCAAGTCTTCTTTTTGTACTCCTTTACCTATTTTATGTCAACTTTAGTTGGTTTTAAACCCAACCCAAAAGTTTCTTGATTGCCTATTGGATTGATGGGATCTACCCTTCCTTGCAACGACAACCCCAGTTCTATTCTAGGCTCGTAACCATTCTGCAGCATTTGTGCCGCCATCATGAATGAAGTATAGAAAAGATGAGTTTTCGGTATAGGTTTCCCTTCCATAAGCTGATTGATTGCCACTATCTCGAGAGTCTAATAATTTAGGAATTCACATTCTTTTTTGGCCTTGGTGCATGGTGTGGAAAGATTTCAATATATCGAGAGGTCTTCTTCACCATGGACAATGATTTCTTATTTATCATGTTCAAATTTGACCATCTGATGCAAAGTAGATGGTACAACTTTGGCCATTTGGATCCATGGCCTTCCCAAGAGTAGGTTGTAAGAGGTTTCCATGTCTATTACTTGAAAAGTAATCCTAAACTCCACCGGCCCAATTCTCACGATCAAGTAAATTTCACCAACTATCTCATTTTGCTCCGTCAAATGCTCGTCACATGCATTGAAACTATGAATCTATCTATGTTAATCCACAAACTTTGTAAGGTGAAAAGAGGGAAAATATCGACACCTGATCCCCCATCAATAACGACTCTCTTAACATATTGTTCTTCACATTTTACAGTTAGATGTAGAGCTTTGTTGTGCCTAGACCCTTCCAAAGGCAATTCATCATCAATGAATGTGATTCTATTTACCTCAAATATCCTCCTGGATATCTTTTCCAAGTGACCTACCATGCTATTTTCGGATACGTGCGCCTTATTTAAGATTTTAATCAATACTTGGTAATGCTCTTGGAAATGTAAGGGTAATGATTGCAAGGTGATTTGGGAAGGGGGTTTCCTTAACTGATCTATAATAGAATAGTCTTGAGCCCTCATCATTTTTAAGAACTCCTCGGCCTCTTCTTCAATGATAGGCTTTTTCACCTGACTTTATTTGGCATTCTTGGCTCCTCTTAGTTCCTCTAGAGCATAACACCATCTGAAATAAGCCATGCCACCTACTTCAATAATCTCTTCGACGATCTCTTTCCCCTTGTATGTTATGATAGTTTTGTTATAGTTCCATGGGACAGTTTTCATGCTTATGATCGAGAGTGGTTTTGTAAATTTTATTACCACTATCTCTTCTATCCTTCTTAAATAATCTTGCCTTAGATAAGAACTTTGAAATCCTCTAGGAACATATCGTTTTGATCCATTCAATGGTACTCCTCCTATTATAGCTCTAGGAACGTATAATACTGGCTTTCTTAAGCCCCTAAGTGTTAAATTTGCACCCTTCACAATCAATGGTCCCTCTTGTACAGATTTTGAAACCATGCTTGACTCTTCCTTTGAGGGCATACTTTTAACTCCCTCTCTGTACATTGGTTCACATTCCATATGAGTGTTTATCATTCCAACAACATAATCATTGTTGTGAGTAGGAAGTGGATTGCTGGTGAGATTCGACGCTTTTTCATTATGTGTCACAATTACTTTATCATTGATTAGCTTTTCAATGGCCCTCTTTAAGGTCCACCAATTTTCCAAGATATGACCAAGAGTGTTGGAGTGATACTCACACAAAATAGTTGGGTCAAACCTTCTTATGATTGGATTGACAGATTGTAGAATGATAGGTTCAACCAACCTTAATTACATTAATTTCCGAAATAGGCTAGTATATGGTTCTCCAATTGGGGTGAAAGCCTCCTTTTGACACTGTTCAAATTGCATAATCTACCCTTGGACGTGGATTATAAGGTTCCTAGAAGCTCTGTTGTTGGAGACGAGAGCCTTATGGGGAAGGCGCCCGCCATTGTCGATATTGAGAAGGTCGGGCATATGCCTGGGTGTTGAAAACCGCATATTGGGGTGGATAATAGTGTTGAGGTGAAGCAGGTTACCCTTTTTGGACTTCCACATAAGGGTAGTTTGTCCCCATTTGTGTACCTTTTGTTCCCGATGCCATCATGGACCCTTTCTCCTTCTTCTTTAAGTTCTCAAAACCACCTGACCCACTTTGTGTTTCTTTTGAGGGGGCTTTCGTAGCTGCTTGACTCACATTATTCCCAAATTTATGCTATTCTCCACCATTTATCCAATTTTGATTGCTTCAGCAAAAGGCTTTCCCATTGCGGCAAATAAGTAATGAAAGTAGTCAGGTTTTTGAACCTGGAGAAAAACATCAATCTACTCCTGATCTTTCATTGGTGGCTTGGCTCTAGCTGTCTGTTCTCTCCATTTTATGGAATATTCCATGGAACTTTCAGTTGATTTCTTTTTCAAGTTAGCGAGGGAACTGCGGTCTGGGATAATGTTAATGTTATATTGAAATTGTCAGACAAAATCCTGATCCATGTAATCCCAAATATTTCAATGAGAAATATCTTGATCAATGAACCATTCTGAGGCCAAACCCGTTAGGCTCTCTCCAAAGTAGGCCATAAGGAGTTCTTCGTTTCCTCCCGCTCACCTTAGTTGATTACAGTACTTCTTTGAGAGAGCTATGGGGTCACTGTGGCCACTATACTTATCGAATTTTGCGAGTTTAAACCCAACAAGCAAGTGAACATCAAGGAACATACACAAGTCCTTGAATGAGACACTTTTATGTCCTCCTCATCTTTGCATGTTTTTTAAGTTCTGTTCCAGACTTCTCATCTTCTTAGCCTTTTCTTCGTGTTTCTCATTCTTCGTTGTTTTCTCAACTTCTATAGGGGAATTATACTGATGTTTTTGGTGATAAGCATCTGGAATTTTAATGGTTACTTCTGGGGCGTATCCTTGACCATGGTAGACCTTGGATGAAGGATCAATCATTGGATTTTGGGACCAATTTAGGCTGACGGACTGTATTGGTTTGTGCAGCTGGCATGAAAGTGGATTACTTATCATGGGCATATTCAAAGGGCGCATTGTGGAAGTCTTAGTAGCATATGGGCCAAATCCAGGAGGGTAAAGTGGATCACATGTCAGGGGTGGCATAGTCATATTTCGATTCTCATGGATTGAAGGTGGCGGGACTTGCCCACTGATCCAAGTTTAGTACATTAAACCCATTTGCTTCCTTAGCATCCTTACTTAGTTTACCGACACTGATCCTTGTTGGACTGTTGAATTTTGGACATCTTCATTGTCTGACTCTATTACGTCTTTTCGGGTCATCTTCTGTTTTCCCTTTGCCCTTGTGTTGTATGGATCAGATGCCAGTTCAACAGCAAATCAACCACCTTAAAGATTTCTCTTTTGAACAAAACAACACGTGTTAAGGTCTAGAACTTTGCAGATATCACTCATACATTATATATTATGCCCCCTAAATTATTTCTATTTCTATAGTGGATTTCAGAGGGTTTCTAGCTTCATCCAGCCTTTAGCTGAATTTGTTTTCTTTAAGGATATTTTGATCAAACCCATTGAGAGTTGCCTACGTTCATGTTGAACATGAATTAGATCATTACGTTGTTCATGGATTTTGTTTGGAAAAAAAAAAGAAAACACAATTTTAATTAACTAGAAAAAAACATCATTTCCATTCATCTTTGAAATACTCTGAATTCAGATAACCAAAAATAAAAGTAAGACTTGAAGTTTTGATTGACTTGACGAAACAAAAGAAAAAAAAGGGAAATAACAATAATGAAGATGTTTTCTGGGATTGTCTTGGATTTCAGTCACTTCTAAGGTTCGAATAGATTCTGAACAATGCTTTTGACAGGTGTGGTGCTAATTCATGTGCTTGCTGACCTAGGGTCTCATCTTCTTGATGGAGATAACTATCATATACATGAATTAGGTCCTCGGCAAGCTAAAGCACGCGTCCATAGGCCTCTTCCATGTTTCCTTGACAGTTCCACAACTAGTTTTGAGTTGTGTGGATCTCATGGTTCAAGTTATCCTCCTGTTCCTCGAGCTCTTCTACTTGGTCAAGAAGTGCATTCCTCTTTCCAATCCATTGGTTCCTCTCAGTCTCGACCTCCGCCTGGTAAACCATAAAATTCCTGCTAAATTTCTTTCTCGCTCCATGGAGGCTTTCAACTAAGCCTGCAACCTATACTGTCTGTACAATTAGGGCCTTTTCCTTTTTAAATTCTTCTTCTTGTTACTCCATGGTGCCTCTGGTAATGCCCAGATCCTTATGCAAAGACTGGATGGTGGCTTGGTGCTCCTTCTCTACCCTCTTTTGAATCAATCTTACTCGAGCTCCAATGTTGCCTCATGTTGTGCAAACTTTTCTCGAACATTCTTCAAGGCATTATTCAAGCTATCAAGAGTGGACAAATAATTCCTCTCAACTTCGAGGCGAGCTTGCTTTATTTTGACCTCAGTTTTGGCTTCATAATCTATGACTCCTCTTGTCAATCTTTCAAGCATGGCCTTGAGCGACGACTGCTCATAAAATCATATTAAGTATGAGTGGTCCACCTCACCGATGCTACGATCTGCTTCTCTATCTTTGGAGACCAAGAATACCCGTCCTCCAAAAATCTTGAAAATCTCTAGCTCCCCGAGAGGAATATTGGGACATAACTCATACATAAACTCTCGCATGTCTTCACATCGGGCAAGAAACTATCGTTGGCCCAATTGCCTCATGACCCTGAGTAGAGAAGACCACTATAAATGCCTCATAATTGTGCCTCTCTCAAGTCTGGCGACAACTCTTGTTACAAAGTTGTTTCCCATAGAACTCAAATCCATCTTGTCGACCATATCTTTTTAAGAGGAAATTCAAATGAACCCATGAAATGCACCGGTAGGGTACCATAGAAGTGGCCGGCACTAAGAGAATATAGATAGTCCCCAAGCGAACCACTTGGCCTCATCACATTCATTCATTCAACATAACTAACTAATATGTGGAAGACTAAAGAAAATAATAGGCAAGTCTGATGTCTCTAATAGTATATCAAATAAATAGGCTAGTAGAAAGGAAACTAGCTCAACAAGTCTCAACATCAATAACTCAACACTAGTCTATAAAGCCTCTATCACTATCAAATGGTGCTAATTACAGACCCATGGCTACCTTAAATAAAAAGTAAAGCTAACTCTAGTCTATCTCTAATAAGCTAGATGAAAATAACATAATGATCCTTCGAAGTAAAAGAGGCTCACCGACTCTACTAACTGCGATTAGATCCTCAACGATGTGTCTATTGACGATCTCTAGTACCTAGCTCTATATCATAAAATGATGTAGTCCAAAGGGGACATCAGTACGTAGAATGTACAAGTATGTAAAATGGCTAAATAAAATAGTTACATGTAGAATAATATAGAAATAAAATCAACTCAGAAGATACTCAATAAGAATGTCAAATGTAGATCTAAAGCAACAATAAAGAGTAGACAAGTGACCCATCAATACCAATCAAACCTCATCAATTAGCTCAACTGAAATCAACTCAGAGTACTATCAGTGTGGGGCTTGTTTGGGAGTTTCTCATATCCGACGAAAATCACTTATGAGCTAGTAATTGTAATCAATCATGCTGATATTGCCACAGTTGTTCTGTACTTGCCAGAAAAAAAAAACTAGAATCCATAGTGGATCTGGCCTCTAAAGTCCACTATTATCTCAGGGACATTAACTCACCATGAGGAAACATCTGCCTTAACGGTTCAATCCTCTCCTACACTTGGCGACGTAGTTAATGAGTGCGAGTTAGACTTATTCTTACTCATTTTGGTGCTCGATACTCCTCCCAAGACTGACTCTTCATCTCAATTAGTCTCATAGAGTCTCCTATCATCTCATTAACTCAAACTCAAAAGTCCTCTATTATTTTCAAGGATATTAACTCATCTTAATTAACTCAATTCTCATTTAAAAACTCAAGCACTCAGATTATCATTAAGAAGAAGTCGCTTAGACAAAACTCTAGAACTCAGTTATGAATACTCATGGGACCAAAACTCTATGAACTCATTATCATGCTCACATCACAATCACACTAAATATACTCAAGTCAAGGCTCTATACTCCATCTATAGGTTAATTCATGCATGCATTCACAAAACAACATATAGGGTTTATAAAAGTAACTTCATGTAAAAACATTAAATCAATAAATCAAGTTCATGATGATCATCAATACATGAAAATACATGTAATATATATGTAATTTGCAAGAAGATATTCAAGAAACATATATGTAGACTCATTACACTCTTAACTCCTCTATTACCATCACAGAGGGCAAATGCAAGGACATTTCCATGTTTTAGGTTACCCTTACATACCTGGGATGAAGATAGACAATTAATTTGGCACAAAGCCAACTTAAATTGCTCGACGCCTCGCTCTTCTCTCTTCTCTCTTCTCTCTTCTCTTTATCCCTAGGTCTTTTGTTAGAATGTTTTAAAAGGCTTAAGATGGGTGTTAAAACCCTTTTATACTCAAAATGAACCATTTGGATCATGTTTTATGTTTAGGAGGGGTTGGGGAAGGTCTGGAATGCCCCTCATGAAATTTGAAAAACAGTTCGTCTCGGTATAACCTAGTCCGCAACGCGGACTGGGTGGTTTTGAGATGATTTTCACCATAAATTCTCTGATCAAGTTTTCCAATCTCATAGAAAATATTTGGACCAAATCTAACTGTAAGTCAGCGTCAAGTGCGGGTTGCACACCTGACGCGCACTTCCACTAGAAATCGTTTTTGCATCGAAAATTACCTTTTGATCTGGTTGCTCTAAAAATCGATGGAGACTATTTTCCCACTCAATTTTTCATGCTCATCGCATTTCTGACCTTAGAGTTTCCATCAAAACGCGTTATGCACACATCTATCTTCTAGGGGTATTTTAATAATATTACTGGGTGTTACATTATCTCCCCCTTAGATTCATTCGTTCTCGGATGATGAGTTAAGGTGGACATCAAGGGATGAATACAATCAAGACTCCTCTCAATACTCACTCAATCAATTACACTCTCAACTCCTCATAAATCTCAATAATCTCTACTCAGACTCAGGAATAGATACATCAACTCAGTAATGGATACATCACAAAAGTCAAGGGTACGGACATTTCCTTCGGCATTCTTGTAATCAAGCACAAATGGAACATTAGAACTTAATCATTTTGAATTGTTTAAATGCCTCGACAATCAATCATCGAACTCGAGAAGGAAGTTATCAACTCTAATCGTGAATGGGGCCATCATGATCTACAAGACTCTATGGACACTCTCAAACTTAACTTCTCATCTCAATTGTGCTCTTTGTGTGGCGTTTCACTCCATCCATTTAAGCCTATTGCTCCGATTCAAATCTATGTCTAACCACATCTTTTCATTCCATTTCACACCTAACTCTAAGTCTCAAGGTGTTAGTACTAGGATGATCGTACTTACACCACTCTAACCTCTCGAAATATATGTCACATATCTCTTTAGTGACCTTTTCTTCGGGAATATTGCTCATTCTCATCACTTAAATACACTCACAAAATGGAAACCGCACATTCAATCCTATCACTCTAACCACTTCATGGCCTCTTTAAGGTCAATATCGCTAGAGGATCTTCAACCTACCATAGCACCTCTACACCTTCAATCGCCTGAACTCTTATCATGGAATTTTTTTACTTATCTATTAAACTCATCACAATCTCTCTTACTCCTCTTCCACGTATATAACCTTAAAAAGAAATGATGTCATATCATTATCAGGATAAAGAACACTCATTCTCTCTCTTCATATATTACTTGTCTACTATCATCAACAATTCTATCAAAGGAAACCAGGATCACTCAATGAGCTTGGAACAAAAGATCATTAGCACGATTCAATCGAGAAATCTTATCTGAGGATGTTCATAATGAAGTATGATCTTGTCATGACCTAGACCTAGGGCCTAGAAGTGACACGGTGAATGGGAACCCGAGAGTCGGTGGATGGTCACCTTACTTACAATCACACTATTAGAAGGATTTTCCATAATCATATCATGTCATAACCAATATAAATGAATAACCATATTTTACGACCCAATCTTTTTGGTAAGGGCTACTATTCCTATGTTGGCACATAGTTCAAGGAAAGGGAGAGGGCCCTTGGCGATAGCTCTAACGCCCCCAATCTATCGGTGCTAGGTCAAAAAATCCAACATTAATACTTATACATATACGTGCTTTCAAAAGATACAATATTCATTTCAAAACCGCGCAATGCACATTTAGGCTCAAATGCCAAATCATAAGTCATAATCATGATACTCATGCAAGGAATAGGCCATTAGCATATACAAGATGGAACAAGCACCCGAGATTCTCAAAGAGCCATAATCATAAGTCATGTATGTGATCACATTCTTTTCATAACCAATGTCTTACCAAAAATCATATCATAAAATATAATTGTGTTTAACACAGTTTATAATTTTCATAAAAACCAATGTTCATGAATGCAAATGCAATGCATGATGTCAGAATAGAATGGGTAACATAGATTCAAGTTAAAATCATCCATATAAAAATGAAATTGAGGAAATCCATAATTAAATCCACATGTAAATCGTAATATAGATCACCCATGCATAAATCAAGTTTAAAGGGGACATACATGTTCATAACTCAATGTAAATCATCATAATACTGATCAAAGTGAATTGAAATCGTAGGTAAAATACATCTCATACATCAACTGGATTTAATAAAATCAAATAATGAAAATCCATATTCAAAGTAACTAAAATTCATGAAATCAATTGAAAGGATTTTTTGGGTCTTCTTGGTTGAAAGGGACCAAGAATCAATCCTACATACCTTGATTAAGAAGATGAATGTGGGAAGAATTTATCTTGAATTTGAAATCCCAATTGAATCGTAGCTTGAATCTTGAAGATGAGACTTGGAGAGAATTTTGAGAGTCTAATTCTAGAAACTAAGTGTTAGTCTTGAATGAGGGTTTAGAATTAGTGTAGGAGAAATTTAGGAATATAGAGGGGGGTTAAAAAGGTCTTAAAAGCCTTGGGGATGGGTCAACATATAAAAAATACCTCAATAAAATGCCCCTTTAAAATTTAAAATTAACTTGACACGGATGGCTTAACGGTTCGTGAAGCTCTTCATGGTGTGTTAAGGCCTCCCGTCTAGCCCAAACAGATTCTACAAAAAATGGCATAACTTCTTGCTCCGAATTCGGCATAAGGTGAGACAAGATGCGTTAGAAAGATAATTCATAGAATTTGATAGATCGTGGACCACCAGTTCCTTTTGTGCTAAGCGATTTGACCATTTAAAGTCGACCCTTCTATCAGTACTTGTGAAAAACTCAGCCAATGGAATTCCTTTGACCTTGACTTGATGTAAGAGGCCTATGATGGCCTTAATCAACATAAATAAGCTTGAATTGAAGTCTTGAAAGTGACACTTAGCTTGAGCTTGAAGATCCCATACTTAGAATTTTCAATACGAAGGAAGTTCACACAGACGGTAAAATGGTCCGTGTGAGACTACATGAGTCATGTCAAGGACCGTGAAACGACACTTAGAAAAATTCTCAAATGCAAAGTTACGAGATGGTGATTACATACTTAGAAAAATTCACTTCATGAGCTATATGGTGGGCCACACGGCCTGTGGCACACCACACGGATCGTGTGGGTGGCTGTGTGACCACATTTGTCCTTGTTTCTTGGTTTTCCAGGTGCAAGGCCATCACATAGCTCTCCACACGGCCCGCGAAACACCATACAACCCGTGTGGGGTTCCGGTGTGACGCGCCTTAGCCCAAAACTCCCTGTCAAGTCACCATAATCAAAATTATGGCCTAGTACCCCTTCACTGAAGGCCACACGGTTCGTGTGACCTCACACGAACCATGTGGGCCTCCCATGAAGTGACGCTTGGTCAATTTTTCTCATAGGGTGACATTATAAAGTCCAATAAAGTCGTTCAAAAATCCAGGTCCTTACATATCTCCCTCTTCTGTCAAGACTCATTCTGAGTTCACGTGACTATACATAGTGTAAAACTCAAGTTACATCTCATTCAATATAGGATTGGAAACCTTACATCCATGAGGTAAGATCCAAATTGTTGAACAAAGTCATTACCTCTCATCCTTAAAACTCAACATGAACAAGAACCAACGTGTGGTGCATGGGACTAGGCCATGGGCATGGCAGCCATATACCATATGAAAATAGAGTAGTGCCTCAAGTGAAATAAAAGGAAAATATATTGTGGAAAAGAATTGATGTCTCATCTTGGTCAACCCATCACTATCAAAAACTGATTATCTACTTTAGTTCATCACCTCATCATCTTCCCCTTAGCTCAAGGTCATCTCTCTAAATTTGTGAGCAATTCCCTTTTTGTCAAAACATATGGAAACTAACTTATTACTTACCCAATAAACAATAACTCTCATTACAAGCCTCATGTCACGACCCAGTGTAGGGGCCTAGACGTGACACAACGATTGGGGACCCAAGAGCCCCCAAACAAGCCTCAAGTATCCATAACCACATCATCGGTTCAAGACTAGTATACAAACACATACGATTTTTAGCCAAGTTCAACTTCGGGAGTCGTATATATATATATATATATATAGAATGTGCAATTGATACATTAGTAATAATAGTGCACAATAATGCCTCTAATCAAAGGAACGGGGGCCAGGACAAGTTCCGGGCTCACCCTCAATAAAGAAAACATCCAAACAATGATAGAAAGAAAATAGTTGGCTCGCCCTCGGAAGACAGACTCACCACAAGAATTCCAAGAGTGAACTATTCTTCAAATGGCTGATATTCAAAGTGCTCGTTACCTACATGGTACAATTATATAGGCATAGAGTATGCATTAGTAAGTTGAATGTACTAAGTATACGGGCATGCAATGCATATGACTTACCAAACCTGCATTTCAGTGTTAGATGACAAAGGCACATAATATAGAAGAATTGTACATTCGATGAAATTTGTATACAAGATGCCATGAAATTTATGATGCATGAAATGCAATAAAATGCTCATATACACTGGGGGTGGACTATAACTGACAAATTGAATCTATGGGAGCTATTAAATGAATTAAACCGATTGAGACCTCCCACCGATAGGGAGAAGATTACTTGCCAAAGGTAATCTACAACACACTTTACGAAACAAACCATTTCGGAGGATGGTAACCTTCTTTACGTGAATCACCACTTCGAAACGATTTTTGAATAGTCATATCATATCAATAAAAAAATACAATTTCTTACGACCCAGTCACTTAGGTAATCGCATCCGTCCCAATGTTGGCACATAGTTTGAGGATAGGGAGAGGACCCTTAGGGATAACCCTTCGGTGCTAAGTCAAAATATCCCAAAAGAATACTTATACATATACGTGCTTTCAAGAGATATAATATTCATTTCGAATACGTTCAATGCACATTTAGGCTCAAAATCCAAAGCATAAATCAAAATCATGGTACTCATGCAAGGAATAGCTCATCTACCTATACAAGATGGTGCAAGCACCCAATATGCTCAAAGAGACAAAGCATAAGACATATATGTGATAACATTCTTGTCATAACCAATGCCTTATCAAAATCATATCAAAATCACTTCATAAAACATAATTGGGCTTAACCCACTTCATAATTTCCATGGAAAACCAATGCTCTTGAATGCAATGCAATGCATGATATGAGAGTGGCATGGGTATTGTAGAGTAAATCTAAAATCAGCTTTATATTATGAAATCTAGAAAATCCACATTAAAATCCATATGAAAATCATAGTGTAGATCACCTATGCACGAAACAATCCTTAAGGGGAAATGCGTGTTCATAGTTGCATAACCCAATATGATTCGTTATAATAGAGCTTACAATAACCTTAAATCATGAGTAATGTACAGCCCATGCATTAATCGAAGTTAATAAGAGCAAATAGTAAAACCCACATTTAAAGTGACTAAAATTCATGAAATAGCTTGAAAGGATTTTGGGTCTTCTTGGTTGAAAGGGGCCAAGAATCAATCCCACATACCAGACTTGAGGAGTAGAAATCAGACTTGAATTGACCCCAATTGGAACTTTAGCTTGAACCCTTGAGAGAGAAAAGTTGGAAGGAATAAGGAAGTGATCTTAAGAGGAGTAGAGTGATTTAGGTGAAAGAGTGAAGAGAGGAGGGGTTTTCAGGTGTTTTAAGGGTTTAGGATAGGTAAAAAGTCATAATTCATGTTTAAAACAAACCGAAATTTCATAAATGTCATAAATGAAATGGACCTGAATTTGGTTCGTCTAGGTCACACGGTTCGATAAACAGTCCATGTAGCATCACACGGACTGTGAACAGTATCGTGGCCGAGGACTTAGAATTCATAGAAGGAAGAGTTCACGCAACTAAGTGGTACCACACGGGCAACTTCACGGACCCTATGATGTCATATGGTCCGTGACATCATCCGTGTAATGGTACTTGAAATAAATTTTGCACGGGAAAGTTACGAGATGGTGATTTTGTACTTAGAAAAGTTTCCACCTAGTAAGCCACACGGAAGGCCACACGGACCATATGAATGCCCGTGTGCCTTCACTTGGCAAATTTTCTCCTTGTCCTATGTTTGCCCCAACCGTGAACTGGCCAAAGTGTCACTCCACTGGCGTCCACATAGACCGTGTGACTTCACACGGGCCGTGTAGGCTCCTCCGTGGAGTGATGTCTGGCAGTTTATTGGGGAAAAATCCCAGGACATCTTAGCGATGCCATTAGGAAATATTCGGGTCCTTACATCATCTCCCTGTTAGGAACATTCATCCCCGAATGTGCAAGAACCAGGCCTGAAAGGTGAAAACATGAGCAAGAAACACACCCAACAAGATATAATACATAATTCGTTACCAAAAATTTGTACCAAAAGCGTTATGCAAAATCATTGCTCATGACTATTAAATTCATTTCAAAATTGTATCCAAATCGCTCAAAACAATTATAAAAAAATCCTTTTGTGCTCATGAATGCATGTCATGTTATGAGACTCAAGAGGGAAAGAAATGGCAAGATTTGTCAAGGAAGAATCCTAGTACTTTAGGCCTGAGTAGACTGGAAAAGCTGAGGGTAGCGTTTCACCATGTCCAGCTCTGCCTCCCAAGTAGCACTCTCCACTTGTTGATTTTTCCGAAGTACCTTCACCGATGCCACATCCTTGTTATGAAGCTGCTTTACTTGTCTATCCAAGATCTCCACCGGCACTTCCTCATAAGACAAGTTTTCCTCAACTTCAATTCCTTCTAAAGGCAAAATGGTGCTAGCATAACCAATTAGCTTCCTCAACATAGACACATGAAAAACCGGATGGATAGCACTCAACTCCGGGGGACATCACCCTATAAGCCACACTTCCAATCCGCTCAACAATTTCATAGGGGCCAACATACCGGGGACTTAGCTTGCCCTTCTTACCAAAATGCGTCACACCCTTCGCAGGAGAAACCTTCACATACATCCAATCACTGACATGAAATTCAAGGTCCCTCCTCCTAACATTCGAATAGGACTTTTGACGACTTTGGGCCGCCTTCAATCTCCCCTTAATCACTTTTACCTTATCCATGGCCTCCATCACCAATCTGGGCCAACTAAAGCCATCTCCCCTAACTCAAACCACCCCAAAGGCGATCTACACCTTCTCCCATACAAAGCTTCAAATAGTGCCATACCAATGCTAGCATGGAAGCTATTATTATAAGCAAACTCAATAAGTGGAAGATGTTCATCCCAATTTCCCTTAACTTCCAACACACAAGCCCTCAACATATCCTCCAAGGTTTGAATAGTCCTTTTCGCTTGGCCATCGATTTGAGGATGGAAAGCGATGCTCAGTTTAATCTTGGTTCGAAGCCCCTTCTGAAATGACCTCAAAAGATGGGAAGTGAATTGGGTACCTCTATCAGATATAACGGACCTAGGTAGACCATGCAACCTCACCATCTATTAGATATACAACCTTGTGTAATCTTCGGCGCTGAAAGTAGTCTTAACTGGTAGAAAATGAGCTGACTTCGTCATCCGATCCTCGGCAACCCGAATAGAGTCAAATTGCCTTCAGGTTCGAGGAAACCCAACTACAAAGTCCACGTTCACATCTTCCCATTTCCATGTGGGAATCTCTATGTCCAGAGCCAAACCACCAGGCGTTTGGTTTTCTACCTTCACATGTTGACAACAATGGCATTCCGACATGAACCTAGCAATATCCTTCTTCATACATGCCACCAATACACTTCCTTCAAATCCCGATACATCTTGGTAGACCCCGGGTGAATAGTGTAATGATAGATATGAGCCTCACTCATAATCACCCTTCTAAGATCATCCACATCCGGAACACAAAGCCGGTCTTGGTACCGGAGTACACCATCTCCCCCTTGGGAGAACACCTCGATTTCCCTTGCATCAACTAACTTCCTCAATTCAAGTAATGATGGGTCTAGTAGATATTGCTTATCCCTTTCCTCATTCCCCACGGAAGAATTTTCCCCATTCTGAACCCAAACACTACCATCACTTGAATCAACTAACCTGATATCCAACCTAGCCAACCGGTGAACATCCCTTGATGATTCCTTCTTTCTTTCCCCAACATGCGCAACACTCCTCATAGAAAACCTACTAAGAGCGTCGGCCACAACATTAGCCTTTCCCGGATGATATAGAACACTCATGTCGTAATCCTTCAGAAGCTCCAACTACTTCCTTTGTATCACGTTGAGATCCCTCTGGGTGAAAAAATATTGCAAACTCTTGTGATGGGTGGACACATCAAGATAAATCCCATGCAAATAATGTCTCCCAATCTTCAAAGCAAAAACCACTGCTGCCAATTCAAGATAATGTGTAGGGTAGTTACGTTCATGCACCTTCAACTGCCTTGATGCATATGCTATAACCTTACCATTCTTCATAAGCACACAACCCAATCCGATCTGCGAGGCATCACAATACACCACAAATCTGTCTAAACCATTTGGTAGAGTCAAGTCGGGAGCCAACGTAAGTCGATCCTTCAAAGTTTTAAAACTCCTCTCGCATTCATCGGACCATACAAACTTAGCCTGTTTTGGGTCAACTTGGTCAATGGGGATGCAATAGATGAGAACCCTTCTACAAACCTTTTGAAATACTCGGCCAACCCAAGGAAACTGTGAATATTCGAAGGAGTCAATGGTCTAGGCCAATTCTTCACGACCTCGGTTTTCTTTGGATCCACCTTGATACCATTGGTGGACACCAAATGACCAAAGAAAGCCACTTCGCCCAACCAGAATTCACACATGCTAAACTTGACATACAATTTCTATTCCCTTAGAGTTTGGAGAACCATCCTCAAGTGATTCTCGTGCTGCTACTCACTTCGGGAGTAAATGAGAATATCATCGATGAAGACCACCACAAAGTTGTTTAGAAATGGCTTAAACACTCAGTTCATTATATCCATAAATACGCCAGAGCATTGGTTAGGCCAAATGACATCACCACAAATTTGAAATGCCCGTACCTTGTCCGAAAAGCTATTTTGGGAATATCACACTCCCGAACCTTCAATGATAATACCTGGAACAGAGATCAATCTTTAATAAATGAATGGCACCTTGAAGCTGATCAAACAAGTCATCAATTCTGGGCAACAGGTACATATTCTTAATAGTCACCTTATTCAGCTGCCGGTAGTCTATACACATCTAAAGAGACCCATCCTTCATCCTTACAAACAATACTGGAGCAGCCCACAACGATATACAAGGCTAAATGAAACCCTTCTCCAAAAGATCCTTTAACTACTCTTTTAATTTTTTCAATTCTGTCGGTGCCATACGATAAGGAGTAATAGGAATAGGCTGAGTATCAGGAACAAAATCTATGCCAAAGTCCACCTTTCTTTCCAGAGGGATGCTTGGTAAGTCATCGGGAAACTTATCCGAAAACTCATTCACCACAGGGACCAACTCAAGAGTGGGCACTTCGGACTCTACATCTTTGACCCTCATAACATGATAAATGCACCCTTAGAAATTATTTTCCGCGCCTTGAGGTAGGAAATAAACCGACCTTTAATAGAAGAGTCACCACCCTTCCATTCATGAACGGCCTCACCTAGAGTTTGGAACTTGACCTTTCGGGTTCTATAATCTATGGAAGCATGTGATGCATGCAGCCAATCCATCCCAAGAATTACATCAAAATCAAACATCTCAAGTTCAACAAGATCACAAGGAAATATTTTACGCAACACAGCAACAGGGCAACCCTGATAGACTCTATGAACAACAACGGATTCACCCACGGGGGTGTAGACTGAGAAAGGCTCCCTTAAAATCTAGGGACTCAAACCAAACTTAACAGCCAACAGCGGAGTTACAAAAGACAAATTTGCACCCCGATCAAGAAAAACATAAGCATCAAAATCAAAGACTTTTAACATACAAGTCACAACATCCGGAGCTTCCTCGACATCCTGGCAAGCATGGAGTGTGTAGAACCTATTCTTCCTTGGGGAGCTCTTTGTTGACCTTGCCCACCCTGGGCCACTTGACCCTGGCCTCTGCGGGCAAATCTGGGACAGTCCACAACCTTATGATTCTTATCACCACACCCATAACACAACCCCAGTTCCTTCCTACAAGCACCTGTGTGGTTCTTTAGATATTTCTCAGACTGAGGGAGTCCCTACCCACCACCAACCGGTGTTTTGGGGGGAGGCACTCTAGCACCCGAACCTTGTCCTCGATCTTGCTGGAAATAACTAAAATCGCCACCACCTCGAGAACCGGAGAATCTACCATCAAAATGGGTCCTCTTAGGATCATGCAGCCTCCCTTCCTTGAGTTTCTCCCCTTCAATTTGTTTAGCGTAGACCATGAGCCTGGAGATATCCATGTCCCGTATAAGCATGGTTGTATGACATTTCTTCACAAGCAAATCAAATACATCCAAAATAAACTTGTGCATTCTTGCACGGGGATCACCCACCAAGGGTGGAGCATATTTGGAAATCTTCGTGAACTTGAGGGCATAATCCCTCACACTCATACTCCCCTGCCTGCATTTGATAAACTCAATCATCCTGGCCTCTCTCAGCTCAAATGGGAAGAAGCGATCAAGGAAGGAAAGTTTGTACTCCTCCTAATTGACATCACCACCACAGACTCTTTTCGAAGACCACTGAGTGTACCACACTTGAGCCATGTCCTTCAGCTCGTAAGCAGCTAGCCCAACTTTTTCCTCAAAAGTAACGCCCATAATATTCAGTATCTTTGTGAGTTCATCAATGAACTCCTGAGAATCCTCATCAGCCTTCGACCCATAGAACTCCGAAGGATTCGCCCTAGAAGTAGGTGTAGGACCCTGTGGCAAGTTAGCTTGCCTTGCCTGAGTAGTCACCACCTAGGCAAGCATGGCAAAAGCAGTGCGGAATTCACCGTTAGAAATAGGCTCCTCTATAGGCCTGCGGAGAACCTGATCTTCGTCTACCAGAGCCGGTCTAGGTAGAGGGGGTCTTCCTCGAGGCATTTGCTGAAATGGATCAACGACATCGGTATGTAAGGGAATTACATACACTAGTCATAGCACGACACAAGACATGAAGAAGTGAGGCATTTCCTAGTACGTTTTTGTAGCCTCTCACTCATAGGTGTAGTGAACTTCACACCCATGAATAGGACTCTACTTAGCGCGGCATGTTGGACTCCAAGGAGCATTTATAAACCTAGGGCTCTAATACCATCTTTTGTCACAAATCGGGGTAGGGGCCTAGACGTGACACGGAGATTGGGGACTCAAGATCCCCCAAACAAGTCTCAAGTATCCATAACCACATCATCGGTTCAAGACTAGCATACAAACACATAGGACTTTTAGCCAAGTCCAAGTCCAGGAGTTGTATATATATAGAGAGAATGCAAAATTGATATATTAGTCATAATAGTACCCAACAACGCCTCTAATAAAAAGGATTTGGGGGCCAGGACAAGTTCCGGGCTCACCCTAAATAACGAGAACATCCAAACATCGATAGAAACAAAATAGCCGGCTCGCCCTCGGAAGACGAGACTCACCATAAGGATTCCAAGAGTAAACTATCCTTCAAATGGCTGATATTCAAAGTGCTCGATACCTACATGGTAAAATCATGTAGGCATAGAGTATGTGTTAGTACGTTTGGATGTACTAAGTATGTGGGCATGTAATGCATATGGCTTACCAAGCCTACATTTCAATGTTAGATGACAATGGCACACATTTTAGAAGAATTGTACATTCAATGGAAATTTGTACACAAGATGCCAAGAAATTTATGATGCATGAAATGCAATAATGCTCATATATACTTGGGATGGACTATAAACAAAAAATCAAATCCATGCGAGTTATTACATGAATTAAACCAATTGGCACCTCCCACCAGTAGGGAGAAGATTACTTGCCAAAAGTAATCTATATCACACCTTACGAACACACCAATTCGAAGGATGCTCACCTTCCTTACGGGAATCACCATTTTGGAAGGATTTTTGAATAGTCATATCATATCAATAAACAAATACTATTCCTTACGACCCAGTCATTTCAGTAATGGCTTCCGTCCCTATACTGGCACATAGTTCGATGAAAGGGAGAGGACTCTTGGGGATAGCCTAGATGCCCCCAATCCATCGGTGCTATGTCAAAACATCCCACGAGAATACTTATACATACGCGTGCTTTATAGAGATATAATATTCATTTCAAATCTGTTCAATGCACATTTAGGCTCAAAAGCCAAAGCATAAATCATAATCATGGTACACATGCAAGGAATAGCTCATCTACCTATACAAGATGGTGCAAGCACCCAATATGCTCAAAGAGACAAAGCATAAGACATATATGTGATAACATTCTTGTCATAACCAATGCCTTATCAAAATCATATCAAAATCACTTCATAAAACATAATTGGGCTTAACCCATTTCATAATTTCCATGAGAAACCAATGCTCTTGAATGCAATGCAATGCATGATGTGAGAGTTGCATGGGTAATGTAGAGTAAATCTAAAGTAAGCTTTATAGTATGAATCTAGAAAATCCACATTAAAATCCATATGAAAATCATAGTGTAGATCACCCATGCATGAAACAATCCTTAAGGGGACATGCATGTTCATAGTTGCATAACTCAATATGATTCGTTATAATAGAGCTTAAAATAACCTAAAATCATGAGCAATGTATAGCCCATGCATTGATCGAAGTGAATAAGAGCAAATAGTAAAACCCACATTTAAAGTGATTAAAATTCATGAAATAGCTTGAAAGGAATTTTGGGTCTTCTTGGTTGTAAGGGGCCAAGAATCAATCCCACATACCTGAATTGATGCGTAGAAATCAGACTTGAATTGATCCCAATTGGAACTCTAGCTTGAACCATTGAGAGAGAAAAGCTAGGAGGAATGGGGAAGTGATCTTAAGAGAGCTAGGATGATTTAGGTGAAAAAGTGAAGAGGGGAGGGGTTTTCAAATGGATTAAGGGTTTATAATAGGTAAAAAGTCATAATTCATGTTTAAAACAAACCAAATTTTCATAAATGCCACTAATGAAACGGACCTGAATTTGGTCTGTCTGGGTCACACGGTTCAATAAACGGTCCATGTAGCATTACACGGACCATGAACAGTGCCTTGGCCCAGGATTTAGAATTCGCAGAAGGAAGAATTCACAGAACTAAGTGGTACCACACGGGTGGCTTCATAGACCATCTAATTTCACATTGTCCATGCCATCGTCTGTGTAAAGGCACTTGAAATAAATTTTGCACGGCAAAGTTACGAGATAGTGATTTTGTACTTAGAAAGTTTTCCACTTAGTAAGCCACACGGAGCGCCACACGGACCGTGTGGTGTCACACGGACCGTGTGAATACCCGTGTGCCTTTACTTGGAAAATTTGCTCCTTTTCCTATGTTCGCCCCAATTGTGAACTGATGAAAGTGTCACTCCACGGGCGGCCACACAAACCGTGTGTCTTCACACGCACCATGTAGGCTCCTCCATGGAGTGATGCCTGGCAGTTTACAGGGGGAAAATCCCAGGATATCTAGGCGATGCCATTAGGAAAGATCTGGGTCCTTACACCTCAATCGACCATTATACTCAATATCCCACCACTTTATTTCCATCATCATCATTCTAGCTCTAGGACGATAGTGCTACTTATAGCTTACAAGACTTAACGTTATACTATTAGGTGGCAACATTAAACTCTTTAGAGACATAAGTTTCTCTCTCATGGATAACATCAAAGATTAATAAAGATTCGAATCATACCCATCAAAACATCTCGAGAGACATTTGGAGAATCTTCCTGATCTGGATGACTACCCACGGCATACAAATGGTTTGTTTCTCCGCTTGCGCCTGACATAGTACTCTTATGTTTTCTTCTAGCTGGCGGGACTGTTGTAGAGGATTAAACCCTATCAGCCCACTTTGGACTATCTCTCTAAAAGTGACCCAATTGGCCACACTTAAATCATACATCACTTCCCTCACGACACTTACCCTAGTGTAATTTTCCACACTTACCACATAGTGGCTTGCCCTTTGAACATTGAGCTACACTAGCCTGAGACTGAGATCCCTGAGTTCTAAAATTTCAAAACCTCTATTCATTTCTATTTCTAGGTACAGGTGCACTGGTAGATGATGGTGTTGGCCTTGATTGGAACATGTTACCATTCCCATTCTCTCTCTTCCCAACC
This sequence comes from Solanum rostratum, assembly GCA_029948455.1. Lineage (NCBI taxonomy): Eukaryota > Viridiplantae > Streptophyta > Magnoliopsida > Solanales > Solanaceae > Solanum > Solanum rostratum. Next base: position 30,539,320 of record CM057054.1, on the reverse strand, counting down.
TCATGGCTGGATGTTCTAGCCCTCTTATTTCTGTGCTCTTTCCTATCCCGCTGACTTTTCTCGACAGCTTGTTGCACGTAGGGGATCAACCTTCCAATATCCATATAACTCACAAGCATAGCTCCCCTCCCATTTTTCTTTGGTCCCTTGTTCAACCCTTCAACATACAAACCCATTCTCCCTCTCATATCTGCAACCATATCCGGAGCATAGCGAAATAGCTGGGTGAACTTGAGCCCATACTCCTTCAAAGTCATAGAGCCCTATTTTAGATTTAAGAACTCTCTTACCTTGGCCTCCCTTAGTTCTCTTGGAAAGAAATGCCCCAAGAAGGTCTCCTCGAGCACATCCCAAATCAACAATGGGGCTTTCTCTCCTCTATCCTTCTTCCATTGGTCAAACTATAGCCTGGCCACATCCTTGAGTTGGTAGGCATACAGTTCAACCCTCTCAACATTAGTGATGAGTCGTAAAAATACGACTCTTGTGACACTTTGAATATAGAATTCTTCCACATTCTTAAGCAAATATGCAAGTTCGATATGTGTTGTTTTAGAATTTTTCAAGGAAATGGTGAAGGTATGGAACAACGGATGAATTGCAAGAAAAAGAGTGAAAACGAGCTGAAAGAGTGGCATACAGAGACCCTCACGGGTCATGTAGCATCACATGGACCATGTAAGGGTACGTAAAGTGGCTCCCAATGAAAGAAGTTGTGAATTAAACCAGGTGAAGGACCACGGGGGACTTCACGGGCCGTGTCACGTTACACGGGTGGTGCACCCCGACGTGACCTTACACTTGGCGTGAAAGAGCAATGGAGCTGGAACAAAGCCTAAGGAAAAACTCACAAGGCCTTACACGGACCGTGGAAACTGACACAGGTCGTGTCATCTGCCGTGAGTTGGTGTGAAATGGAAGGATGGGAAATCAATACTCTGGGCCAAATAGAGCTTACCTACAGCACCTGGCTATCGTAAAGCCAAAGACGCCCCAAGATAAGGTACAATTGTTGGAAAGGCAGAGCCAATTCCAATAGACTTATTGGAGGGTCCCATTGGCGTGCATCCAATAGGAATTGAACCTACGAATTCGCCACTTATGAATTGGGTGCTTTAACTATTCAGCCATAGATGCTTAGCGAGGATCCTCGTACATGTTTGATCAAAAGTGATTAGAAAAGAAGCAGTCGAGAAGGAATGAGTGGTAACTATGTTGATTGAGTGCAATTTATAAATTAGGAAAGATTAGACAGAATCCTACCAATCTATATCAAAGGTTCCAACAGTGAAAGGTTGCTCCTTTTGGCGGGTTGCTTAGGTCCATGTCCAAATCTCTGCTTAGGAAAGAATTCCAAGTTGACTTTTTGCGAAAGAGAAAATGGCTTTCTGTTAGAGAGTGATCGAAAGAAATTTTTAGATCACCGTTGAAAATAACCAAAATTGTACAAGTGAAGAAAGACGGGACCCGTCATGGACCGTGTGATCAACCACGGACTGTGGCATGGACCTTGCAGATGGAGGATCAAAAAGGTTGCTGAGAATATGCTAAGGAAAGCTTCACGGGCCGTTTCATGGTCCGTGAACCTCTACACGAGTCGTGCCTGGACGCATGAGATGCAAGAGTAGTGAAGAAGTATTGAACCCTAGGAGTCAGAGAACAAGTAGAGAACGTTATTGTGCTATTAGTTACATTGAATTCTTGCGTCTCGATCATCTCTTTGGCGATTGTAACATGTGGATTCATCATTATATCAATAGTAAGTCATTTATCATGATTCCTTTATATTATTGTTGGCGAATGGTATTGAATATGCTAGGCTAGACCCAAAACTAGGTTTGTAGGAACCATGACAATTCAATAAGATAACACAATCTAGGGGTGAACTCGTGGAATTGATCATCACATGCATTGTAGCATTCTTTTCTTTAACTTCTCCCTAATGAGTCGACGTGTTAGGGTAAGCCCATATTTGTTACATGCCCGGGAGAGGTGTAGTAATTAGGAAAAGAATTCTACAATGGAAATTCAGGGTTTTTAACCTAGTCTATGTACTTGAGACCAAAAGGTTGATGAGTGAAATATATCTAGGAAGGACCGAAAGGTGAACTAGGCATTATCTAACTTGTTTGATCTTGTATGCGCAGTCATGAATGAGTTTACCGTAACCATTTGGTTATCGTATTAAACGTTATGGGGAACACAACCCTAGCTTCTTATTACTTGTTTGAAATATAGTATCAACATACTCATTAGTTACTTTACAATAGGAATTTAATTGAAACATCGTAACCCCTCATTTACTTCATACAACTTTATTTTGGGAATAGAATTTAGATCTGAAAAAGGGTGCTAATAGAATAAGTCTCACGCATTCCCTATGGGATCGACCTCAACTCTTGTTGAGTTATATATTTGATCAAAGAGCTTTTTACTATACCTTTTGGAGTGAAAATTTGGGCGTATCAAATTTTAGCGTTGTTGCCGGGGATTACGGCGAAAAAATAGTCTATTAGTTGCTACTTTCAGTGTGTAATTCTAGTCCCTAATTTTACTTTTATTTCTTGTTTTTGCTTATTGTAGGGAACCAGCGTTGTATGACAAACACCCGAAGTAAGGGTGAAGCACTTATTCCCTATGACCCTTAACTCATCAAGTCAATTTGCAGAATGAACGCCCAGGACCGCGAAGCAACAAGGCAGAGGGAGTTAGCAGTAAATCCTACTGACAGAGGATACGATGGGTTGGGTGAGGATGACCTCACCAGTAATGTGGTACCACCAGCGGCACCTCTTTGACAAGTGCCACTTGTACCACCACAGCGGTACCAAATCCCTCTGAGGCCTTAAGGTCCCTAGTACCCCCGAGTAGTGAATGATGATGATGAGGGTGCTGGGACCACTGGGGTGATAGTGCTGCTACCTCTGCCTGTTGATCTAAAGTTTACTGTTACTAGCACGATGCTGCAAATGTTGCAGTGGAAAGGCCTTTTTAGTAGAGCCATTACTGAGGATGCAAATCAGCATCTGACAAATTTCTTGGCAACATGCCAATTGTCTGAGATCCCAGGAGTAAGTCAACAAGAGCTAGGTTGAGATTATTCCCATTGTCTCTTTCAGGTGAGGCGGTAAAGTGACTGAATGAGCTCCCCCATGGTTCCATCCGTACTTGGGGAGAATCAAAAGAAGCTTTCTTAGAGAGGTTTTTCCTTGCTTCAAGGCAACTAAAGATCAAAGACGAGATTGGATCTCACAAGCAACTGCAAAATAAAGCATTATACCAATCTTGGAAGAGATTCAGACAGAAACTCAAGCAGTTCCCCAACCATCATCTCACAGATGAGCACTTGAAGGCAGTCTTCTACAGGTCCTACAACGTTGTGACTAAGCCTATCATTGATGCAGCATATGGAGGGTCGTACATTTCTAGAATGTTTCCTGACATCGTGGTGATCTTGGATCAAGTAGCTAAGAATAACAGGGCATGGTACACCAGAGATGGATACTGCTCTGGGATGGTCTTAAAGATGAGTGCAAAACAATGAAAAAAGGAGGAAGAGCGGGATCAAGACATGGCCCGTATGAGGACCCAGATAGACTTGCTATCGAAGAGGCTACTTGGTGGAGACATGGAGAAGGTGAAAGCTATGGACACACTCCCTAGGTATGAGGATCAAGGCTACAATTATGATGAAGAATCTCACTTCTTCGGTTGTCAAGGGGGTTACCAGGCATTCAACTCCAGTAACCAAGGTTGGCACTATAGTCGTGATAACTACCAAGGGAATTGGTAGAATAGAGATGGCTATAGAAATCGGGAGTGCCAAAATGAGGGTGGCGGAAACTCGAGACTAGAGGAGATGATGACAAAGGTTCTTGACATGGTGGAGTCTAACGAGGCAGGAGTGCGAGATGTGAAAGGAGAAATGTCTAATGTGCGAAAACTGGTAGACTCGCATTCCACCTTGATCAAGAAACTAGAGCAACATTCAGCTTCAGTGAATCAAAGGAAGGCTGGGTCACTTCCTAGTGATACTGTGCAGAAACCAAAAAATGATGGACACTGCATGGCGGTCACCATGAGAAGCGGTAAGTTACTTTCTAACCCAGTTGTTGCCAGTTGTGCAGGTCATGATAAAGCTAATGGCAAGATACCTAGCCCCGTAGAGGTGCACGATGATGACGGGGATGACGAGATTGATGCAGCACCATCTAAGCTAGAGGTTGCTAAAAAGGCAATAGATTTAGACCAACCCACTACTCCGTGCCGACCAGCCATCTTGAAGCCACCATCGCCATTACCACAAAGGTTGAAAAAGAAGGATGAAGATGGCAAGTTTCAGAAATTCTTGTCTATGTTGAAGGAGCTATCTGTGAACATTCCTCTAGTGGAAGAACTTGAGCAGATACCAGGCTACGCTAAGTTTATGAAAGACTTAGTCACCAAGAAAAGGACAACTACGATTGAGCCGGCAAACAATCTTCATCACTGTAGTGCCATTGTTATAAGGTCCCTGGTCAAGAAGAAGGGCGATTCGAGGGCTTTCACTATCCCATGCACTATCGGAGCCTATGATTTTGCACGGGCCCTCTGTGACCTAGGTGCCAGAATAAACTTAATGCCACTAACAGTGTATCAATAGTTGGACTTCGGAGCCCCCATACCCACTACCATGCGGCTACTAATGGCAGACAAGTTAGTGAAGAGGCCCGTGGGGATGTTGTGCGACGTGTTGGTCCATGTTGGCAGGTTCATCTTCCCTACAGACTTTTTCATCCTGGACTGTAAAGTGGATTTCGAGGTTCCCATCATCCTCGGGAGATCATTTTTGGCAACTAGCAGGGCACTAGTAGATGTAGAGCGTGGAGAACTTACCTTTCGATTGAACGCTGAGGAGGTAAAATTTAGTGTGTGTGCTGCCATGAAGTGACCTAAACAGTTAACCATGATGTATGTCATAGATGTAGAGGATGACTATTTCTTTGAGATCCCACTCCAGGAAAAGATGATCGTGGACACGCTGGCTGCAGTACTGATGAACTTCCCAGAAGATGGTGTCAATGGGTACAATGACACTGTGTATGCATTATAAGGCATGGGAACCAGACCATTTGTCCCCCGGAAGCTAGACTTGGACCTGCAAAATAGGCCGATGCCACCGGCCAAACCGTCAATGGAGGAGCCTTCTACTGTGGAGCTCAAGCAGCTGCCCCAGGATTTAAGGTATGTGTTCTTGGGCAGTAATAACACTCTTCCTGTGATTAGGGCCACAGATCTTCAGGAAAACCAAGTGAAGGCATTGACTGGGACCTCTAAAAGTTCAAAAGAGCTATTGGTTGGACCATTGCAAACAATATTGGGATTCCTCTTGGGATATGCACACACAAGACCAAGTTGGAGGATAACTGTGTGCCCAGTATTGAGCATCATCGAAGGCTCAATCCACCCATGCAAGAGGTGGTAAAAAGGAGATTATCAAGTGGTTTGATGCTGGGGTGGTATACCGTATCTCTGACAGCAGATGAATTAGTCCAGTGCAACCCAAAAAAGGGGGCATAAAAAAATTCTGGTAGCCAATGAGAAGAATGAACTTGTCCCTTTGCGACCTTTCACGAGGTGGCGAGTGTATAAGAACTACCGGAAGCTGAATAGATGGACATTGAAGGATCCCTTTCCCATGACCTTCATGGACCAGAAGTTTGATAGGTTGGCAAGTAGAGGGTGGTATTGCTTCTTGGATGGGTATTCGGGTTACAACCAAATATTCATAGCCCCTAGGACATGAGAAGACTACGTTCACTTGCCCTTATGGGACGTTTGTTTTCAGGCGGATGCCATTCGGGCTCTGTAATGCCCCAGCCACTTTCTAGCGTTGTATGATGTCAATCTTTTCTAACATGGTTGAAGACACCCTCGAGGTATTTATGGATGACTTCTCTGTGGTGGGTGACTCTTTTGATGACTGTTTGTTGAATCTTAGTAGGGCATTACAACGCTGTGAGGAGGCCAACTTGGTGTTAAACTGAGAGAAATTCTATTTCATGGTCAAGGAGGGGATAGTCCTTGGCCACAAGTTTTAGATAAGGGCATTGAGGTTGATAAGGCAAAAATTGAGGTTATCGAGGAGTTGCCACCCCCCATATCAGTGAAGGGGGTCCAAAGTTTTCTTGGGCATACAGTCTTCTACCGCTATTTTATAAAAGATTTCTCCAAGATTGCACATCCACTATGTAAACTATTGGAGAAAGATGCTATGTTTCAGTTTGATGATGCTTGTCGGCATGCCTTCGAGACTCTAAAGCAAAAGTAGAATTCTACGCCTGTGGTAGTTGCACCTGACTGGGGTTCCCCTTTTGAGGTGATGTGTGATGCAAGCAAAATTACTGTAGGTGTTGTCCTGGGGCAAAAGCACAACAAGATCTTTCATCCTATCTAATATGCTAGCGAGACCTTTAATGACGCTCAAAGAAATTATACTGTGACTGAGCAGGAGTTGGTGGCTGAGTGTTCGCGTTTGACAAGTTCCGGGCCTACCTATTGGGCATGAAGGTGATTGTGCACACAGACCATGCAGCACTAAGATATCTCATGACAAAGAAAGATGCTAAGCCGAGACTAATCAGATTGGTACTCTTGCTACAAGAGTTCCAATTTGAGGTGCACAACCGAAAAGGCATGGAAAACCAGGTGGCAAACCACCTGCCAAGGTTAGAAGATGAGACAAGAGCTGAAAATTAGTTGAGCATCGATGATTCTTTTCCCGAGGAGCAGGCATTGGTAGCTTTTGTTGACTTAGTCCCTTGGTTTGTTGATTTTGCTAACTTTCTGGAGAGTGATATTATACTTGAAGGCCTTAACCCTCACCAGAGAAAAATGCTTCTTCATGATGTTCGCAGGTACTTTTGGGATGACTCATACTTGTTTAGAACATACGGAGATGGGGTCATTAGGCGATATATACCGGAAAAGCGAAGATGTTGAGTATCACGGAAGCCTGTCACTTTTCCCTAGTGGGGGGCCATCATGGTGGTGCTAGGACCGCGAAAATGATCTTGCAATGTGGATACTATTGGCCCACCATCTACAAAGATGCCCATGACATGGTGCGAGGTTGTGATTAGTGTCAGCGCCAAGGCAACATCTAAAGGCGCCAAGAGCTACCCATGACTCCTACCCTTGAAATAGAATTGTTTGATGTATGGGGCATTGATTTTATGGATTCATTTGTAAGCTCCTATGGCATGAAGTACATCTTAATGGCGGTGGACTATGTCTCCAAATGGGGGGAGGCAATAGTATTGCCAAACAATGAAAGTAAGAGTGTGCTACAATTCTGAGGCGGAACATTTTCTCTAGTTTTGGGACACCCAGAACTATCATTAGTGATGGGGGCTCCCACTTCTATAACAAATACTTCCGTGTTGTACTAGCTAAGTACAAGGTGGCAACACCTTATCATCCGCAGATGAGTGGGCATGTTGAAGTGTCAAATAGGGAGATCAAGGAGATCCTAACCAAGTCTGTGAATGCCACAAGAATGGATTGGGCTCGGAAACTAGAAGATGCACCATGGGCCTTCAGGACTGCCTACAAAACCCCAATTGGTATGTCTCACTATCAATTGGTGTTTGGTAAAGCCTTCCATCTACCGGTGGAATTGGAGCACAAGGCGCTCTAGGCTCTAAAAGCCCTAACATGAAGTGAGATGAGGCAGCCAATGCGAGGCTTGATCAACTCAAAGAATTGGATGAATTTCGCCTCCAGGCTTATGAAAGTGCAGCACTGTACAAACACAGGATGAAGTCCCATCACGACAAGCATATTGCACCAAGAAGTTTCGGTGTTGGTGACAAGGTTTTGCTGTACAACTCAAGGTTGAGGTTGTTTCCAAGTAAGCTAAAATCTAGGTGGTTTGGCCCGTACAAGATTGCTCAGGTATTCCCACATGGTGCAGTCGAGTTGGAAACTGACAAAGGGAATCGTTTCAAAGTTAATGGGCAACGAGTGAAGAAGTATTTGGGTACTACAGATGAAACCTCAGTGATTGAGGGCAACGAGTGAAGAAGTATTTGGGTACTGCAGATGAAACCTCAGTGATTGCGGTCTTACACCTTGATGAAGTCTAAATAGTCAACACAACTGCATCGAGCCATGACGTTAAACCAAGCGCTCAATGGGAGGCAACCCATCAAAAAATGTGTATTTTATGTCATGCAGTTCATTTTTTTTATTTTTGGTTCCAGGGACATATAAGCACTATGGTGAGAAGCGTGAGCATACGCGTTGTTGAAGGTGTGACACTAAAACACAGGGGTCCAAACTGGCAAAGGAGAGCCACACGTGCGTCTACACGGCCCATGTAAAACAAGATGGACCGTGCCACGGACCGTGTGGAGCGTGGGCCAAGAAAGCTCTAAACACTATTCTAAGACTGGGCACACAAACATCTTAGACGGACCGTGGAATGTTCCACGGCTCATATCGTTACTTGTGGGGATGCTGGTGCCATGTATAATTTTTAAATACGAAGTCTAGGCACACGGGTAGTCTTCACGGATTATTCACATTATACGGCCCGTTTGATCACCCGTAGAGGTGAAACATCAGGTAGGGTATTTATACCCTCTTTCCCCATTTTCACTTTTGTCTTTTACTCTTACCCTCACACCTCTCACGCCTGATTTTTCTTTCCCACACCCACACAAAATTTTTCCATCTCTTGTGTAACGATTTGTAAAGCACTTTCATAATCCGTAGCACTTCCCTTGGGCGATTTTCTATTGTTCTAACACCAAGCCTCTCTTCAAGTAAGTTTTCTAGTATTTTTCTTTTAGCTTAGATTTTTTTTATTAGTCCTTATTGCATGTGCGAATCCATGCCTAAATATGATTCTTTGCATTGTTTAGAAGACACTACGGTGTAAGTTGTACGTGGATTTTTTGTGGGGCTAGCTCAAAAACCATTGTTGAACCTTGTATACTTGAACATAGAAATTTTGCGATTTAGGGGTCCTATAGTTGAATAATGATGTTTTTGTGTTCTTTAAGTAAGTATGTGGTCAGATCTTGTATTCTATAATGTCGATTTGAAGGAATGAGTGTGGTGTCATATGTGTTGGGATGACTGGGGATGACGGGGCTCTTCACGGAGCATTGCAGGTCCGTGTCATGTTACATGGTCGTGACGTCGACCTTGTCGAATCTCTTGATTTCCAAGGTACTGAGTACATCTTACGAGCATTGTCACGGACTGTGTCATGCTACACAGCCCATGTAAGTGGCCCATGTAAGGTCACTTGCTAATCCAACTACTCTACACGGGTCCTGCCACGGACCATGCCATGCTACACGGACCGTGTATGGCCCTCCGTCCGTATTACCTCTGTACGTGATGAGTTGTTACATTTATGAATACTAGTTACCACATGTGTCTCACTGCAAAATTCCCTATGATAGACCGGTTGATGCCACTCTTAAGAGTTTTTATCCCTTTCATAGCACAGGGAAAGTCTGAGTACCCGTTAGTATGTCGCCCTGCTTATTCCGGCATGACTAACTGTTTTATTCTTCGTGGCATTTGCAGGTACCATGGATCCTCACCTAAGGTCAAGCCAACATAGGGACGAGCCTGTGTCGCGTCTCCACGATTCTCCCATTGTATCTTCTAGTAAGCACCAGGAGAGTGAATCAGGCGATGACTTCTCAGGAGGGTCCGAAGTACATTTTACTGGCAATGTCTCCCCTCACTCCCCTCGCACTACAAGAGCTCGTGCAATCGGGCCAACCTATAGCCCCCCAGTCTGAGGAGGCGGTTCTTGAGGTGGGAGGTAAGGGGGAAGATGATGTCCAGGAGCAAGATAAAAATGCACGCATCCGGGAGATCGTCGAGCACAACACAGAGATACGGATGATGTCTTAGTCCTCTGAGGCAGTGATGACGAAACCATACACTATGCGATTTCTCAAACATCAAACCTTGAAACTACTAGGTGGCTTCTTGTGTTTTCGCACGGACAATGGACAGTCCCTGGTGAAAAGGAGATATATGTGAATGGAATAACTAAAGGTCTTGGGGGATACCAGCAGCAGGCCATCATCCTTGAGATGCGGGTCCTCATAGATCAACTTGATGGGGTCCCGAAGACCAGGAATGTATTTGAATCTTACTAGTTTGGGTGGATGGCGCAACCGCCCGGCTATTAAGGGCCCGAGCTAATTGCTGAATTATATTCCCGCTATGCTGCCAGCCTATTAGACTTCATTCAGGGAAACTAGTCCAAGAGAGGGAAGAAGAAGCTCGCCTATAAATTGTCCCTGCGGGAGCATGTTGTGGTTTGTGGGGAACGGGTTGATATTTTTGAGACCACCATCAACAGGTTTCTATTTGGTGTAGACTATCGAGCCCCTTCGAATGGCTTATTTATCTCCAGGCAAGTAAAGATCACAGATGAAGGTCGAATGTCAGATCCAACTTCACGGGCCTCACTACTAAAATGGATTGCTGAGCAGATTGCTATACAAAGGGCTGACGCAGCATGGGTTTCAAACCCCAGAATCCCTATTACTAAGGTGTCTCTCACATTTTCTATGAAATTTTGGTGGTCGGTGGTGCAGGCCCGGCTAAGACCCACAGCTAATGACAACATGCTCCAACCTTCCCATGCTTCGTTGGTAGTGTACTTGATTGTGTAGTATGGGATTAATGTGGGTCGGGTCATTGCTATTGAAATGTGGGATTGGGCCTTGTCAGACAGAGTAGGTATGTCCTTTCCATGCCTGATCTGGGTGCTTTGAAAGCAGGCCCGTGTCCCTACCACACATTTCCTGGACTAGAAGATAGCTCCTAAGGGCGTGGTCAACATTGCCATGATTAAAGATGTTCATAACCCGCTGATGCGCTTGTAAAGCACGCAGGTTGTGGGTGCTTGTGATGTTTCCATAGGTGGCCCCACAGCAGCCCTTATCGGTTGAGGATCACACCACTGCCCCACAGTTAGGTGAGGCTTCTGAGCAGCCCAAGGGCAGTGGTGCAGCTCCTCTGATGTGACAAGGGTATGCATATGTCCCTAATTAGTTCCTAGCAAGAGTGGTAACCAACTAGCGGCAAACACGTGCAATTGTTGACCAAATAGTCGCACGGATACCTCAGGTGGTGCAGTCTCACATCCAACAGGCGGAGGATCGTGTCCGAGCGGAATTACTAGGTCAAATCAGCAACTTACAAGTTCAGGTCAACACTTTGGAGGGATACTTCCATGATATGTTTGGGAGTATTTCCAGCGATGAAATGTCCAAACTGGTGCAGATAGTGAATGACATGAAGGCTCAAATTGCCCAGCTGACCACCTAGTATAATTCCACGGTGCCAGCTCCGCCTACAGAGTCATTGATGTCACTTTTCAATGCCCCGATGGCTCTGATTTTAGATGATAGATCGGGCATTCCGCCCGTGCCAGCTGATGCCCTGGTACCACCCACTAAAGCATCCAGACGAAAGGACAAAGGTAAGCGACGCAGCCATCGAGGCAGCCCTCCACAATGTGAAAAAGAGAAGAGGTTGTGCAAGGCCATGAGAGCCCAATGTCGCGCAGCTGCAGAGAAAGAGGAGAGAGCGGCTAGCAATGCGAGGGAGCTAAGACATGAGCCTCCGGGTGCACCGTCAAACCGGGTGGGACTTTTGACGACAAGGACCCTGCCGGTGGGTCTAACCACGACAGCCCGACTGACGCCTAGGGCATCCCAGATATGTTCTATTCCAATTCTATGCTTTATTTTTAGTTATGGTGTGATGAGGGCATTGCACCATCTTTTTTAAGGGGTGGGGCATCTTGCCACTTTAGAGTTTTTCTTGCCAGATTTCTTTTATCTCAAATGTATTATCTAGTAGAACTGGCATGTTTAGGCCGTGATGTTTTTATAAATATATGTGCTTATATTTGTTTAGGGTATCCCATATTTTGAGTTGAGTATTTAAAATGTTGCAAAAAATTTGTATGTGCATGCATCCCATCCTAACGAACTGTTATGCATTTTGGAAAGCATGTATGCATTGTATAGTTGGCTTATTGATAAATGAAGTATGACTAGATTGATTAGAACTAATTAGTGTAAGAGATGTGTCGTATGTGTGTGAGTATATTTGTTTAAAAGCAGGGGGTGCACTCGTACGCTACAAATTACCTAGTTAGTCCCACCGAAACAATTGATTGACTGAATTAGGATGTGATCTTAGGCCTTTTTTGTTGAGTAGTTACTTAGCCTAAAAGTTTACCAACCAAATGAATTTTCCTTTGAACCAAAAAGTTGAGCCTGAATAGAACCTTTTCGTTCATAACCCAAAGCACCTCCCCTATCTGTCTACGAATTTGTATGCTGGCCCTGGTCTCTCCAAGGACATTGTGAACCTTAGCCTAGGCCAAAGGCTTAAGTTGAGGGTGGCTTATGCTGGCCCTGGTCCTTTAAAAGACATTGTGAACCTCAGCCTAGGCCAAAAGCCTAAGTTAAGGGTGGCCATTGTAGGAAAAAGAAGGAAAATAAGTGAGGAAAAAAGCCAAATGGAAAGGGAAAAAGAAAATTGGGAGTGTGACTGTGTAACAAAACATGAAAAATGAAAAAGAAAAACCACAGAAATTACTCCCAAATGGCAGAGAAAGTGGAAAGTAGGGCAAGAGGAACTGAAAACCGAGAGCAGATAGCCAAGTCAAAGTAGTGTCCTGGAGGGGCCGATTAGTCACTTGATCCTAAATGTATCCAATCCTAACCCAAGCCTACATTACAAGACACAAAAGTCCTAACGTGATCCTAAAACGGTCATTCGAGAGTTGAGGTGGTAAAAACAAGGGCAAGCATATGGTCGATACTTGTGGGTCCACTGAAAATCATTTGTGAGAGTGAGTGTCGCATTCCAGACTCTATTCTACATTTCATTTGTTGAGTGTGCGAGACTTCTTTGTAGTGAGGGCACTATCCTTGCACTGGTGAGGGCACTATCCTTGCACTGATTGGTTGCTAACAACTGATTCATCTTTGTCTCAATCTTGTGAGGGCTGACCACACATGCAGGATGTTTACCTTAATCTGTGTGAGTCTGTTTGTGGTGTAAGCACATTCAAAGCACATTTTCTGGGCATATTTGTTAAAATTGAAGGGTTACCCATAAGTCCGATAAGGCACTTGCATTTATGCGTTGTTTATTTGAGTCGTCATTTACTTGACAACAAGCAAACATTCTAAGTTGAGGGTGTTGATGAGTCATAGAAATACGACTCTTGTGATGCTTTGAACATAGAATTTTTGCATGTTCTTAAGTAAATATGTTGGTTTGATGTGTGTGTTTTAGTATTTTTTAGGAAAATGGTGAAGGCATGGAACGACGGATGAATTGCGAGAATAAGAACAAAAAAGAGCTAAAAGAGTGGCATACAGAGACCCTCACGAGCCTTGTAGCATCACACGGACCATGGGAGGGTACGTGAAGTGGTTCCCAATGAAAAAAGCTGTGAATTAAACCACGTGAAGGACCACGGGTACTTCACGGACCATGTCATGTTACACGGACCGCGCACCCCGCCATGACCTTACACTTAGCGTGAAAGAGCAACGGAGCTGGAACGAAGCCTAAGGCAAAACTCACGAGGCCTTACACAGACCGTGGAAACTGACATGGGCCGTGTCACCTACCATTAGGTTGACATGAATTGGAAGGATCACCGTAAAAAATAATCGAAATTGTACAAGTGAAGGAAGATGAGGCCCGTAACGGACCGTGTGATCAACTACGGACCGTGGCTTGGGCCATGCAGATGGAGGATCAAAAGGGTTGCTAAGAATATGCTAAGGAAAGGTTCACGAGCCGTTTCCCGGTCCGGGAACCTCTACATGGGCCATGCCTAGACGCATGAGATGCAAGAGCAGTGAAGACTTACGATCCGTGTGGACCCTCACGGTCCGTGTAGTGACCCGTACCCATGCCGAAGTCTATTTTCCTCTTTTAAATTGGATAGGTTTTTCATTGTACATATATATTTTTATTTTATTCCATTTTTAGTGTTGTTGAACCCTGTGAGTTAGAGAACAAGCAGAGAACACTATTGTGCTATTAGTTACACTAAATTCTTGCATTTCGATCATCTTTTTGGCGATTGTAACATGTGGATTCTTCGTAGTAAGTCATTTATCATGATTACTTTATATTGTTGTGGGAGAATTGTATTGAATATGCTAGGCTAGACCCACTAATAGGGTTGTGGGAACTATGACAATTCAATAAGATAACACAATCAGGGGTGAACTTGTGGGATTGATCATCACATGTATTGTAGCATTCTTCTCTTTAACTTCTCCCTAATGAGTCGACGTGTTAGGGTAAGCCTGTATTTGTTACATGCTCGGGAGGGGTGTAGTAGTTAGAAAAAGAATTCTACAAATAAAATTCGGGGTTTTTATCCTAGTCTAAGTACTTGAGACCTAAAGGTGAGAGTATTCTGAGATCTAGAACAAAGGTTGAAATTGTATACATTCTGAGACCGAGAGGTGATGAGTGAAATATATCTAGGAGGACCGGAAGATAAACTAGGCATTATCTAACTTTTTTGATCTTGTATGCGCAGTCATGAATGAGTTTATCGTACAAGTTTGGTTATCGTAGTAGACGTCATGGGGAACACAACCCTAGCTTCTCATTACATTTTTGAAATCCAATATCAACGTACTAATTAGTTACTTTACAATAGGAATTTAAATATACATCTAAAATAGGGTGCTAATAGAATCATTCTCATGCATTCCCTGTGGGATCGACCTCAACTCTTGTTGATTTCTATATTTTTTCAACGAACGCTTTACTATTCCTTTTGGAGTGTAAATTTGGGCGTAACAATTAGCCATATACATCACCTGAAACACCTTCTGAAGCTCATCCATGTAGTTCTCAGGATCCTCAATGGATGCAGATCCTGTGAACTCAGGCAGGTTCATTCTTAAGAATTCACGAACCCTGGATGTATTTGGAGCATCCTGTCCACCTACTTCTTGTCCAGCAGAAGGCGTTGTCATGGCCTGGGCTAAATGTTGGATAGCCTGGTGAAGCTCAACATTCGAGATTTCAGCTTATGATGATGCTCAGCAGGGATAGCTTGGCCTATGGGTTCGTCATGATCCTAGGGGGGAGGTTGGTTCACATTTTGTCTGGAAGGATGCCCTCTTCCTCTAACAGCTCTTTTTGGAGGCATGATCATAAGTATGTAAATGCGTAGTGCACAATTTCTAAGAGAGCTTTCATAGAGTGTAACTCTATCGCACGAATTAGAATAAGAAAGAAGTGTAACTATTTGTTATGTCCTATATCCTTCTACTTATGCAGTGTGGTGCACAACACACCCATAAACAAGACTCTACTATCATAGACTCCCTAGTATACTTGAACTCTATGCTCTGATACCAAGTTTGTCACGCCCCAGGAGGGTACCCTATGACGTGGCCGGTAGTCAAAGACTATTGTTAGTCTCTAAGCGAAGTACGTGGCCGGTAGTCAAAGACTATTGTTAGTCTCTAAGCGAACCATATGGCCTCATCACATTCAGTCATTTAGCATAACTAGCCAATCACTGGAAGACTAAACATAATATTGTGCAGATCTGATATCTCAAATAATATATCAAATAAATAGGCTAGTAGAAAGGAAACTAGCTTAACAAGTCTCAACATCAATAACTCAACTCTAGTCTATGAAGTCTCTATCACTATCAAATGGTGCCAATGACAGACCCATGGCTACCTCAAATAAAAAGTAAAGCCAACTTGAGTCTAACTTTAATAATCTAGATGAAAATAACATAATGATCCTCCGAAGTAACAGAGGCTCACCAACTCTACTGGTTGTGATAAATCCTCAATGATGTGCCTGTTGACAGTCTCTACTACCTGCCTCTGCATCATAAAATGATGCACTCCAAACGGGACTTCAGTACGTGGAACGTACGAGTATGTAAAATGGCTGAATAAAAATGATACAGGTAGAATAATATAAAAATAACGTCAACTCAGAAGAAACTCAATCAGAATGACAACTATGTATCTAAAGCAAAAATAAAGGGTAGACAAGTGACCCATCAATACCAATAAAACCTAATCAATTAATTCAACTCAACACAACTCAACTCAACTCAACTCAGACTACCATCAGTGTGGGGCATATTTGGGAGTTTGTCTTATCTAACAACAAACACTTATAAGCTTGTGATTGTACAACAATTCCGCTGATGTTGCCATAGCCATTCAGTACTTGCCAGGCAAAGAACAACTAGAATCCATAATGGATCCGGGCTCTAAAGTCTGTTATTATTTCAGGGACTTTAACTCAGCGTAAGGAAACATCCACCATAATGGTTCAATCCTCTCCTCTGCTTAGCGACGTAGTTAATGAGTGCGAGTTGGACTTACTCTTACTCATTTTGGTGCTACTTCTCTAAAGACTCAATGCTCATAAGACTCTTCATCTTTATTAGTCTCATAAAGACTCTCATCATCTCATTAACTCAAACTCTAAAGTCCTTTATTGATTTCATGGACATTAAATCATCTCTATGAACTCAATTCTCATTTAAGAACTCAAGAACTCAAATAATCATTAAGAAGTCGATTAGACAAAACTCTAGAACTCAACTATGAATACTCACAGAACTATCAAACTTTATTATCTCATTATCATGCTCACATCAGAATCACACTAAACATACTCAAGTCAAGGCTCTAGACTCGATCTCTAGGTTCATTCATGCATGATATCACAAAATAACATATAGGGTTTGTAAAAGTAACTTCATGTAAAAATATTAAATCAGTAAATCAAGTTTATGATGATCATCAATGCATGAAAATACATGTAATATATATGTAATTTATAAGAAAATATACAAGAAACATGTATGTAGACTCATTAGGCTTTCAACTCCTCTATTACCATCAACGGGGGCACATAGAAGGACATTCCCATGTTTTAGGTTAGACTTACATACTTGGGATGATGGTAGACAATCAATTTGGCGTGAATCTGACTTGAATTCCTTCACTCTTCGCTCTTCTCCCTTCTCTTTAGCCCTAGGTCATTGTTGGAATGTTTTGAAATGCTTAAGAATGGGTGTTAAAATCCTTTTTTACTCAAAATGACCCATTTAGATCGTGTTTCAAGTTTAGAAGTGATTGGAAAAGGTCTAGAATGCCCACACAAAATTTGAAAGAAGGTTCGCCTCAGTGCAACCTAGTCCGCGATGCAGACTGGGTGGTTTTGAGATGATTTTCGCTAAAAATTCTCCGATCGAGTTTTCTAATCCCGTAGAAGTATTTGGACCAAATCTAAGTGTAAGTCCATATTAGGTGTGTGTCGCACACTTGTCGCGCACTCTCACTGGAAATTATTTTCGTATCAAAAAGTTATCTTTTGATCCAGTTGCGCTTAAAATCGACCGACACCATTTTTCCACTCAAGTTTTTATGTTGATCGCATTTCCAGCCTCGGATTTGCGATCGGAGCTTGGAAAGACACGTTATACGCACATCTCTCCTCTAGGAGTAATTTGGTAATTTTACCAAGTGTCACAACCCTACCCTGCTTTAGGCAATCCATCTCCACTTGTTTGATGTACAACAGCTCCAAGAATCTTCTTACACTAATATGCTTAGGCATCACAGGTTCTCCTTTGTGATGGTTTTTACCCATACCCATAAATGCTTCTATTTCTTCTAAAGTTGGGGTGAGTTCAAAATCAGCAAAATGGAAGACATTATTCAATGGATCCTAGAAGGAGCCTAAAACTTCTATGACATCCTTTTGCGGCTCAACATGCAAGGGCTTCGCAAGTATCTTAGACGCTTAAATACCTCTCGCTTTTCATAATTTTCCATATTTTCATACCATGCCTTCAGATATACTGGAGCCTTGTCTAACACCATAAACTGAGGTGGTTGGTCATCTCTAGTTCTCTTATTGCCTCTCCCTATTGAGGTCATTTTGTCCCTATAGAATGATGAAATTAGAACTTATCTTGACATTTAAAACATTAAGATAAATTAATATTGCATTTTTGAAAGAGAAAGAAACAAAGGACAGAATCGTCGAGAGAACGAAATGAAAATGACCTTTTAAAGCCTTAAAAAATATCGGAGTTTACATTGTGTTTGAACTAAAAAAATTGATGAAAATTTAATTAGATATTATTATTATTATTATTATTATTATTATTATTATTATTATTGTTATTATTATTGTTATTATTACTATTATTATTATTATAATTATTATTATTATTATTATTATTATTATTATTATTATTATTATTATTATATATTTTAGACTAGACCTAGATCTGACAGATTCAATAAAAATAAGTTTAATGGAAAAAAGATTGACATGGAAAACACCAAACCAAAGTAATTCACCTTATAAAATAACTTGGTTAATATGCCACGGGCGATTGAAGAGACTAAGTAAAAGTCTGTTTTTACTTCAAACCTCATCAAGAGAATAAAGTCTCGTTGTTTTCTTAAAAGAGAAAAGGTCTTTTTGGAGTGATTTGTTTTCCTCTTTTTTATTTTTAAAAAAAAAAGTAATTTGAAAAGAGATAAAACACAAGAAATGTCTCGTTTTCAATTAATTCATCTAAAAGTTGATCAACATTTGATATAGCCCTTCTAGTGATGCAACAATTAGCATAGAAAATGTGCATGATACTTTCAAAATTGGGCACCTATCCTAGATGGACTCGACCCTAGTTTCGAGCCCCACTAAGTCAAATATTCATGATGCAAACAAAGCGTACCCTAAGACTGGTTCAACTAGGTTTTAAACCTTAATGTTCTTGGTGTCTGGACCGTGTTGGAGCAATAAAGTTTTGATGGCTGACAAAAGATAATGAAACAGGTCGGACTACCCGGTTCTTTCAAAGTACTATTTCCATGGCAAACTGCACATGCATCACACAATCTGAAGTGGATAAAAGGTGCTGGAGATAAGGTCTATAAAGCAACAGTTGGCAAGAAGAAGGATTCAAATTAAAATACAACTCTAATTCAACAGGATGCTTAAAAAGAGGAATTCTATGAGAAGAAGGAGTTTAATAAGAAGAAGGAGTTCTAATTCAACCAGATGCTTAAAAAGAGGAATTCTATGTGAAGAAGAAGTTCTATGTGAAAAAGGACTCCACTGGTGGTTATCATTAAAAGAGGTCTAGAGCAAATAAAACTCCTATTGATTACTATAAAGCTAGAGGACATGACAGCAGAAAGAGAGGCGCAGAAAAAAGAAAGAAGCGGAGAGAAAAAGAGAGATTCAGACACAGAAAAAGAGAGAGAGACGAAGAAGAAGAGAAACGCGGCGGCATAGCATAGGGCTTAGGCAGTTTTGTTTTCTCTTTGTAATTTTGAACAATTGTGTAATCTCTCAGAGTCTATAACTGAGATTAGATTCTAGTCTTCAAGTTGGGGGCAACTCGAAGACGTTGGGAACATAAGCCTAGGGAGGTTTATGTGAAGTTAGGAAGTTGTTGAAGTAGTTTTGAAGGTTAGATTACTAGGAATTGTAATCGTTTGTTGAAGGCTCTTTTGAAGTAGTGAAGTTGAAGTTAAATCCTGTAGAGTACAGGTCGTGGTTTTTCACCCTTCTTGAGCCGGGGGTTTTCCACGTAAAACTGCTGCGTCCTGTATATTTCTGCGTCATTGAAACACGTTCGATTAACCTGTTCCAACGATTAGGAAAATCCGTAGGGGGTGCAAAACCTAACAAGTGGTATCAGAGCAAGGTGTTCTTATTAAAGGCTAATACCTAAGAACTGATCATCATGAACACTGCACCACCACTAGGACACGGAGAAGGACAGTCATCTGTTCGACCGCCCCTGTTCAATGGAACACACTTTGCATGGTGGAAGGCCAGGATGGAGGATTTCATCCAAGGAGAAGACTACGAGCTTTGGGATAGAATCATTGTAGGACCCACTATCCCAATGCAGACAGTGGATGGCAGACAAGTCCCAAAAGAAAGAAGGGAGTTCAATGCCGTCGATCTGATTGCCATGAAGAAAAATGCAAAGGCAAAAAATATACTGGTATGTGGCCTATGCCCTGAGGAGTACAATAGAATATCAAACTGCACTACGGCCAAGCAAATCTGGGATGCTCTTACCATTGCTCATGAAGGAACAGCCCAGGTTAGGAAATTCAGAGTTGCCATGCTATTTACGGAATATGAGACCTTCAAGATGAAAGAGAATGAGACATTGCAAGAGATGATGGCAAGACTCACACTACTTATTAATGAACTGGCTTCTCTGGGAAAAGTGCTTACCTCTGAAGAACAGGTAGACAAGGTTCTGAGAATTTTACCAAAAGCTAAGTGGGATGTAAAAGTTACTGCCATTAAGGAAGCTAAGGATATTGAAACCATGACATTGAATGAGCTGGTTGGAAATCTCAGAACATATGAGATGAACATGGAAGAGCAAAAGGAAGAAGTGGGAATGTATGAAAAATCACTCGCTCTCAAAGCAGCCTCAGATGATGAAGGGTCAGGCTTGGATGAAGATCAGATGGCTTTTCTAGCAAAACATTTTAAAAAATTCATGAAAAAGAAAGGCAAGGACAAGAGAGAAACAGGTAACAGGAGGGGGGTTGATGAAACAGGTAACAAAAAGTTGTCCGATGACAGAAACAACTCTGGATGCTACAAGTGTGGAAAGACTGATCACCACATCAAACGATGTCCCCAGTGGGAAATTGAGTGGAGAAAATAAAGGGCTGAGAAAGAACTTAAAGAGAAGGCAGCCAAGCAAAAGGAAAGAGGAAACTGTGCCATGGTGGCTGCGTGGGGATTGGGATTGGAAGATTCTGATACAGAGGAGATTGATGAAACTGCGTTCATGGCTGCTGGAGATTTAGATCTAGAAGAAGATGATAGATCTGAGGTAAGTATTTCTGAATTGAAAGAAAAGTTGCATCTCTTTTCAAAAAGGAAGCTAATCTTGCTAATGAATGGATTGATAGACGATTTTCAAAAAGTAGCAAATGGAAAGGATCAACTAATTAAAGATTTTTCAGATCAAAAATTTGAAAATCTTGAGATAAAACACTGCCTGGATAAAGCAAAAGAAATAAATAACAAGTTGAAGAAACAGGTTAAACAACTTGATTCACTTGTGTTGAACCTAAAGTCAGAAATCCAAAAGTTAACTGCTGCTGATAAGGGTGAAAGTACGATGAGTGAAGAGCTTCAGAAGGTAGAAACTGAGTTGAAAGAATGCAAAATTGAGTTTTTTTTGTGAGAAAGAAAAAGTGAAAAAATTGACCCAGGAAAACTCCATTTTAAAACTGGATTTAGAAAAGGCAAACAGATGGACTCAGTCATCAAGAATAGTGAACCATCTAGGAAGCAAAAGTCACAATGAGAAAGCTGGAATAGGGTTCTTTGAGGAGAATGTTACTACTACTGATTTGTGCTACCTCTGTGGAAAAATTGGACATCCAACTACTGAGTGTCCAATTGCAAACAATGTTAGGAGTAGAAACACATATCATGTGCACAAAAGGAGGCATGAAAATGATAAAAGAAACAGGTCAAGGAACATGTTGCCTACTTGGGCAAGAAGGGATCTCATTCATCCGTTTTACAACTGGAAAAGAACCCAAGCTAGTCTGGGTTCCTAAAACTAACTGTTGATCTGTCTTACAGGTTGCAGTGAAAGAAAGCAAGCATTGGTACATGGATAGAGCTTGCTCAAGGCACATGACTGGTTATAAGCACAAGTTTCTTTCACTTGCACCTTTTAAAAAGGGGAGGACAGGATGACTATGAGCTGGATTAGAGGAACAAGTCAGGTTACCTGGTCCATCTACTGGACAAGCAGAGGGCACACAGTCAGGGGGAACTATGGAAAGTTGGATCAGAGGAACAAGTCAGGCTACCTGGTCCATCCACTGGACAAGCACAGGGAACACAGTCAGGGGGAACTATGGAAAGCTGAAAATAAATCAGAAAAGATGGATAGGCCTGACACTCAGAAAGTTTGTCATCATCAAAAAGGGGGAATTTGCTGGAACAGTAAAGTTTTGATGGCTGACAAAAGATAATGAAACAGGTCGGACTACCCGGTTCTTTCAGCGTTTCCATGGCAAACTGCACATGCATCACACGATCTGAAGTGGATAAAAGGTGCTGGAGATAAGGTCTATAAAGCAACAGTTGGCAAGAAGAAGGATTCAAATTAAAATACAACTCTAATTCAACAGGATGCTTAAAAAGAGGAATTCTATGAGAAGAAGGAGTTTAATAAGAAAAAGGAGTTCTAATTCAACCAGATGCTTAAAAAGAGGAATTCTATGTGAAGAAAAAGTTCTATATGAAAAAGGACTCCACTGGTGGTTATCATTAAAAGAGGTCTAGAGCAAATAAAACTCCTATTGATTACTATAAAGCTAGAGGACATGACAGCAGAAAGAGAGGCGCAGAAAAAAGAAAGAAGCGGAGAGAAAAAGAGAGATTCAGACACAGAAAAAGAGAGAGACGAAGAAGAAGAGAAACGCGGCGACATAGCATAGGGCTTAGGCAGTTTTCTCTTTGTAATTTTGAACAATTGTGTAATCTCTCAGAGTCTATAACTGAGATTATATTCTAGTCTTCAAGTTGGGGGCAACTCGAAGACGTTGGGAACATAAGCCTAGGGAGGTTTATGTGAAGTTAGGAAGTTGTTGAAGTAGTTTTGAAGGTTAGATTACTAGGAATTGTAATCGTTTGTTGAAGGCTCTTTTGAAGTAGTGAAGTTGAAGTTAAATCCTGTAGAGTACAGGTCGTGGTTTTTCACTCTTCTTGAGCCGGGGGTTTTCCACGTAAAACTGCTGCGTCCTGTTTATTTCTGCGTCATTGAAACACGTTTGATTAACCTGTTCCAATGATTAGGCAAATCCGTAGGGGGTGCAAAACCTAACAGACCAGATGTACAACGAGTGGACAACTCGAGTTTGGAAAGGAATAGCTTGCTGGTAGCAGCGCTTTTCGGCCTCAGTGTCTAGAACTTCCCATCTTAAAATTTGTGTAACAAAATTCCTTCCCGGGAGCATAATTGCATCTTCGGTATCTCGAAGAAAGTTTCAGAAGTGTAGACCGCATCTCTGAACAAAGTGGATATTTCAGAAGACTAAGATGGGTGCGCGAGAGAGGACAAATTATATTTCAAATAATATTAAAGCAGTAAATGAGAAGGCAAATAGCACATTATGCCAACCAATACAATATATGAAGAAAAAAAATAAAGCCATGCATAAATCAATGATTTTTAGCCTGAGTTCTGGTTATCCCCAGCAGAGTCGCTACCTGTCACACCCCTATTTTTTCTAACACGAGTTTTGAAAAAATATAGTTTTTCCAATTAAAGTGACTATTTTGGAAGGAATTATTTTATTATTCAGAGTCGCCACTTGGAATTGAGTTTTGGTGTTCCAAGTCACCTTTTTTTATCCCTAATCAAAAGGAAATGACTCTTTATTTTCAATAATCTGCGAACTAGAAATTTGGTTAAGGAATTGTGTTGACCGAGGGGAAGGTGCTAGACACCCCTCGAGTCTCATGGTTCTAGCATGGTTGCTTTAATGATTTATGTATGCCTTAAGCTAATTTTGAAAACATCAAATTAATTGGTCTTACAAAAATTTTATTTGCCTACCTTCTTCAACTTATTTGAAATTCATTTTTAAAATGTCATACTTTATTGGTTCGTGGTTTATTAATAGCAACGCTTCCCAACCTTTCCACGAATTAATTATCACTTTGTAGTTTTCAAAATAAAGTTTATTTAATAGTATTTAAGTCCTAATGTTTGACTATTATTTATCATCCTAATCATACCCTTAAATTCAATTTAAAGAAATTTAATTATAAAAATCATTTAAAATTCAAATTCTTTTTACAAAGTCCAAAACTTTTTTTTAGTCATTATGACACACGAAAAGCATAATTTAAAAATTCTAAATTAATTATATGGATCAACATAAAATTGTTAATAATATTTTAAAACAAATCATTACTCAAATGAGATGTAAAAAGGTTACAAACTTTTCGTTTTTATTTTTTATTTTATGTTTTTTAAGAAAAAGTGAGCACGATATTAGTAAGAACACCCAAATATATTTTTATATAAGTTTTGCACATTTTGCATGTTAAGAATTATGAACACCTAAGATTTTTCTTTTCTTTATTTTAGTGGTAAAAATAAAAGAAGAACCTACAAACTGAAAGCAATATGTTATGTGATGAATTTTTGTCATTAATTATCCTCATTATTTCAATTTATTAAGCCATCAATACTCATGTCATCATAAAATGAAAATATTTGAATAAGAATAGAAACTTGGACAATAAATTACGTAAACATGAAACAAATTATGTGTTGTTCAAATGTAAAATGAATAACAGATCATTATAATAATTTTGCACCAAATTTAACACTATAAAATACCTAAACAAAAAGTCGATATGAAAGATTTAAACATAATTCATATTACAGTGTCAAATAACATTAATGGGCCAAACATATACGAAATCTGACAGCTTTAATGTATTATAATCATATTAAATTGGACAAGGAAGGTGTTACCTCTTGTGAAGAATAAGTACAAAGAGTAGAGTACAATAAGAACCTTTAACTCCAACCGTGAAGACAAACCTCAAACTCCTTCTTTTATTTTTATTTTTTTGTTGATGTTGCGTATAATTTTTCTTTTTTGGGTGTGTTTCTGTATATGTGATTTTTTTTTGTTGTTGTCGTGTGTTTTTGTTTCTATGTGTGTGTGCTGTTTTTTTTTTTTTTTGGGATCTCTTGTCTTCAGCTTTTTTCCAGAATATATTGTGAGGGGGAGTGGGGGAGTTGAGTTGTGAAGGTGTCTCATGTGTAGTGGAGAAAAATATGAGGGTGTAGTGGGCTTAGTGTGAAGCATTATCGGGCATGAAGTGGGGTTTTGGGATTAATTATTATTTTTATTCTTTTTTTATTTTATAAATATATGATAGGCACATATGTAAAATACATATATAAAAAGAAATATATATTTTATTTTAAAACTAATATAATATAGAAAAAGTTAAATAGCTAATCTAAAATTATAAGTTAAAAATTCTAGTTTATTTATTAAAACCTCAAATAAAAACATCAATTTTTGGAATAAATTAAAACAAATTTATCTGAAATGTCCTCTATTTTTACAGTTTTTAAATATTTTAATAAACTTACTACAAATAAGATTAATATTAAAAATATTAATTTAGATTACAAAATAAATATTTAAGTACTAATTAGGTTTGTGTCAAAATTAGGTGCTCACAGACTTCTTGTTCCAACTCCCTTTTTCCATCATCTTCTAAATGTGACACGCTACTCATGGACACCCTACCGCCATCTACCACATTAACCTTACCCGGGTGATACTTCACGCTCATGTCATAATCTTTGAGAAACGCCAAATATTTCATTTCCTTAGGTTGAGGTCTCTCTGAATGAATGTGTGTTGTAGGCTTTTGTTATCGATGAATGCATCCACATAAACCACATACAAATAGTGATTCCATATCTTCAATGCAAACAACATGATTGCAAGTTCAAGATCATATGTTGGGGTAGTTCTTTTCATGCACCTTAAATTTCCTTGAAGCATAGGCAATCACCTTACCATGTTGCATCAATAAACAAGCCAAACCGATTCTTGAGGCATCATAATAAACAGCAAATCCGTCGGTTCCCTCCAGTAAAGAGAAGATTGGAGCTGAAGTCAATCGATCCTTTTAAGGTGATGAAACTTCTCTCACACTCACCCGTATGTATATTCTTCACCTTTTTTTTAGAGTGAAGTTAGTCAAAGGTGAAGAAAGAGAGGAGAAACCTTCTATAAAACTCAACTAGGCCCAAGAAACTCCTAATGTCTGTAAGAGTCAATGGCCCAGGCTAATTTCTCACCACTTTTGTTCTCTTGGGATCCACATTGATCCCATCAACCGACACCACATGCCTAAGGAATGAAACTTCTTTCAACCAAAACCCACATTTGTCGGACTTAGCAAATAATTTCCCTTCACTCAAAGTTTGCAACAATATCCTCAAATGCTCCATGTTCTCCTCTTTTCTCCAAAGGTAGATCAAGATATCATTGATGAGTACCACAAAAAACATATCAAGGTAGGTCTTGAACACCCTATTCATAAGGCCCATAGAGATTGTCAAAGCATTGGTTAGGCAAAAGATATCACCACCAATTAAAAATGCCCATACCTTGTCTGGGAAGCCATTTTAGGAATGTAACTTTCCCTTACCCTTAGTAGGTGATACCTAGACCCGGTGTCAATCTTAGAAAAAATTTTAGATCCTTTTAATAGATCAAATAAGTCATCTATCCTTGGAGTGGATACTTGTTATTGATAGTGACTGTTTTATGTTGTCGGTAGTCTACGTATATTCGGAATGCCCCATCTTTCTTCCTCATAAACTATACTAGGCACCCCATGGAGACATACTTTGCCTAATGAAACCCTTCTCCAATTGGTCCTTCAATTGTTCCATTACATTCTTTAACTCTGACAGGGCCTTTCTATAAGGAGGAATGGAGATAGGTTGAGTGTCAAGCAAGAGGCCTATAGAAAACTCTATTTCCTTTTTGGAGGAACACCGGATAACTCTTTTGGAAAGACATTAGGGAACTCATTTACGATGGGAACCGAGTAAAGACAGAGGACTTTGGAAGTGATATCTAAAACCCTCACTAGGTGATGTATGCACCCCTTAGAAATCATTTTCAAGACCTTGAAATAAGATACCACCGACCTCAACATGATGAACCACTACTCTTCCACTCAAGAATACACTTTTTTGG
This sequence comes from Solanum rostratum, assembly GCA_029948455.1. Lineage (NCBI taxonomy): Eukaryota > Viridiplantae > Streptophyta > Magnoliopsida > Solanales > Solanaceae > Solanum > Solanum rostratum. The sequence continues at coordinate 30,512,423 of CM057054.1, read as the reverse complement.
AAATTTGAAATTGAACCTGTGATTTTTACAATCTATAGAAACATAGTAAGAATGCAATCAATCCATCCAAAGTATGACATCAAAATCAATCATAGAGAGTTCTATCAAGTAAAAAGGAAATACTTTATGCAAAATAGACATAGGACATTTTAATATACTCTTTGTGCAACAACAGACTCTCCTACAGGAGTACAAACATTAAAAGGCTCATTTAGAACTTTGGGGCATTCATGAAAACTTTTTCCAAGGAATGATGTTAGAAAGGAAAAATTATCTCCCAGGCCTAGTAGTGCATATGCATCATAATTATAAATTTTCAACATATAGGTAACCATCTCTCGAGTCTCTTCACCTATTGGTGGGTATGCAAAGCATAGAACCAATTGTCTGTTAGAGCACCTTGACCTTGTCCACCTTATCCTTGAAGCCTAGCCCCAACACTTCTACAATATTTGGCGTGATGATCAGGCTCGCCACACGTGAAGCATGCATTTGAGTCTGCTAAGCACTCATCTTTGTAAGGCCTTCTACGCTTAGGGAAATTAGAATTTTATGGCTTGGGATTAGCCTTCTTACCTTTGTTGACTCTAGGAGGAGGGGTGTGAGTTGACCCTTGGACAACTTGCTTTAGGCCACCTTTAAATTTACCATGGCCACCACTCCTTTGTTGAGTGAATCCATCACTATCCATTCGAGCCCCCTTAGACTCCCTAGCACACTCCCTCAACTTCTCTTATTCTATTTTCTCTACATTTGTCATCAAGCACGAAACATATATCTCATTCATGAGCAATGCGGTCTTACATTCTTTTGACACTAATTCTGACACCTTAGAGACAAACTTTCTTATCCTAGCGCATAGGGAATTGTAAATTTAAGGTAGTGTTCCCTCATACTCGTGTTTCATTGCTTCAAGTTAATAAATTATCACACCATCGCCTCTCTTAGCTCAAACAAGAAGAACCTACCAAAGAATGCTCCTTTGAACGTTTCCCACTCAATTTGACCTGCTCTCTCACTCCTTTTGCCGATCCATTCTTCATATAAAAAAGATTTTCCACACGCTTGAGTTGGTAGGCTACTAGTTCGGCCTTCTCCTCTGATGGCAGGCCCATCATAGCGACAATTCCATATACCTCATCAATGAATTCCATTAGTTCTTCATCGACTTTGGAACCATAGTATTTTGGTAGGTTTATCCATATAAAGTCTAACACTTTTGTGCCGATGAAGGCCCTTGAGGAGGAAGTGCAACCTCCCTATTGGTTGGATTGGACAAGACATTGAAGAAACACCACAAAGGTTGCTCGAAGCTCTATATTTCTGACTCTTTCCTCTTCTCATATGGGAGGAATTTGATCCTCATTAACCTCTTTAGGTAGCATAGAAGGGGCTTGTTCTTTATTCATCTCCCTAGGTAATGGTGCTCTTCTGAAAGGCATGATCTAGAAATGGTAAAAGAGATCATCGTTAAATAGAGGAAAATCTTAGACAACTCTTAAAGAATGACATGAATCATATAGAGGAAAAAGTTTCTAAATCCCTCATAGCCTCTCATTCGTTATTGTGGCGCGCTTTAGAAGAGCGAATGAAACTTTACTCGAGGCAGTATGTTGGACATCCAAGGAATATTTCAAAATCTCGTGCTCTGATATTAACTTTGTCATGGCCCTTGCCTAGGGCCTAGTATTAATACCATGGATAAGAAATCTTGAGGTACCTCACCCAAGCCATCTTAGCATACCTCAAGAATTCATAGGTAATTTAAGCAACATGCTGCAAAAATTTAAAAATGGGGTTTAGGACTAAGGGATAACATACAAGTTTTGAAATCAAGATAAACCCATCCAACATCATTGTCCAAACATACCAACTACATAAGACTTAGTGGGGACTAAAGCATACTTATGGTTCCCCTCAAATACAAAATATTTGAAAATAAGATAGAAAGTAAAAGTCTCTAATACATTACTCAAAATACATAGGGGTCTCAAATACATAGCATGAAAGAAAGAAGGTGAAGTCCCCGAATTAAGGGCTCACTAAATCACTAGTCTCGATCGTCTGAAGCTACCCACATGTTGATGGAGGAGGTGGAATGCTGATCACTACATGGTTACATCACGTAGGCAAAATATGCATTAGTACATTGTAATGTATAAGTATGTGAGATGCAATGCAAATATGAAATTATAATTCTGTCATTCATAAAATTTAGAAGTCTCCATTCATGGAATTGGTATTTTATTGTTCAAATATGCTTAAACATGAACAAGGAATAAAGCTCAACATGAAGTAAAATCAATGCATCATATAAAACACATGTGATGGAACAAAGACATCAAATCTTACACTTTGTGGTGAAGGACAATAATCGATATATAAGACCGTGTGAGCTACGACATGCAATCCAACATAGCCCTCTATGTTTGCACAGGGAGACCACTTATCAGGTGGAAATCCATCACTTAAGCATGCATCTTTCTCTATCACTTATGACTTACATGGATTAACTAGCCTAGCCTAGGAGGGCTCCTATGATGACACATAGTTAATGGTATAAGAGGTTGCTTCTATGGTTCCCTTATCGAACCCCACCATAATGTGTCATTCGATGCTAAGTCAATCGAATAGAATTCTTTAAAATATATACCTAGTCATGTAATGCAACTTAAAATCATAAGTAGCAATATTATAGGAGTAGCTCGAAACTCAGAGACCATCCAAGTGAGAATTGGACTTCACATTAAGGGTCCATCTTAAGCATCTTTCAAGGGAAATTTTAACATGCTTATAACTTTGACAAGAATAATAACTTTAAAGCTTAATTCATAGCCCTTATCTTTATCATCATAGATGTAACTTCATCATGAATATAGTAGGCCTATAAATTATCTTGAAATCACATGATTTGATGAAATAGTGCATGAATAATGATAGAATATTTAACTTTAAAACTAGTATTAAGCAACCAACATATCACTAACAAACCCCGGAGTAGGGAAATCATAGCCATCAACTTGTTCATCATGAAATCTCATTGAATAAAATCATATTGCATGATTAATTCCAAAATGCACATAAATACATTATAAAATATCATCAAAATCATGCTCATGTAACTTAATATTTTCTAGAACTTAAAGAAAAGGTAAAAGGATTTAATGGGGAACTTTATGGGTGGAAGGTACCCACAAATTAAGCTCACATACCATGTAACGGCCTTAAGAAAGGCTTAAGGAAGTTGAAATAAGAAGTTCATGGAAGCAAACCCTAGCCTTGCCCTAGCTTTGAGAGTGTTCTTGCCTTAAAAAATTTGAGAAATTTTGAGAATGAAGTGAATGAGAGGGTTTGAAAGGGTTTAGGGTCTGATATGGGAGGCTAAAGATTCCTAAAATGATGTAGTTTTATGTCTAGGGTATGGGGAATGGACAAAAATGCCCTTCATTATAATAGTCCAAACACGATCCACGACCCATTTATGGTCCATAAATCAAACCACTAGTCATACTTTAGTGCCATCCTATTCTCCTTTTCCAATCTTCAGAAACTTGTCTCTAAAAGTCCAATCTACATGCCCAGCAATGACTCATAGATCGATCTACAAGTCTTAGAACCCCTCGTGGTTTCCTTTTATACTATGTAAATTTCCCATTCCTTAGGACCCTAACCATGAGACCAAACTACTGTCTGTAAAGTAAAGTACGACTCATCCATTTCTTCGTAGTCTCAACATTTGAAACCCATATTTCCCGTCAACTTAGGGCTTCATTCCATGGAACCTTTCTTTGATTTGTAGTTCCTTTTATGGACCATAAAGTCCCTTCGTAGATGTCTTTGAAAATTAATCAAAATTATCATCCTAGCGGACCCTATTCGCGAGCCCTATTTATGACTCGTGATTTGAACCACGAGCAGTAACTAAGGCTCATTCTTTTGACCTACTACTTTTTTATTCCATATTTTCTGCATTACTAAACTCCGAAATTTCAGGTTGTTCAAGCGGCAATGAGGTAACCACTTTGCAGATTGCCGAATATATTCAGTGATCCCGACTTTCTCCGTCGAATGGTGTGTCGAGTGATGACATAGGACATTTTTGGTATATGATATAAAAGAAAGTCAATGAGAGAGAATATAAAGTACAAGTTGATACTTTTACACGCATTTTCTTGGACTTAATTCTTCTAGAGATGAAAACTTGCACTTGGTTATTTGGATATCCAGATTGAGGCAAGGGAAAAAGATTTTTAGTCCAATTAACTCGTAGTCTTTGAAATATGAAGCTATGGATATTACTCAAGGTGTTATGATCTTTATTTGCCTTTTGATTGCCTAAATAGTTTTTTAGAGGTATGCAATGTAGTTGAATATTGAGCTCTCGTAACTAGTCTTTGATATATTGAATGTTTGTGTGTTAATTTCCTATATGCATATATGTTTTTTTCAATTATGATTGCAAATCTTTGCTTGCGAACTTAGATTTATATTTAGATCTCTAGATATTCCACTAACATGAATTTTTGGAGTGTAAAGATTGCTTAATAGCCATGGATAACACGTATTAGTGTAGGATGCAGTAATAGGATTGAACTTACTAAGGTTTTAGATTGCTTCGTTACTCATTTTCAAAGGTCCCATTGCATTCTTGTGTAAATTGTATATGAAGTCTTAACTAATTAACATCGAAACACTACAATTGACTTAACCATGTTAGTTACTAGCTTTAGAGCCTACCCATAAGCAATTAACCATGACATTCAATAAGTACGACCCATTCATTGGACTTCTATTCAACTATGCGCACCCCTGACATATGTCCATTCATTTATTATATTCAAATTATTTAGATATGTTAACTCATGATAATTTAGTATAATTTCAAATTATTTTTTGAATCATTTAAAATTAACTAGTTCAATCAATTACTTCGATAGTAGAGTCTAACATATTAATCCCTGTGGGACAGACACTAACTTTTACAAGGTTGGGTTTACATTGATAGCGATTGCCTACTCTTCCAATTGTAGAGGGATAGTTTGAGTATTATCAATGGGGTCCTGAGATTTTGTAATCTGCCAAAGTATTGGGGTACTCTACAAATGAGCCTACGACCCATAGACCAATGTATGAGTCATAGATAGGTCTTGTGGATTGATCTTTAGACACGAAGTTATAGAAGTTTAAAAAATAAAAAAGGATGAAAACCCAAGTACAATTCGTGGTTTGTTTGACGTCACATAATCAAGGTCAGGGTCTAAATTCAGAAAGTTTCAATGAAGGATATCTTTGTAACCTAGGCCTAAAACTATATCTCTTTAGCATTCTTTTACCTCCCATATCAGTCGTAAACCCTCATTCACTCGAATTCTCATCATTCCCAAACTCTTCTATGATTTCCTAAGGTGAGATATACTCTCCAAGGCAAGGCAAGGCTAGGGTTTTTTCAACGATTTTATTCTTCAAGTTTTTTAAGCCTTTCCTTAAAGTCATTGACAGCTATGAGAGTTTGATTTATGGGTTCCTTCCAACCAAAATGTTCCTCAATAAATCCTTTTACATTTTCTTTATGTTTTGAAAATTTTGGGTCTCAGAAGCCTGATTTAAATAAATTTTTTACATGCATTTTGACTCTAATGATGTAATTTGATGATATTTCATATGTTTCCATGACCATCGAGTTGATTTCAATGATTTCATTGTCTAAGGTTATTCATTAATGATGTGGGTTGTTTAATTTTTGTTTTAGTAGTATGTATTTTATCATGTTCATGAACTATACTCTTGAATCCTTTAATTTTAAGTCATTTCATAGGCTCACTAAGTTCATAATATTAAAGATAAGGGATAAAAGTAAGTTTAAAGGTTATGAATTATGTCAAAGATATAAGCATGTAGCAAAGTGTAATGACCTAGTTGGTCATTTTTTGCCTTATCTATGAAAATTATCAGTTTACCCTTTCGTAAGTTGCTTTGGATCTATTTTGAACTATCTACATTGTTGGAACTAAAATCTTATGTTTTAAAAATTAAAAATATGAGTTTTGGCTTTTTTGGAATCTTAAATTGTTGAAAAAGTGAGTTTTTGTACCATTCTAAATTGTCGGATTGGGATCCGTCAATTCCATCAGCTCTGGAATGTTAAAATCGATCTGTGAGAAGTTACAGAACTGAATTCGAAAATAAAATGACATTTTTATGCCCTAAGTAGTGATTTTAATTGTTTCCAAAACTAAAGTTTGACTTTGGTCAACATTCAGAGTTCAAAAGCTCGTATCAGAATTTTGACAGTTTCAATAGTTTCAGATGGTGAAATTAACGCTAAAGATGGTCTCGTAATAACTTTCTGACTTGCCGAAGGTAGTTTGGTATTTTGAGTTTTAAACTAGTTTTATGATGTTGCATTGGTAAATGTGGTGAGGAGGCCTGGAAACTGATTTTTTATGATCTTGTTGAACCAAATCATTGTTTCTGGTATTAATACATATAAAGTTTTTGAAATTCTAATTCTGTATGAGCTTCGAGGGTACATTTTGAGTAGGGAATTGGACTTAGTTTTGCGGATTTTGCTAATATATTTTATAGGTGTCCTAGACCTCCACACTCGGACCTCTCTCTACGCTTCATGGAGGGTTAAACCCTTTGACCTCCGCATTAGCGAATGTGGGCTCGCGTTCACGGAGGGTTGGCTATTTTGACCCCCGCGTTCGCAATCGCGGAGAGTATTTGTTTACCTAGATACCTTTAAACTCGTAAACAACTATTTTTATTCCATTTTTGAACTTTCAAATATTTTTTGGCAATTTTGAGAAGAGGTTGTCTAAGATTTTACTTGGGTAAGTGCTTCTGACACTATATTAATCATTTTTCATAAGTTTTATCTTGATTTTGATATGAACTTCAAAAATTTGAATGCCAAAATTGGTGATTTTTAGATCTTGATTTTCAAAAGTTAAATGTTATTTTCTCATTCAATTTAAGCTTGATTCTTGTGAGATTTTCACCAATGAACTCTATTTTTTGCGTACAACATGATTTCAAAGTTGATTTTCAAATTAGAAACTTCGAATTTAGCCCTAATTTTGAGCATTTTTTCCCTTAGCCTAATTTGTGCCAATATGGGTATCAAACTTCATCTCTTGATGTGTAGTATCTATTGTTGATAGTATTGATCGATTCAGGGATCATTTGGAGATTTGAGTTTATTGAAAGCTTTTCCAAGTGCAATTTTGGCATCGAGGTAGGTTTGGCTAACCTTTTGGGATTGGATTTGAGTTATTAATCATGTTTATGTAGTAACTTTGAGACCTAGATGGCGTTTTGGGTAATTGGATTGACATGTTGAGGTAATGATGGAAATATGATTATGATTGAGTCGATTTATGATGTAAACCTTGATCCGGTTGATGAACTGAGGTGAAGTTTATTCTATAGTAAGGACATGGCACTATGATACTCCTTGACCATGAGTAGGCGGCAAAGTTGAGGCATTCTGATATTACCTTGACTACTAGTAGGTTGTAAGGCTGTGAAACACTTAACATAAGTATTAATGAGTTGTCCATAGCTTTCATGTTATTGACGTATCATACTATGGGTTTTTGAGGATACCTTAGTTCATTATTATATGTATATATATATATATATTTAATTGTGCTCTAACCTTTTTGGATGAAGGGATAGGATTCTTCGTTATTGCATATTTATTTCAATTTCTCTTACCTAGTCGGTTGGACCTACTTGGTACATTTCGGTGTAATCACCCTTATTTTGTTCCTCCTTGCAGATCGAGCACAGGGACCCATACAGGGTAGCTGATTACTCTAGTTGTGTTATTTTCTCTTCCATCTAGATCTTACCAGTGAGGCTCGAACTTCAGATCACCGGGGATCTTTGGGACTTCCTTCATTATTGTCTTTCATACTGTGTCAGATATTCTTCTATGAGGAAGCTTTAGTACTTTCATGCTGAGATAGTTATATTTACTATTCAGTTCTATTTTAGATGCTCTTATACTCATGACTCGAAGTTTTTGGAGATTCTTGTGTTATATGAGTTGTGTTCCATTTTATTTTATTCTTCTTTAGTCGTGACTCGATTTTAGGTCATGGAAAGTTTGATATTAGAGCTCTAGGTTTGTTGAGCTCATTTTCCAAGAGCAGAGTGTCTAGTAGAGCCTCACAAATCAAGGTGTAGACATCCATACCTATATTTAGGAGGCTACGGGGCACTTGATGTGAAAGACTTTCACACCTTGCATCTATTCACACATTTCTTTATGTTACTTTCTTTAAAAGTATCTGATCTACTCCTTCTACATATATACCAATTACCAGATCCCATCGATAGTGGGAGAGCTCGAGGGTAGCTGATGTGGCTCCCACACGATGTCGAGCCAGAGTTAGGAATAGGGCCAAGAGCTGAGGCATTGCTAGAGGTGAAGCTCCACCTAGGGGGAAGACTAGATTGACTTCTCTAGAGCCTATCTATCAGGAGGAGGGGCCTGCAAATCCTATTCCACCACCTTCATCCCCAGAGACTACACTCTCGAGTTTGGGGTTGTTCTAGAGGGTATTAGCTATATTGGAGGGATCACCTTCCACCCTAACTACTATTGATGTACCAATTTCTATAGCACCGGTTGGTCCTTCTATAGCTTTGTCTGAGCCAGCCATAATTCATGTTGGTCCTTTTTCAGTTCCCACAGATTTCCCTATGATATCTATAGTTCAGCCCCAGACATCTAGGTCGAGTTTGGGTTCTCAGTTCTAGAGTCTGGTTGTTGGTCCATCTATTGCACCACCCTTATTTATGGTGCCACCATTATCTACAAACTCAGCCATGTCCACAGTAGAGCAAAAGAGCTTTGAGAGAGTTTTGTGGTTATGGCCTCCGCGATTTGATGGCACCTCTAGTGCTAGAGTCTAAATTTTCTATCGGAGTGCCAAGACTGGTTGTGTAACCTGGCTATTCATGAGTCACATGGGATTTTCTATACTTAATACCACTTCACTGGCCTTGCCAAGGAGTGGTAGAGGTCAGTTGTAGCTCGTCGACCTATTGGATCTCCATCTATGACTTGCGGGTAGTTGCCAAAAATGGTTTTGGAGAGGCTCATTCCATATGGCCCTTGAGATAGCCATCGAGATGATTTTGATAGGCTACAATTGGGTTCCACGTCTATTTTTCAGGATGAGTCTAGATTTCATACGTTTTCTAAATATGTCTTGTCCAGTATTCCTACTGAGTTCGAGACAATTCAACGGTTTGCAAACGGCTTGGCAGGGTATCTTGAGAAGGCTACAGCTTTTTTGCTGTTGTCTAGAAGCACTTTTCAGAGTGTTGTGGATCACACTCGTATGATAGAGCGCATCATAGATAGGGTGGCGGGAATAGATTTTGTTGGCATGGTCAATTTAGTGCACCCGTGTCTCATGATAGAGGATATCAGAGATAGGGTTGGGCAGTTCAATCAGCTCTTGCAGAATTTGTTGGTTATGATAGGTCTAGGAATACTCAAATAGGTCGTGATAGCTCCCTTAGTTCATCTAGATGTGGTGGTTCTTCGGTATAGTCATCTCATGGGCGAGACCCCAAGGCTTGTTATGTTTGTGATGAGGTTGGGCACTTCCCCAATGGTTATCTACGTCGGGTGTTTCCTACTTAGACTTTAGGACCTCAAATAGTAGCTAGAGGAACCTCTCAAGGCATGAGGGGTGGTGCTAGAGGAGGTCATGGTACAGGAGAGTTGGAGCCCATGGAGGTCCATAGGCTTGTGGTGGACGTAGAGTTTGCTATGTTATCCCAAATCGAGCTGAGGTAGAGGCTTCTAATGCGATTATCACAGGTATGGTTCCAATGTGCCATCGTTCAGCTTCAGTTTTATTTGATTCAGGCTCTACTTATTCTGATGTGTTAGCCTATTTTGTTTTTGATATTGATATTATGTGTGAGCCATTGGGCGAGCCTATTTGTGTTTCCACCCTTGTTGGTATATCTTTAGTAGTGAATCAGGTATATTAGGGTTGTAATTTGACTTTTATGGGGAGCGATATTGTTTTGGATTTGATATTGTTAGATATGGTAAACTTTTATGTGAGATTAGGTATGGACTAGTTATCGCCTTATCATGTTATTCTTGACTGTCATGCAAAGACCATGACCTTATCTTGTCTCGACATGCCTCAATTGATATAGACTGGAGCACCTAGTTACTATCCTAAGGGTGTTACTTCTTATATGCATGTTTGTCGATTAATAGGGAAGAGATGTTTGGCATATTTAGCTCATGTTTGGGTTGTTTCTCAAGAGTCCCCATCATTGGAGGACACTAGGGTTTCTAGAGAGTTTATAGATGTATTTCGTATTATTTTACCTGATGTTCCTCCAAATTATGATATTGACTTTATTATTGATGTGGAGCAAGCACTAAACCCATTTTTATTGCCCCATATCGGATGGCTCCGGTTGAGTAAAAAGACTTGAAAGAACAGTTGGAGAATTTTTGAAGAAATCGTTTATTTCATCCGAGTGTATCTCCTTGGAGTGCTCCTGTCTTATTTGTGAAGAATAAGGATGGTACTATGTGTATGTGTATTGATTATCGCCAATTGAACAAATTAACAATCAAGAACAAATATCCTTTGCCTCGCATTAGTGATCTTTTTTACCGGTTCTGGGTGCCTCATTATTCTCGAAGATTGATATGATGTTCAGTTATCATTAGTTGAGAGTTTGAGAGTCTGACATCTCGAAGAAAGCTTTTAGGACCCGTCATGGGCATTATGAGTTCATGGTTATGTCATTTTTGATGACTAATTCTCCGATTGCTTTTATGATGTTGATGAACCGAGTGTTCAAGTGTTGTTTGGACATTTTTGTGATTGTGTTCATAGGCGATATCTTGGTTTATTCAAAGAGTGAGGCTGATGATTTTCAGCACTTGAGGACTGTACTTCAGTGATTGAGGGAAGAGCTGTTGTATGCAAAGTTCTCAAAGTATAAGTTCTAGCTTGAGTTTGTTGCATTTCTTGGCAATGTTGTGTCAAATGAGGGTATTATGGTTGATCTGACAAGGGTAGCAGTTGTTCATGAGTGGGCTAAGCTGACTTCTGTGAATGAGATTTGGAGTTTCCTTGGTTTAGCAGGGTATTATCAGCGTTATGTTAAGGGTTTCTCATCTATAGCAGTCCCGTTGACTAGATTAACTCAGAATACCATGGCATTTCAGTAGTTGGATGATTATGAGGTGAGCTTCCAAAAGCTCCAGGATTTGTTGATGTTAGCATCTATTCTTGCCTTACCCGAGGAGGGAGTCATATTTGTAATATATTGTGATGCTTTTGGTATGGGTTTATGTGGTATATTGATACAAAAGGGGAAGGTGATAGCCTATGCTTCTAGCTGAAGGTGCATGAGAGAAACTACCCTTCCCATGACTTGGAGTTGGTTGCGGTTGGGCTCATGCTAAAGGTGTGAATACATTATCTTACAGGGTATATTATGAGATATTTACCGATCACTGGAGTCTCTAATACATCTTTTCTCAGACTAATATGAACATGAGACAGCATATGTGGTTGGAGTTACTTAAGGACTATGATATCTCTATTCTATCGCCCCTGGAAGGCCAATGTAGTGGCAGATGCTTTGAGTCGAAAGGCTACTATTATGGGGAGTTTTTCATTCTTGAGGGCTGAGGAGAGGCCCCTAGCTTTAGAGGTTTAGTCACTTGCTTAATGGATGGTTCATTTGTATCTTTCTCCTCCTCATAGTATTTTGGCCTTTGTTGAGGATAGGTCGTCCTTGCTTGATCATATTTGTGCTCATCAGTTTAAGGATTCCAAATTGCACTTTATTCATGACAAAGTGTTGAGAGGTGAAGTCAAGGTGCCTATTATTGATTGTGGTGGTGTTTTGAAAATTAATGGTAGATTTTATGTGCCTAAGGTGGGAAAAAAGGTGAGATTGATATGAGAGGAGGCCCACTGTTCCAGAGATTCCATCCATCTGGGTGTGGTTGAGATGTATCATGATTTGAAATAGCATTATCAGTTGTTTGGCATGAGAAGAGACATAGTTGAGTTCCTGGCCAAGTGTTTGAATCGTCAACAAGTGAAGTATGAGAATCAAAAGCCCGTGGATCGATGTAGAGGATACCCATTCCCGAGTGAAAGTGGGAGAGAGTGACTATAGATTTCGTTACAAGTTTTGCCCATGGCCTTGGGAAAGTTCGATTCAGTTTGGGTGGTTGTTGATTGATTGGCCAAGTCGGTGCACTTTTTACCGGTGAAGACTAGCTATATTACGGAGTAGTTTGCTAGGTTATATATCCAGGACATTATTAGATTGCATGGTATGCCAGTGTCTATAGTATCAGACAGAGGGTCTATGTTTACTTCTCACTTTTGGCAGGCTCTACTATGTAGTTTGGGTACTAGAGTTGATTTGAGTTTAGCTTTTCACCCTCAGACTGATGGTTAGTCAGAGCGCACCATTCATTTGTTAGAGGACATGCGTAGGGCCTGTGTTATTGATTTTGGGGCCCGATGGGACTAGAACTTACCATTGGCAGAGTTTACATTTAACAATAGTTATCATTCCAGCATCTAGATAGCACCATTTGAGGCCTTGTATGGCTAGAGGTGTAGATCACCGATAGGATGGTTCTGTTCAGGTTTAGTCGAGGTGTTGTGTGTTGGTTTACTTCAGGATGCCATGGATTGAGTCTGAGTGAATCTGAGTAGACTTTTGAAATCTTAGAGTCACCAGAAGAGTTATGTTGGTAGGAGGGTTAGGCCTATGGAGTTCTCTGCTAGTGGTACTGTATGGTTGAAAGTTTCACCCATGAAGGGTTTGATGATATTTGGGAATGGGGGCAAGCTCAATCCTAGATTCATTGGCCCTTTTGAGATTTTGAGGGGAGTTGGTGAGGTGGCCTATGAGTGGGCCTTACCACCTACATTATCAGCTATTTATCCCACTTTTCATGTTTTCATGCTCTGCCGGTACATTCCTAATTTGTCCTATATGATCTATTATGATTACGTTGTGTTGGGTCCAGATTTATCCTTCGAAGATGAGTTTGTAACTATATTGAACATGTAGGTCCAGAGATTGATATCCAAAGATATACCTTCTCTGAAGCTTTAGTGGCAGCACCGCTCTTTTGAGGACACTACTTGGGAGTTGGAGTATGAAATATGGGCTAGATATCTCAGCGTTTTTAGGCTTCAAGTGCTCGTCTTTCTCTTATGTTCGAGAACGAACATTATTTTTGGTGGTGAATGATATAATGACTTGGTTGGTAATTTTTTGCCTTATCCCTTTTGTAAGTTGATTTGGGCCTATTTTAAACTATCTGAATTGTTGGAACTGCAAGTTTTGAAAGTTAACAATATGAGTTTTGGCATTTTTGGAAGCTTAAATTGTTAAAAATGTGAGTTTTTGTACCATTTTGAGTTTCAGGTATCAATTCCATTAGCTCCAGAACGTCAAAATTGAACTGAATTCGAAGTTACATAACTGAATTCGAAGTTAAAATGAGGTTTTAGGACCAAACATGTGAGGTTTTTCGAAACTAAAGTTTAACTTTGATCAGCATTCGAAGTTCAGAATCTTGGATCAAAATTTTGACAGTTCCAGTAGTTGTGGATGGTGAAACTAACGCTAGAAATGGTCTCATAATAATTTTTGGAGTTGCCGAGGGAAGTTTTGGTATGTTGAGTTTTGAACTAGTTTTATCGGGTTGCATTGGCAAATATGGGAAGGAGGCCTTAAAATGGATTTCTGGTGATCCCTTTGAGTCCGGATCACGATTTTTTGTAAGGATACATGTAATGTTTGTGAAATTTTGATTCTGGATGAGCTTTGAGGGCACGTTCCGAGTAGAGAATTGGACTTAGTTTTGTTGGTTTTGATGATATCTGGTGCAGGTGTCCTAGACCTCCATGTTTGCACCTCTCTCTACGCGTTTGCGGAGGGTTAAACCCTTTAACCTCTGTATTCGTGGATGTGGGCTCGCGTTTGCAGAGGATTGGCTATTTTGACCCCCGCGTTTGCAATTGCATGTCCACGATCACGGAGAGTATTTGATACCTGGATAGCTTTAAGCTCGTAAAACATCATTTTCATTCAATTTTCAAACTTTCAAAGCTTTTTAGGTGATTTTGAGAAGTGGTTTTCGAAGATTATACTTGGGTAAGTGTTTCTAACACTATATTAATCATTTTTCATAAGTTTTATCCTATTTTAACGTGAATTTCATAAATTTGGATGCCAAAATTGGGGAATTTTTATATCTTGATTTTCAAACTTTAAATTTGAATTTCTCAGTCAGTTTAGGCTTTATTTTTGTAGGAGTTTCAACCATGAACTTCGTTTTCCATGTAGAACGTGATTTCAAAGTTAATTTTCAGATTTGGGAACTTCAAATTTTACCCTTAATTTTCACCATTTTGCGCCTAAGCCTAATTCGTGCCAATGTGGGTATCAACTTCATCTCTTGAAGCATAGTATCTGTTGTTGATAGTGATTGATCGATCTAGGGATCATTTGGAGGCTTGAGTTAATTGTAAGCTTGTCCAAGTGTGGTTTCGGCATCAAGGTAGGTTCGTTTAACCTTTTGGGACTTAATTTGAGTTATTGATCATGTTTATGCGGTAATTGTGAGTTCTAGATGACTTTTTGGGTAATTAGATTGACTTGTTGAGATAACAATGGGACTATTATTTTGATGGAGCCAATTTATGATGTAAACATTGATCCCATTAATTAACTAAGATGAAATTTTCTTGATTATGATTATTTTAGATAAAATGTGATAATACGAGCTTGTGAGACCATTTGGGCGATTCTTGTGGTAATGGATGGCTATCGAGATACATTTGTAGTATATATGTATACATAGGACGAGTAAGGTATGATATTACTAATATTCTTGTATAATTGGGACAAGTAAGGTTCAATATCATTGATATTTTTACATTAACGGGACGAGTAAGGTCTAGTGTTGTTGATATTCTTGACTGCTGGTATAATTATGATAATCTGAGACATGATGATGGTTTGGCCATAAGTTGTGACACTTTGATATTATTCTCTATGTGCATACGATTATATGAGATTCATGTACCAGTATTCCTGTTTTGATCCCCTCTATATGTTACATGCATTTCTGGATTTTATCATTGATTTATATTTGTTTTATGTTGCTTTTGACATCCCTTGAGCCGAGTAGGATGCAAGAGGCAAGGTGGGATTCATATCTTATATTTCCTTGACCACGAGCAGGTGGCAAGGACATGGCACTGTGATACTCCTTGACCACGGGCAGGTGGCAAGAATGAGGCGTTCTTATATTACCATGATCATGGGTAGGTGGCAAGGCTATGAAACACTTGGCGTATGAATTGATGAGTTGTGCATAGCTTTAATGTTATTGATGTATGGTACTATGGGTTGTTAAGGATATATATATATATATATATATATATATATATATATATATATATATATATATATATATATATATATATATATATATATATATATATATATTGATTGATTGTGTACTAATATTTTTGGATACGGGGATAGGATTCTTCATTATTGCATACTTGTTTCAATTTCTCTTACCCAGTCGGTTGAACCTACTAGGTCTATTTCGGTGTACTTACCCCTGCTCTATTTGTCCTTGTAGATCGAGCACAGGGACCCACACAAGGTAGCTGATCACTCTCGTTGAGCTATATTTGCTTCCATCCAGATCTTACTAGTGAGGCTCAAACTTCAGGTCGCCGAGGATCTTTGTGACTTTCCTTCATTATTTTTTTTAGACTTTGTATCAGATATTGTTTTGAGGCAGCTTTAGCATTTTCATGCTTAGATAGTTGTATTTACTCTTCAGTACTATTTTAGATGTTCTTCTACTCATGACTCCAGGTTTTTGGGAGATTTTTATGTTATACAAGTCCTTTTCACTTTATTTTATTCTTCGTTAGTCGTGACTCGATTTTGGGTTGACCGAGTTCTACATGGAAGTGGACTCCTTGTGCCAACGTAAGAGGATATGTTTGATCCCATATAGAAGATCACACAGTCTTATACGTCAACTACGGTCTTCTACCACAAGTTATAGATTTGATGATTATGTTTCTTTGAACTTTTGTCATGTGTTAGATTAATCCTTACTCCATATAGAGCATTATTCATTGACTATGATATTGCATGTCTTGAACAACGATATAACAGTTTCATGCATGGAGACTTTTAAATTTTATGAATGATGACATTAAAATTTCATACGTGATGACATTACAGTTTCATGTTTGCACTACACCTCACATACATAGTACATTCATATGTACTAATGCATAAATTGCCCATATGATGTCACCATGTATGGATCAGTGCTCCACCTCCTCCACCAGCACATGCTAGTTGTAGACGACCGAGACTAGTAGCTTTGGTGAGCCCTTAGTTAAGGTATTTCACCCTTTTCCTCATGCTTTGTACCTATGAGATATTTTTGAAGTTTGAGTTATTGTTGAAGACTTTTATTTTTTATCTTATTTTTATGAATTTTGTATTTGAGGGAAGCCTAAGTATGTCTTAGCCCTTGGTAAGTATTATGTAGATTGGTATAATTGGATGTGATGGTTAGAATTGACTTCTTCCCATGTTTCAAGTGAGTTAATATCTCCCTTAGTCCCCTTCCAAGCTTTAAATTCTACATTATGATGTTCAATTACCTATGAATGCTTGATAAATGCTAAGAGGCCTAGGTGAGGTACCTTCGGTCTCCTACTTCGTCGTGTCACGACTAACCCCTAGGCTTGGGTCATGATAAGTTACCACTCAAGCATTGAGATGACACGGTTGTAAGCCTTTTATGATAGAAGATACAGGTCATCGATGGGATGGTTTGATATTAGAGAAATGGCGTTGGTCGGACCTGACTTTGTCTTTAATGCTATGGAGAAGGTAAGAGTTAAAAGGGAAAAGCTAAAGGCTTCCAAAAGTCTCAAAACGTCATATTTCGCTGTTAGAAAAGGGACCTTGAGTTTAATGTAGGTGATTGGATCTATTTGAAGATTTCTCCCATGAAGGGTGTAATGCATTTTGGAAAAAAGGAGGTAAGTTCAATCCTAGGTATCTAGGACCTTATAAGATTGTAAAGTGAGTCGGTTAGATAGCCTATGATCTAGACTTGCCATTTGATTTAGCTATGGTTCATCCAATGTTTCATGTGTCGATGTTGAAAAAGTTTATGAGTGACCCAGACTCCAGTGTTCCATTGAAAGATGTATGTATTAAAGAGAAATTGACTTATCAGGAGGTGCTGGTTGAAAATTTTTGACTGGCAAGTGAAGAGATTAAGAATCAAAAAAGTTGCATCTGTTAAGGTATTATGGAAAAACCAACAGAGTGATACATTGGAAGCGGAAGTTAACATGGTGAAAAGATATATTTACCTCTTTCCTTCTATTCAAGAGTAAGGTACCTAGAGATCAACTATTTCTCCAAATTCTTGCATATCAGGTTTTCCTTACCATATTGTATGCATGCATGTTTATGAGACTATTTTGGAATGACATTTGATGCATATGTTAGAAGATTTTATGAAATTGATATTTTAAGTTTCATTATTGTGTTCATATAGGGTTGTTGGCTATCTTACTAATGTTGCTAAGAGGGAGCTATTGTAACAATTTGTACATTGAAAAGTTCAAAATAGGAAAACGTTGCAGGATATGGGTTCTGGAGCAAGTAAGTACAAGATCATCTGCTGCGCAAGATTGGTTTTAGGAGTCGTAGATTAGCCTCATGGATGGGGACAAGACTTGGTGAAATTTTGAAGTCTATCAGTCAAACGTATGAAGGGTTCTATGACCCATATAAGGGTTTGTAAGTCATAGACACTAGCTCATAGACTATGGATGGAAACATTGTTTTTGAAGTTTGGGAAGATGTCACTAGATGAAAGATTATACGAGTTGTGGTTCATTTTATGGGCCACTGATGAGTATATGACTTGCACTCATTTCTTGCTCTTTTCTTATGATTTCGTTTTGTTAATCCCATAACTTAAGGCTAATTATGCTTTAAATGGTGTATATTACAGGTAGTTATGGTTTAGATTTGGTTGAGCTAAGAAGAGTTGAAGATTGGAGCTGAATTGGAGCCAAAAGGAGTTGAAATGGACAAAATGGTACCTGACAGCAGATACACTCCGTGAACGCGGCCTTCAGGCCCACGATCATGGAGTCGCGGCATGTAGAGAAGCGCGAATGTACTAGTCTCAGGCGGGAAGTCGAAGCTTAAGGAGACACAACCTGGGTGATCGTGGAATGCTAAGCACAATCGCCGAATGTTGCAGTGGCCAACGTCGAGACAATTTTGGAATTTCACCATTTCAGTCCCAAAATCACAACATACACGCACTCCTGACCCTCATTCTTCATACATTGGCACAGTAATCAATGCAAGAACTAGAGAAGAAGAAGAACACACCTTAGTGTAGATTTTAGTTCAAGGTAAGGATTTGAGAGCAAGTTTTCTAAAAATTCTTGAGTGGATTGAAGTGTGTGGGCTTCATTTGTATTATCTTTCACTCGCTCTATCTTTCCTTGTTCTTGAATTTTAAATTTGTAGATTTAATTGAAGTTTGATTATTGATTTATATATTGGTATTCATTATTTCTCTTTCTTTCTTGCTTAGTTGATGATTTACTTACAAAATCAAGAGGGTTTTTCTCAAATTGTTTTAAATGCTTGAATTGATTTATGGGTTCTTGCATTTCTTCCTGTATGAATTAGATTTGAGGTAGGCTCTTAAGTCTAGGCTCTAGTGGGTGTGGTTGAGGTTGAAGATTGCATAATAGTATTGGGTTTATAAGTAGAGATCCTCAAAAAAGGACTCAACAACTAAGTTCTTGGGGGATTTGCTCTTCAGTGTTCAAGCCAGGAATGTCTTTGTGCATCCTGCGCGAGAATTCATAGTTGGCTCTTGCAAAACATCATTTCCCTAGCCGCGATTATAAGCAACCTAGCCTACTCATAAGGTCAATTTGATGCTAAGTATGATGGTTCAGTTGAATCTTGATTGATTCCTATATCCCGTAACCTTATTCTTGCTTGATCAATTCTTACCCAATTGTTTGTAGGAGTAGTTGTTAGCTTAATCTTCCTTCCAATTTAGTTAGAAACCTTGCTTGGTACTCGCCTATCGAGCCAAAGTCTAGTAGACATAGGTCCTTGCTCTGCTCATTTGCCAATACATTGTTCCTTATGGGATTCGACCTCAACCTCTAAAGTTGGGTAATATGCTAATAATGTCGCCCCTTCTACCTTTGAGTGGTAGGGTTGAGTAACATCAAAAATGGTGTCGTTGCCAGGGAACAATAGACGTACTGAGTTGATTTAGGACTTGTAGGCTACTTTTTTTTATTAGTTTAGTGTGTACTTTTTTTCTTTTCCTTGTTTGTCTTTCTTGTTGAATGTCTAATGCTTGCTTGAAGAATGTAAGCCCTTTTTCAATCTCCTTCGGAGTATTGCATTTCATGGTCAGCAAAATGGTGTTGAGGAAGTTAATAGATATGAGAGTGCAGTAAGTCGAGAATGGCTCACCGACTTGAATCTTAGACTTGCCAAAGAAGTGGCCCAAAGGCACCAATTGCTCAACACGAGGGATGATCTCTAGAGCTCTCTTGTTGCCAGAGGTTACGAGTTGGACCGGTTTGAATGGGAAATTGATGTTTTGGAGGTCAAGTTGAAACTAAGCAATGAAGTGAGTAAGGTCCCTAGCTCAAAGGTGGCAAACTATGAGATTTAGTCTCAAATAGAAGGAGTAAAGCATGGTATGGAAGAGATATGGGCCTATGCATTTCTTCATGCCCAATAATCGTACAAGAAGCTAAATTAATGAAATGATACTAAAGTTTCAAGAACAAGCCATGGAAATCTTAAATGGCAACTTTAGTTCATTTTAAGTTGGGAGTGTTGCTTACTTGGAGGCCATAAAGTGCAAAGATCAATTTGAAGAAGACCTCTTGACACTCCCATTTCTACGCAAGGAACCTAAAAGGAATGTTGATGAAAAGTTGGGTAGACAATTCAAGTTCTTAAAGTGGAGAGACCGGCTGAAAATGTTGATGGTCTCTCATCACCCTCCTTATGCACTTAAATAGAAAATCATCTTGAAATTGGGAAGGGGATTCATAGCCTCAAAGTCCAAACACAAATGGGTGGTGAACCAATTTTTGTTCATATTTTAATAAATTCTTGCATTTCAAAGTTTTAGAGTAGCTTCTTAATTTTTATTTATGATTTTTGGCTAACCTTTACAAATTTCAAGTCTTTGGTAGTGGCATAGCACAACATTTGAAGTGCCAAGATGAGTGTAACTGAAGAAATGGGTGGAAATACCAATAAAAATAGCGAAAGGATGAAAATGGCCTATTATGACCGCACTTTGGGCACAGGCATCACCCATTACAAAAAGGCGAATCCACCAATTGGGCGTGGGATCGCCAAAGTTGCAGAAATTTGGACCAGATTTGGCACCCAGATAATTCCACGAACGCAGTCTTGTTTCGCGAGCGTTGTGTGGATTCAGTGATACGACGCGATCGTGCGAGTCCCAACCGCAAAGGCATAGCTTAATGAGACATAACCTCCGCAATCGCAGAATGCTAAGCGCAATCACCGAATGGTGCAGTGGCCAGCGTCGGGACAGTTTTGGAATTTCACCATTTTCAGTCCCAAAATCACAATATGCATGCACTCTAACCCTCATTCTTTGTACATTGATATAGTAATCAACACAAGAACTAGAGAAGAAGAAGAAGACACCTTAGTGTAGATTTTAGTTTAGGGTGAGGATTAGAGAGCAAGTTTTCTACAAATTCATGTGTGGATTGAAGGGTGTGCCTTCATTTGTATTATCTTTCAATCACTCTTTCTTTCCTTGTTCATGAATGTTAAATTTGTACATGTAATTGAAGCTTGGTTATTGATTTTCATATAGGTCTTGATTATTTTTCTTGCATTCATGCTTAGTTGATGATTTACTTGCAAAATCAAGAGGGTTTCTCCCAAATTGCTTTAATTGCTTGAATTGATTTATGGGTTCTTCCATATCTCTTTGTATGTATTAGATTTGAGGTAGGCCCTTAAGTCTAGTTTAGTTCTTCAATTATTTCTCTAGCGGGTGTAGTAAAGGGAGAATATTGCATGATAGTCATGAGTTTATAAGTTGAGATCCTGAAAAAGGTAATCAAAAACTAAGGTCTTGGGTGTTTTGCTCTTCGGTGTTCAACACAGGCGTGTCTTTGAGCATCCCGCATGAGAAACCGTAGTTGGCTTTGTGAAACATCATTTCCCTAGCCAGGGTGATTACAAGCAAACTAGCCTACCGATAGGGTCAATTTGATAATAAGTATAACACCTCTCACGTGCCTCGAAAAGATGCCCTATAGTGTATATATTGGACATCTCAAAATCCGAGCATGATTTCTCAAATCCAACTTCATATTCAGTTTCAGGGGGGGAAAATTGTGTATGAAAGGGCTGTTCTTCTATTTCTAGATGACCCGTAGAGAAAAATAAGTTTTTGGGTGATTCGGGGCTTAACCAGAAAGTATGTGACTAGTCCGTGTCGCAGACTTGTCTCCCATTAGTGCAAAAATGGCCTAAACACATTCCCGGCCCAAAAAAGGGGAAAAATTGAACTTCGCGCCAAGTTATAAAGTATTTTATGAAGACTTTTTATGATGTTTTAAAGGTGGTGAAAGGACAATTGTCACCAAAGCTGCACCCTAAGTGAGTTATTTCTAATATGATAATATTAAATTTAAAGCTTATGAGTGTATGCATATAATATTTTAAAGTATTCTGTGGGACTTTACTTAGCACCGAATGGGCCTCGAGGTGGGTTTTGGTAAGAGATCCTTAGTAGCAATCTCCTATCTCATTAACTATGTGCCACCATAGGAGCACTCATATGCTAAGGCTAGTGGATCCACAATACCAAAAGTTAAAGTTAATTAATGATGTGCATGCATAAGTTGACGGAGTTTTATCTAGTAAGTAGTCATCACGTGCCAATGTAGGGGGTTATGTTGAATTCTATGCAATAGCTCGCATGATCTTAAATGTCGATTATGGCCCCCTCAAACATATATATGTATACGGTGATTTATAAGGGTTATGTTACTTAAAATCATGTTTTAATTGATGCATTGATCATTCATTATATCTTGAGCTTTATTCCTTGTTATGATTATGCATATTAAGCCATTATGATATTACGACTCTCGTGTTGCATTGTATCCTACATCAATAGTACATTCAAAGTACTAATGCATAGTTTGTGTACATGGTATCACCGTGTAGGGATCGACACTCCTCCTCCTCCGACACGTGGCTAAATTGTGGGTATTTGAAGATTTGTTGATTGGTGAGTCCTTTAGTCCGGGGATAACACCTACTTTCTTTCAAGCTTGTAGTAATGAGACATTTGATTTTCTTAAGTTGTATTTTTTCTGCTATTTATACTTGAGGGTGAGCTTTGAACATGTCATAACCCCTGAAAAGTTTTTTATGTAGAAGGTATTGTTGTACAATGTATTAAAGGTTATGTTTGATTTCCTCTTTATGGAGTTTATTATGTTTGTCCTTTAGTCAGTTTTTCCTTATTTAAATTCTGCTCTATTTATGTTCAATACTCATAAATGCTTGATGAATGCTAAGAGGCTTGGGTGAGATGTCTTCATTTTTCGTTGTGTTATGAGTAGGCCTTAGGCTTAGGTTGTGACAACTATCAATTGTATGAGCAACATGATTTTCAACTGAATTTTAAAGGATTTCACTTGCCTAACATCTAGGGCTCACGAAATTATGATGAGTTATCTTCACTATGATTTTGTCTTTAATTATGTGAGTATGCATGGATTTTTACCTACTCTCCTGATTTTAAACTTAATTGACCATGAACTTATTTTTTTCCAAAGTTTTATCTCAATTCGTGCTTTTTGAAAAAGGTTACAAGCTTTAAGGATGATTGTGATTATGATTATGAAGGTTGACTTAAGACCCTAACATGATATAAATTGAAAGGGTGGAAGGATTGTACTCGCATTGCATGCAAGTTAAGAAGATGGGTTATTCTTGTTATTTGAATTGATTTTATTGTTTACCCTTCCTATTTTAATTTTCTAGTTATGTGATTATGACTAGTATAAGCGATGAATCATGATGTTGACTATTATGTTTCATATAAATGCATTCTGTAGGATTTGATTTAGTACTTAATGAGGCTTGAGATAAGAGCTCGACCCAAGGGGTCCTTATATAAAGTCTCCACGTCTCATAATTATGTGCCACCACAAGTTAATGTTTCCAATATAGCCTAGTTAGTGGATCCACATATAGTATTATGCTAGGTGGGGGTAGAGTTCTCTCTTGGTAAGTAGACTCATCTCTCTCCGGTGTAGAGGCAATGTAATAACCCGCATGATCTTATTGTCAGGTATGATAAGCATTTACAATCTTTATGATATGATATTACTTATGTCTTAAATGTTCATTGACCATTCACATGATCATTTTGTTGTTCCCCAAAATTATATTGTGAAGCTTTATTTGACTATTGCACTTCATGCCTATTTACTTCATTTTGCATGCCTACATACTTAGTATATTTGAATATATTAACACATATTTTTACCTATATTACATCACAACATAGGGATGGACAACAATTCTACTCCTCCTCGTTGTGGTTAGATTTGAACGCCACATTTGAAGATATTTTGGTGAGTTATCATGCTTCAGGAACATGCCTTTTTTATTCCTGCTTTTATGTTTCCATGTTGAAAGACTTTTGTATTCCTTTAGTTGAGGGTGAGTAGTGACATGTTCTAGCCCCTGCCAATGTCAAGACAAACAGAGACATGTTTTCAACAAAGTTGATGTAATCCCTCCTAATCATGCACTCTTGGGGGTACTCATTCACCGTGTTGCACCTAAACCCTAGTTTTGGGTCATGACACAAGGATGTGATAATTAGAGTAATTCCTTATTTAATGTTATGAGCACAGAATAGTATATTTACTTGATCAATATTTGGTGTTGTGCTTGAAAGGACCTTGGTATTCAAAACAAATCAAAGGACATATGTTTGATAGTTTAGGAGAATATTAAAAAGTAGCCTAGATCAAGCGCTATCAATGTAACAATCTGCTTTGATAGAGTTAATTTTAGCCTATTCGAATTCCCCTATCATTATGCACACACTTCTAATTTTTTTCAATATTGATGATCAATTTGGTATTTTTCTCTGTTCCAAGTACTTGATATCAACATATTGTAGTTGTCAGCTAAATCCCCCACTTTTATATGTACATACATGCTTGTTGGGAACTAAAATTGCTAGTTTGCTGCAATTGTAAAATCGGTCGGAGCTACATCCATCATCAATTTCTTATGATTCGATTCTGACCTAATAAATTTGATATTACTTTACAAATGACCATTATTTTTAAAATATGAGACATAATTGAGCGTTTATTAGTACCCAATCCCACAGATAAGGGAATTAAATAGAAAGAAAAGACGTTTAAAAAATCAAAAAGATCTAGAAGATATAATAACAATATTAGATGAGAAGAAAATAATAGGAGAAAAACTTTTAAAATGTTGAAAATAACAATCAAATAATATGTAAACTAGACATTATTAACACTAGATATATATACTCTTACTATATAAGAGAGAGTTGGGTGAAGCAAGCAGCTCTCAGTCGATGTATTTGTTTGAGCTGCTTTCTTTTTCTGCTTTATTATATGGGATACATAAAAATATTTTATAAACTTTTTTTTTTAGGGTAACTGCATAGTGACGCTCCTGCTTCAGCTATTTGATTATACTTGTTTAGTTGTTTCAACTATAATTTTATAATATTACCCATAATAAATTAATTTTCTAGTTTCTTCAACTATAATTTTACTATATCGATTGTCCCGATCAATTATTTTAAGTCATGTAAATTTTGAATAGGGAATAAGCAGGCAGCTCTTCGCTAGTGTGCCAACTTGAGTTGCTTGCTTTCTCTCTATATTACATGGTACCAATAAAATATTCCGTGGAACTTTTAATTAAATATTTTTAAGGCAGTTGCTTAGTGACGCCCTTGTTTCATTTGCTTGATTATATTTCGTTAGTTGGTACAACTATGATTTTACAATATTGCCCTAATAAATAATTTTTTCGGTTGCTTCAACTATAATTTTGCTACATCGACCCGATCAATTATTTTAAGTTATATAAATATTGAAATTAGGATAAAATAAATTTGTCTTTAAACTAGACAAATAAAATCAAATAACTAGTTTAATTTCTTTCAAAGATTATATTTGTATAAAAAAAGAAGTACTTTTGAAATATATAATATAAATAAATAAAAAAGTTTACGTATATTTTTTCTTTTTGGTAACTAAATTTTTTATATTAATTACTAGAAGAGCTTTACAAATCAGCCAACTAATCTCACAATTGACTTTCCAGGATTACAACTCATTACTATGACTCCACCACCTTACTCAAAATTTATAATTGCTCAAGACATTCTTAACACTTGAACTAGCCCTAACAATAGTGGAATATGCTATTTATTTTGCTACATGTTTTATGGTTCTACTGTTTTTTTTTTTTAAATTCTAGTGTTGCGCTCAATTCATATCCCGTATATATTCAGCCAAGATATTTTTAAATAATTGTGCTGTTTTACTCTTCTCTCTTCCTTATTGGTGTCAGTAATGCAACAAGAAGGAGCGTTGCTGACGCTATTTGAGGATTTTGTTCTATAAATTGCAAGTAAATTAACATTGTATCATTAGGTACTCTATTGTCTTCTCTACTTTTTAACAAAGAATACATTCTTTATTCACATTCATTCCCTAGTTGGCTAACCTATCCACAATGCCCAATTGTTAGTGAAACACAATCCACATAATATAGTAGGCTTTTGGTCTGGCTGCATTTCCAAGCATAAGGCATTTCTAGGTGACACCCAGTTTATCTCCTAACATGTGCAAGTATAATTGCTTTACTAGGCTTCCATTCTCATGTCCAGTTTGTTGAAATTGTTGCATCACTTCTTTAGAATTCATAATTTTCTTGGTCATATAGCTTGCTTGTGTTGGCAAAATTTATCTATATTACTTGAAATGATGTAAAATAAATATTATATATCACAATAATTGTCAATTTAAAATTTTAGTTCTAAAATTTCATCAATGCCACATAATTTAGAACAACAAAAGTAACATAAATTATTTAAAATTTATGTAAAACATATTATAAATTATAATAATTAATAATTTAAAAATATTTTTAAAACATAGAAAAAATTATTTGACTATAAAATTTATCAAAATTTATATGTGCAACATAAATTGAAACAATATGAGTAATATATATTAGTTAAAATTAATATAAAATATACCATAAGTCGCAATAAATAACTTAAAATTTTTAAAAATATATTAAAAATTTTATCTATGTCACGCAATTCAAGATAAAAAAACATTTATTTGGCCTGTCCCTGATTAATGTTTTAACCAAACTAAATGGTGTCTTGATTTTACCTAATTACTTCTATTTAATTTGGCAAAAATATTACGAAAATTTATAAATTTTATGATCTTAAATTAAAGATAGATCAAATTACTTGACTCAAATATATTTAAAATATTCTTTGATCTTGGGAAACATATCATGCGAAAAGTTAAAATTTAGATATTATCGAAAAAAAAGAAAAAGAGATATTCTTTTTTAATTAACCTAAAAAAAGGACAAATAAATTGAAATGAGTGAAATAACCTTAAACTTAAATTTAATTATGTAAAATCAATTAAACACATTTATTAGCCCGAGCAACGTCCAAATTACCTCTACTAGTAGGATGAAAACGGTGGACATAGAGGTCAATGACCAAGAAATGAAATATTTTACATTTCAATAAAAGCATTATTAAATTTAGGAGTAATAAGGGCATCCACTTCCAAACATAGTCGGCAATTTTAAAGGTAAGATATCATACTGAAATAGTAGGAGAAAAAATTTAGAATGTTAATATATACTATATTAAAAGCGTGAATGTTATTAAAAATATTGTTTACATTTTTTGTCTTTTATTAAAAAATTTTATTTTAGATAAAATTATCTTTTCACTATTTTTCTTAATTTTTTATTTAATTTAATTTTTTTATATTTAAAATTCATTTTTGATTTAAAACTATTATATATAAATAATTAACAAAAAATTTACTATAAAATATTTTATTAGTAAAATTATTTAATATAATAAATTTTAAAAGAAAAAATCAGCAAAATTATGTTAGAAATATTAAACTACTATTTTTATACTTATGAATCTTTTGTTACGTTAAATTTTAGTCAATTTATTATTTAACTTCTCATTGATCAACTCTAAATTATTACTTTATGCATTCAAAAATTATTAACATATCTACATGATAAGCAATTAAGTTTATTTAATCATCTTTGTTGTATCATAATAGATTAAATTATTGTATGAAACTATAATATATTTTTAATTTTATTTATATAAATATTATATATATTTAATAAAACTTATTTATATGTAATTTTTAAATCGATACGATGCAAATCAAACATATTAAATTAGTTGGTTATAAAGACTCTATGGTAATACTAGAACAGATGAATTTAAATTGTGTGGCAAAAATGAATTAATAAATGGAATACAAGGAAAGAATATATATATATATTTGTCACGTATTGGGACCGGGGCAGCCTCCAAAAATTTATTAGTCCAACAATATTTCAACAGAAACAAAAAGGGCCAATAAATGATCACAACTGCCTCAATAAATTCCCATCATCCAATCTCGCTCATAATAGTAGTCATGTCAAAGCTAACGTCTCTTCCATTTAATCCCAACCTCATAAATTCCTTCTTCTTTTTTTCCTGCATTCTAGCGACATTGACAACTCCTTTTCCTCTTCTGAGAAGAGTCTTCTCCAACCAACTAATTATACCCTTTTACATGCTAAGCTCAAGCATCATCATACCTTTTTGTTGATAATATTTTAATTTTGATTTGTTTATTTTATTTTTATTGTGTATCAAGTTTCTATGCTCTAAAATAAAAAAATATGTATATGGCACTAAAAGTTATATATACATATATCATATGAATATTGAAATTAAAATGTTATCTAATATTTTTTTAATTAAAAATAGAATAAAAATAAATAAGATAAATAAATTAAAATAAAAAGTACATAACAAATTAGTATTGAAGCTTCAACAACAAAAAAAATACATATCTAATCGTTAAAATTTGTCGACACGTAAATCATACATGCACGTTTTTTATATTCTCACGTCATTAAAAGTAAAATAATAAAATTGATAAGAAGTAATTTTCAAGTACAAAAAAAGTTGCATTTAGGAAAACATAAATATTGTCATGTAAAGCCGCACTAGAAAACATATACTAATATTAAACAACAAACTAAGTGCTACTTAACTATAGGGGTTCATGGTAAGGTACGCTATAATATTAAAAAAAATGATTATTTAATTTTGATTTTTAAATAATTTAAGGGGGATTTAGCTTAGCATTCAGGACCCTAGAAAATAAAAAGCCAACGAGCTGAGAATTTAGGTAATTGAGAAATAAATATCATAGGAATAGAATGGACAGGGTTCAACACTACAAAAGTTTGTTAATGGAATTCTACATCATTAACTTTTCGGAATTCTACATCATTAACTTTTGTTGTGTGGACTGATGAGATTTAGCCTAGCCACAAGTGTGGATGATTCTCTCTTATTTTTTTTTTCTTTTTTTTTGAAATTTAGGATAGGGAAACGGAAAATATGGAGGGGGATTATAATGTGAGAAATCGAACTTTCACCAGATGGAATTTCAGGTAGTCAACCAATTGAAACTATTAAGATTTCCCGAATTGTGGATGATTTCACTTTCTTTGTGCTAGTTATATATTGCCGGATGCTTATTCTACGATATTTCACACTATCATTCCAAATTAATTTAGTATAATTCATTATTTTTTACTTTGATTTTGTAAAGTGTATTTGTTAAATAAATAACCATAACTTATTTGATTTTGATTTATATATTTATAATTTTAATTTTTGAAAAATATCAATTATATTATATTGACAAACCTTGTATATACAAAATTATGGCAAAAAAAGCAAAATTACTTCTTTTTGTTAATTAATTATCATGAGAAAGGCATTCAATCAAGACAAGTATTTACTATAAAGTCAACATAATCTACTAGGTAATAATTATAACTTACACAACTCAACGAAAACAAAAAGCAAAATAGAAATACGAAATATTAAAAAGGAAATACCCAAGACGAAGTTCTATCAAACAAATACTGCAGCAATCTCCAAGAAGGTATTAAATGAGTTTTGATTTACATTAGCTCTATTTTGTATTTTTATATCTTATCTTTTATATATTTTTTATGTATATGTGAGAATGGTTAGTCCCATGACGTGGCACTCTCATATTTTTGTTCTCAATTTTTTTAGACGTATATATTTCTTTAAACAAAAACTAACCACTGAATTGGCAAAGAATAAAAGAGAAAGAATTCCAAGGGTTACATCTTTAATATAAAGATATCTCTTTATCGTGATTAGTTCTCTTCTCTTCTTACTGCAAGAAAAATCAACATTCACGCCTCATCTGTTTCCCTATCTGTATGGGAAAAACATCACGTCATATATCCTTCAAAAAGGTTATCTTGAAAAGTGTAGATTTTTTCCCCTTATCTATTCTTGAATTCCTTACTCATGGAATCAATTTATCATTTCTTCCTCTGTACAATTTCTTTTCTTTAGATGGGTCTCTCCTCTATTTTCATTGATGTACAGAGGACAAAGAAGAACCGTGACAAGGAAAAAGAAAGATGGCACAATGCTTAAAAACTTTCATGCCGCTTTCAAAACTCCCATTCCCTTTGCACTCGCTCATAAGTTTTTGCTTTATCCTATCCATATACTTTGGTGTTTCACTGGAACAAAATTTCACTTTGTTTTCTTTAATTAAGCTGCAGTTTTAAATAATTTGTTGTTGCAATTAATGAGTTTGATAAATTTATTATATTTCCCTAAATTCTTTTGTAATCTCGCCATTTTATTTGCTATTTGTTTTTCTCTCGTACACCCACTTAGATGAAGAGAAAATGACACAATAATGATTCGTTCTTTCTTGATTACTTTTACATTTTGCATGCTATAGGCGAATTAAACAAAACAAGAAAATAGGATTGTCAATTCTATTAGACTGATGGTTAAACCAACGGCCTTTAAATTTTATGTTTAATAGTATGGTTCATGGAGTACTTATGAAAAATATGATTTTTTTAATTCTTTACATCTTCACCTTTTGAAAAGCCTGCACACTCTGCTATAAACTATCGACCTTGTGAGATGGAGTTGGAACATAGAGAGCATAAGTGTTCAAGTTTATATGGTTATATTGTAAGATGATAAGTATAGGAATATGTCAGATTCATTGGGTGGAAGATTGCGCCTTCCCAATATTTTTTTAAGAAGTGATAAAATTTGATGCCTAGCTTTTTTGGCTAGAAACTAAAAGGAAACTCAATGTTACTTTAAGATTTTGGTGAAACTTTTATGATAGGGATAAATATTTTTTCCAATTTGGTGTAAACACCAAGATACAACCTCTCCATCTTTAATTATTCCTTTCAAATCCAGATATTAGCTAAAATTCTTATAAGTAATTCGACAAACATAAAAAATTGTTCACAACAAAGTTTCATTGGTTTACAAAATAAAAAAGAAAATGATATTACCTTTGATCCTTCTCCTCCCAATAGTTCTCTTGAGAGTTTTATTGTGATTAGACTTAAAATAAAACACTAAGCTAAATATATATTTCAACTAGTTGAAAATGATTAAGTCATAAGTAGCTTAAAGATAATGTGTTGTTTTTGGATTTTTTATTAATCAGATCCAACTTATTTATATTAACTTTTGATCTTAATCAATTATAATTTCACAAAATCTTTACATTAAAAGATTTTTTGAACGAATATAATATATTCCATGAAACTGAGCATGAGATTTTGTTCCTATACACAAGAATTGAAAAAAAAAATAATGCTTATTATTTCATACAAAATTAAGCATTCTAATTGAGAAGTCAATTATACTAATAAATAAATGTTACAAACCAACAATGCATAGAAGATACGAAAGAGTTTCACAATATGACATTGTTAAGTTTAATATTCAATTTGTATTCTTGATGACTGCGCGAAGCGCGGCTAATTATCTTGTATGATATTAAAAGAGATTTGATTTATATTAGTACTATTTTGAATTATTTTACCTTATCATTTTTTGTTAGTTTTAATTTAGTATATAAGTCATACATATTTGTAATTATAATTATAATACCAAATATTCAACATGTATAGTAAATACCAAAACAAATAAAATACCAAAAAATTATGATATCAACACAATACTTTAGTATATGTAGGGATGTAGAATGGTATGCGGCAGGACAGTTGCAACACAAACTTGTGAAGACCCTATCCTGCCCTTACCTACAGTAATGATCCTCCAGATCGTTTTCTCTGATTTATATTTCTTTTTAGTATGTAGAGTTTTCCTATAGTGATCCTAAGTCATTTATGACTTGTTAGAACATCTATTTCATGACATGGTTATTGTGTCCATTTTCGAGTTTTGAAGCTGTTGGAGTTTGAACGGTTGACTTCAGTCAAAAATCTAGGAAGACAACTTTAGAATGTAATTCCAACAATTCTATCAGCTCTAGAATGATCATTTTAGGCTCGTGGCATGGTTGGCTTGATTTTCAAGGATATTGGTGCAAGTTTGTGCCATTAGGCATTTCAGCCTTTAGGCTTTTTGCTTAGTTTGACTTTAGTCAATATTTTTTAAGATCATGCTAAGATAAGAATTCCATTAGCGTGATTAGCTTCAAAATATTGACTTTGATCTAGAATGATATTTCGTGTATATCATGAGACTTTCGATCTCATTCCAAGCCATCTTATGAATTTTAATTTATAATGGTGCTTGGGACTGGAACCTACTTGTTGAGACAATTTCTGTTGAAAATTTCAACTACGTCATTTTGTTTAGAATGTCGAAGTTGGTGGGATAACATAGTACGTTTACACAGATGGGATCGTGAACGAATATCGAACACGTCGTAAAAAATTTGGACAATGCCAAAATTATTGATTCAGCAAAAATCTCGTTCAAGCCAAAATGATATCACGACCCAAGCCTAGGACCTAACCATAACACAACAAATGAGGAACCCAAAGACATCTCACCCAAGCCTTTTAGCATTCATCAAGCATTCATAGGTATCTATAATAAATAAAAGTAAAATTTAAATGGGGAAATGACACTAAGGGAAAATCATCATAAACTCCATAAATAAGAATCAAGCATAAACCTTCATAGATTGTCGAATAATACCTCTAGCTTAGACCGGGGGGGGGGGGGGGGCTAAGACATGTTCCTAGATCACCTCAATTAAAAGTAGAAAAAGGAAATACAATTTGATAATTAATGTGTCTTAATACATCAAACTAGAAAGAAAATAGGATATTATCCCAAAACTAGAGGTCTCACCAATACTAGTCTTCAACAATCTAAAGCTAGCAATGTGTGTCAGAGGAGGAGGAGTGCCAATCCCTACATGGTGATATCGTCCAATAAATATGTGTTAATACTTTTAATGTACTAAGTATGTCAGATGCAATTCAAACAGGAGATCATAATATAGTAATAGGTAGTATTGATGTGCTGTTAAACTATAACACTTTTGATTTTTAAAACTTAGAATTTTGTGTGTTCTCAAAGCGATGTTTGTAGATTTGATGTGTTTTTATGATTGTTTTGTAGTATTACAGGGTTTGGCGTGATTTTGAGCTAAGTGTACAGAAGTTGAAGTTTTTGCTGTTCTGCGACACCCTTTACTGGCCGTGGAAGGTTCCACAAGCCATAGAGTTGGTTTCGTAGCAAAATCCGGTGAAGGGGAGATTTTCTAAAGTTGAATCTACGAACATGAAGATGAGCCATAAAACGATGTATGAGTCATAGATATGGTTTCGTACCCTAAGGATCAGAAAGTTAGGAGTTGCTGAAAAGTCATCAGATGAAACCCTTCACGAGTAGTATGTCTTTATATGATTCGTAGATAGGTCTCGTAGAAGTCAACCCTAGAATTGGTGATGAAGTCCACGAAGCCCCGACTATAGGCCGTAAAACTTTATACAGCCCGTAGAGATGGTCGTAGAGCTTGTTGAACCCAGTTCTTCTATTTTAATTTAGTTTTGTATTTTAAATACTATAAATAATCTTTTAGATTATTTTTCGGAGAGTTAACCAAAGAGAATCAACAGAGAACGTGAAAAACATTGTTAGACACTTAGAAAATAATATTTTGTGATCTTAATTCACACTTGTGATTTTCATTGAATAGCTTGGATTTCTTAATCTTAATTTTATTCTTGTAAGTGCTTAATTATGCTATTTAATACCATGATTCTTGAATCTACAATGATAATTAGTAGCTAAATCCACAACTAGGGTTGTGGGAACCATGAAGAACTAACAAGGTAGAATCGGATAATTCGTAATTCTTGGAAAGTGTGCATACATGTATTAGTTAATTCTCTTTGTTTTGATTGCTTTTTAATGGTGTCCAACATTAGAACTCGCCTAGTGTTACTGACTGGATCAAGGTAGTAATAGGTAGGAACAAAGATTAATTAACAGGATTTGATTGATGTTTCTCGTCTAATCAACCAAACTAGATCAAGGGGAGGTTGTACTGGAAAAATAGGTAAGGGTTAGTACAGTCACATTGCAGGTATGGATCAAATCACGTAGTAAAATTTACCTATCGCCTGGATCAAAGGGTTTAGTAACTTAACTTACCATTCTGTATGTTACACACTAGAAAAGAATACGATTATCTAGTAATATCAAGTTAGGGAATCATGGGAAATACTATACCCTAGTTACTCTTCTTAGTGGTTTCACACACTTGATCTTAGTTTAGGATTTCTTTCTACAGTTTTACAACCCCCCTCCCTTTTTGGGGAGATAAGTGGGTATCAACCAGAATTGCTTGAAATTACTCCAAGTCTACCATATTCCGTATGGGTTCGACCCTAACCTTGGTTAGGTTATATATCTTGACAAAAATGACCGCTTTATCCTTCAAAAAGGAGGTGGAGCTTGGGAGACATCATGAATCTAGCGTCGTTGCTGTGGAATACAGCTAGACTTGTTTAATTTGAGTAGTTTAGAAATTAATCGTTATTTCCCTCATTTTATATTTTGGTTGTTTTTGTCTTTGTGTCAACATGTAGGTGTAGTGTATGCATAACACACGAAGTCAAGGCATTCCCTTGACTTCATTTGACCTAGAGATCCAAAGAACACTGAGGAGAATTGCCCAGGACAACGCAAGCAACGTTGAATTAATGTAGTGAATGCAACACTAAACCAGAACTAGAATAAGAATGATAATAACCCACCTACTCTTGAGGATATTGATCTACAACCACAGGATCTTAATGCCGAAGCTCATATATGTTTTCAATATCGACTTAATCCTATGACGATGAATGTCACTGGAGCTATTGTGTTACCGCTACTACCGAATGATGCAATGTTCATTTTTTTGAGTGGGTTACTTTAAATGCTACAGAATCGTGGGTAGGCCCCCTCATAGCCATCTACACAACATTGTCTTTATCTGTAAGAATGTGATGGGAAACCAGTATCTATATATGGATGTTGTTTTTCTCCGTGTCATCTCATTGTCTCTAACAGGCAATGAAATGCTATAGCTATCCAAGCTCCCATAAAGTTCGATCACCAGCTAGGCTGAATTACAGAAGGCCTTTTTGGAGAGGTTCTTCCTGAGATCGAGGAGGCTGAAGTTGAAAGGCCAAATCAATAACTTTGAGTAACTTTCTGGTGATTCGATCAGTACCACATGGCAGAGATTCACAAAGTGTCTGAGGAGTGATACACCAAAATTTACACTCCAAATGGAATAGTAATGCTGTCGTTGATCAAATATAGAACTCAACATGAGTTGAGGTTGATTACACAGGGAATGCGTGAGAAAAAACCTATTAACACCCTTTTTCAGATGTAATTTCTATTCCCAAAATAAAAATGCATAAAGTAAATAGTTTTTTTTTATGTTTCAAACTAAATTCCTAAAGTAGAGTAACTAAAGCGTACAATGACTACTGGATTTCCAACAGTTAATGAGAAGCTAGGGTTGTGTTCCCCATGACTTCTAATATGATAGCCATATTTGTGTGGTAACCCATTCATGATTACGTATACAAGATCAAATAAGTTATATAACACCTAGTTCACCTTCTGGTCCTTCTTAGATATATTTCACTCATCACATTCCAGTCTCAGAATGTATACAGTTTTAACCTTTGTTCTAAATCTCAAAATACTCTCACCTTTTGGTCTAAAGTACTTAGACTAGGTTAAAAACCCCAAATTTTTGTTGTAGAGTTCTTTTCCTAATCACTACATCCCTCTCGGGCATATAATAAATACAGGCTTATCTTATCGCGTTGACTCATTAAGGAAGAAATTAAAGCGAAGAATACTACAATGTATACGATAATCACTCCCAAGGTTCACCCCCAAATTTGTCATCTTATTGATTTCTCATGGTTCCCACAACCCTAGTTGTGGGTTTAGCCTACCATATTCAAAACAAATCTCCCACAACAATATAAAAGAATCGTTATAAAGAACTTACTAGTGATGAGGTAATGAATTCACGTGTTACAATCTCTAAAGAGATGATTGAAATCCAAGAATTCAATGTAAATTAGTGCAAAATAGTTTTCTCCTCTTGTTGTGTATTTCCAACAGTCAAATGAAAATGAAAACGGAATAAAATAATATATATATACACGGGAAAACCTACCCCAACTTAAATTGGGAAATTTGACGTCGGCATGGGTATGGGTCACTATACAGACCGTGAGTCCATACTTGCGTTACGTCCCCACATACGCTGGCACAGCCTGTGTGAGGGTTCACGGTCCGTGAAACAGCTCGTGACCCTTGCATTAGTGATTTCCATGTAAGCAATTTGGACCTTCAGCTTCACGGCCCATGTCATGGTCCATGGTTGGTGACATGGTCTGTGATGGGCCCCGTCTCTCTTTATTTGCACGATTTTTGCTATTTTCGATGGTGACTCTTCAACTTATGTCACCTTCATGATGAGGGACACGATCCGTGTCAATTCCCATGACCCGTGAGAGGGATCGTGAGAGTTGCCTTGGCTTCTTTACTCTATCTGCACTTTTAGCAAACTAAGTGTGTGGCTACAGTGTACCACATGGTCCATCTCGTGTTATACAGGCCGTGTGGATGCTCGTGCTCCTTCACTTAGCTCAATTATTGACTCCTTTCCTCAGGCCAGTCTCACGTGGCCCCTCATGGTCCGTGTAATGTTGCACGGCCCGTGGAGGTCTCCGTATGGTGACCCTTGTTCCTTTTTTCTCAATTATTTTCTTGTGCTTTTCCCCTTACTCCATGTCTTCACCATGTACCTAAAAAATCATAAAAACACACACATCAGACTAACAAATTTTCCTGAGAACATGCAAAAATCTTGTGTTTAAAGCGTTACAAGAGTCGTATTTCCATGGCTCATCAAGGAGCTTCCCTGACCACAAAATCATGGATGATGCCTTAGTGGAGATCTTCTACAGAGCCCTGGATAAGAATAGCCAAGCATGTGCTGAACCATCATGGGTAGTGCGATTTTAGATTAGCCATTTTCAAGGATTGTTGAGAAGCTGGAAAAGGTGGTCAAGAAAATTGTGCATGGGGAACGACAAATAAGTTGACAACAGGGAGCTCGTGCATAGTCTGTACTAATTCGCACAAGCTAAAATAAATGAGGATATAATGCAAGAGCTTGCTCGGATTAGTACCAATATGGAGTTGTAAATGAAGCAGAACAAAGAACATGTGAATGCAGTTACTCATGAGCCTTCACAAGCACCCATATACGAGGAGCCTTGCTATGAGGAGGACACTTGCTTCATCATTGATCAGATGAGGGGTTTCTGAACCAACACCCAAGGGTTCAATTAGGACTATTAGCGTGAAAGTCAATGAACCCAACAAAATTATAACAGGGATAGCGCCTTCAGACAATCGAGGAGGTTACTATGTTAGAAACAAGGGGCTGGGATATAGATGTTGATTGGGCACGCAGAGATGGTTACATGAATAGTCTACATGTGCCACCATATAATCGAGATTCGGGTGCTGGTAGCTCTAGAGTTGATGAGATGTTTGATCGTTTGTTGAAGAAGGCTGACAAACAGGATGACATCTCCAGCATTAATCAAAAGATCGAGTCTTATTCTGTTGCTATTAAGCAGCTGGAGCAACAGTCGATCAAATATCAACTCAACTCAACCAGCGATAAAAAGGTATATTACCCAACAATACAGTTCAAAATCCAAAGAATGAGGGGTAATGTATGGCGGTGACTACTCATGGTGGCAAGCAGACCATTGATCCTCTAATACAAGATGATGAGGATGATATTCATTAGGAGATAGTTGAGGTCAAAGATGCAGAGACTGGAAATGATCATGCTAATGATGGAGTGAGTGATTCTGCAGTGACACCACAAAAAATGGATTTAGAACTCCTCTTCCCTTCCTCAAAGAATAAAAAAGAAGGAGAAGAGGGTAAATTCAAGCACTTCCTCTCTATGCTGAAACAACTCTCCATCAACATCCCTCTCATTGAGGCATTAGAGAAGATGCCTGCCACGACCCGAGATTTGGGTCTAGAAGTGACATGGCAAATGGGAACCCGAGAGTCCCAAAACAAGCCTTGAAGTATACAAATCCACATCATCGGTTCGGAAGAGCAATCAAATAATAAACACATAATACTATAGGATGGGTAAGAAGGACTCACGCTATGAGGACATTGAGGGGAAAGGAATTTACATGGATTCACATAGCACATAGCATATAAGAACTAAGGGGTGGGTAAGCAGGACTCACTCTATGGGGAAAACGGGGCTTAGGACCTTCCACATTTCCACACCAAACATGCAGACATATCACAATTCCAGAATCGATCCATAATGGCCATTTGCAGTAGATAACCAAAAACATAAGCTCCAAATACAACACATAACATATATAAAGTCTACGAGAGTCTACAAGATGTCCAACAATGCCTTTAGTCATAAGATGGAACAGGGCCAAGACATGTCCCAGATCACCCTCAAATAAGAAAGTAGACATAAGATAACATGGGTAGAAGGAAGGTGGTTTGTCCTTGGAGGATGGGACTCACAACAAGTTCAACTCTCTAAATTGAGCTACTCGTCAAGCGGCGGATAGTCGTAGCGCTCGGCTCGTACATGGTAAAATCCTGTAGGCTTAGAGTATGCATTAGTACGTTTGAATGTAATAAGTATGTGGGCATGCAATGCATATAACTTATCAACCTGCATTTCAATGTTAGATGACAAGGGAACATAATATAGAAAGAATTATATATCCAAGGAAAAGTAGCATACAATATGCCATGAAATTCGTGATGCATGAATGCAATGATAATCATATTTAGTGGGGATGTGACCTCAACCGACAAGAGTAAGAACACATGAGCTAGTACTTGGAATCTCGATGAAATCCCCTCAACGTTACAGAGGTGGTCTACTTGCGAAAGGTAAACCATACTTCACCTTACGGGAACCACTCCCATTTCGTATGAAACAACCCCCTTACGGGAATATCTCCCATTTTTGAAGGGATTTACATATCACAACATAATACTTCACCTTATGGGAACGACTCCCATTTTGTATGAAACAACCTTTCTTACGAGAACATCCCTATTTCGGATAGGATTCTCACAACATATGCTAGGCACATAGTTCAAGGAAAGGGAGAGGGCCCTTGGGGATAGCCCTGATGCCCCCAATCTATCGGTGCTAAGTCAACATCCCACGAGAATACATATAGTATATATATATACGTACTTTCAAAAAGGCAATAGTCATTTCAAATCCGATCAATGCACATTTAGGCTCAAATGCCAAATCATAGCTTGTAGTTATAATATTCATGCATAGGACTAGCTCGATTATAAATACGGAATGGTGCAAGCATTAAAAATGCTCAAAGCCATAATCATTGGCATATATGTGATCACATTCTTGTCATAATCATAATCTTATAAAAATCATTTCATAAAACATAATTGGGCGTAGCCCACTTCATAATTTCCATAAAGAACAACGTTCATGAATGCAAATGCAATGCATGATGTGAGAATAACATGGGAAATATAGATTCAAGCTAAAATCAACATTATAATGTGAAATTGTAGAAAATCCATAATTAAATCCACATTTAAACCATAATATAAATCACCCATGCATAAATTAAGCTTTAAAGGGACATGCATCTTCATAACTTCATAACCTCAATGTAAATCAACATCATAGGGCTTAAAATAACTTAAAATCATGAATAAAGTACAACCCATACATCAATTGAATTTAATAAAATCAAATAATGAAACCCACATTTAAAGTAAGCTAAAACTCATGAATATTAATGGAAAAGATTTTGGGTCTTCTTGGTTGAAAGGGACCAAGAATCAATCCCACATACCTTGATTAGGAAGATGAATTTGAGAAGAATTTAGCTTGAGGTTGAATCCCTAATTGAATCCCTAGCTTGAGGTTGAATCCCTAATTGAATCCCTAGCTTGAGTCTTGAGTGGAGAGCTTAAGGAGGATCTTTAGGAATGATTTTAGGGTGAGAGTGTTTTCAATGAGAATGAATTAGAATGGAAGGGTATCAGCTAATTTAGGGGTCTAGTATAGGTAGAAAGGTCATAGCACAATTAAAATAAGTCGAATTTACGTAAAAGCCATTAATGAAACGGATGGAAAATGGGCCGTCACGGCTTCACTGGCACCTACACGATCCGTGAGATGCTTCACAGCCCGTGAACAGTGCATGTGAGGTGAAACTTAAACTGATTTTCACAATGCTGAACACTTAGAATTTTTCGAAGCAAGGGGTGCCATACAGATGGCTACACGACCCGTCTGACGCTACATGGGTCATATCAAGAGCCGTGTGAAGACACTTCGAAAAATCTTACAAAAAAATATTACGAGACGATAATTTTGTACTTGGAAAAATTTCATGTTGCGAGCTATATAGTGGGATACACAGCCCGTACTGCACCACACGGACCATGTTAGTGGCCGTGTGTGCACACTTAGTCTGAAACTCTCTGTCGAATCCCCATAATTGAAATTATACATAAGTACCCCTCCACTGGAGTCCAAATGGTCCATGTGGTTTCACACTAGCCGTGTAGGCCTCCCATGGAGCGACACTTGGTCAAAGTTTCTTTCAGGACAACGTTATGAGATTCGATAAAGTTATTCAAAAAAAATCCAGGTCCTTACATCATCTCCCCCTTGGGAATATTCGTCCCCGAATGTGCAACGACAAGGCTTGAAATCTTGACTTAGGAAATGAACATCCGAACACAAGGTGCGATGCATAGTTCATCATTTGAAGATCATAAACTCTTTAATACCCATAACAAAGTGTATTCAAATCATTCAAACATCATAAAAATCATTGTCGTGCACACGTATGAATGTCATGTCATGAGACTCAAGAGTGAATGAATTAGGAATATTTAGAAGAGGAATAACCTAGTACCTTAGGCTTGAGTAGATTGGAAAAGTTAGGGATATTGCTTTATCATGTCCAACTCCGCCTCCCATTTAGCACTCTCCACATGATGGTTTCTCCAAAGTACCTTCACCGAAGCCACATCCTTGTTACGAAGCCGCTTCACTTTTCTATCAAAGAACTCTATCGGGACTTCCTCAACCTCTATTCCCTCTAAAGGCACAATACTGCTAGGATCACCGACTAACTTCCTCAACATAGACACATGGAAGATAGGGTGAATGGAACTCAAGTCCGGAGGCAACTCTAACCTATAACCCATGCTCCCAATTTACTCAACGATCTCATAAGGGCCAACATACCGGGGGCTTAGATTGCCCTTCTTACCAAAATGCATCACACCCTTCATATGCGAAACCTTCACATACACCCAATCACCAACATGAAATTCAAGATCCCTCCTCCTAACATCCAAATAGGAACTTTGGCGACTTTGTGCCATCTTCAACCTTTCTCCAATTACTTTCACCTTTTCCATAGCCTCCAACACTAAATCTGGGCCAATCAATTCCATTTCTTAATTCAAACCACCCCATCGGTGACCAACACCTTCTCCCATACTGTCACGAACCGGGTTAGGGCCTAGATGTGACACGACAAATGGGAACCTTAGAGTCCCCAAACAAGCCTCAAGTATCTAAATCCACATCACCAATTCAAGAATAACATCCAATTAATAACACATAGTTCTAAGGGACGGGGAAATATGACTCACGCTATGGGGCAATACGGGGCTAGGGACTTCCCACATTTCCACAACAAAAATACATATGGTCAAATAGGAGTTTCTCATAAATCATTCCAATATTACGTAAGCAAGATATTAGTCATAATAAATGGATTTCAGAAGAGTTTACATAATGTCCAACAAATGCCTCTAGTAAAAAAGAACAAGGGCTAAGACAAGTTCTGGGCTCATCCTCAATAAGGAAGAACGTTCTGAAATAGCATAAAAGAAGGGTAGTTGGCTCGTCCTCGGAAGACGGGACTCACCACCGTATACTTCGGGATTGGACTATTCGTCAACCTATTGATAATAAAGTGCTCGGCCCCTACATGGAAAAATCATGTAGGCATAGAGTATGCGTTAGTATGTTTGAATGTACTAAGTATGTGGGCATGCAATGCATATGACTTACCAAACCTGAACTTTAGTGTTAGATGACAAGGGCAGATAGTATAGAATGAATCATATATTCAATGGAAATATATATATATATATATATATATATATATATATATATATATATATATATATATACAAGATGCCATGAAATTTATGATGCATGAAATGCAATAATGCTCATATATATTGGGGATGGACTATAACCGACAAATCAAATCCATGCGAGCTATTACATGAATTAGTCCGATAAAGACCTCCCATCGGTAGGAGAAGACTACTTGCCAAAGGTAATTTACATCACACCATACGGAACTAACTATTTCGGTGGATGGTCACCTTCCTTACGAAACTCACCATTTCGGAAGGGTTTTCAGAATCATACAGAACATATCAGAATCATAAACATATAACCATTCCTTACGACCCAATCATTTTGGTAAAGACTAACATTCCTATGTTGGCACATAGTTCAAGGAAAGGGAGAGGTCCCTTGGGGATAGCCCCAACAACCCCAATCCATCAGTGCTAAGTCAATAACATCCCACTTGAATACTTACACATATACGTTCTTTCAGGAGATACAATGCTCATTTCAAACCGTTCAATACACTTTAGGCTCAAATGCCAAATCATAGTTCATAATCGTAATGCTCATGCAGGGAATAGCTCATTCACATATACAAAATGGTGCAAGCACCCAGAATGCTCAATGAGCCAAAATTATAGACATGTATGTGATCACTTTTTCGTCATAGCCAATATCTTATCAGAATCATATCATATTCGTTTCAGAAAACATAGTTGGGCTTAACCCACTTCATAATTTCCTTGTACCAGTATTCATGAATGCAATGCAATGCATGATGTGAGGATAGTATGGTAACATAGATTCAAGTTAAAATCAGCCATAAAATTGAAATTGAGTAAATCCATAATTAAAACCACATGTAAATCGTAATATAGATCACCCATGCATAAATCAACTTTAAAAGGGGACATGCATGTTCATAACTTCATAACTCAACGTAAATCATCATAATAGTGATCAAAGTGAATTAAAATCATAGGTACAATACAACCCATACACTAATTAAATTTAATAAAATCAAATAATGAAATCTCATATTTAAAGTGACTAAAATTCATGAAATCAATTGAAAGGAATTTTGGGTCTTCTTGGTTGAAAGGGACCAAGAATCAATCCCACATACCTTGCTTAAGGAGTTGAATTTGACGGACGAACTTAGCTTGAATTGGACTCCAATAGAACTCTAGCTTGAACCTTGAGAGAGTGTGTAGAGAGGAATAGGGAGGTGATCTAATGAGGGGTAGAAGGTTTTCGGAGAATGAATTAAGAGGAGAGGGGATAT
This sequence comes from Solanum rostratum, assembly GCA_029948455.1. Taxonomy (NCBI): domain Eukaryota; kingdom Viridiplantae; phylum Streptophyta; class Magnoliopsida; order Solanales; family Solanaceae; genus Solanum; species Solanum rostratum. Next base: position 30,468,992 of record CM057054.1, on the reverse strand, counting down.
CAGCTGAATTAGGGGTTTAGGATAGGTAAAAGGTCATTATTCATGATTAAAATAAACCAAAATTACACAAATGCCATTAATGAAACAAACCGAAATTAGAACCATCAGGTCCACACGGTCCACTACACGGTTAGTGAAACGTCACATGGATCGTGAATAGTGGCCATGATCCAATACTTAGAAACTTCACAGAGGGAATTCACACGGAGCTAAGGAGTACCACACGGATGACTACACGCTCCGTGTGACTCCACATGGGCCTTGACATCGACCGTATGAAGATACTTCAAATAATTTTCGCACGACAAAGTTATGACATGATAATTCCATACTTAGAATAATTGTACGTAGTGAGTTACATGGAGATCCACATGGTCTGTGACACCTCACATGGACCGTGTGAGTGGCCGTGTGCCCTCACTTGGCCAAAATTTCCTTTCGTCTCAAAGCTGTCCCAACCGTGAACTGGACCAAGTGTCCCTTCACGGGAGGCCACATGGTCCGTGTGGTTTCACACGACCCATATATGCCCTTCGTGGAGTGATGCCTGGCAGTTCACTTGGGACATTTCCAAGAGATTCGGGAAATGCCACTTGAACAATCCGGGTCCTTACACATTGAAGGCCTCAAATGGCACCATATCAATGCTAGCATGGAAGCTATTATTATAGGCGAACTCAATGAGTGGAAGGTGGTCATCCCAGTTACCGTTGAATGCCAACACACAAGCCCTCAACATATCCTCCAAAGTTTGAAAGTCCTCTCAGCTTGCCCATCGGTTTGAAGATGAAAAGTGGTGCTCAACTTAATCTTAGTTCCAAGTCCTTTCTGAAATGATCTCAAAAAGTGGGAAGTGAATTGGGTGCCACATTTCGATATGATGGACCTCGGCACACCATGCAATCTCACCAATTCTTGGATGTACAATCTTGCGTAATCCTCTATGCTATAGGTAGTGTTGACCGATAGGAGATGAGCAGACTTAGTCATCTGATCAACGATGAACCAAATGGAGTCAAATTGTCTTCGCATCCAAGGCAAACCAACTACAAAGTCCATGTTCACATCTTCCCACTTCCATGTGGGAATTTCAATATCTTGAGCCAAGCCACCTAGCCTTTAGTGCTCTACTTTCATTTGTTGACAACTTGGACATTCAGATACGAACTTTGCTATGTCCTTTTTCATACCATGCCACCAATAGATTTCCTTCAAATCCCAATACATCTTGGTAGACCCCAGTTGAATAAAATAATGAGAGTTGTGAGCCTCACTCATGATCACCCTTCTAAGATAATCCACAACCAGAACACAAAGCCGGTTTTGATACCGGAGCACACCATCTCCCCCTTGGGAGAACACCTCAATATCTTTTTCGGAAACCAACTTCTTCAATTCAGCCAACGCTGGATCTAAATCTTACTGAGCTTTTACATCAACCACCACGAAAGATTCTGCCCCGCTTTGAACATGGATACCACCATCGTCTGAGTAGGACAACCTAACACCCAACCTAGCCAACCAGTGAACATCCTTTGCTAACTCCTTCCTTTTCTCTTCAACATGCGTCACACTACCCATAGATAGCCTACTGAGAGCATTGGCTACAACATTGGCTATGCTGGAATGATATTGGCCACTCATGTCGTAGCCCTTTAGGAGTTCCAAATATCTCCTTTGCCTCAAGTTGAGATCCCTTTGAGTGAATACATATTGCAAACTCTTGTGATCGGTGAGCATATCAACATGAACCACATACAAATAGTGCCTCCAAATCTTCAAGGCAAAGACTACCGCTGCCAACTCAAAATCATGTGTTGGGTAATTACGCTCATGCACCTTCAATTGCCTAGATGCATACGCTATTAGCTTACCATGTTGCATAAGCACGCAACCCAACCCAATCCATGAGGCATCACAATACACCACAAATCCCTTCAAGCTATTTGGTATAGTCAAGACGAGAGCCGATGTAAGCCAACCCTTCAAAGTTAAGAAGCTCTTCTCGAATTCATCTGATCATACACACTTAACCTTCTTTTGGGCCAATATAGTCAATAGAGATGCAATAGATGAGAAACCTTAAACGAACCTTCTACAATAGCCAACTAAACCCAGAAATTTTGAATATCCAAAGGAGTCAATGGTCTGGGCCATTTTTTCACGGCCTCGGTCTTCTTCGGATCCACCTTGATACCATCACAAAACACCACATGACCAAGGAAGGCCACTTCATCCAACAAAAATTCACATTCTCTAAACATGGCATACAACTTTTTCTCCCTCAAGGTTTGTAGAACCATTCTCAAATAATCCTTATGCTCCTGCTCACTTCTGGAGTAAATGAGAATGTCATCAATGAAGACCACCACAAAACTGTCAAGAAATGGCTTGAACACTCAATTCATAAGATCCATGAACACGGCCAGAGCATTGTTTAAGCCGAATGACATCACGACAAACTCAAAGTACCCATACCTTGTCCGAAAGGACATCTTGGGAATGTCACACTCCTTAACCTTCGACTGATGATACCCAGAATGAAGATCAATCTTTGAGAAGTGAGTAGCCCCTTGAAGCTGGTCGAACAAGTCATCAATCTTGGGCAACGAATACTTATTTTTAATGTCACCTTATTCAATTGCCTATAATCAACACACATTCGAAGAGATCTATCCTTCTTTCTCATAAATAACACTGGAGCACCCTACGACGATATACTTAGCCTAATGAAACCTTTCTCCAACAAGTCCTTTAGTTAATCCTTTAAATCTTCCAACTCCGCTAGCACCATACGGTAAGGAGGAATAGAGATAGCTTGAGTATCCGGGAGAATATCTATGCCAAAGTCTACTTCCCTTTTGGGTGGTATACCGGGAAAGTCTTCGAGGAACACATCTGAAAACTCACTCACCACTAGAACCAACTCGAGGGTAGGTGTTTCGGACTCTATGTCCTTGACCCTCACAATATGATAAATACATCCCTTGGAAATCAATTTCCAGGCCTTGAGGTAGAAAATAAACTGAACTTTAATAGAGGATCACTACCTTTCCGTTCAAGAAGGGGCCCACCAGGAAGTTGGAACTTGACCTTCTGGGTTCTACAATCTTTAGAGGCATATGATGCATGCAACCAATCCATCCCAAGAATCATGTCAAAATCAAGCATCTCAAGTTCTACAAGGTCACATGGAAAAACCTTGTGCAATACAAAAACAAGACAACAACGATAGACTCTATGTGCAATAACAGATTCACCCATGGGAGTATAAACTGAGAAAGGGCCTTTCAAAATGTTGGACTCAAACCAAACTTAACAGCCAACAGAGGAGTCACAAAAGACAAATTTGCACCCAGTTCAAGCAAAACATAAGTATCAAAATGAAAGACGTTTAACATACCAGTCATGGCATCCGAGGCTTCCTCAACCTCTTGACGGGCATGGAGCGCATATAAACTGTTGTTCCTTAGAGAAACACCTTGGGGAGCTCTTTGTTGGCCTTGACCACCTTGAGCCACCTGATCTTGGCCTCTATGAACATTCTTAGGACAACAACCTTGTGATATTTATCACCACACCCATAACAAATACCCAAATCCCTCCAACAAGCACCCGTGTTGGGCTTTCCATACTTGCCACACAGAGAATACCCCTGCTCACCACCAACCGGTGCCCTAGGAGGAGGTACTCAAGCATTAGTGACCCAAGCACCAGAACCTTGGCCCTGCTGGAAGCGACCAAATCCACCACTCCGAGAACCAGAGAATCCGCCATCAAAATATGCCTTCTTATGATCGTGTACCCTCCTCTACTTGAGTTTCTCCCCTTCGATCTGTTCAACATATACCATGAATCTAGAAATATCCATATCCCGTATGAGCATGGCAATACGACATTCCCTTACAAGCAAATTAGAGATACCACAAACAAACTTGTGCATCCTCGCACGAGGGTCAATCACAAGTGACAGAGCATACTTGGAGAGTTTTTTGAATTTGAGGGCATAGTCCCTCACACTTATATCTCCTTACTTGTGGTTGGTAAATTAAGTCATCTTGGCATCCCTAAGATCGAGCGGGAAAAAGCGATACAGGAAAGCAAGTTTAAACTCTTTCCACTTGACATCACCCCCGCAAGCCCGCTCTATAGACCACTGGGTGTACTACACTTGAGCCACATCTTTTAGTTGATAGGCAACTAATTCAGTCTCTCCTCATAAGTGACACCCATAATGTTCAATATCTTGGTGAACTCATCAATGAGCTCCTGAGCATCCTCATCAGCCTTCGACCCATGAAACTCCAGAGGATTCATCCGGGTGAAATCCCTCAACCTAGAAGCTCGTGTAGATCCCATGGATGAGTAGCCTACCTAGTCTGAGATGTCACCACTTGGGAAAGCATGGCAAAGGTTGTATGAAATTCACCATTTAAGATGGTTTCATGCATAAGCCCTTGAGGTACCTGATCCTCATCAGCCGGAGCCGACCTTGGTGGGTGGGGTCCTCCTCGAGGCATCTTCTGAAATGGAGCAAGGACATTATCAAGATGAGGACACCAAATATATGAGTCATAGCACGATGTAAGGCATGAAGAAGTGAGGCAATTCCTAGAACGCCTTCGTAGCCTCCCACTCATAGGCATGGTGAACTTTACACCCATGAATAGGACTCGACATGACGTGGCATGTTGGACTACGAGGACCATTCATAAACCTAGTGCTCTGATACCATCTTTTATCATGTTTTGATATTTGGGTCTAGAAGTGACACGACGAATGGGAATCTGAGAATCCCCAAACAAGCCTCGAAGTATCCAAATCCACATGATCGGTTTGGAAGCACAATCAAATAATAAATACATAATACTAAAGGTTGGGTAAGTAGGACTCACACAATGGGGACATCGGGGAAAGAGATTTATATGGATTCACATAGCACATAACATATAAAAACTAAGGGGCGGGTAAGTAGGACTCACTCTATGGGGAAAATGGGGCTTAGGACCTTCTGCATTTCCACACCAAACATGCATAAATATCACAATTCTAGATTCGATCCATAATGGTCATTTCCAGTAGATAACCAAAAACATAAGCTCCAAATACAACACATAGCATACATAAAGTCTACGAGAGTCTACAAAATGTCCAACAATGCATCTAGTCATAAGAGTGAACGGGGGCTAAGACATGTCCCGGGCTCACCCTGAAATAAGAAAGTAGACATATGATAACATGGGTAGAAGGAAGGTGGATTGTCCTTAGAGGATGGGACTCACCACAAGTTCATGTCTCCGAATTGAGCTACTCATCAAGTGGCAGATAGTCATAGCGCTCAACCCCTACATGGTATAATCATGTAGGCATAGAGTATGCATTAGTATGTTTGAATGTACTAAGTATACGGGCATGCAATGCATATAAATTATCAACCTGCATTTCAATGTTAGATGACAAGGGCACATAATATAGAAAGAATCATATATCCAAGGAAAGGTAGTATACAATATGCCATGAAATTTCGTGATGCATGAATGCAATGATATTCATATTTAGTAGGGATGTGACCTCAACTGACAAGAGTAAGACCAAGTGAGCTAGTATTTGGAATCCCGATGAAATCCCCTCACCGGTACAGAGGTGGTCTACTTGCCAAAGGTAAACCATACTTCACCTTATGAGAACTACTCCCATTTCGTATGAAGCAATCTCCTTACGGGAACATCTCCCATTTCGGAAAGGATTTTCATATCATAACATAATACTTCACCTTACATGAAGCACTCCCGTTTTATATGAAGTAACCTTAATTACAGGAACATCTCCTATTTCGAAAAGAATTCTCATAACATATGCTAGGCACATAGTTCAAGGAAAGGGAGAGTGCCTTTGGGGATAGCCCTGACGCTCCCAATCTATCGGTGCAAAGTCAACATCGCACAAGAATACATATAGTATATATATATGTACTTTCAAAAGGCAATTGTTATTTCAAATCCAATCAATGCACATGTAGTCTCAAATACCAAATCATAGCTTGTAGTTATAACATTCATGCATAGGACTAGCTTGATTACAAATACAGAATGGTGCAAGCACCAAAAATGCTCAAAGCCATAATCATTGACATATATGTGATCACATTCTTGTCATAACCATAGTCTAATCAAAATCATTTTATAAAACATAATTGGGCTTCACCCACTTCATAATTTTCATAAAGACCAATGTTCATGAATGCAAATACAATGTATGATGTGAGAATAGCATGGTTAACACAGATTCAATCTAAAATCAACACTATAATATGAAATTGTAGCAAATCCATAATTAGATCCACATTTAAACCATAATATAAATCGCTCATGCATAAATCAAGCTTTAAAGGGGATATGCATATTCATAACTTCATAACCTCAATGTAAATCATCATGACTGGGCTTAAAATAACTTAAAATCATGAATAAAGTACAACCCATAAATCAATTGAATTTAATAAAATAAAATAATGAAACCCACATTTAATGTAAGCTAAAACGCATGAAAATTAATGGAAAAGAGTTTGGGTCTTCTTGGTTGAAATGGGCCAAGAATCAATCCTACATACCTTGATAAGGAAGATGAATTTGAGAAGAATTTAGCTTGAAGTGGAATCCTCAATTGAATTCCTAGCTTGAATCTTGAGTGGAGAGCTTAAGGAGGATCTTTAGGAATGATTTTATGGTGAGAGTGTTTTCAATAAGAATGAATTAGAATTGAAGGGTATAAGTTGATTTAGGGGTCTAGTATAGGTCAAAAGATCATAAAACACAATTAAAATAAGTTGAATTTACGTAAAAGCCACTAATGAAACAGATGGAAAATGGGTCATCATGGCTTCACTGGCACCTACACGGTCTGTGAGACGCTTCACGGCCCATGAATAGTGCGCGTGAGGTGACACTTAAACAAATTTCCTCAATGCTCAACATGTAAAATTTTCCAAAGCAAAAGGGTGCTATATGAACGGCTACATGGCCCGTGTGATGCTACACAGGTCGTGTTAAGAGCCGTGTGATGACACATAGAAATTTTGCATGATAAGGTTACGAGATAGTAATTTCGTACTTAGAAAAATTTCATGTCACGAGCTATACGGTAGGCCACACGGGTCGTACCGCACCACTCGGACCGTGTGAGTGGACGTGTGCCTAGACTTAGTCCAAAACTCTTTGTTGAATCCCCGTAATCAAAATTATGGCCAAGTACCCCTCCACTGGAGGCCACAGTGTCCGTGTGGGCCTCCCATGGAGTGACACTTGGTCAAATTTTCTCTGGGGAAAACATTATGAGATTCGTTAAAGTCGTTCTAAGGAAATCCTGGTCCTTACAATGCCAAGGTATGCAAAGTTGATGAAGGACTTGGTTGAAAAGAAGCATACTGTAAGCTAGGAGTTCTCCCAATAGCTTCAACATTGCAATAGGATTGCTACGAGGTCCTTGGTGCAAAAGCGAGAAGATCCTGATGCATTCACCATACGCTGCACTATCGAAGATGTGGAGTTCACAAGGGCATTAAGTGATCTCAGTGCTAGCATAAAGTTGATACCCCTTGCAGTCTTCAAGAAGCTCAGATAGGGAGCCCCTACTCCTACAAGCATGTGATTGTTGATGAGTGATCGCACGATGAAGAAGGTTGTGGGGATATTATAATACGTACTTGTCAAAGTAGAGAAATTCATATTCCCCACAGACTTTGTGATCCTTGATTGAGAATTCGACTTCGAAGTCTCAATCATCTTGGGAAGACCCTTCCTAGCCATAGGGCTTCACTAGTGGATAAGAAGCCGACCAACTCAAGTTTTGATTGAATGACAAAGAAGTTGTATTCAATATCTGTCAGTCAATGAAGAGGCCAGACGACTTGAAGGTAGATGTTTTGGCACTTGGTGAAGTCTGAGTAACCATGTTTTCCAAGTTATGCTGCGACAATAATCAGGCACTACCTGGGGAAAACCCAAGATATTTGATGCAATAGTGGTAGTTTTGTTTTGTTCTAGCTTTTGGACATATAGGTAGTTTAAATTTTAGTATTTTGGTTGTAATGTTTGGACATTGGACAAGTGGCATCTAGGGTAATAATGTGATTTGTGAAGAATATGCCGGTATAAGACCAAGTCAGCCATTTTGGGCTGAAAAAGCAAAAAGAAGTGCTTCTATTATTGGTTTTACGGCCGTATATCAAACCATGACCCGTACACTGACTCATAGAACATTTATAGTGAGAAAGTTTATGTGCATTATAGTCCACGAGCTAACTTTACGACACGTGGAAACAACTACGAGACGTGAATAGGCCTCGTAGACTCCGGGTAAGTTTTTCTAGTTTTGACTAAGTGTTAGAGGTTCTACGACAAACTTTACTAGTCGTATTTCACTATATGGCTCGTCGATGGGTTCGTAAAACCCATCTCCGAAAATCGGGCATCGGCAACCTATAAGTCCAGGATATACAAGCTGCAGAAATTTTTATGAACCGTAATCAGGGTCCCATGATGCCTGGGCCTAGTTATTTAACCGACCCGATCAAAGTATAAAAGTGGGTAAAATAATTTTGATCCCCACTTTTCACAAAAATTTCACGAAATCTTACAAAATACTCGACCACCCTACCCTAGATTTTCTGATCATTACCTTATTTTTTGGCAAGTTTTTCGGCCACACTCTGGCGACCTAGGATTTGCATCTCCTCGGCTTCCTCCTTAAGTTTTCCCATCTTTTTGCTCAAATTCAGTAAGTTCTTGGCCCTAAAATCCTTTTTACTACCAAAATTGGTGTGATTAAGATTGTAGTTAATAGTTGGGTATGGTGGTCCAATGTTAATGAGTTCAAATCCATGTTTACCTATGTATATGTTTTGTGTGGCATATATATATTGAAGTGTTTCCATTGTTTTGGAATCAAAGTTAAATGCCGGAAACTTGTATATGTAGCCATGTTGTTTGAATATTATTTGAATTTCATGTCATCACATATCGTTTGAATTGAATAGAAAACATTGATTGAAAAACCAATGTGTGATTACATCTGCAAGCCTAAATGTCTAAACGTTCAAACGGTGTCAGTTTACCAAATAAGCATGTAATATGAAAATTGATGGGGTAATGCGTACTCATTGTATGTGGGGTATTGGGAATCTATTAAAATCATGTGTGGTGCCTAATGTCTTGCTTTATTGCTGATTTAAATGTTGAGCATGTCGTTTGGGACCCATTTGACAAACATGAAAAAAATGAATGTTTTGGGTATTTCACACTACGAGGGTCTTCTACGGCCGATGGAACATTCCATGAGCCGTAGTTTCCCCTCATAAGAAAATCTAGAAACTTGACAATATTTGAGATTCTATCAGACGAGACCTTCTACGAGTCATAGATTAATCTATGACTCGTAGATAGCTCTCGTAAGGCCTTGCCGGTAGAAAATCAAAGTTGGAATTACATCTATGATTCAGTCGATGACTCGTTGAGTGTTCAATGAGTCATACTTAATCTCGTAGAAGCCATTTCAATAGATTTAATGATGTCTTTTATGAGGGCCTTTTATGGCTTGTAGGTTTCACCATGTCTCGTAAAAGAGCCTTCGTAGACCCATTTTTACCCAGTTCAGATATGTTCTTATTTTTCATTCCTTTACTTATGGTCCTAATTATGTTAGCTAAATATGTGCATTTCAAGAACCATGGTACAAAAACCTAGGAAGAATGAGATTCGGGCCATGCAGCAACAACCACGAGATGAGCCCTCAGAGGATCACGACTCCTTTGAGGCTAGTGGATCATTAGGGGAGCTCAGTATCTAGCTTGACTCAGACATCGAGCAACCACAAATATAGGCTGCCACTAGACAGGCCGGGTAACCCAAGACTCAGGCTTTCATTGTTCGCCCTCCCCAATCTGAAGAGGGATATGACAAAGATAGTAGTTCTATTCAGATGACTCCCTCCAGAGATGAGTTCGAGTTTAGATCCGACGACGAGTCAGAGACAGAGTCTTTAGCAGCAGCTTAGGCATCTCCCTTACCTCTGGATGCTCTATCTAGCAGGTGGTGCGTTGAGGGCATGCAAGCCATTTACTGGGAGGCCATATAGAGGAATGAGCATACAAACTAGCTCGTTCTATTTTTGAGGAGCCCCATATCATCACGTTATGATTGGAAAGTGTCCCAAGCCTTTAGGACACCATCACCATATATATGCTCTAGTGGTTGCCAGGACTGTCGGGGAAGTACTCTCCGGCGATGGTTCGAGAGTTCTTTGCATCCTACACTACCACAGTTCTTGGTTCTCTTCCCAAGTTAAAGAAACCCCGCACTCAGTCCCGATTGACACATACGAGGGTGAGGGGTTGACAGGTGGATATATCAGAGACCATTATCTGCCGCATGTTATTTAGGCCAGAGTTCCTAATCCCAAAGTCTACAACAGAGTTCGATAGGAGATTGGGGCAGACTCGAGATAAGGCCTTGATGAGAGACCAGGCCCGCATGGTCTCTTTGATAAGGTGCGTTGTTGACCACATTGCAGAGCAGGGCCCGGACCCTGAGTGGATTACGTCATCAGAGCTAATACTGAAGGCCTCACTTAGCTCCACTGGTAAATCTTGGTAGGCTGTGGTGAGATCACGTATCTGACCCACACTTGCTGATAATACATTTACATCAAATTGTATTGTACTGGTATCCAACATCTTGGCTAGCTTTGAAATTGATTGGACCTGCCGGATTGCCAAGCAAATACGCAAGGTAGCCCTAAAGAGGTCCACCACCATCTTCTTCCCATGCCTGATATATAGACTCTATATAGAGTCAGGAGTAGAGATATTACACCACTTGGACTCTTTGATTGAGGTTTAGTGGACGCTTCATGCCATCTTGATAAAGACCGATGATAATCTGGTAGCCCTCTAGTAAGCACCGCGCCTTCCTATCTAGATGCCAAAAATATTTTCTGCAGTGCCACCTCTTGAGCCTTTATCCACTACCACCACTGCTACTCCTGCTATTGAGGGCCCCCTCCACAGACGGAGGTTGATGTGGAGAGGAGGCCCACTACTACTACTATTGCCCCGTAGGCTGTGCTTACATCGATAAAAACCGTTGGCGTGGTATATGTGCCTGTAGTATCTATTAAGGTCATGGCATAGAGGCAGGACCACATTGAGTCACAACTGACTCAGTTATTATAGCAGACTCAGCCCTGGGTCCGCTAGGCCATTTCAAAGGTGAAGGCTCGCATGCAGGCATTTGTGGTGGCCGTCATTCACTAGAGACTTACACCCATGGATAGCCGCATTGATGCATTTGTGTGGCGAGTGCAATAGAGCCTCAGCTAAACGCGACTTGTAGACATGATAACCATTTATATGGAGATCTAACAGCTCTGGTCAATATGGCAGCAACCCTAGCAACATTAGTTGTGTTTCCACCATCCAATCCTATAGAGGTGGTAATAGATTTATTTTCTATGGAGGAGGCATCACTCCCTTCCCTTGGGAAAAGGACCCTCATTAATGATCCTGATAGAGAGAGATACAAGTGGGGTTGACAGAGGAGCAGTAGTTTGAGCAGCATGCTCCTGAGCGTGAAAGAGCAAGGGGTGCTGGGTACTCCGAACATGCTGCTACTATTGAGGAGGCCACCAAGTAGGTTGAGGGTGGTCAGACTTAGCCAGAGACCGCCGCTTAGGTGCCAAGGTATATATTTTTTTTACCCATATACTTTGCTATTATATTTTGTGCATTGAGGATAATGCAAAGCTTTTCAATGAGGTGTGGGTATTATAGGCTTAGTGAAGTCTGAGTAACCTTGGCCTATAACTATCCCTAATTTTGAATCAGAGGGGTTTTCTTGCTTATGTTCTTTTTTCCAAAGGATCTTTATTTTCTATTGAACCGACATGTTTAGGACATGTAGGTAGTATTGGTAGCATGTAGTGCTGATGTCTACGACATATGTTTGTTTTTGTGTGAAAAATGACACCGACCAGATTTTTGGCTTGTTAGCTAGTCTTGGCAACCATGCATGTTTGATTGTTTGATAGTGCTTGTTCTGATAAGTGAGGTTTAATTGTGATGAAAAGCATGATTTGAGAGTCTTTGTCAATAATATAATCAATGCCATCTGTGTGTGAGCTTTCTTTGCTAAATTTTTATACTGTGCTTTGATTCAAAACTTGCGCTATTACTCTAACATAGACTGTAGGTTAGTTGGTTTGGAAAGGATCTTAGGCCGTTGTTCAAATTAGTCCACTTAGCCTAAATAATCAACCAAATGTGTAATGTATTCCTTGATCCCAATGTTTGAGCCATGCATGTACCCTTTTATTTTGTAAAAACCTATGTTACCTAACCTTGTTAAATGTAAAATCTTGAAATTGGCGATGGTCCTTCCTTGAAAATTGTACACCTTGAATGAGGCAAAAATCTTAAGTTAAGAGTGCCTACGAAAAGTGGCCCTGGGTCATTGGTTGGATATTGTGAACTTCGACTCGCCAAAACCCTAAGTTAACGGTAGCTGGTGTAAGGGTAATCACATAAAATGGCTTGAAGCTAGTGATACCTGGAAAAAGGGATACAAATATACTCTGGGTGCAAGAAAAATGAGTAGATGCCTAATCAATGAGAAAAAAAATGACATGATAACAAAAAGGGCAATGAGATGAAAATGAGAGTAAGGCACCCATAAAAACTTGAAATAAGGGGAGAATGAAGTGGAAAATTAACAAGTGTTGGTAGGGCAAAAGTGTAGCATAACACAGTGTCAATGAGGGCCTTTAGTTACTGTGTTCCCAAAACATCATACCAAAGCCCCTGAGCCTATATTACAAGCCAAGATAGTCCTATAGTGATCCTAGTCCAAGTAGTCGAAGGTTATAGTCATGCGTATAGGGGAAAGCATATGGTATTGAGCGTGGTATTTGAATATCCTTTTAAGAGTGAGTGATTTTATGTAGTCCCAAGCATTGAATCTGAAAACATCTTCATGAGTGGGATATGAGACTTCTTTCTGTGAGGGCACTTGCATTGTATAGTTGATATTGGACTAATTCAGTGATTGTTGCTTATTGTTGATTACCTTGCTTGTCATAGTTGCACTATCGAATGTATTAATCTATATTGGTTCACTTAATAGCTATTTGATATGCATCTATTAGTTGTATGGGTATTTGTGCTTGAGTTTGAGATGACATGTGCCATTAGATTGAGGTCTGTGTGTTACTGTACTGCTTATGTAGATTGAGTCTGTCGCTCGAGGAAAAGCAACAATTTTAAGTTGAGGGTGTTGATATGCTATCAAAATACAGTACTTTTGATGCTTAAACTTGGAATTATGTGTGTTTTCAAATCGATGTTAGTAGATTTGATGTGTTTTTATTTTTGTTTTGCAGGATTATAGGGTTTGGTATGATTCTGAGCTAAGTCTACAGAAGATGAAGTTTTTGCTATTCTATACACCCTTTATGGGCGATGGAACATTCCATGGTCCGTAGAGTTGGTTTCCTAGAAAAATGCAGTGAAGGGGAGATTTTCTGATGTTGAATCTATGAACATGCAGATGAGTTGTAAAATAAGGTATGATTTGTAAATATGGTTTCGTATCCTGAGGATCAAAAAATGGAGAGTTGCTAAAACGTCATCAGATGAAACCCTTCACGGGTCGTAAATCTTTATATAGCCCGTAGATAGGTCTCATAGAAGTTTACCCAGAATTCAAGATGAAGTTTATAAAGCCACAATTATGGGTCGTAGAACTTTATACGACCCGTAGAGATGGTCGTAGAGCCTGGCGAACTCAGTACCCCTATTTTGATTTGATTTTGTATTTTAAATACAATTAATAGGTTTTGTAGGTTATTTTCGGAGAGAAAGAAGAGAGAATTAGTAGAGAACATGATAATTATTGTTAGACACTTGAAAAACAATATTTTGTGATCTTAGTTCATACTTGTGATTTTCATTGAAGAGCTTGGATTTCTGGTTCTTAATTTCATTTTTGTAAGTGCTGAGTTATTCTATTCAATACCATGATTCTTGCATCTACAATGATAATGAGTAGCTAAAACCACAACTACTGTTGTGGGAACAATGAAGAACTAACAAGGTAGAACCGAATAATTCGTAATTCTTGGAAAGTGTGCATGCATGTATTAATTAATTCTCTTCGTTTTGATTTATTTTTAATGGTATCAAATGTTAGAACTTGCCTTGTGTTAATGGTTGGATCAAGGTAGTAATTAATAGGGAAAGAGATTAATTAACAGGATTCGATTGATGTTTCTCGTCTAATCAACCAAAATGAATCAAGGGGAGGTTGTACTGGAACAATAAGTAAGGGTTAGTAATGTTACACTGCGGAGATGGATCAAAGCACGTAGTGAAATTTACCTCTCGCATGGATCAAAGGGTTTGGTACACGTAACTTACCATTCTGCATGCTACATACTAGAAAAGTATATGATTATCTGGTTATATCAAGTTAGGGAATCATGGGGAATACTATACTCTAGTTATATCAAGTTAGGGAATCATGGGGAATACTATACTCTAGTTACTCCTCTTACTGGTTTCACACACTTGCCTTAGTTTAGGATTTCATTCTATAGTTTTACAACTCCCTCCCCCCCCCCCCCCTTTGGGGGAGATAAGTAGGTTTATCAACACCAATTGCTTGAAATTAATCTAAGTCTACCATATTTACTGTGGGTTTGACCCTAACCTTGGTTAGGTTATTTATCTTGACAAAGACTACTTTAACCTTCAAAAAGGAGGTGTAGCTTGGGTGACATCAAGTATGCATAATCATAACAAGGAATTAAGCTTAACAGATGATGAATAAACAATGCATCGTTTGAAAAGTTGATTTTAAGCAACATAACATTCTTAACTCATCATATACATATCCATATGGGAAGAAACCATAACTCCCTAGTTGGCACGGAAAAACGACCTGCTAGTAGAACTCCATCAACTCATGCATGCACATCTTTAACTTTAACTTTTTCTATTATGAATCTACTAGTCTTAACCCACAAGAAATCCTATCGTGGTGCATAGTTAATGAGAAAAGAGGTTGATAATAGGATTAAATTATTGAACTTCGCCTCAAGCCCCATAGATACTAAGTCAAGTCCAATGAAATACTTCAAAGCATTTTCATACACATATACATTCATAAGCTTTAAAACATAACTTTATCTTAAATAAGAGTAACGCATCTAATCCCTTCATGTGAGAACTGTCCTTATCACAAGAGGGTCCATCTTTGATGAGAATTTCCCTTTCACTATCTTTAATAACATCATAAAAAGGGTTTCACAAAATACTTTGTTTACTCTCATGAACATTCATAAATATCTTATTGAAGGCCCTTATCATTTATAGTCATAATTAATTTGAACATGGATAAAACATCATGGATTTAGTACATAAAAGTTTTAAATCATGCAATTTAAGAGGATAATTCATAAAATGTAGTTAAACTCATTAGTTTAAGAAATTCTCAAATCAACCCACTATGAGCATTCAAAACCTTAGGTTGGGAAACTTGAAATTCGTCTTGTATATCATAAATTTTCATAGGATGTCATAGCATTGAATCTAGATAACTCATATAACTACAATTACATGATAATATCAACAATTAAAGAGATTTCATGATACTCATAACGTTTCTATACTTTAAAGCTAAGTAGAATATGAACAAACTTGAGCTTTGTGGGTGGAAGAAACCCATAAATCAAAACCATATACCATGATTAGAAGTCTAAAAAAGAACTTGAGTTTGGAGAAGAAGACTTGAAACTCTAGCTCTCTTGCCTTCCTTGAGTCTTGAAGAATTGATAGCCTTAGGAGAATTCGGGTGAAATTAGAGTGGGGAATGATCACGACTAAATTACACCTCTGAATTAAGGTATAAATGGTTGCTGTTTAAAATATAGAACTTAACAATTGTTAGGTTCAATTCCACGAGGAATATTATCTATATTTGAAATACTAATAACAATTTTGAGAAATTAATACAACTTACTTACAAAAGGGGATATTTATGTTGTAAACAGAAATAACTAAAAACCTATACTAAGAACAATTTGGATGCAAGTATTACTTCTTCTGTGAGAGAAGTAACAAGTGTATTTTGTTCCCTTGAATTCCTAACACAGTATAACCCTATAATTGTAACCTTTTCTAGTGTGAAGCATGTAAAACTTGTAAGTTATGTATACCTAAGTCCTTGGTCCAACAAATAAGTAAATTTCACCATGCAACTTGGTTCGTCTATGGGTGTCGCATTACTAACCCTTACCTTGGTCCCAGTATAACCATCCCTTTGTCTGTTCAGGTTGATTAAATGAGAGTACTCACATCTAATCCTGTTATTTATCCCTTATTCCGTTCATTATGCACTTCATCCGACAAGTAAGAATAAGACAAGTTCTAACATTGGCCACCATTAAAAAATAATCAAAATGAAAAGATAAATAATACATGCATGCACACTTTCCAAGGATTAGAAATTATTCGATTTTCATTTTGTTAGTTTTTCATGGTTACCACAACCGTGGTTGTGGATTTAGCCACTCATGTTCATTGTAGATGAATAAATCATGTGTGTTGTTTGCACAATTAAACACTTACAATGAAGAATTGAAGAACATAAAATCCAAAATTTCACGTAAATAGAAATCTCATGATCTGAAAGTAAGCACAAATTGTGTCAACTCAAAATCTCTAAGAACAACTCAAAGAAAAGTAATAATACGTTCTTTGATAAACTACATGTCTAAAAATGACTGAAAATCCTATTTATAGAAAAAAAATCAAATCCTAAATGAATAAGGAAAACATAATCTAGCACATTGGCTCGTGAACTGATCTATAGCTCGTGGTAAGAGATTAATAGATTGCCTTCTTTAATACTAGTTTTGATATACAAGACTGTACTAATGAATCGTAAGTTGGACTACGAGTCGTCAACCCCTTCATCCTGCTAACTTCCTGAAACTCTGATCCTTTTTCACGAACAAGTATACAGGTCATGGAATAAACCACCACCTGTCCTTTTAATCATCAATGAGGTTTCACAAATTCTTTCAAAATTGAATCTATCCACGAACCTCCACCCATGGCTCAAGTATCAAACCACGGCCCACAAGTGGTCTCGTACTCAACAAAAAGCTGCTAAAATTGGTAATCTTCTAAAAAATATCTAGAGCCCTGTAATCCTATAATAACAACAAAAGATACACATTAAATCTGCTAATATCGCTAGAGAACACAGAAAATTCTATGTTTAATACATTAAAAGTTTCATATTTTATGGCATATCAACACCCTCAACTTAAAATTGTTGTTTGTCCTCAAGTGATGGACTGATATATTAGCTTTTATTGTAGGCTATGAGAGCTTGGTATGATAAATTTGGAACATACTGACTCATTTCCCTCCTTGATACGATGCTATTTTGTACTTATCCCAACCAACACTAATATATTGACAACGCATCGTTCCCCTTTACACACTTTGAACAATTTTTTGTGTATTCATCTACTTCTCATGCTATTTGCCTTTTATTTTTCTAATCTTTTTCTTTTCAGCTCTCTTTCTGGTGTTTATTTATATTTCTCACACCCATCTCATATTTTTCCTTTTTCATTGTACTACTTTGATTCCTGTCTCGAGTTATTGCGATTTTGTTGTAACAACTACCCTCAACATAGGCTTTTGTCCTGAATTGAGGTGCACAATATCCAACCGATGAACCATGGTAACGTTTTGTAGCCACCCTCAACTAAGTCTTTTGTCCTGAGTCAAGGTGCACAATATCCAAAGAGGGACTATGGCCAAAATATAAGGCCCTACATGTTGGAAGGCATAAAAGCGCATAAGAAATGAAGTCTGAAAATTCTCTAAGTGAAAGTGGAACTCATGAAGGGGTTTACGAGCCATCAAATAGAACCCAGGTAATACATAGGTTCATGGGTCCTAAGGGTGCAATTCTAGTAGCTAGAGTTTAAAGGGCCACCAATGCACGAAGGTAACCATGAGACATAACCTGTGCTTGTTGAATGGTAGACAAACTTTATGGGAAAGGGGGTTTCCTAAAGTTTGATGCAAGAACAAAACAAATGGTCCGTAGATTGATTTATGTGTCATAGTTGGGGTCGTGGTTTGATTTTAGTTTTAGAGGTTCCAAAATTTAATAGGATGAGACCCCTTTTCCATGACCCTTGGACTAGACCACAACATGAAATCAGGGTCTCGTGGTCTGGTCTGGGAGATTTTAAGAAGGGGCAATTTTGATATTTACTAATATCCTAAGTCTATGCTACATTGTTTAAGCCCCCAAATAAGCTACTCGTAGTCTTATACAACCATAAATTACTCTACACCAATTCATTCTAAAATATCCTAAGTCCTAAACTCCTCCCAAACACTCTCAAGCTTCCATAAGACATTCAAGTAAAAGGGGCAAGCCAGGGTTTCAAATTTTCTTCATTCTCCAATGTAATTTCAATCTCTAATCATAACAAGGTATGTGGGTTTTGATTTGTGGATACCTTTCCTCCACAATGCTCAACCAACCCTCTTCTTCATCTACTTCCATGTTATAGGTAACTTCTGGTAGTTGCATAAACTCTTTATATGATGATTTTGAGAAGTAATCTATGATATTTTATCCTTGCACACACTTATTCCATGAGATTCCATGTGAAATTTATGATTTACATATGATGCGCTAACCAAGTTTTACTTTTCTTTGGTGGTTTACTTATAATATTTTACATATGATTATATTTTTCTCCTCTCAAATTATTTACTCTTGAAGTGCATGATTTTTAAGTATATATACCTACACCCACCATGATTTTATGGAAGTTATGAGTCAAGCTTCTTACGTAATAAAAGTCTTGGAGCAAGAGATATGAAATCATGCATGTTGTCAATATTAAAAGGGGATAACAAGAATGATATGAGCTCATGAGTAGGTGATGAATATTATGAATGATATAAAGACCTATTGATTGGTATTATGATGTGATGTTTTGATGAGCTACTCTTAAGATGCTTTCATGAGTTATGAATCATGTAAGATATGATTAAGTATGTGAATGGACTATTTTACGGGATTGTTGGCGTAGCACCGAGAGAACATTGGTTTGTAGCCATTATCCCTAGAGTATGCGCCACCGTAAGTTTATGATATTGATTCCCAATATGGGCTTGTACCTATAAAAAAGGCTATCATACAAGATAAGGATAACTGTTGAACCTATTGAAAGGCTATACCATAAGGTGAAGATATCTTGTGAAACCCACCAGAAAGGACATGCCGTAACGTAGGGATAATTGGTCTCACTTTCCAAAAAGGTTATGTCGTGAGGTGAGTGTTTTGTTTAGCATAGAAAAATAGACCACTTCTTGTCTAGTGTATAATAAACATCGGGATTCCAAGTAGTAGCTTACATAGTCTTACATGTTTGTTATGGCCCCTTCTCAGCTATGTATGGTATGCCATGCAACTTGATAATACTTCATGCATGTTGTAGTTATGAATTGATCATTCATGTCAGATTGAGCCTAATCCGTTCATTATGATTATGCATATTGTCTAATTATGGCTTTAGTTCCTTATTGCATTGTACCCCACATACTTAGTACATTCCAAGTACTAATGCATAGTTTTTGCCTGCATGATCTAATCATGTAAGGATCGGAGCTCCTATTCATCCTCCTCTATGTGGCTAGATGGCCGATTAAAGATTTCTAATGGTGAGTCCTCCATTTTTGGGAAACTATCCACTTACTTTTATGCTTTGTTTAGACTCATCTATTTATGGATATTTTTGTTTTTAGAGTGAGCTCGGGAGCTGTTGTGGCCCCCATTCCACTCAAGTTAGAGGTGTTGTTGGATTTGGATATGTACATTATGAGCTTGACTCCTATTATGTTTATGTAACCATTGAATACTTCCCATAGTCCTTATTCCTAACTATGTTGTTGAATGTTTATTGTTTGATAGAAATCCTAAGCCCCTACTTCTCCCTATAGCGTGAGCCATACTTACTCGACCATTAGACTTTTTTAGCTATATAATCATGCTAATCCACTTCCTTATAACATCCCACAGATTGAGTCCAAAGTCCTGCTTCCCCTAGAATGATGTGTTTGTTTTTTTAATTATGCTTCCGCAACCAAGGATGTGTTATGTATACCTAAAAGGCTTGTTAGAGGTCTCTTCAGGTTCCCTTTTTGTTGTGCCATGCCTTGGTTCTCGGTAGTTCATGAGAAGCTTGGTATCAGAACACTAGGTTGGTAAATGGTCCTAAAAAATCCAACACATTGTGTCAAGTAGAATCTTGTTTATAATTTTGAAGCGCCCCACAATGATGAATAAGAGTCTATGAAGCATTTTAGGAAAATGATTCACTTCTTCATAATCTATGTTATTCTTTAGACTTAAAAATGTTTCCTTTCTCTAATGGATTGCCTTTTTCTCATCTAGATTATGCCACAAAGAAGAATGGCACAAAGAGCTCCCATTCCTGAGGGTGAATTGGCCCCTTCGGTGCCACAAGTTCCCTTAAAAGAACAAAGGGTCACTCATGCCGAATATTTTGTTTAAGAGTTAGTTTTGAGGGTATTAGCTAGATTGGAGGGAGCACATCCCACCTCAACTATTATTGATACAACTATTTTTGTTTTGCATGATTATAGGGTTTGGTATGATTCTGAGCTAAGTCTACAGAAGTTGAAGTTTTTGCTGTTCTATGACACCCTTTATTGGCCATGGAACATTCCATGGTCCGTAGAGTTGGTTTACTAGAAATCTCCAGTGAAGGGGAGATTTTCTGATGTTGAATCTACGAACATGCAGATGAGTTGTAAAATGAGGTATGATTTGTAGACATGGTTTCGTATCCTGAGGATTAGAAAATGGAGAGTTGCTAAAAAGTCATCAAATGAAACCCTTCACGGGTCGTAAGTCTTTATATAGCCCATAGATAGGTCTCATAGAAGTTTACCCAGAATTCAAGATGAAGTTTATAAAGCCCCAACTATGGGTCGTAGAACTTTATACGACCCGTAGAGATGGTCGTAGAGCCTGCCGAACTCAGTTCTCCTATTTTGATTTGGTTTTATATTTTAAATACAATTAATAGGTTTTGTAGGTTATTTTTGGAGAGAAAGAAGAGAGAATCAGTAGAGAACATGATAATTATTGTTAGACACTTGAAAAACAATATTTTGTTATCTTAGTTCATACTTATGATTTTCATTGAAGAGCTTCAATTTCTAATTCTTAATTTCATTCTTGTAAGTGCTGAGTTATTCTATTCAGTACCACGATTCTTGCATCTACAATGATAATGAGTAGCTAAAACCACAACTAGTGTTGTGGGAACAATGAAGAACTAACAAGGTAGAACCGAATAATTCGTAATTCTTGGAAAGCATGCATGCATGTATTAATTAATTCTCTTCGTTTTGATTTATTTTTAATGGTATCAAATGTTAGAACTTGCCTTGTGTTAATGGTTGGATCAAGGTAGTAATTAATAGGGAAAAAGATTAATTAACAGGATTCGATTGATGTTTCTCGTCTAATCAACCAAAATGAATCAAGGGGAGGTTGTACTGGAACAATAAGTAAGGGTTAGTAATGTTACACTCGGAGATGGATCAAAGCACATAGTGAAATTTACTTCTCGCCTGGATCAAAGGGTTTGGTAGACGTAACTTATCGTTCTACATACTACATGCTAGAAAATAATATGATTATTTGGTTATATCAAGTTAGGGAATCATGGGGAATACTACACTCTAGTTATATCAAGTTAGGGAATCATGGGGAATACTATACTCTAGTTACTTTTCTTACTGGTTTCACACACTTGCCTAAGTTTATGATTTCATTCTACAGTTTTACAACTCCCTCCCCCCCCCCCCCGGGGGAGATAAGTAGGTTTATCAACACCAATTGCTTAAAATTAATCTAAGTCTACCATATTTACTGTGGGTTTGACCCTAACCTTGGTTAGGTTATTTATCTTGAAAGAGACTACTTTAACCTTCAAAAAGGAGGTGTAGCTTGGGTGATATCAAGTATGCATAATCATAACAAGGAATTAAGCTTAACAGATGATGAATAAACAATGCATCATTTGAAAAGTTGATTTTAAGCAACATAACATTCTTAACTCATCATATACATATCTATATGGGAAGAAACCATAACTAACACTTAAAACAAGGTGAGCTACTATGTGAAATCCAACATAACTCCCTAGTTGGCACGAAAAAACTACCTGCTAGTAGAACTCCATCAACTCATGCATGCACATCTTTAACTTTAACTTTTTCGATTATGAATCAACTAGTCTTAACCCACAAGAAATCCTATTGTGGTGCATAGTTAATGAGAAAAGAGGTTGATAATAGGATTAAATTATTGAACTTCGCCTCAAGCCCAATAGGTACTAAGTCAAGTCCAATGAAATACTTCAAAGCATTTTCATACGCATATACATTCATAAGCTTTAAAACATAACTTTATCTTAAATAAGAGTAACTCATTTAATCTCATCATGTGAGAATTTTCCTTATCACAAGAGGGTCCATCTTTGATGAGAATTTCCCTTTCACTATCTTTAATAACATCATAAAAAGGGTTTCACAAAATACTTTGTTTACTCTCATGAACATTCATAAATATCTTATTGAAGGCCCTTATCATTTATAGTCATAATTAATTTGAACATGGAATAAAACATCATGGATTTAATATATATAAGTTTTAAATCATGCAATTTAAGAGGATAATTCATAAAATGTAGTAAAACTCATTAGTTTAAGAAATTCTCAAATCAACCCACTATGAGCATTCAAAACCTTAGGTTGGGAAACTTCAAATTCGTCTTGTATATCATAAATTTTCATAGGATGTCATAGCATTGAATCTAGATAACTCATATAACTGCAATTACATAATAATATCAACAATTAAAGAGATTTCATGATACTCATAACGTTTCTATACATTAAAGCTAAGTAGAATATGAACAAACTTGAGCTTTGTGGGTGGAAGGAACCCATAAATCAAAACCCATATACCTTGATTAGAAGTCTAAAAAAGAACTTGAGTTTGGAGAAGAAGACTTGAAACTCTAGCTCTCTTGCCTTCCTTGAGTCTTGAAGAATTGATAGCCTTAGGAGAATTCGGGTGAAATTAAAGTGGGGATTGATCACGACTAAATTACACCTCGAATTAAGGTATAAACGGTTGCTGTTTAAAATATAGAACCTAACAATTGTTAGGTTCAATTCCACGAGGAATATTATCTATATTTGAAATACTAATAACAATTTTGAGAAATTAATACAACTTACTTACAAAAGGGGATATTTATGTTGTAAACAGAATTAACTAAAAACCTATACTAAGAACTATTTTGGATGCAAGTATTACTTATTCTGTGAGAGAACTAGGGTATTTCGTTCCCATGAATTCCTAACGCAGTATAACCCAATAATTGTAACCTTTTCTAGTGTGAAGCATGTAAAACTTGTAAGTTATGTATACCTAAGTCCTTGGTCCAACAAATAAGTAAATTTCACCATGCAACTTGGTTCGTCTATGGGTGTTGCATTACTAACCCTTACCTTGGTCCCAGTATAACCATCCCTTGGTCTGTTCAGGTTGATTAAACGAGAGTACTCACATCTAATCTTGTTATTTATCCCTTATTCCATTCATTATACCCTTCATCCGACAAGTAAGAATAAGATGAGTTCTAACATTGGCCACTATTAAAATATAATCAAAATGAAAAGATAAATAATACATGCATGCACACTTTCCAAGAATTAGTAATTATTCGGTTTTCATTTTGTTAGTTCTTCATGGTTATCACAACCGTGGTTGTGGATTTAGCCACTCATGTTCATTGTAGATGAATAAATCATATCTGATGTTTGTACAATTAAACACTTACAATGAAGAATTGAAGAACATAAAATCCAAAATTTCATGTAAATAGCAATCTCATGATCTGAAAGTATGCACAAATTGTATCAACTAAAAATCTCCAAGAACAACTCAAAGAAAAGTAATAATATGTTCTTTGATAAACTACATGTCTAAAAATGACTTAAAATCTTATTTATAGAAAAAAATTAAATCCTAAATGAATAAGGAAAACATAATCTGAGCACATTGGCTCATGAACTGATCTACAGCTCGTGGTAAGAGATTAGTAGATTTCCTTCTTTAATACTAGTCTTGATGTACGAGACTGTACTTATGAATCGTAGGTTTGACTACGAGTAGTCAACCCCATCATCCTGCTAACTTCCTGAAACTCTGATCCTTTTTCACGAACAAGTATACAGGTCATGGAATAAACCATCACCTGGTCTTTTAATCATCAATGAAGTTCCACAAATTCTTTCAAAACTGAATCTATCCACGAACCTCCACCTGTGGCTCAAGTATCAAACCACGGCCCACAAGTGGTCTCGTACTCAACAAAAGGCTGCTAAACTTGGTAATCTTCTATAAATATCTAGAGCCTCATAATTCTATAATAACAACAAAAAATGCACATTAAATCTACTAATATCGCTAGAGGACACAATAAATTTTATGTTTAATGCATTAAAAGTGTCATATTTTGTTGCATATCAACACCCTCAACTAAAAATTGTTGCTTGTCCTCAAGTGATGGACTAATATATTAGCTTGTATTGTAGGCTTTGGGGGCTTGGTACGATAAATTTGGAACATACTGACTCATTTCCCTCCTTGACACGATGCTATTTTGTACTTATCCCAACCAACACTAATATTTTGACAACTCATCATTCCCTTTCACACACTTTGAACAATATTTTGTGTATTCATCTACTTCCCATGCTATTTGCCTTTTATTTTACTAATCTTTCTCTTTTCAGCTCTCTTTCTGGCGTTTATTTATATTTCTCACACCCATCTCATATTTTCTCCTTTTCATTGTACTACTTTGATTCCTGTCTCGAATTTTTGCGATTTCTTTGTAACAACTACCCTCAAATTAGGCTTTTGTCCTGAGTTGAGGTGCACAATATCCAACCGATGAACCATGGTAAATTTTTGTAGCCACCCTCAACTAAGTCTTTTGTCCTGAGTCAAGGTGCACAATATCCAAGGAGGGACTATGGCCAAAATACAAGGCCACACATGTTGGAAGGCATAAAAGCGCATAAGAAATGAAGTCTGAAAACTTTCTAAGTGAAAGTGGAATTCATGAAGGGGTTTACGAGCCATCAAATAGAACCTAGGTCATACATAGGTTCATGGGTCCTAAGGGTGCGATTCTAGTAGATCAAGTTTAAAGGGCCACCAATGCACGAAGGTAACCATGAGACATAACCTATGCTTGTTGAATGGTAGACAAACTTTATGGGAAAGGGGGTTTTCTAAAGTTTGATGCAAGAACAAAACAAATGGTCCGTAGATTGATTTATGTGTCATAGGTGGGGTCGTAGTTTGATTTTAGTTTTAGAGGTTCCAAAATTTAATAGGATGAGACCCCTTTTCCATGACCCTTGGACTGGACCACAACATGAAATCAGGGTCTCGTGGTCTGGTTTGGGAGATTTTAAGAAGGGGCAATTTTGATATTTCCTAATATCCTAAGTCTATGCTACATTGTTTAAGCCCCCAAATAAGCTACTCGTAGTCTTATACAACCATAAATTACTCCACACCAATTCATTCTAAAATATCCTAAGTCCTAAACTCCTCCCAAATACTCTCAAGCTTCCATAAGACATTCAAGTAAAAGGTGCAGGGTTTCAAATTTTCTTCATTCTCCAACGAAATTTAAATCTCCAATCATACCAAGGTATGTGGGTTTTGATTTGTGGAGACCTTTCCTCTACAAAGCTCAACCAACCCTCTTTTTCATCTACTTCCAAGTTATAGGTAACTTATGGTAGTTTCATAAACTCTTTATATGATGATATTGAGAAGTAATGATATTTTATCCTTGCACACACTTATTCCATGAGATTCCATGTGAAATTTAGGATTTACATGTGATGCGCTAACCAAGTTTTACTTTTCTTTGGTGGGTTACTTATAATAATTTACATATGATTATATTTTTCTCCTCTCAAATTATTTACTCTTGAATTGCATGATTTTTAAGTATATATACCTACACCCACCATGATTTTATGGAAGTTATGAGTCAAGCTTCTTATGTAATAAAAGTCTTGGAGCAAGATATGAAATCCTGCATGTTGTCAATATTAAAAGGGGATAACAAGAATGATATAAGCTCATGAGTAGGTGATGAATATTATGAATGATATAAAGACCTATTCATTGATATTATGATGTGACGTTTTGATGAGCTACTCTTAAGATGCTTCCATGAGTTATGAATTATGTAAGATATGATTAAGTATGTGACTGGACTATTTTACGGGATTGTTAGCGTAGCACAGAGAGAACATTGGTTTGTAGCCATTATCCCTAAACTATGTGCCACCTAAGTTTACGATATTGATTCCCAATATGGGCTTGTACCTATAAAAAGGCTATCATATAAGATAAGGATAACTGTTTAACCTATTGTAAGGCTATGCCATAAGGTAAGGATATCTTGTGAAACTCACCAGAAAGGACATGCCGTAAGGCAGGGATAATTTGTGATACTTTCCGAGGTTATGTCATGAGGTGAGTGTTTTGTTAAGCATAGAAAAATAGACCACTTCTTGTCTAGTGTATAATAAACATCGGGATTCCAAGTAGTAGCTTACTTGGGCTTACATGTTTGTCATGGCCCCTTCTCAGATAGGAATTGATCATTCATGTCATATTGAGCCTATATCCGTTCATTATGATTATGCATATTGTCTAATTATGGCTTTTGATCCTTATTGCATTGTACCCACATACTTAGTACATTCCAAGTACTAATGCATACTTTTTGCCTGCATGATCTAATCATGTAAGGATCGGAGCTCCTATTCATCGTCCTCCATGTGGCTAGATGGCCATTTAAAGATTTCTAATGGCGAGTCCTCCATATTTGGGACAATATCCACTTACTTTTATGCTTTGTTTAGACTCATCTATTTATGGATATTTTTGTTTTTAGAGTGAGCTCGGGAGCTGTCATGGCCCTCATTCCACTCAAGTTAGAGGTGTTGTTGGATTTTGATATGTACATTATGAGCTTGACTTCTATTATGTTTATGTAACCATTGAATACTTCCCATAGTCCTTATTACCCACTATGTTGTTGAATGTTTATGGTTTGATATAAATCCTAAGCCCCTACTTCTCCCTATGGCGTGAGTCATACTTACTCGACCATTAGACTTTTTTAGCTATATAATCATGCTAATCCACTTCCTTATAACATCCCATAGATTGAGCCCAAAGTCCTGCTTCCCCTAGAATGATGTGTTTGTTTTTTAATTATGCTTCCGCAACCAAGGATGTGTTATGTATACCTAAAAGGCTTGTTAGGGGTCTCTTCAGGTTCCACTTTGGTCGTGCCATGCCAAGGTTCTCGGTTTAGTTCATGAGAAGCTTGGTATCAGAACACTAGGTTGGTAAATGGTCCTCAATAATCCAACACATTGTGTCAAGTAGAGTCTTGTTTATGATTTTGAAGCGCTCCACAACGATGAATAAGAGTCTATGAGGCATTTTAGGAAAACAATTCACTTCTTCATAATCTATGTTATTCTTTAGACTTAAAAAGGTTTCCTTTCTCTAATGGATTGCCTTTTTCTCATCTAGATTATGCCACAAAGAAGAATGATACAGAGAGCTCTCATTCCTGAGGGTGAATTGGCCCCTTCGGTGCCACAAGTTCACTTAAAAGAACAAGGGGTCACTCATGCCGAGTATTTTTTTTAAGAGTTAGTTTTGAGGGTATTAGCTAGATTGGAGGGAGCACATCCCACCTCAACTATTATTGATACACCGGTTTCTATAACACTAGTTGACCCTTCTATAGCTCCATCCGAGACAATTATCATTTCAACTGTTACGGATCCTCCTATGACTGCTATAATTCTGTCTTAGACATCTCGACTTTAAGATTCTCAAACTTCGGAGTTTATCCATTGCCCCATCTATTGCAATATCCTTATTTATGGTTCCACCATCTTCTGCCAGTCAGCCATGTCCATAGTTGAGTAGAAGAGCTTTGAGAGGTTTGCACAGTTTGCTCCTCCATGACTCGATAGCACCTCTGGTGATAAGACCTATGATTTCCTATCGTGGTGGTAGAAATAATTATATAACCTAGCCATTTATGAGTCACATAGAGTTGTCTATACTTCTTACTAGTTCACCTACCTCGCCAAGGAGTGATAGAAGTCAGTTCTGGCTTGTCGATCTTGTTAGATTTACTACTATGTCATTGGAACAGTTTACAGGGGTATTTCTAGAGAGGTTTGTGCCATATAGACTCAAGAACATACACATGGATGACTTTGAAAGATTTTTGTAGGGTTATATGTCCGTTTCTGACTACGAGGCTAGATTTCATGCAATACCAAAATATGCATTGTCTAGTATTCCGACCGAGTTCGAGAGGATTCGACGCTTCATCAAGGGATTGGTGGGGTATCTTCAAGAGGCTATAGCTTCTTTTGTTCTAGCGGGAGGATCATTTGAAAGTTCAGTGGATCACGTTCGCTTGATAGAGCACATCAAGAGCATGATAGTCAGGGTATCAAGAAGAGATTCTGTCAGCAAGGTCAGTTTAGTAGAACCCTACCACGTGATAGAGGGTTTCAAAGGAAGGGCCATCAGACCTAGACAGTTCAGGGAGCTCTTCCAACATCTAACAGTGGAGACATATCTAGACCTACTCAGCTAGGACGTGATAGCTCTTTTGGTTCGGCTAGATATGATGGTTCTTCTGCATAGTTATCTGAGGGGCGAGACCCCAAGGCTTGTTATATCTGTGATGAGGTTGGAACTTCACCAACCATTATCTACATCGGGTATTTCCTACTCAGACTTCAGGGCCTTAGACAACAGCCAGAGATACCTCTCAGGGCATAAGGGGTGGCGCTAGAGGAGGTTGTGGTATAGGGTGAGTTGGAGCTCGTAGAGGCCTACAGGCTAGTGATTGTCATAGAGTTTGCTATGTTGTCCTAGATAGAGCCGAGGCAGAGGCTTCTGATCACTAATATGGTTCCAATGTGCAACTATTCAACTTCAAGTTTATTTGATCTAGGCTCTCCTTATTCATATGTGTCGACTTATTTTCCTTTAGATATTGATATTATATATGAGCCGCTTTCCGAGTCTATTTATGCTTCCACCCTTGTTTGTGAATTATTAGTGGTGAATTAGTTGTATTAGGGTTGTATTGTGACTTTTATGGGGAGAGATACTATTCCTGACTTGATATTGTTAGATATGGCGGACTTTGATGTGATATTGGGAATGAACTGGTTATTGCCTCATCATGTTATTCTTGACTATCATGCGAAGATCGTAACCTTATCCTGCCTAGAGTTGCCTCAATTGGTATGGACGGGATCATCTAGATACTATCCTAAGGGTGTCATTTCTTATATTCATGCTTGTCTGTTAATGGGGAAGGGATGCTTGACATATTTGACTCATGTTTCAGCCTGTTCTGAATAACCTCATCTTTGGAGACTACTAGGGCTGCTAAAGAGTCTATAGGTATATTTCCAACTGACTTACCAGGTGTTCCTCTGGACCGTGATATTGATTTTGCTATGAGCACTAAGACCATATCTAATACTCTTTATCGGATAGTCCCGGCTGAATTGAAAGAGTTGAAGGAACAATTGGAAGATTTGTTGAAGAAGTAATATATTTGCCCAAGTGTATCTCTGCGGTGCTCCCGCATTATTTGTGAAGAAAAAAGATGGCACTATGCATATGTGCATTGACAATTGTTAGCTTAACAAATTGACCATCATGAAAAGATATCCTTTGCCTCATATTGATGGTCTTTTTAACTAGTTGCAGGGTGCCTTGGTATTCTCCAAGATTGATTTAAGGTTTGGCTATCATGAGTTAAGTGTTCGGGAGTCGGACATCACGAAGAAAACTTTTAGGATCCATTACAGGCATTATGAGTTCATGGTTATGTCATTTGGGTTGTGATGTGCTGTCAAAATACAACACTTTTGATGCTTACAACTTGGAATTTTGTGTGTTCTCAAAGTGATGTTAGCAAGTTTGATATGTTTTTATGTTTATTTTACACGATTATGGGATTTGGCAAGATTTTGGGAAAAAGTCTACAGAAGCTAAGTTTTTAAGGACTTACGAGATACTCTACGGGCCGTGGATACTTCCTCGAGCCGTACGGAGGTTTCATGGGTGAGACCTAGTAAGGGGCCTAGTTTTAAAAGTTGCTTCCAAAAACTGTAAGACAGGCCATAGAAGTTTTCGGGAGTGGTGTATATGTTCCATGACTGGAGGATTAGAGTTTGAAGAGTTTCTGAAGACCTGTCAGACGAGATCCTATACAGGCCATAAGTCTGGACATGGGCCATAGGAAGGTCTCGTGGATTAGAAGCCAATTTTTGGAAAATGCAGAGTACGAAGCCCAAGGACCCATCGTGGAACTTTATACGGCCCGTAACCCAGTCCTTAAAAGCCGATGAATCTAGTTTTCGTATTCCATTTTGTATTTGAATTTTAATTATTATAAATAGGTTTTTAGGTCTTTTTGACAGAGAGATGCATGAGACGATTGAGAAACACTTGTGGGACTTCATAATTTTTTACTTCTACATAAAAACGCTACATTGTGGTTTCTTGTGGAGAATTTTGGATTTCTTGTGGAGAATTTCGGATTTCTTGTTTTTAATTTCATCATTGTAAGTGTTCAATTATGTTATTCCATAACATGATTCTTTCACATACAATGATTATGCATAGTTAAATCCACAACTAAAGTTGTGGGAACAGAAGAACTAACAAGGCAAAACAGGATAATTCATAATTCTTGAAAAGTAGGCATGCATGTATTAATTAATTCTCTTCATTATAAATGCTTTTGAACAGTGGTCAATGTTAGAACCGGCCTAATTCTTACACACTGGATAAAGGTACTAATAAATAGGAAAAAAGATTAATTAATAGGATTCGATGTGATCCCTCTTGTTTAATCAACCAAACAGGATTAAGGGGAGGTTGTACTGGAACAAAAGGTAAGGGTTAGTGATGTGACACTGCGGGGATGGCTCAAATCACGTAGTGAAATTTACATCTTGCCTGGATCAAAGGGTTTGATAAACTTAACTTACCATTCTGCATGCTACACACTAGAAAAGATTATGATTATCTGGTGATACTAAGTTAGAAATTCATGGGAAACACAATACCCTAGTTACTTCTCTCACTAATTTCACAAATCTTGCTTCTAGTCTAGGTTTATTTCTTGTAATTTTAGAACCCCTTTTTGGGAGATAAGTAGGTTAATTTATTCGGGTTGCTCGTTATTATCCTATGTCTAGAGACCATATCCCTGTAGGTTTGACCCTAACCTTGGTTAGGTTGTATATTTTGACAATGAACGCTTATACCTTCAGAAAGGAGGTGTAGTTTGGGTGACATTAGCTTGACTAATGCCTCGACTACCTTTATGGATCGGAGTTGAGGAAACAAGTTCAACCCCTATTTTGACATCTTTGTGATTGTGTTCATAAATGATATCATAGTTTATTCTAGGAGTTAGGCCAATCATGTCCAGTACTTGAGGACCATACATTAGAGATTGAGGGAAGAGAAGTTATATGTGAAGTTCTCAAAGTGTTAATTTGGCTTGAGTGTGTAGCACTTCTTTGGCATGATGTTTTAAAGGAGGGTATCATGGTTGATCCAACCATAGTGGTAGCTCTTCGTGAGTGGGCCAACCTACTTTGGTTATTGAGATTTAGAGTTTAATTGGTTTGGCGGGGTATTATCTGCGTTTTGTTCAGGGACTTTCCTCTATAGTAGCCCCATTGACTAGATTGATGTAGAAGGATGTGGCATTTTAATGTTATGAGGAGTATAAGGTGAGCTTCCAAAAGTTCAAGGATTTTTTGACTTTAGTATTGATTTGCTTTACCTGAGGAGGGAGTGCTATTTGTGGTATGTTGTGATGCTTCTGGTGTGGGTTTGAGTGGTGTATTGATGCAAAAGGTGAAGGTGATATCTTATGCTTCTAGACCGTATAAAGTGCATGAGAGAAACTACCCTACCTATGACTTGGAGTTGGTTGTGGTCATGTTTGTGTTGAAGTTATGGTGACATCATCTTTATGGGGTGTGTTGAGATTTTATCAATCACCGGAGTCTCAAATGCATCTTTTCTCAACCTAATATGAATATGAGACAACGTAGGTGGTTGGAGTTCTTAAGGATTATGATATCTGCATTCTATATCAACGCAGGAAGGCCAATGAGCTGGCAAATTCTTTAAGCTTGAAGACTACTAGTATGGGGAGTTTGGCATTCTTGAGGGTTTAGAAGAGGCCCTTAGCTTTAGAGGTTCAGTCACTTTCTTGACATATGGTTGGATTAGATATTTCTCCTCTTTAGAGTATATTGGCTTTGGTTGAGGCTAGATCTTCTTTGTTTGATCAGATTCGTGGTCATTAGTTTAATGATCTCAAGATATGTTTGATTCGTCACAAAGTGTTAAGGGGTGAAGCCAAGGTAGCTATTATTTATTCTGATGGCATATTGAAGATTAATGGTAGAGTTTTTGTGCCCAAGGTGGGATATTGGTTGAGATTCATATTAGAGAAGGCCCATTGTGCTAGATACTCCATCCATCAGGGTGTGGCGAAGATGTACCATGATTTAAAATAGTATTATTGGTGGTTTTTGATGAGGAGGGACATAGCTGAGTTCATGGCAAAGTGTTTGAAATGTCAATAGGTCAGGTATGAGCACCAAAGGCCTAGTGGATCAATGTAAACGATGCCCATTTTCGAGTGGACGTGGGAGATAGTGACTATGAATTTGTTACAGGTCTGCCCATGGCCTTGGGCATGTTTTACTCAGCTTGGATGTTCATTGATCATTTGACTAATGCAACACACTTCCTTATAAGTGAAGACTTGCTACTGCGCGGTGGAGTTGGCTAGAGTGTATATTCGGGAAATTGTCAGATTGCATGGCGTGCCAGTGTCTATAGTATCAGGCATAAAGTTTGTGTTCACCTCCAATTTTTGGAGATTTCTACAACATGGTTTGGGTATCAGAGTGGATTTGAGTTTAACTTCCCATCCTTAGATAGATGGATGGTCCGAGCACACCATTAATATGTTGGCGAACATGTTACGAGCCTATGTGATTGATTTTGGGGCTCGCTGGGACCAACATTTACCATTAGAAGGGTTTGCTTATAACAACAGTTACCACTCCAGTATTCAGATGACACCGTTTGAGGCCTTGTATGGGTGGAGGTGTAGATCGCCCATTGGGTTGTTTGACTCTACTACAATAGACGAGTTGCATATGGATCTACTCAGAGATACGATAGATCAGCTTCGTTTCATTCAGAGTAGACTATCGACAACTTTGAGTTTCCATAAGAGATATACCAACCGAAGGGTTAAGTCTCTTGAGTTCTCTGTTGGTGACAGTGTGTGGCTGAAAGTTTAACTCATGAAGGATGTGATCAGGTTCAGGAAGAGGGGCAAGTGATGAGGTTCGGGAAGAGGGGAAATCATAGTGCCAAATTCATTGGCCCGTTTGATATTTTGAGAAGAGTTGGTGGGGTGGCCTATGAGTGGATTTACCATCGAGATTATCATCAGTGCATCCTAATGACGTTAAGGACTACATCACAAATGGATGTAGGGGCGATCGTCATCAACATATTCACCTAACTTTAGAGGTCGGGGTCGAATCCTTGAGGGAACAATATGTCAACAATTAAATAAGCTAATGACTATGAGCTACTAGTGTTGATTGGACAAGGAAGCACCAAGGCATTTTTAACTAATTGGAAGGCCACTAAGCTAGCAACTACTCCTAAATGAAATGAAAAATGGGTCAATGATTGATCAAGCAAGGGATCTAGGATAGGGATATTGGAATCAATCAAAGCCCGATTGATCCATAACACTTAGCATCAAATTAACTCTATGGGTAGGCTAGGTTTCTTGTAACCACACCTCAGTTACGACAATGTGGTGTTTTGCAAGATCCTATTATGGCCTATCGCTCGAGCCACTCAAGGACACGCTTGGCTTGAGCACCTCAAAGAAAAACTACCAAGACCTTAGCAGTTGAGTCCTATTTGAGGACCTCAACACATAAACTCATGACCATCATGCAAACCCTCTACTTTTACAACTCTAATTAAAGCAATAATTGAAGATCTAAGCTACATTCAAGTTCGCGATCTCAAATCATAAGTTAAACATGAAGGTAGTCATGAACCCATAAATCAATTAAATCAATCATGCAAATTGGGAGGAACCCACTTGATTTTGAAAGTAAATCATCAACTAATCATGAAAGCAAGAGAAATAATCAAATCCCATAAAAAAATTAATATCCAGGCTTAATTAAATCTACAAATTATGAATTCAAGAATAAGGAAAGAAAAAAAGTGATATATAAATATAAATGAAGCGCAAACACTTCAATTCACTTAAGAATTTTTAAATAACCTGCTCAAAATCCTCACCCTAAACTACAGTCTACACTAAGGTGCGTTTTCTCTTTAAAAGTGTATGAATACTATTCTAGGTATTGAAAGTATGCCAAAGTATGAAGAACAAAGGCTGGGAGTGCATGTATATGTTATTTTGGGACTGAAATGGTGAAATTCCTGAATTGCTCTGACGCTGGTCGCTGAAGTACTCAGCATTCACAGAGCTTTGACCACGTTCGCAGAGGTCAACTTATGTTTTTGCCTCCATATTCGCGCCTAAGCATTCCATGATCACGAATGTTTTCCTTTTGCTCCAATTCAGCATTAACTTCAATTCTTTCAATCGGAGACAAATCTAAGCCATATGTACTTGAAATATACATCATTTCACATAGAATTAGCCTCAGAGTGTAAGATTAACAACACAAAATCATATGAAAAGAGTAAGAAATGAGTGCAAGTTATATACTCATCAACACCCTAAACATAGGTCTTTGCTTTTCCTTAAGAAAAAGAAAATAAAACTCAAGAAGCTAGTAATTTAAGCACACAATCCCAACTCACTTAACACAACTAAGTCATGATCATGACAATGGTTGGTACCAACAATTTAGCACAAATATGTGGACGCCTATCAAGTAACTCCCTCACATTTCAAAAGCATATTTTTAGATTCAAAACAACTTCCAAGTATGACCAAGTGACGACACTTATTCTCAAGATGTGACTCAAACTCCTAGTTGACTAACAAGTTCCACTTGACTCAAACCTAGAAATGCATCAATATAACCAATCCACGTCAATTTGAATGTCCTTACAAAAATACAGAAAATCCTTAAAACACACAAGTATATACAATGAACAAGAGAAAAAGACTTAGACACTCACACTCAACAAAAGAAAATCTTGTGCACAGAAATGCCACACCATAGGCTTGCCTCTATTTTTAATCAACATTGGCTCAACTTCATTTGGTTTGAAATCTCAAAGGGCTTTTTAGGCTTGTAATGTAGGCTTCGGGGTAGGGTGGAATAACATTTGGACAATTGTGACTAACCTTCCTTAGGCTCCACACACAATATTCATCTTTTCCAACTTTTCCACTTTTCTTTTCACATTTCACACCAATGCACTTCTAACCCTTGTTTTTCATTTAAGTTCTCTACTTGCAACCATTTTCGACATTGTTTCAATTTTTTTTCATTCAAGCACTTTTCTAT
This sequence comes from Solanum rostratum, assembly GCA_029948455.1. Taxonomy (NCBI): domain Eukaryota; kingdom Viridiplantae; phylum Streptophyta; class Magnoliopsida; order Solanales; family Solanaceae; genus Solanum; species Solanum rostratum. The sequence continues at coordinate 30,433,075 of CM057054.1, read as the reverse complement.
CATTTCCTTTTCATTTTGAAAGAGCACTTTTTCTTTTCTTTTCTTTCCTCCATTCATTATTCTTTTATTTTCTTTTAACAAGCCAAGTGGTAGACACCTTTGTTTTTCTTTCTATATCACCCCCAACTTAGGCTTAAAGCCTCAATTGTCACAAACATGTAGAACTCAAGGAGGGACAAGGGTGAAAAATAGGGATATCTTTCCAAAAAGGTTCAAGGCTTGTACTTTAGTTTGCCAATAAAAAGGATTAGGCTCAAAAGGGATACTAGGGATAGAATCAATGCATTTGGTGGCTATTAAGGCTAAGTGGATAAAGTTCAAACCAAAGAATGCCTAAGATCATTTTTCCAACAAAAGTCTATCAGACCAATATCTCGAGACCAACAAGGCATGTTCTAGGTAACACAAATGAACTCACAACACACATGATAGACAAATCAAGCTGATTAGGTTCAATATTACTCTCAAGTCAAGCACAAGGGACTCATTTTTCAAAATATATCCATCTAGCAAGTGAGAGTCACAAAAAGAGTTAAAATGTTGTCTCATAATCATCCATAAACCTTTTAAGTTTCAAAAATTAGAGGGGTATGCCTTTTTTTTAATAATTCACAGCCCTTGACTAAATATATTGGCACCAAACAAGTCACAATCCCAATGTATAGACAAGAGTCAATGGCCACTCAGACTTCACCAAAGACCATATTCTACTCATGCACTCAAACACCAAATCAACGATTTGCCCTTAAGAATATCGTCACTCAATCCATCATCGGGAACAGTTGATTATACACACTATCAAAAAGAAAAATAAAAAGCTACAAAATCTATATATACAAGCCCAACAAGGGCATACTACACCAACTAAGAGTGCTATTCAATTAGGGCATACAAGGGGAAATCCGATAGTCCATGATGTACAATTAACCAAATCAAGACATAGGAGCACCCAAACTATAATGGTATGGTGTCCTCAAAGTACGACTATAAAGTATAAGAGGGTACGCGGGACTCCTTAAAATGATTACTTGACACTCGACCTAGGTATCCATAGCCGACGGCCTATAAATAGCATTGATAGTGGCCGGGTTGGAGTCAACTCTCACTCCTCAGATCATGGTAGCCATATCCTTTCCATAATTAGTCTCTGAGGCGTTGGCATAGAACTCGGCTACTATAGTGTGATTAGACTTGATCTTCTCATCAACACATCATAGCCAATAAAAAGTCTGAAGCCATCCAAAGAATTCTGGCCCCTTCTCTTCTAACTTGTTGGAGCAAACTCCTCCCTCTCTTATCACAGTCTGGCCCAAGAATTTATCAAAATTTCGGGCATTAGGGTAAAAGGATTTGGCTTTGGTCAAACTAGGCTTCTTCTTCCACCTCTAGGCAGATTTCATTCTCATGAAGTGCTTGCTCGGGATCTATTTTCATCCAGTTAGACCTACAATCAAAACCAACACATTAAAAACATCTTATAGACATTTTAAATCATGAATTAGGAAGAATTTAGACCAAGAAAGTTAATAGGAAACAATTTGGATCAAATAGTGAAGCATGCTACTTTTGTACAATGACCTATTATTCTCTGCATTCGTGGCCACATAGGCGCGATCATAGAGTTCAAGTCATTCTAGCTTCTGCCTTTACAGGATATTATCCGCGATCGCATAGATCAAGAGTTCCCCAGAATGTTCGTGATTACGACATAGTATCTGCGTTTGGAGAGAATAACAGTCACCATCATCAACTTCATAGGGGAATATTGTCATACACATGGTGGACATTTATTCATAGCATCGATTTGACGAAGTAATACCCCCAACTCTAACCCCAATAACATAAAAAGACTACTCAAGCAACACAAAACCATTTAGCACACCAATTCATATCAAATTTCAATATTTACGCACGTGAATTTGAATACTAAGATGCCTAGAGGTGAGACACAATAGTGACAACACATTTATACCAAGAAAACAAAAATAGAAAAAGGAAACATAAGTGTAATAGTGTGACATCATAATAGAAAGGTTTTAGCACATTGGCATTCACCATTGTCAAGCCTTTTTCATGGATGCACAATTTCCGTCAATGAAGAAGAATAGAAAAGGAGTAGGAGGAAAATACCTTAGAGTAGAGAACCAAAATGGATAATGAAAGAACTTGATTTTTTTTTAAGATTTGTGAGAGCACAAATTTTGATAACGTGTTTACGTCACTATGTTTTTGCTCAGTTTTATGTTCTTTTTATGAATGTATCAGACAAAGTCACAAGTGAGTTGTCTTTTCATTTGTGACACACATTTAGATCTCCGCCTTAATAGATAGTTAGGCGCGATCATGCCCCATCACTAATTGTGCACTACGCGTTCGCGGACCTAGACAACCTTTGCGGAGCTTTGTTGGGAGCTAGACCTGAGCCATGTTTCTGCAACTTTGGGTAGTCCCAAGCCTATTTAGGCAATTCTCCCTTCACTGATGGACCATGCCTGCGTTCAAAGTGCGATCTAAATGTCCCAGGTTCATCCTTTTGTAATTTTTGTTGTTTTTTCCACCCAAACATTCATCTCCAATCAACTTTCCACTTCAAAGCTAATGCACACCACCACCAAAGACTTGAAAATTGTGAGGGTTAGCTAAAAATAAAAAATCAAAATCATGAAGCTACTCTAAAATTTCAAAATAAAAGAATTTATTGAAATATGAACAAAATTTTATTCACCACTCTTTTGTGTTTCCACTTTGAGGCAGTGAATATTCTGCCCAAATTTAAGATGATCATCCATTTGAGCACTTGGGGATAGTGCTGAGAGACCATCAATATTTTCCACTAGTCGATCTCTCCACTTTGAGGACTTGAATTGTCTACCTAACTTGACATCAACTATCCTTTTCCACTCCTTGGGTAGACATAGGTGTCAAGAGGTCATCTTTGAATTGATCTTCATATTTTTGACCTCCGAGTAGGTTACATTCCCAACATCAAATGAACTAAAGATGCTATCTAAGATTTCCATGACTTTTTCTTGCAACTTTAGTATAATTTCCTCAATCTTGGCCTGTTCGATGATTATTGGCCTTGATTACACTACAACATTTTAGTCCTAAGGCCACACTAAATCTGGACAACACTTATAAAGTGTTGCCTAAAATATTTTTGGAGTCACTTTTAAAGCGTTGCCTTAATTTTTAGCTTTTGGCAACAATAATATTAGCAACACTTGTAAAGTGTGCTCATTAACGGTATAGGCAACACTTGTATACGTTGGCACATCATCCTATAATTGACAACACATATTTATGCATGTGACAACACTTTTAAAGTGTATTATTTTCATAATTGTAAAAACAATACTTTATAAGTGTTGCCTTATATATTTCCCAAAAATATTATATTCCCTCCAACATATTTAACCTTTCCACCATTATTATTAAAGGACCAAAATACTGTAACAAAACAGAAGACCTCTCTGCCAAAATACGCTAAGACCAAAATACGCTAACAAAACCACTCTCTCTCTCTAAGAAGACCTCTCTGTACGCTACGCTCTCTCTGTTAAGAACAAAGAACGCTACATCTTCGCTGTACGTCTCTCTGCTAAGAACGAAGATTCATCTTCGCTGAACGTCTCTCTGCTAAGAACGAAGATTCATACTGCTCAATCTTCACTCTTTGTACCACTGAGAAGAGAATCTGCTATCTTTGCTATCTGTACGCTTGAGCTTCGCTCTAGAAGAACATCTGCTCAAGTTCATACCACTAAGAAGAACACCTGCTCAGCTACGCTCAAGCTTCACTCTCTGTATGCTCAAATGGAAAATTCATACTCGTCTCTCTGTTCTTGCCCCAAATCATTGCTTCAAGTTTCATCAAAATTCTTTTGCCCCAAATCTAAAATCTCAAGGGTCACTACAATTTACAAGTATTTCTTTAATCAACACACAAATTAGTAATTTAATGAAAAGTAAATTGAAGAAAGGTTTCTAAATAACTCCTAAAATTTTCATGATCTTTTGATGTTTGTAAGCCCCATTCATGGCTATTCACCACCCTCATAATTTTGGTATTTTTTTGCGATGAAAATCCCTCATAATGTTAGTATTTCTTGCTAGGGCAGATCACAGATTATCAGGTAGAAATTTCTATCTTTAAAAGTGGGATAATATTATTGCATCTGGGTTCATTATGTGGGTTTATACATTTTGCTTGTGGGTTTTGATTTTCTTGTGATTTTGGTATGATTTGTGTATTCTGATGAATATATTAGGCTTAGAAAACTCAATGGGGATATCCTGGTAAAAAATTGGAGAGATCCTTTTCTTACTATTTTGTGCTGCTATATTTTACTGTTTTCAGGTGTTGAAAGGGATCCTTTTCTTAGTGTAGTGGCAAAGGTTTGAACCAAACGTTAAATGAATCTATTTACTTGTGTTGATAAGTGATATGCAGGTGGTAGAGGAAAAACATTTCATGCTTTGATGTAAAGGAAGGGATTCAGTTTAGGACTGGAATATTATATGCCCACTTTTTTTTTATTAATAGTGCAGGAGAATCTTATGGGTTAGAAATATCAGAATATCAGAACCCATCAACGAATTCTTATGTTTAAAGAGTTATCAAATGTTTCTGCAAGCTGGAAAAGTCAATCTCTGCAATGGTTTGCTAGATATTGAGAAACTTAGTGTGTATTCTGGCATAAGAAATTTTTCTGACATGCCTCGGTGTAGCGTTAAGTACTTCTGATTTATCTTAAACAAGAAAGAGAATCATCAAATACTTTTAACTTTGTATTGTTGAAAGGTGCATCCATAAAAGGTGAAGCAGCAATCCATAAAAGGACTTTTATTTCACAAGTCCTTAACGCATTGTTTATTTTGCAGGTACATAAAGTAAAGAGATTAAAAGAAGAAGACGAAAATGAATCAGGCAAGAATACTAAAGAAAAAGGTCCCGAATCCGAACAAAGCTCAAAGTCCATTGAAGAATGTGAATTCTGAAATGCAATACCGATCAAGTGCTGAATTGATCAACAAGTTTAAGATTAAGAGAGAACAACTTGAAAAACAAGACAATGATAAACTGAGGAAAGAGCATGCACCAATAGCGCATAAAAGACAGAATCTTGAGGGGTCCATCCCACAAGACGAAAAGAGTAAACTGTTTAGGCACAAAGCAGTGACTCAATTGTCTTCAATGGAAGAGCTTAGTACTTCACATATGATTGCAGGGAAAGGAAAAAATATACAAAGGTTGCTTCAAACTGGAGTTTCCATTCAAAAGAAAGGAGTCAAATTTCCTATGCTAAACTCTAGGTTCCAACCATCTTCAAAGGCAGATGTTAATACTTCTCATGTGATTGATACAACACTAGGCGAAGGGGAGGAACAACCTGATATTCAGGTGCTGCAAAATATCAAACGGGTGAAGATGAAGTCAGTCTTACCGGCCACCACTCTTGATCAATTTCTGAAAGAACAGGGAATAAATAAACAACATGATATTCATGATGAGGTACCAAACTTCAAACAGGTAAAGAGGAAGTCGGTGCTACCGGCTACTAATCTTGATCAGTTTCTGAAAAAACAAAGAACACGCCTAGGTGATGAAATGAAATATGATAACCGCACAACAGATGATGTCGAATGTATGCATGCTCCTCTTATTGATGAAAATAATAAAGTATTGGGATGATTTTGTGGATCAAGAAGAAATTGGTGAGGATGGGTCTCCTACAGATGAGGAAATTGACATCGATTGTAGTACAAAAGGTATATCTTAAACTTTGTAAAATTTATTATTCATTATAAATGACATTTCTTATTTGGAAGTTGTTACATTAATCTAGGAATATCGGAGAAGAAAAATGTGCGAGGACAAACAACATGTAAGAAAATTCATGCAATAAATATGGAAGAAAGAGAGGAGGTGACATTTCATAAAGGACAAGCAGTGGGACCAACTGATAAGATTGTGTCTGATCTAACCTACTTTCTAGGAACAATTGCAAGGAATCCCAGATTTATCAGCTTAATTTACACTAGTTGGCATGCAGTGCCAACTGTTACTAAAAAGCGCATGTGGGAATATGTCAATGTAAGAACAATAAACTTTGAGATTTTATATTTCATTGCATGCTTATTATTGATTGAAGCTAAATATTTATCTATTTTGCATAATCCAAATTCTTAATTCCAACAGAAGGAGAGAAGTGGGTGATGACAAGTCTTCGTGATGCTTGGAGGCGACACAAGGGAAGTATTAAAGAGAGATTTTTTGATAAAAATAGTACTATTGAGGATATGTTAGCAAAACGGCCTGATGATATACTTGAAGTTTAATTTCGTCAGTTGATCGAGTATTGGAAGCATCCAACTATTCAAGTCGGGCTAAAATAATGCATTTTTTTCTTTGACATATTTTGCATCATCTCTATTCTTTTTTTTTATTTATAAATTAATACATCTTTTTGTATTGAAATTTAGGCTATCTCTGAGGTGAATTCCCAAAATAGAAAAAAATAAAAGTAGAGGCATCGAATGGGACCGATTAATTTTGCAAGAGTACGCGTGGCATTGGTAATACTAATTTACATACACTTTGTAAAATTTGAATTTCATTTTTTGGTACTTTACTAGAACATGTTGATGTTTTTTAAAATTCAATTTTGTGTAATTTGTAGCGTGCAACTAAAGAAAACAATGAGGAACCATCAAAGTCTGAAATGTTTATTGCAACTCGTACAAAGAAAGGAAAAGAACTTCAGGCTGATACCCAAGTTGCAATAGTAAGTTATTTATAGTGGATTAGTGGTTAACTTTATTCATACTTATAACATTTATATTGTGGAGAGTGTGACTTTGCTAAATGAATCATAAACTCCTTTTGGTTGAACAAAAAGTAGTACTTAAATTTAACTATGCCATGTGAATTTTTTTGATAGACTGAACTTCAGAATCACCAAAATGCTGGAGAAACACCAGATGATGCATTTAAGGCAGTGTTTGGAAAGGAACAGCCTGGTCGACTCAGATGCTATGGTAGATCACTTACAACAAGTTCTCTCAAAAAGGAGGAGGAAATTAACAAGCTTAAACAAAAGCATGCCAATGAAATAACTTCTCTAAAGGAAGAAATGAGAGAGGAAATGCAAAATTTGTTTAGTCAATTGTTGCAAAACAACCCAGGATTGAATTTTCAAGATATACCAGGGTGCGTCGGATCTAATCTTGCTTCACCTACTGAAGCAAGTAGTGCACAAGCGGAAAGAGGTCAAAATCTTCCACATTCTTCTGGATCAACTCATGCTTCGGTTCTTAATTCAAAAGGTATTTTATCCTAAAGAACTATATCTTATATGATTGAGAATCTGTGAGAGTTGGCTAATCAGTGCTCCTGTGTTGTAATCTTATTACCCAATGTTTCATGCTCCTGTGTGCGACTCCACTAATTTCTATGAACTGACTAAAGGGTATTTTTATACAAGAAGTTGTGGATCAATAATTCAAACACTTAATCCACATTGGTTTTTTTATCTTACATTGATTTTGAAGTTGCATACTGCTGAAAATTAAATTAAGGCTGCAGCAATGTTGAAGTGTTCATTTTGTGTATTTTTAGTGACTTAATTTAGTGGGTATGGTGTTTGAAGCTGCAACAATGTTGAATCGTTCATTTTGTGTATCTTTGTGATAATTGGTGTTTGAAGCTTGATAATTGGTGTTTGATAATTGGTATTTGAATCATGGTGTTTGGAGCTTGTGTCTGTTCAAGTTGTTATGTCATGTTTGAGCATACAACTTGTGGAAGCACATACAGGAGCTGAAAATTGAAAATTATGAAGTAGAAGTCTTAAATTACCTGAAGGTGGCTAGCAACATTTTCTCTGGTTAGCCCAAGAACATTCATTAGTTCCAGGATTTTCTTGGGAATGGCAGTTGGTTGATTAAACACTAGTATAGAATATAAATGATTAAATTGTTCGATCCTGATGATAACCATGAAGGAAGGAAGGAATAGGGCTTGTATGCAGTACAAGGTAATGAGTGATTCCTCAACATCAGACAATCCCTATTTAAGTATTTCACACAACTCCCCAGGACAACTATGGAACATGACTTGGATGAAGGAAGTTTCTTTGAAGAAGAAGATTCATCCTTGTATATCCCTAAGTTATTAGGGTAATGAAGCCTTAGACTGCTCGCAGAAGTTGTGTTCACTACAAACTTTTGAAGTGAACACATCAAACCCATTTTTGCCTTTCTGGTCATCGATGAGTACAGATTAAAGCATGCACATTATATTCTAATCCAACACTAGAACACATCAAAGGGCTTGATGTGAAGTTACTGCACTCTGTTCAATTTGACTAGTACACTTTTTCTCCAATTTCTCAGCATTCTAAATAGATAACAGAAAATATATCTTTGCTTATCAACCTTCAGTTCACAACTAGTATACCAAGTGTAAAAGAAGAAACACATCTGAAAGCAGTGAACCCTTTCTAAAGCTGGTTTGATACAAATAACTCCACTTCTTTGTGTTCTACTCAGGTAATGAAAAATGTGAATTAGCTAATCAGGTTCACAATCAATCTACCATGTCTAAAAGCATCCTTTTAGGAAAACCCTAAAATTTGCTTTGTGAATTTCTAGCTATGGTTATCTGGCTTTCACTCATATAAGAGATATCAAGTTAGGTCAACAAGTGGCATGCCACGTTGGGAAGCATTATTTACCATTACCAAACACAAATGATTCTGACATCGAAGTGTACACTTGTTTGACATCTACAATTGGCACATATGGCTTGTGCATTTATGTCAAGCTTTCATTCTCAACTTCACTTTGTTCTTGTACCATTAATGTCCCTTGGCCATCTCATCCCTATGGTGGACTTGGCTAAATTATTAGCACAGCATGGTGTAATTATTTCTGTAATTTCAACACCCCTTAACGCTATTAGATTCAAATCAGGTATTGATTCCTGTATCAAATCAGGTCTTCAGATCAGAGTATGTGAACTCAAATTTCCAGCAGTACAAGTTGGGTTGCCGGAGGGATCTGAGAACATGGATTCCTTACCTTCACACGATTCGATCAGGGATTTCTTTGTTGCTGCTAGCCTGTTGCAAAAACCATTTAAAGAGTTGTTCATTGATCTAAAGCCTAGACCCTGTTCCATAATATCTGGGAAAAACATGGCTTGGACCGTTGATAGTGCACGTAAATTTAGAGTTCCTAGTATTTTCTTTGATGGTATGGGCTGTTTTTCTGCTATATGCACACCGAAGTTGCAGAGTTCCAAAGTACATGAGAACGTGTCAAAGTTAGACTCTTTTGTTGTACTAGGTTTGCCTCATAGAATTGAGTTGACTAAAGCACAGTTGCCTGAAAATCTGAATCCATGCTCACCCGACTTAGTCGATGTTCGCAATAAGATGGTTGCTGCTGAATCCATCTCAGATGGGATTATTGTCAATACATTTGAGGAACTAGAACTTGACTATGTTAAAGAATTCAAGAAGATCAAAGGTGGAAAAGTCTGGTGCATTGGCCCAGTCCCAGATCAAAGGTAGATTTTATGAGCAGTGTGAATGCTTTTTTAGTTGTGTCTGTCTTTTTTTTCGTTGAGGGGTCGGATGGGGAGATATGGGGGGAGGGATGCAGGCAGTGGCTATCATCATAAAATTGTGTATTTTGTGTTGTGTATATTGTAGACATGCTTTATATCGATAGCTGGTAAAAGAATTTTGATTCAGTGATATTATTTATGTGATTGATAGTTTTGTTAGTAAGTCACTGGATTCTTCTCCTCCTTGTTGCTTCATCGTTTGAGTGAAGTTCTTAAAATGCAGAGTTGATCTTTCATTTGTTTTGATTTCGATCTCTCTAATTGTTTTATTTTTTTAATGTGTAGGAAAATGCGAGAGATCAAATTTGAATGGTGGCCACAAGTCAATTTGATTTATTGAAATGAATAGGAAGAGTTTTTGAACTATTTTTAGAGTTTAAATACATTTGATTTTGTGGAATTCATTGCTAGTATGCATATCTTTAAAAGACTCTTATAAAAATTTGTAAGGTATTATTATTTGAAGTTTATTGAATATCTATGCATTTAATTATTTGTAAGCAAAATTATGCGTAGTGTGATTATATATATATATATATATATATATAATTCAATAAGAAAATTTTGGCATATAAATTTTTTTTAGTCAATATTGCAAAACTTCAAAATTGAACGTCAATTATGGCATGGATATCAGCAAAGGATACACTTTAAAGTGTTGTTTTAGAGATGTTATAAATGGCTACACTTCGAAAGTGTTGCCAGTAAGTATGAAGAGGCAACGCTTAAAAATGTAGTAGTATGTAGTAAATGTGTTGTTATATAGCTATTACAAAGTGTTGCTTTTGCACCCCATGGGCAACACTTTTAAAGTGTAGTTGTTGAGGCAACACCTACAAAGTGTTGCCTAAAGTCAAAGGTAACGCTTCTTTAGGCCACCCCTGCAAAAGTGTTGCCTGAAGCCAAAAAGCGTTGCCTTTGATCAAAGACAACACTTTTTTATAGTTTAGGTCACACTTAGTCAGGGTACTTAAAAGCCAAAAATGTTGTAGTGAATTACATGCATTGGATCCATTTCTCTTCCACATCAAGCACGACTCCTTCTTCTTGAGACTGCAATTCATGGTTGATCACCATTTAGCCAGTGATGTGCTGTCAAAATACAATACTTTTGATACTTAAAATTTGAAATTTTATGTATTCTCAATGCAATGTTAGCGGGTTTTATGTGTTTTTGTGTTTTATTTGTAGGATTCCAGGGTTGGCTTGTTATGGGTAGAATATGCAAAAGTTGCTATTTTTGATGATAAATGAGGCCCCTTACGAGCTGTAGTGTATTCTACGAGCCGTGAAGTAGGTCTCGTGGACAATTCCAGTGAGGGGCTGATTTTCTGAAGTTGGTTCTATGAACATGCAGATGGGTCACAAACTACTTTGCGAGTCGTAGATCATGTTTCATGCTCTGAGGATCAGAGAAGAAGGGCTTTCTGAATATTTATCAGACGAAAACCCTTACGGGTCGTAGAACACTTTACAAGCCGTAGAAGGCTATCATAGATCACAGGTCTAGTTTTGCAGCAACAATATATGAGAGCCAGATAATGGGTCGTGGAACACAATACGGCACCTTAAGCTATTCGTGAGGCGTGCAGACCCAATTATCCTATATTGTTTTGGACTTGTATTTTAAATATTATAAATAGGTTTTTAGGTTATTTTTCTTTATGTTTTTTAGAGAGTTGATAGTTTCAGAGAAAAAAATAGTGAGATTGAGTAGAGAAAACATTGGAGCATTTTGAGAAACGCTTGTACTTTGATTTGATCTTATAACCTTGTGATTCTCATTGGATCTTAGATTTACATTTGCTTAATTCAATTGTGTAAGTACTCTATTATGTAATTCCAATTCATAAGTCTTGCATCTATAAAAATCATTAGTAGCTAAATCCATAACTAGGTTTGTGGGAACCATGAAAAACTAACAATGTAAAATCGGATAATTCATTCTTTGTTACTGACTGGACCAAGGTAAGGGTAATACTTTAGTTGTACTGGGTCTAATAGGTAAGGGTTAGTAATGCACACTATAGAGATGGGCCAAGTCACCCGGTGAAAGTTTCCTCTCACCTGGGCCAAAGGGTTTGGTAAACTTAACTTATTGTCCTGCATGTTACGCACTAGAAAAGAATTAGATTATCCGGTAATACTTAGTTAGGGAATCATGGGGAACAAAATACCCTAGTTTCTCTCTGTCTTGGTTAAACTCTTGTGTTAGTTAGGTTTACTTTTCTACTTGTTATTGCAAACCCCCTCCCCCCCTTGGGGAGATAAGTAGGTTAATCATTCAAATTGCATTAATTGAATTCTCCTAAGTCTACATATTCCCTGTGGGTTCGACCTTAACCTTGGTTAGATCCTATTTCTTGACAATGACCACTTTATCCTTAAAAAAGAGGTGTAACTTGGGTGACATCAAGATTTTGGCGCTATTGCCAGGGAATACGGCTAGACCAGTGTTTTGGACGGCGAAAGGCGACAAAAGGCGACAAGGCTCTGCCTTGCCTCACGGCGAGGCGAGCGGCGAGGCGCTCGCCTTTTTGAATTGAGGCGCCAATTTATACCAAAATCTTAAAATATTTAATTGCACATATAAATATGATTACAAAGATAATTTTTTTTAAAAAAAGGGGAACTGGTAGTATTTAATAGAGAAGAGAAGAAGAAGAAATTGAGCAAACAGAGAAAGAGAACTGGAAGTCTGAAACTGAAGAAAACAGAGAAAGAGAAGGAAAAAAAAAGAAAGAATGAAGAAGAGAAGAAGAAGAAGAAAGAAGAAAGGAAGAAAAGAGACGCGACTTACCTGAAGAGCTGGAGAATGAACTGAAGAATAGAGTCGGAGCTTGTTGGTGTTGCGTCACGACTCGCGTCGCCTAAAGGCCCTGAACTAAAGAACAGGTGAGTCGCATCGCCGGAACTGAAAAACAGAGTCGCCTGAACTGAAGAAGTGTCGCGTCCTCTTGCGTCGTGAAGGAAGAGAGTCGTAAATTGCAAGAGAAGAGTGAAGTCGCTAAAGGCTAAACCCTAATAATTTTTTTTAAATCATTTAACCAAGTCATTTTTAAAAAAATATCAAAAGGCGAGGCCTCTGCGCCTCGCCTCGCCTCGCCTCGCCTTAGCGCCTCTCGCCTTTGTATCGGCTTACGTCACCTTTTGAACCAGCGCCTTGCCTCACCTGTAAATGGCGACAAGCCATCGCCTCGCCTCGCCTCTCGCCTTAGGCGCTGAGGCGAGCGCCTTTCACAACACTGGGCTAGACTTGGTTAATTCAAAAGTGATTTAGGTTTTTAACCTTTATTTTGTTCATTTTACGTCTTTGATTTTGTTTTAACATTTTACGTTTCTTGACAATGACCATTTTATCCTAAAAGAAGAGGTGTAACTTGGGTGACATCAAGATTTTGGCACCATTGCCAGGAAATACGACTAGACTTGTTTAATTCAAAAGTGATTTAGGTTTTAACCTTTATTTTATTCATTTTACATCTTTGTTGTTTTTATTTCTTTTCAAGGTATAAGTTTAGTGTATGGCCAACACGTGAAGTCGAGGCAATCCTTTGACTCCATTTGACCTAGAGATCCAGAAAATGCTAAGAAGAATTGCCTAAGATAGTGCCAACAACGCGGCTAATGCAACTCTCAATGGAAACAAGAATGAAAATGCTGACCATGAGAATCCACCTCCTCTTGAGGATATTGCTCCATAGCCATAGGATTTCAATGCCAATGCTTATCAGTTGAATCAATACAGGCTGAATCCTATGGCTATGGAGGTGACTAGAGATATTGTGTTGCCACCATTACCGGCTGACACAAAGTTTATAGTATCGAGTGGGTTGGTTCAGATGCTGTAGAACTGTGGGCTGTTTTCGGGCTTACCATCGGAGGATCCTCATAGGAACCTACACAACATAGCATTTGTTTGCAAGAGCGTAATGGGAAAACAAAATTTATCTATGGATGTTGTGGGACTTCGTGCCTTCCCATTGTCTCTTACAAGCAATGCAACATTATGGCTATCTGAGCTCTCGCTGAGTTCGAACACCAGTTGGGCTGAATTGCAAAGGGCCTTTTTAGAGAGGCACTTTTAAGTTGAAAGATCAAGTCAACAACTTTGAGAAACTTCTGGGTGACTCGATTAGTACTACATGGGAGTAGTTTACTAAATGATTGAGGAGTGTCCCGGACCACAAGATTGTTGATGATGCCTTGGTGGAGATCTTTTGTTGTGCCCTTGATCAAAATAGTTATGCTTATGCTGATACTATTATGGGGGCATGTTCTTAGATACCCCATTCACAAGGATCGTCGAAAGAATGGAAAGGGTTGTTATGACCAATCATGCATGGGGAAATGAGTTAGAGCATCCCCCAAAAGTTCATGCACTGTAAGTGTTGGTTCAGATCAAGCTAAGATAACGGAAGAGATTATGCAAGAGTTCACCCGAATTCGTACCGGTATGGAAGTGATAATGAATAAGAATCAGGAGTAAGTTAATATAGTTATTCATCAGCCTACACATGCACCTATATATGATGGTCCATACTATAAGGAGGACACTTGTTTCATTGCTGATCAAACGAGGGGTTTTCGGACCAACGTCCTAGGTTCCAAAATGGACTATTAGTGCTAAGGTCAAGGAAACCAAGGCCAAAAATTCAATTGAAATGGAGCCTTTGAAGAAACCTATGGAGGGTACTCTGACTAGAATCAAGGCCAAGACAGATATGCATATTGGGGCTACAGAGATGGTTACAGAAATGGTCCTTTTGTGCCACCACATAACCACGACATAGGTGCGAGTAGTTGTAGAGATGAGGAGATATTTGATGATTTGTTGAAGAAAGCCGAGACACATGATGAGACCCTAAGAGGGATGAAATTTTAAATCTCTACTATTCATAAAAAATTGAGTCCCATTATGTTGCCATCGAACAACTTGAGAAATAGTTCGGTCAAGTGTCAACTTAACTTAATCAACATTAGGGGTACACTTCTTAGCAGCACAGTTCAGGATACTAAAAATGAGTGGTAAGTGCGTGGCGGTTACTACTCGTGGTTGCAAGAGCACCATTTATCTTCCTGTGCCAATTGATGAGGATGTTGTTCGAGAGGAGATACTTACGATCAAGGATGTGGATACAATAGATAATCATGGCAAGGATGAGGTGAGTGAAGCTGTTTATGCACCACAGAAGTTGAAGCCCATTCCTAGGACTCATCATCCCTTCCCTCAATAAATCAAAAAGAGGGAGGAGGAAGACAAGTTCAAGCACTTTTTCTCAATGCTGAAATAAATCTCCATCAACATCCCTCTCACGGAAGCGTTAGAGAAGATGCCAGGGTATGCATAATACATGAAAGACCTAGTTACGAAGAAGTGCACTGTGAGTCAACAGCTCTTCTAAGAGCTTTAATATTGTAATGCAATTGCTACAAGGTATTTGGTCCAAAAGCGAGAAGATCCCAATGCTTTAACCATACCCTACACTATTGGAGATGTGGACTTTGCAATGGAATTAAGTGATCTAGGTGCCAGCATTAATTTGATACCCTTTGCGATCTTTAAGAAGCTAAGATTGGGAGCCCTTACTCTGATGATGATGTGGTTGTTGATGGCTGATTACACGGTGAATAAGCCTGTGAAGATACTGTTTGATGTGCTTGTGAAGGTTGAAAAATTCATATTCCCCATAGGCTTTGTGATCCTAGATTTTAAGGTAGATTTCAAAGTCCCTATCATCTTGGGGAGGCCATTCCTAGCCACTGGACGCACTTTAGTGGATATGGAGAAAGGCCAACTAAAGTTCAGGATGGGAAAAGATGAGGTCATGTTCAATATCTGTCAGTAGGCAAAGAAAGAAAATGTTTTGAGGGTGGTCTTTGTTATTGAGAATGTTGATGATGCTGAGCCATAAGTACCACTTGAGGTGAAATTGGGAATCAACACTTTTGAAGCAATGCTGATGAACTTCAATAGTGACGACATCCCAAATTATGAGGAGACAATGAATGCATTGGGGGTGACTTACGGCCCTAGGCACCAAACCAAGTTCGAGCTAGACTTGTAGAATCGGGAGACACCGCCCACCAAGCCATCCATAGAAGAACTGTTGGTACTAGAGTTGAAGGCCCTTCCAGCATATCTGAGATACATATTTTTAGGTACCAATGATACCTTGCAAGTTATAGTTGCTAAGGATCTAAATGATGAGTAGGTGCGTGCCCTTGTCATAGTGTTTAAACAGTTTATGAAGGCCATTGGGTGGACAGTTACAAATATCATTGGTGTCCCTGGGATATGTACACATAAAATCTAGTTGGTCAAGGAATACAAGCCGAGTATTGAGCACAAAAGGCATCTCAACCCCCCTTTACAAGAGGTTGGGCACCAAGAAATCATCAAGTGGTTGGATGCAGGAGTGATCTATTCGATTGCCGACAGTGAATGGGTGAGCCCGGTTCAGTGTGTTCAGAAGAAACAGGATATCACAGTGGTACAAAATGCCAACAATGAGTTGATTCCTATGCGGTCAATCATTTGATAGAGGGTGTGCATGGACTATAGAAAACTCAATGTGTCAATAGAAAATGATCACTTCCTATGCCATTCATGGATTAGATATTGGAACGATTAGCTGGAAAGGGTTGGTATTGCTTTCTTGATGGATATTTAGACAATAACCAGATCACCATTGTCTAGAGGATCAGGAGAAGACGATGTTTATATGTCCATATGGCACCTTATTATTTAAAAGGATGTCATTCGGCTTGTGTAACGCCCCAGCAACGTTCCACAGATGCATGATGTCCATCTTCTTGTACATAGTGGAAGATACTATTGAAGTCTTAATAGACGACTTTAGTGTGGTTGGGGACTCATTTAAAGACTGTTGGAAGCACTTGCACGCTGTGTTGCGAAGATGTGAGGAAAGCCATCTCGTGCAGAACTGGAAAAGTATCACTTTATGGTGAAGGAGGCATTGTGTTGGGGCACAAAATATCCAACAATCAGATCCAGGTTTATAGAGCTAAATTAGAAGTGATTGAGAAGCTTTCCCCACCCATCTCAGTCAAGGGTATGAGGAGCTTCCTAGGGCATGAAGGGTTCTATAAGAGGTTCATAAAAGACTTCTCTAAAATTGCACATCCATTATGAAAGTTGCTTGAGGATGATGCTAAATTCATGTTCGATGATGCATCTCTCAAAGCCTTTGAATGATTGAAGCAGAAGCTGATTTCAACCCCAATTGTTATAGTCCTAGACTTTTTTTAGCCCTTCGAAATCATGTGTGATGCAAGTGGAGTTGTGCTAGGTGTATTATTGGGCTAGCCCTAAGAGAAGATATTAGATCCCATATACTCTTTTAGAAAGGCCCTAAAAACAGACCAGAAGAAGTATACTATCACTGAGCAAGAGTTACTCGCAGTGGTCTTTGTGTTTGAGAAATTCAGGTCATATCTATTGGGACCAAAATGGTGGTTCACACAAACCACTCAACACCGCGCTACTTGATAGCAAAGAAGGATGCGAAACCAAGGTTGATAAAATGGGTACTTTTCTTTCAAGAATTCAATTCTGATGTCATCAATAAAAATGGGACAGAAAATGAGGTCACAGATCACCTTTTTAGGTTGGAAAATAGGGCAATGGTGAAGTTTGATGATGGATTTGAGATTAATGACTCATTCCAAGATGAGAGAGTGTTGGTAGCATCCCACGATTTAACACCATGGTTTGTAGACTATACAAACTACTTAGTAAGTAACATTGTGCTACCTCATCTGAATACACACACCAGTGTCCAAAGTTCATGTCTCATGAGAGGAAGTGCTTTGGGGATGACCGAAACTTGTTTCGTGTATATGCGTATGGGATCATTCGTTGTTATGTTCCTGAGATTGAGATGATGAGTATCCTTGAGGCATGTCACTCGTCATTGGCAGGTGGGCATCATAGTGGCGTAGGAACTCACACAAGATCTTACTGTGTGGGTATTACTGTCCCATAATCCATTAGGACACTCACGACTACGTTAAAGCTTGTGATAGGTACAAAAGAGAAGGTGGCATTTCCTGCAAACATAAGCTCCCTCTAAACCTCATTATGGTGGTTAAGTTATTTGATGTGTAGGGGATAGACTTCATGGGTCCTTTTGTTAGCTCACATGGAAACAAGTACATCTTAGTCGTTCTGGATTATATATCAAAGTGGGTAGAGGCTATTGCTCTACCCAACAATGAAGACAAAAGTGTCACAACATTTCTTAAAAGGAACATTTTCTCAAGGTTTGGCACCCCTCGGGCGATCATTGGGATGGAGGTCCCCACTTCAACAACAAACTGTTCAAGGCTTTTCTTGAAAAGTATGGGGTGGTACATTGGGTGGAAACTCCTTACCATCCTTAAACAAGAAGGTAGGTGGAGGTGTCCAATAGGAAAATTAAACAGATTCTATGCATGATTGTGAATGCAAATCGGACAGATTGGTCGCGAAAGCTAGATGTCGTATATGGGCATACCAGACAGCATTCAAGATCCCTATAGGTACGTCTCCCTACCTATTTGTCTTTGGGAAGGCATGTCATTTGTCGGTGGAACTTGACCATAAAGCAATGTGGGTGCTAACGAAGTTGAATATAGATTAGAATGATGCGACAAACTCTAGGCTGAGCATAAAGCAATGAGTTTCTCTTGAAGGCATATGAGAGCTCAACCCTATGAAAAAAAAGAATGAAGTTGCAGTATGATTGTCCGTAGAGAATCCCCAATTCGGACCAGCGGACTTGGTGCTAGTATACAATTGCAGACTAAAGTTGTTCCTGGGAAGCTCAAATCCAGATGGTTGGGACCCTTTCGAGTAGCACATGTCTTTGATCATGGAGATATTGAATTGGAAAGAAAAATGGAGGAACATTAAAGGTGAATGGCCAAAGAGTCAAGCCATACCTTGGAAACGTGGAAGAAATATAAATGTGGAAGAATGGGACCTTGAGGAAGTCCGAGTACTCAAGACATCTAGGTGGTGCTGCGAGAATAAGTCAAGCGCTTTATGGGAGGCAACCCAAGGTGGAGACTAGCGCTTAGGCTCCCAGGTATGCATTTTGACCCTTAAACTTTATTCTTCTTTGATTGTATGCATAGGGGACAATGCACCTCTTTTTTTATGGGGTTTGGGTAGTTATAAGCCTCAGTGAAGTCTGAGTATCTTGGGTCTATAACTACCCCAATATTTGATCCTAGGGTTGTCTTTCCCGTGTTATTGTTTCCCATTGATCTTTATTTTCTATTGAACCGACATGTTAAGGATGTTTAGGTAGTATTTGTAGCATATAATACTGATATCTGTGGCATATGCATGTTCTTGTGTTTTGTGTGAAAAATTATACCCATCAGATTTTGATTGGTTAGTCTAGATAGAAACCATGCATGTTTAGGTGTATTGACAATGCTTGTTCTTATAAGTGAGTTTAAATTGAGATAAAAATCATGATGTGAGAGTCTTTTGTTGATAATGTAATTAGTTCCATGTGAGTGTGAGCTTAATTTGCTAAATTCATTGGTTGTATGCTAATTCAGAACTTGCCTATTACTCTAAGACAGACCATAGATTCATTAGAGTAGGAAAGGATCTTAAGCCATTATTCTTAAAAGTTCACTTAGCCTAAATGATCAACCAAATCTGAAGAATATCCCTTGATCCTAATGTTTGAGATATACATGTACCTATTCTTTGCAAACACCTAATTAACCTATCATTGTAGTTGTAAAATCCTGAAATTGGCGTTGGTCCTTCCTTGAACATTGTGAACCTTGATTGAGAAAAAAGCCTAAGTTGAGGGTGGCTACCGAACGTGGCCCTAGTTCTGAGGAGGGATAATGTGCACCTCAACATAGGCCAAAAGTCTAAGTTGAGGGTGGCTGGTGTAAGGGCGAAACACAAAATGAGGGGGAAAGTTAGTGATACAAGGAAAAGCAGAAAAATCATGTACTGGGTTCAAGAAAAATAAGTGATGCCTTAGTTGTGAGCTAAAAAGTAAAATGAAGTGTAAAAACAAGGAAAAAAGCTGAAAATGAAAAGAAAACACCTTGAAGAGCTTGAAGTAGGAGAAACGGGAGAATGGAATAAAAGCAACAGTGTTGGTAGGGAAAGAGTGTAGAAAAGTGCAATGGAGGTCCTTTACTCACTATGTTCCTAGAATATCATATCAAAGCCCATAAGCCTACGTTACAAGCTATAAAGTCCTAAAGTTATCCTAGTCCAAGTATTCGAAGGTATTAATCATGAGTATAGGGGAAATCCTATGGTATTAGGTATGATACATGTATATCTTTTGTGAGAGTGAGTGATTTTGCATAGTCACGAGATTATACTTGAAAACATCATCTAGAGTGAGATATGGGAGTTCTTTCTGTAAGGGCACTTGCATGGCATTGTTAGCATTAGGCTTATTCAATGATTGTGGCTTGTTGATAATACCTCACTTGTCATAGTTGTGTTGTCACATGCACTAGTCTATATTACTTGTCTAGATGGCTATCTGATTCTATTTGAAAAGCAGTGTGGGTATCTGTGCTTCAGTTTGATGTGATGTATGCCAAAAGGTTAAGGTCTGTGTGTTACCATATTACTAATTTAGATTGAGCCTATCGCTCTAGGACAAGAAAACAATTTGAGTTGAGGTTGTTGATGTGTTGTCAAAATACAACATTTTTTATGCTTAAAACATGAAATTTTGTGCGTTCTCAATATGATGTTCGTGGGTTGTATGTGTTTTTGCATTTTATTTGAAAGATTCCAGGAGTTGCCTTGATTTTGGGAAGAAAGTGCAGAAGTTTCTTTTTTGATGATATACGAGACCCTTTAAAGGCGTAGTGCATTCTACGGGCTGTGAAGGAGGTCTCACGAACAATTCCAATAGGGGCCTGATTTTCTAATGTTGGTTCTACGAACATGCAGACGTGACATGGACTACATTACGAGTCATAGATCATGTTTCTTTCCTTGAGGATAAGAGAAGAATGGCTTTCTAAATATTGATCAGACGAAACTCCTTAAGGGTCAAAGAACACTTTACCCCGTAGAGGGGTGTCGTAGACCACATGTCTAGTTTCGCAGTGACAATGTACGAGAGTGCAATTACGGGCCGTGGAACATAATATGGCCCGTAAAGATGTTCGTGAGGCCTGCCAACCTAGTTATCCTATTTTGTTTAGGACTTGTGTTTTAAATATTATAAATATGTTTTAGGTTATTTTCATTATGTTTTCAGAGAGTCGAATAGTTTGAGAGAGAAAATAGTGATATTGAGTAGAGGAAACATTGGAGAGTAATGAGAAACACTTGTACTTTGATTTGATCTTATAATCTTGTGTTTCTCATTGAAGCTTGGATTTACGTGTGCTTAATTCGATTGTGTAAGTGTTCTATTATGTTATTCCAATTTATAAGTCTTGCATCTAGCCAAATCATGAGTAGCTAAATCCACAACTAGGGTTGTGAGAACCATGAAGAACTAACAAAGTAAAACCGAATAATTCATAATTCTTGGAAAGTGTGCATGCACGTATTAATCAACTATCTTCGTTTTGCATGTTTTCTAATGTTGGCTAACATTAGAACCCATTGAGTGTTATTGACTGACCAAGGTAGTAATGAATAGGAAAAGAGATTAATTAACATGATTCAATTGATGTGTTCTCGTCTATTTAACAGAATTGGGTCAAGGGGAGGTAGTACTGGCACTAATAGGTAAGGGTTAGTAATGCACACTATGGGGATGAGCCAAGTAACGTAGTGAAATTCACCTCTTGCCTGGGCCGAAGGGTTTGGTGAACTTAACTTACCGTCCTTCATGCTACACACTAGAAAAGAATTAGTTCATCTGGTGATACTAAGTTAGGGAATTATAGGGCACACAATACCCTAGTTTCTCTCCATATTGGTTAAACTCTTGTTTTAGTTAGGTTTACTTTTATACTTGTTATTGAAAAATCCCCTTTTTGGGAGATAAGTAGGCTAATCCCTTAAATTGTATTAATTGAGTTCTCCTAAGTCTACGTTTTCCTTGTGGGTCCGACCCCAACTTTAATTAGGTTCTATTTCTTGACAACAATCGCTCTATCCTAAAAAAAGAGATGTAACTTAGGTGACATCAGCCGGGAGACTCACTTACTCCATTGCATAGTTTCAAGGCCACCTCTAAAACATCAACTTCCCATTCCAAATGGTTCGACTCATAACTTCTAGCAACAAGCAAACTCTTGAGATCGTCCCTCATGTTGAGCAGTTGGTGCCTTTGAGCCACTTCTTTTTGCAAATCTTATCCTTAAGTCCATTAGCCAATCTTGGCTCACAATACTCTTGCCCCCATTCACATCTCCAATACCATTTTTCTCACCATGATGTGCAATACTACAAGGGAGAGAGAAAAAAGTTTACATTCATCAAGCAAGTTTTCATCACAATGAGCCATATAACAAAAGGAAAAACAAAGAAAACAAAAAGAAGTACTTACAAATCAAATCAAAAAGAGTAAACTACAAGTCCTAAATCAACTCAATACGCCTATTGTTCCCCAGCAATGACACTGCTTTTGATGACGTTAGAACCTACATCACCAATATTCGAAGTAGGGATGAATGTTATTAGCTTATTTATCCAACTTCACAGGTCGAGGTCGAATTCCACAGAGAACAATGTGTCGGCAATTGAATTGGCTAAGGGCTATAAGCTACTAGTTTCGATTGGACAAGCGAGCACCAATCAATTTCTAAATAATTAGGGGGATACTAAGTTAGCAACTACTCCTAATAAGAAAAGAGAAATGGGGCCAAGATTGATCATGCAAGGGAGCTAGGATAGGGATATGGGAATCAATAAAAGCTCAATCGATCCATCACACCTAGCATCAAATAAACTCTATGGTAGGCTAGGTTTCTTTTAACCACGCCCCAGTTATGATATTATGGTGTTTCACAAGAGCTTATTATGGCCTCTCACACAAGCCACTTAAAGACACGCTTAGCTTGAGCACATCAAAGAAAAACTCCCAAGACCATAGTCGTTGAGTCCTATTTGAGGACCTCAACACATAAACCCATGCCTAACATGCAAACCCACCATTTCAACTACTCTAAATAAAGCAACAATTGAAGATCCAAGCTAGATTCAAGTTTGCGACCTCAAATAATTAGTTAAATATAAAGGTACGCATGAAATCATAAATAAATTTAATCATTCAATGTAATTTGGGAGGAACCCACTTGATTTTTTAAGTAAATCATCAACTAAGTATGAAAGCAAGAGAAATAATCAAGACCTATAAACAAAGTAGCATCCAAGCTTAGTTAAATTTAAAAACTATGAATTAAGAACAAGGAAAAAAGTGTGATAGAAAGATAAGTACAAATGAAGCTCAAACTCTTCAATCCACTCAAGAATTTGTAGAAAACTTGCTATAAATCCTCACCCTAAACTACAATGTACACTATGGTGTGTTTTCTCTTAAAATGTGTATGATCACTATTATAGGTATTGAAAGTATGCCAAAGTATGAAGAACAACGGCTGGGAGTCTGTATATGTGATTTTGGGACTGAAATAGCAAAATTCTTGAATTGCCCTGACATTGGTCGTCATAGTAGTCCGCATTTGTGGATCTTGGACAATGTTCGTGGAGGTCCACCTAAGTTCATACCTCTGCAGTCACGCCTAAGTATTTTGTGATCGCAAATGTTTATCTCCTACTACTTCACCTACGCGCCAGTGCTGAGCATGTTCATACCTTTCCGAAGTCTACTACTCCACATTCATGGGCCTAAAGGCCGCGATCGTGGAGTGTGTTTGCTACCAGTAAACTTCTTTGCATTTTCAGCTCCTTTTTGCTCCAATTAAGCTTCAACTGTTCTTTCCATCAGATCCAAATCCAAACCATATGCACCGAAAATATAAACCATTCCACATACATTTAGTCTTAAAGTGTAAGGTTAACAAAATAAAATCAAAAGAGAAGAGTAAGAAATGAGTGTAAATTATACACTCATCATATTTTTCATGCTCCGTTGGTACATTTCGGATAACTCTCATATGATTTATTATGATTCTCTTGAGTTAGGTCTAGATTTGCCCTTCGAGGAAGAGCCTATAGACATAGTGGACAGCCAGGTCTGGAGATTGAGATCCAAAGATATACCTTCTGTGAAGGTTCAGTGGCAGCACTGTTATGTTGATAAGGCTACTTAAGAGTTGGTGCCTGGCATGCGGGCTAGATATCCCAACCTTTTTGAGGCTTCAGGTACCATTCATTTTCATATGTTCAAGGATGAACATTATCTTTAGTGGTGAATGTTGTAATGATCTGGTTGGTCATTTTTGGCTTTATCTATGAAAATTACCCTTTTATAAGTTGCTTTGGGTCCATTTTGAACTATCTTTATTGTTTAAATAGAAATCCCAATTTTGAAAAGTTGAAAAAAATAAGAGTTTTGGAATTTTGGATGTTTAAGATTATGAAAAAGTGAGTTTTTGTGCCACTCTAAGTTTTGGGTGTCATATTAGAGATCCATCGATTCTATTGGCTCTGGAACATCGAAACTGGATCAAGAAAAGTTATAGAAATGAATTAACATTTAAAGTGAGGTTGTTAGGCCCAAAGTTGGGTCTTTCGTTGTATCCAAAAGCCTAAATTTGACTTTGGTCAACATTTGAAGTTTGGAAGCTTATATCAAAGCTTTGACAGTTTCATTAGTTCTGAATGGTAAAACTAACGCTAGAAATGGCCTCATCATAATTTTTGGACTTGCCGAGGGCAATGTTCGTATTTTGAGTTCTGAACTAGTTTTTACGTGTTGCATTGGTAATTTTGGCAAGGAGGCCTCCTATTCTCCTTGATTGCGAGATAGGCACTGCATTCACAGAGCATACGTGAGTGGACCCCCTCTCCAGTTTACTCTCTGCTTTTTTTGGTTGGTCTTAATGATCTCAGAGGTCATTTTCGATTGACTTCTCTGCATTCGCAGGACCCCACCCGCATTTGCAGAGTGCTTTTGTTACCATCACTGTTATAAACTCGAGGGACACAATTTCTAGTCTTTTTTATGAACTTCAAAGATCTTTGGGCAATTTTAAACAATGATTTTTGAAGATTTGTCTTAGTGATTGATCGATTTGGGGATCATTTTCGAGGATTAAGTTGATTAAAAGCTAGTCCAAGTGCAGTTTCGGCATTAAGGTAGGTTCAGGTAACTTTATTGGGATTTGATTTGAGTTGTTGATCATGTTTATGCGGTAATTGGTGAGATCCAGAATAACTCATGAGTAATTGTGTTGATATATTGGAATACTGACAAATATATGATCCCGATTGAGCCAAATTATGAGTAAATTGTTATCATATTGATAAACTGAGATGAAATCTTTTGGATTATGATAATTTGGATAAAAATGTGATAATATAAGACTTGTGATACTATTTGGGTAATTTTGTGGTAATTGATGACCGTTGAGATTCCTTTGAGTTTTATACGTATAGTTTTGGGATAAGTGAGGTCCGGTATAGTATTATGCTTGTATATCTAGGACAAGTGAGGTCCAGTATTGTTAGTACACTTAACTATTGATATATTTATGATGATCTAAGGCATGTTGAAAGTTTGGGCACTAGCTGTGACACTTGATATTATTCGTTTATGTTCATATGATTATATGATATTCATGTATCAGTATTCTTATTTTTATTCCATTCAATATATTTACATGCAAAATTGGGTTGTATTGTCGATTTATGTCTATTCCATGTTGCATTGTGCTATCCCTTGACCCGGGTAGGAGGCACGGGTATTATGCTCCACATTTGTACCACCCCCTTAACTTGGGGAGGAGGCAAGGGTTAGATTCATATCTGATAATTCCTTGACAACGAGAAGGTGGCATGAATGAGACACTGTGATAATCCTTGACAATGGGCAGGTGGCAGGGTTGAGACATTATGATACCCCTTGACCATGAGAAGGTTGCAAGGTTGAGAGACACTTGGTGTATAATTTGATAAGACTTCATGTACTGTATTCATACCTCCTATTGTGTTATACCATCAATTATGTTGGATATCTGATCTGCCTTATATAATTTTATCGTGCACTATGCATTTTGGATACAGGTGTAGGATTCTTTATTATTATATACTTGTTCGATTCTCTTACCCAATCGGTTGAAAAATTGGGTCTATTTATGTATATTCACCCCTATTTTTTTTCTTCCTTGAAGATTGAGCACAGGGACCATAGGGTAGTTGATCCATTCTAGCTGATTTATTCTTATCTGTCTAGGTCTTGGCGGTGAGGCTCCAACTCCGAGTCATTGTGGATCTTGAGATTTCCTTATGTTATTTCTATTTCATATAGTGCATCAGACTTTATGAGATAGCCTTGTATTTTCATTTTGAGAATGTTGTATTTACTCTTCCGTACCATTTTAAATGCTCCTTTACTCATGACTCCAGGTTTTTTGGATTTCTTATGATATGTTGTGATGGATTCCACTTTATTTTATCTTTCTTTAGTCATGATTCGATTTTGGGTCGTGGCAAGCTTGGTATTAGAGATCTAGGTTCGTTGGGCTCGTGAGTCTAGAGCAGCGTGTGAATCAGTGTATAGACGTCTACACCCATCTTTGGGAGGCTACGAGGCACTTGATAGAAAAAGATTTGATATCTTGCTTCCAACCATGTGTTTCCTAATATCACATATTTAAAAGTAGCTAATCTACTCCTTCTGCACAGATGTGAATTACTAGACCCCCTCGACCAGTGGGAGATATATAGTTAGCTAATGTGGCTCCTACTTGAGGTCGAGATAGGGTTCGTTATAGGGCCAGGGGCCAAGGACTTACTAGAGGGGCAACTCCCCCTAGAGGACATACTAGATTGGATTCTACTGAACCTTCCTATGATCCAGAGGGGCCTACAAATCCTATTTTACCACCCTGCCTCAGATGCCACACACTTTAGTCAGGAGTAATTTTTTAGGGTATTGGCTAGATTGGAGGGAGCACCTCGAGCCCCAAGTATTATTGATAAACTAGTTTCTATTGCACCGGTTGGTCTTCTATAGCTCCATTAGAACCAGATATGGTTCATGTTAGTCCTCCTTAAGATCCATTGGATCCTTCCATGACTGCTATGATTCTGCGTCAGACATCTCGATCGAGTTAGGTGCTCAGCTTCAGAGTTTGGCCGTTGCTCCATCTATTGCACCACCCTTATTTATAGTGCCACTATCATCTTCTAGTACACCCATGTCTATAGCTAAGCAGAAGAGCTCTGAGAGATTTGTACGGTTGGCTCCTCCGTGATTCTATGTCAACCCTGGTAATAGGACCTACGATTTCCTAACAGAGTGTTAGGACCAATTATGTTACCTGGCTATTCTTGAGTAGCATGGTGTTGTCTATACTTCTTACCAATTCACCAGCCTCGCTAAGGAGTGGTGGTGGTAAGTTCTGGCTGGTCGACTTGTTGGATCTATAACTCTAACATGGGATGTAACTGCCTGACATAGGGGCCCAGCCGTTGCACATCGAGTGAGATACCTGAAGGCACCTCATCCAAGCTATCTAAACATCTTAAGAACTCATAGGTATTAAATTAAAACTTTTGCAGAAAACATAAGGGGAAGGGCCATGGACAATATTTAGCCATGAAGCAGCATTAAAAAGAAGTGGAATAGTTAAAAACCATTTGTTTGTCCATACGCATACCGACTACATCATAAATTAATGGGACAAGTATCGGTCGTTCTCTATCAAATAGAAAAGAATCCAAAATAAGGGAACGTAGAAAGTAAAGGTCTTAGAAGGACTACAAATAGATCATCTAAAACACAAAAAAAAAGATACAAGATAGAAGAAAAATGGAGGAATCCTGAACTAAGGGCTCACCATAAATAGCTACTAGTCTTGGATGCCGAAAACTAGCCTTGAGCCGGTAGGGGAGTGCCTGTCCTTACATGATTAAATCATATAGGAAAAAAATGCTTTAGTATGTTTTAATGTATAATGTGTGTTAGATGCAATACACAAATGAAATTGTAATGCCATCGTTATTAAACATAACATATAAGGATATATAGAATAAGGGATATATAAGAAATCTTAAACATGCACAAGGAATGTGGCTCAAGATCAATATGAGACAATGAATAATAAAGCACATAACATAAAAACATATCATAAGATCATAAAATATACGGGAATAGACCATAATAGACAATAAGACCATGTCAGCTACTACATGGAATCTAAAGAACTCTTTCCGTCAGGAAAAGGCCAATGCACTCCTATCGGGAAAAGGCGAATCTACTTGGCAAGGTACATGTTTACAACTTTGTAACTTTGCAATTGCATCTTTATAATATTTGGGTTTACGTGGATCCACTAGCCTTGCCTATATGGCTCCTATGGTAGCACATAGTTAGGACATTGAGATTTTGCTTCAAGGGGTCATACCTCTACTAAAGGAATGATTCCCAATATCTAGTCCTCTTGGTGCTATGTCATAACACAGAATCTTTAAAACATAGTTTAGAATCATAAGTAGCAATCATTGTAGCAGCTCGAACTTAAGAATCTTTCTTAAACATCTTTTAGGGAAATGAACATCATACATATATCTTTTCTAAACTTAGCTTTGAAGCTCTTCACTATTCCCTATTCATAATCATGAATCAAAGGAAAACTTTCACCGGAGATAAGATAGGCTTAGCTTTTAGCATGGAACGATCATAAATCACATAAGTCTTAGAAAATTGTTTTTAAAAGAAACATTGAAATAGCCCAACCTTGATCATACTTAAAATCATCATGGAATCAAAGTTATACTTCAAATATACTTATTTTTACTTAGAAAAATAGTTGCTCAACTTCATAAGTATCATATAATAACATAACGATCGTGAAATCATCATAAGCATGCACATTAAATTGGGGAACTTAAAGAAAAGATAAAAATACTTAATGGGAGCTTTATGGGTGAAAGGATACCCATAAATCAACTCACATACCTGGAGAACTACAGGGAAATAGAATTGAAGCCTTTGAGGAAGGGACCTTTGAAACACTATGTAATGAACCGACCTAGGGTCCAAGTTGTCACATGGCGAATGAGACACGTGAAGGTACCTTGCCCAAAAAGGCACATTCGAATTCCTCCTAATCGATAGGACCTGCTTCTTAGCCTCTCTTATCGGCCCATTGCTCATACTAAATCTTAACTATTCCTCTAAGTTTGTAGGTTATCAGATTGGCTTTCTCTTCGGACTAAATGCCCATCACTACCACCATCCGATTAACTTCCTCAATAAACCAAATAGAGTCTTTGTTCGTCTTTGACCCATGAAATTCTGGCTGGCTATCCACATAAAGTGACATACTCTCTTCGCCAAAGTGGGAACTTAAGGTGGAACGACCACCCGATTGGCTTGGTTGGCCAATGCTTGGGCCAACAAAGTGAATTCGGATCGAAACTTTGTATGAGACACTCCATCATCCTGTTGTAGTGGAGGGACTTATTCCTCGGGAATGCCTCACTGATGGGGAGCTCTTCATGGCTGCATGATCTAGAATCAAGCAAAAACCCATCGTTAGTTAGCATAAAACTTATTCAACTTTAAGGCACGAAATGAATAAGAAAGAAGGGAATATTTTCCTAAACCAACTCATAGCCTCTCACTTAAGATAGTGTCACGCTTCACAACCTTGAATGAGACTCTACACTATGGGGTATGCATAGACATCCGAGAAATATTTGAAAACCTCATTCTTTATTACCATGTTTGTAATGATCCGACCTAGGTCCTAGTCATCACACGAGAAATGAGTCACCCGAAGGCACCATTCTCAAGCCATCTAAGCATCTTAAGTTTTCATAGGCACTAAATTAAAACTTTTGTCGAAAACATAAGGGGAAGGGGTTATGGGCCATTTTTAGCAATGAAAAAGTACTAAAAAGCAGTAGAATAACTACAATGCATTTGTTTATCCATACACATACCGACTACATCATAAACAGATGGGACCAGTATTGTGTCGATCTCCATCAAATAGAAACGAATCCAAAATAAGAGAACATAGAAAGTAAAAACCTCAAAAGGGGTACAAATACATCATCTATATATCAAAGCAAAGATATAAGATAGAAGAAGGAGGAGTACCAAACTAAGGGCTCACCAAAATAAAGCTACTAGTCTTGGATGCCGAAAACTAGCCTCGCGTCGATGGGGGGAGTGCCAGTTCCTACATGGATAAATCATGTAGGAAGAATATGCGTTAGTACGTTTGAATGTACTATGTTTGTGAGATGTAATGCACGGATGACATTTTAATGTTATCATTAGTAAACATTACATATAAAGATGTATAGAATAAGGGATACATAAGAAATCTTAAACATGCAGATGGAATATGGCTCAAGATCAATATGAGATAATGCATAAGAAAGCACCTAACATGAATCATATCATAAGATAATAAAACTTGTAGGAATGGACCATAACTGACAGTAAGACCATGTAAGCTCCTACATAAAATCCAATGAACTCCTTCTACTAGAAAAAGGCCATTTCACTCCTTTCATTACAAAAAGGGGATCTACTTGCCAAGATAGATGTCAAAAACAAAGTAACTTTGTAATTGCATCTTTCATAACATTTTGGCCTACGTGGATCAACTAGCCTAGCCTATAAGGCTCTTATAGTGGCACATAGTTAGGGTCATTAAGATTTAACTTCAAGGGGTCACGCCTCAACTAACATATTGATTCCCAATCTCTAGTCCTCTCAGTGCTAAGCCATCCCATGAAATCTTTAAAACATATAATCATAAGTAGCAACTGTTGGAGTAGCTCGAACTTAAGAATCTTTCTTAAACATCTTTTAGGGCAACGAATATCATCCATATCTCCTTGGTGAACTTAGATTTTAAGATCTTCATAATGCCCTAGTCAAAATCCTAAATCATAGGAAAACTTTCATTAGTGGGATTAGCCTTTAGCATGGAACAATCCAAAATAACATAAGTGTTAGGACTTTCTTTTGAGAAAGGAACATCAAAATCCCCCAACCTTGATCATATTGAAAATCATCATGGAATAAACACCATACTTCAAATATACTTATTTTTACTTGAAAAAATAGTTTCTCAACTTCATAAGTATCGTATAATAACATAAGGATGTAAAATCATCACAAGCATGTACATTAAATTGGGGAACTTCGGGAAAAGGTAAAAATACTTAATGAGAAAATTTATGGGTGAAAAGATACTCATAAATCAACCCATATACCTGGATAACTAATGAAAAATAGAATTGAATCCTTTAGGCAATGAACCTTGGAAACTGTAGTCTTGTTCTTGCCTAGTCTTGAGTTCCTCTTTTTCCTTAGAAAATTTGAGAGTGAAGAATGATAGAAATTGGGGATTGAAGGTTAAATAGGCCCCTTTTGAAAGGCTCCGGACCTTTGACGTCACTTTAAGGTCACCAAAACTGCCCAGAAAGTTTGTCAGGCATCACCTCACAGAAGGGCTACACGGCCCGTGTGAAGGCACACGGACCGTGTGGCCTCCCGTAAAGTGGCACTTGGGAAAGTGGAGGGTATACGGGCAACCACATGGTCCGTGTAAGGCTAGACGGTCTGTGTGGCCTCCCGTTTGGTGGACTGCTAAGGGCCACATCCACACGGACCAAGTCACGGCCCGTGTGACCCTAGATGGTCTGTGTAGCCCTCCGTCTGAACCTTGGTGTGGGGAGCACCTTTATATGGACGGGGTCATGGTCTGTGTGACCCCAGACGGTCCGTTTACCTGTCTGTCTCTTGACACTTAGTCTGGAAAATCTTGCCTCCAAAAATTCTAAGTATGGGACCACGACACATAAGATGGTCCGTGTGACATTTCACGGACCGTATATTGGACCGTATGCCTCAGACGGATCAATCCTGATCCGTTTCATTAATGACATTTTTGAAATATTGGCTTATTCCAACGGAAATTTTGTCATTTGCCCACCCTTCTAAGCTCCCTATATAAGAGGGACTCCACCATTTTCAGCCCATTTTCCACTCTCACTCACCCTCTCTCCAAAAGTGCACTCCTTCAAGACTCCCACTTCTCACTAGGATTCTTTAAGCTAAGGTTCACATTTGGGTCCTTTTCCTCTTCAAGCTTGTCTTATGACGAGGTATGTGGGTTTTGATTCTTGGTCTCTTTCAACCAAGAAGACCCAAAGTTCTTTTTAAACTATTTAATTAAATTGTCTACTTAAAATGTGAATTTTGACTACCTGATCTTGGTTACTTGAACAATGCATGTGCTATTTGGACTCCGAATCTTGAGTTATGTTAGTATTATTATGATGAGCTACTTGGATTATGTAACTATGAACATGCATGTCCCATTAAAGATGTTTTTATGCATGGGCAATATTTACTGCCATTTTCTATTAATTTAATTATGGATTTTCCCTAGTCTTTACATTACCCATTATGGATTTTATTATGAATTTTATTATGGATCTTTCATGTGAACTTTATATTGCTAATTGTGGGATATACTCTACATTACCCATGTCATCCCTACATTATGCATTGCATCACATTCATGACATTGGTATATGGAAATCTTGGAAATGTTGGATAAAGCCCAATTTTGTCCTAAAAGGGAATTATGACATGAATTTTGGTAAGACATGGGTTTTGACAAGAAGGTGATCACCGGTATGTCTATGATTATGGCTCTTGGAGCATCTTGGGTGTTTACACCATCTTTTATCTTGGCTCTTGGAGCATCTTGGGTGCTTGCACCACCTTGTACTTGTAGATGAGCTATTCCATGCATGAATCATGTGATCTTGACCTTGTGATTTGGCATTCGAGCCTACTTGTGCATTTAACGCTTTGAAATGGACATTTGACTCTCTAGAAAGCATATGTATATATATATATATATATATATATAAGTATTCTTGTGGGATGTGTAAGACTTAGCACCGATGGATTAGGGGTCCTCCCCTTTTCCTTGAACTATGTGCCTACATAGGGACGGATGTAATTCGTCTATCTGTATATGATTATGACATCTCTTGCTTTGATTCTATAAATCCTTCTGAAAAGCGGGTCGTAAGAAAGGTGACCACCTACCTAAAAGCGGAGTCATAAGGTGTGGTGTAGATTACCCTTTGCAAGTAATCTTCTCCCTGCCGGTGGGAGGTCCAAATTGGTCCAATTCATGTAATAGCTCGCATGGACTTGGTTTGTCAGTTATAGTCCATCCCTGTTATATAGGAGCATTATCGCATTCCATGCATCATGCATCTCATGGCATCTTGTATATTAAATCCTATTGCTTATATGTTATTGTATATTATGTGCCCTTGCCATTTAACATGGATATGCAGGTTCGGTAAGTCACGTGCATTGCATACCCGCATACTTAGTACATTCACACGTACTAACACATACTCTATGCCGGCATGATTTTACCATGCAGGGACCGAGCAGTTTGAGCATCACCTGCAGGATGAGTAGTCACCCTTTGCAGCTATTTTGTGGTGAGCCCCGTCTTCCGAGGGA
Organism: Solanum rostratum; assembly: GCA_029948455.1. NCBI lineage: Eukaryota > Viridiplantae > Streptophyta > Magnoliopsida > Solanales > Solanaceae > Solanum > Solanum rostratum. Next base: position 30,399,823 of record CM057054.1, on the reverse strand, counting down.
AAACCTTATTCTTGGTGTTCCTTTTGTAGATATATATTTTTTTTGCTGAGGGTGAGCCCGGAACTTGTCCTGGCCCCCGTCCCCTCCTTAAAGGCATGTGTTGGGCGTTTTGTAAAGACTTTGTAATTTTGATCCATTTATAAAATATGCTCTCTTTCTTTGGCTTTAAAATTTCCCATTTTCATAAACTTATCTTTAAGTTCTGGAATTTTGAGGCTTGTCTGGGGGCTTTCGGGTCCCTATTCGCCGTGTCACATCTAGGCCCCAACCCCGGGTCATGACACCTTTCTATCTCCAAAATGACATAGTATAGAAATAAAATTATTGGAATTGACCAAATTGTCCCTTATTAAAAATTATTGAAAGTGCCTTACAGAGCCCCGACTACGGGTCGTAGGTTGACTTACGAGCCATAAGTCTCTCTTCTAATGACACATCCGAAAAAGCTAAAAAATGACTTTGCTGGCCTAAATACCACCAACAATAGTAAAGGCCATCAAAGTTCTTATGGGCGGTGGTTAGACTCGTAGAGTCCTTCTATACTTAATCTTCCTCATTTTTTTGGCCTTACCAACGATAGGTTTCCACAGGTCGTAACCTATTCTATGTGCCATCTGATAACTGGTATACCACTTTCCTGAAAACCCCAAATTTCCTTCATGTATCGAGTCCCACTCACGAAACTATCTACAGCCCGTAAGGTATCTTATAGGTCATCACTTAGTCCATAGGTTATCCCACACTTGTAAACTTTTTCCCTTCCTGAACACGGACCCTATGTCTACTTACGGGCCATAAGTGGTCCCGTAAACTAAACTTTAGGTCACTTTAGAAGCTTACGTTATTGTACTGAAGGCTCGTAAACTGGGGATCTTTACATGGGAGCAGTTTACAGGTGTATTTCTTAAGAGGTTCGTGCAATATAGCTTAAGGACAGCTACAGGGATAAGTTTGATAGACTCTAGTAGGGTTCTATGTCCTTTTTCTTACTATGAGGCTAGATTTTATGCATTGTCTAGATATGCCATGTCCAACATTCCTACTTAGTTCAAGAGGATTCGACGCTTTGTTAACGAATTGACGGGGTATCTTCAGAAGGCTACAACTTCCTTAGTTCTAGCATGAGGACTAATTCAATGTGTAGTGGCTCATACTGGCTTGATGGAGTGCATCAGGCATGATAGACAGGGTGGCAAGAAGAGATTCCGCAGCATGGTTAGTTTAGTGGACCCCAACCACATGATAGAGGGTTTTAGAGGCAGGGTAATCATTGTCGGGCAATTCAGGCCATTTTTTAGCATCTTATAGTGGAACCCGCACAAGCCCACATGCTAGTGGTGGTCATAGAGTTGTATGTCATCCCAAATAGAGCCGAGGTAGAGGTTTTTGATGCTGCTATCACAGGCATGGTTCTAGTGTGCCACCGTTCAACTTCAATTTTATTTGATCCAGGCTCTACTTATTCATATGTATTGGCTTATTTTGCTTCAAATATTGGTATTATGTGTGAGCTGCTCGCCGAGCCTTTTTCTATTTCCACAACGGTTGGTGAAAATGAGATTAAGGGAAATCAAGCATTTCATAGGAATTGATATCAAACATTTAATAGGAATTGAATCATAAATAATGTGGAATTGGAAATAAGGACATGAGATTGAGGGAAATCTCAACATAAAATATATGAAACTAAACTAGCATAAAGCTTGATACATTTGTGTCCAACAATACCATCTAAGAAATGACGTGGCAAGGGCTAAGATATGTTCAAACCTCGCCATCAAGTAAGATGTAGCAAAAGAAATACAACCTAATAAAATCAAATGTCTTAATACATCAATCATGAAGGAAATAGGTATGATCCGTGAACTAGAGGATCGACCAATCATCTAGTCTTCAATTCCCCCACTAGTTACATTTCGGAGGAGGAGTGTCGACCCCAACATGGTGATATCATATGGACAAAGTATGCATTAGTAATTCAAATATACAAAATATATGGGATGCAATGCAAAAAGTTAGTCATAGTATCATAATAACAATATGCATAATCATAATAAGGTAATAAGCTCAAGTTGATGATTGATTAATGCATCATTTAAATCATGGTTAAAGTAACATATACATCATAAAACATAATATACATATTTATGTGAGAGGGGACCATAACCAACATTTATGACCCGTGCAAGATACTATATGAAATCCAACATAACCCAATATGTTGGCATGGGAAGACTAGTTTCCAAATAGAACTCCATGAACTTATGTATGCACATCTTTGACATAAACTTTGCTATTGTGGATCCACTAGCCTTATCTTACAGCTCCTATAGTGTCTTATAATTAATGAAACATGATGTTTCTACTAAGGTACCTTATCAAGCCCCACATAATTCCCTGTTAAGTATTGAATCAAATCCCACGAAATATTTTGAAACATCATCATATCATACATTCATAAGCTTTTAAACATAATGTCATCATATTAGGAACAAGAATCCTTTCATGTGAGAATTGTCCTTTCACAGGAGGGTCCATCTCTAGTGAGAATTGTTCTTTCACCATCTTTAAAACATCATAAAAGGCTTCATAAAATACTTTGTAACTTTATTAAAGTTTCATGAAAATCAATTTAATGGCCCTTATCATTATAACATACTTCAATAAAGAACATAACTTGTAAGTTGGTGAGTCAATGCATGTACCCTTTAAACCATGATGTTCAAGAGTATCATGCATAAACATAATGAAACTTATCCATTTAAACCATTCTAAAAAAACACCATAACCATTCACAACATCATCCAAAACCCTTGATATGAGAACGTGAAATTCATCTCATAAACCGTAAAATCTCATAATCATATCATAGTATTATATTAATATACTCATATAATTGAAAATACATCATTATGTCATCATTTGAGGAAGCTTCTTGAAACTCATAATTTTACCATAACATAAAAGTTATAAAACTAGGAAAGATATTTAATCTTTGTGGATGAAAGGAATTCACAAATCAAACCCGCATATCTTTATTAGAAGACCAAAAGAGAATCTTGAGATTTTAGGGAAGAAACCTTGGAAATCCTAGCTTGCCTTCTTGACATTAGAGGTAAATTACCTTAAGATAATATTTTGGAGAATTAGAGTGGAGTGTGAATGAGAATATTGGGGAGGCATAGGTCTGATATGAGGGAAAATATGCTTAAAATGATATAGTATTACACTTAAGATGCAAGAAAATATCAAAAATATCTCTCATTAAAAACTGCTAGAGACAAACTATAGATCTCATATATGGGTCATAGCTTGTTTTATGAGTCTTCAATCGAGGTTTCACTGTGGTTACATTTTTTAACCCCTGAAACCTATCTTGCAACCCATTCTGTGAATCCCCTTTTATGATCCAAAAAAATAATAATGGTCGTAGACCCACTCATAATCCTGTCCCATGCTTAGAAACTTTCCACCTCTGTAGGACCTGATGTCACTCAACCTAGCTACTCAATGGAAACCAATAGCGGTCTTCATCAACAGAATAACCCAACTGAGCGGTTGGGATTGAATCCCACAAGGAATCATGGTTCAAAAATAGAAGTGATTCATTGGACTAAGCAACTGTAGGATCTGGGGGTTGCAATAATTAAACAAAAGATTCAAGCTACACAATATCTAATAAACAAATTAGTTAACAAATTAGGGAAGATGTTGGGTATGTACAAATATGGGAAGCGATCTACCATGTGGGTCTAAATATTTGAGTAAATGAGTTGATAATGAGTGAATAAACTGGGTTTCTTGTAACCCATGTTCAGTTACAACACACAAGTGTTTCATATGATTCAACTACGATATCATATGCAGACCGTCAAGGACACGATACGCCTAAGATGTCTAAAAAAACCCTATTACCTTTGCGATTGAAACCATAGTTATGGACTTCAACTGAAACCCCGGAAGGTTTTCAACCATTACATTCATTCCAGACTCTAATCATTCGTATTAAAGCAACAATCATATATCTAAAGTTAATCCCATGTTTGCAACCTTGAAATTATAGATTAAACATAGGAATAGATATAAAATCACTCAATTCAACTGCAAATAAGTAAACGTATCAAAGACCCAATAAATAAATCTAGAACCCATATCAATAGCACACCTCCAACATGGGGGATTTAGCCTACCAAAAACTAGAGAGTTAATACCAAAAATAGAAGCTGAGGACATGGGTAAAACGATTGAATATAGAATACTTTATTATCACCAGCCAATTTACTCTTACTTTGCTTCCCCAGTGCTTAAAAACCTTATCAACCCTTGTACTCTAATGAAGGAATATTTTGTGTAGTACTTTCTCTATAAAGCTAAGAAGAATGATATGCTATGTACAATGTCCTTTCTAATTTGCTTAAATAGTCCATGCAAAATTGTGAGAGTTCAAGCTATGAATTTCCATTTAGCGATCAAGGCCGACCATCGCCGAGCACTCCAACAATGCACCTAATGTTCACTTGACCGCTTTCTGTTGCATCTTCTGAAGTGTTTCTTCTCCGCAACATTGGATGATGGTACTTTACTCTATTGATAAAATTCAGAAATTCACCAAAGCTCCTATTTCATCGCCTTTTTGTCAAGGATTTGAGGCTTTACTACAATTTCAGGTTGTCTCTTTAGCCATTCGGTTTGTGCCGAATATGTTTTATGACATCTAATTTATAGCATTCCTGACTAGGGCTGGAATCTTTGTTTCTAAAATGCAAGGCGGTCTCTCTAAGTTTTCAGCGGATCATGAATATGTAGGTGACACCTCTTTGTTTTAGGTGGTATGCCAAATCTTAACATATGAGCACTGCATTTAACAACGACCCCACAAAATGGGATGATTCAAGGGGAGGTTGAAGTTTTGGTTCGCTGAGCACAATTGGTGATTCGCCGCTCTTCAACATTTCATCGCTCTTCTATCTACTACTTTGAATCATATATCCACCACCTGCAATCATCAGCACACATTACCATATTTCAAATAACACTTTGTTTGCCTTCCAAGAAGTGCCATAATTTATGTCACGGCACAACAATGTTCATTACAAGCTCAAACTTTACTCTCGTACATGACACTAACCACCCGAACATCCGGTTGTTTTCCATAGTATTTTTTAAGCCTTAAACCGTTCACTTTGAATCTCTCTGCCTTACAACTTTTAAGTTCTATGACCCCGTTCTCAAGTACTTCAGTCACGTTAAAAGTTCCAGACCAATTTGATTTGAGCTTCCTAAAAAATAATCGCATTCTAGAGCTATAGATCATCACTAGATCTCCCTCAGCAATTTCTCTCTTAAGGATCATTGAGTCATGCCACCTTTTCATCTTTTCCTTGTATAATGCTAAAATTTCACAGGCCTTCAACCTGAATTCATCAAGCAGATTTCTCGAGACTCATTAGATTTAAATATGAGTTGTTTGAGGGCCCATAAAGCTCAATGCTCTAATTCGACACGCAAGTGGAATGTCTTTCCAAACACAAGTTGATAAGGGGACATTCCAGTAGGAGCCTTGTAAGCGATACGATAGGCTTATCAGGCATCGTCAAGCATAGGTACCCCATTGCTCCTACTCCTATCACTGTCTTTGCCAGAATTATTTTTATCTCTTTATTTAATGCCTCCACCTGCCCGTTTGCTTGTGGATGATATAGGGCTGTAGCCCGTGCTTTTGCCCATATTTACTCAACAACAACCCAAACAAGCAAAAATGGGATACCCCATCAGTAATGATGGATCGAGGAGTACCAAAACAAGTGAGGATGTTTCCTTTTAAGAACTACAATACTCCCTTTCCATCATTAGTCGGTAAGGCCACTGCTTCAACCCACATTGAGACGTATTCTATAGCTACCAAGATATATTTGTTATCTAATGATATTATGAATGGCCCCATGAAATCCACCCCCCTCATCGAATTCTTCTAATTCTAAAATAAAAGTTAGTGGAAATTCATACCTTCTTGCGAGATTTCCATGCAATTAGCACTTTGGGCATGCCTTGGCGAATTTGTGAGCATCTTCAATTCAAATGCAAATAAGTAGAAGTATCAAAGACCCAATAAATAAATATAGAACTCATATCAATAGCACACCTCAAAGATGGGGGTTTTAATCTACCAAAAACTAGAGAGTTAATACCAAAAATAGAAGCTGAAATCATGGGTAAAAAGATTGAATAGAGAATACTTGATTATCAACAGAAAATCTACTCATGTTTTGCTTCCCTAGTGCTTGAAAACCTTATCAACCCTTGTACTCTAATGAAGGAATATTCTGTGTAGTACTTTCTTTGTAAAGCTAAGAAGAATGATATGCTATGTACAATGCCCTTTCTAATTTGCTTAAATAGTCCATGCAAAAGTGTGAGAGTTCGTGCTATGAATTGCCTTTTGGCGGTCAAGGCCGACCATCGCCAAGTACTCCAACGATGAACTTAATGTGCACTTGACCGCTTACCTTTGCATCTTCTTAATTTTTTCTTCTCCGCAACATTAGATGATTGTTCTTTACTCTGTTGATACAATTCGAATATTGTCCGAAGATCCTATTTTGTCGCCTTCTTGTCAAGGATTTGGGGCTTTACTACAATTTTAGGTTGTCTTTATCCATTCGGTGGTGTGCTGAATATGTTTTATGACATGTATTTTATAGCATTCCTGACTAAGGCTTGAATCTTTGTTTCTAAAATGCAAGGTGGTCTCTCTGAGCGTTCAGCATATCGTGAATATGTAAGCGATACCACTTTTCTCTGCCTTTTGGACATTTTTACTCTCTATCAAAGACTTGTCAAGTATTGTCCATTTTCGCACTTTTAATCCCATTTCCTTACATAACGCATGCATATTTGTTAGAGACTTAAAATAATAGCACCCTATGGACAATGTTTCTTTTGAAACGAGCCCCGAAATGTGTCCGAAATATGGACTCATTAACAACCCCAACTAAAGACTTTGCTTGCCCTCAAATAAATCAAATATCAATCCATCCAATTTCAAAGTTAGTAATCAACTCTTATGCATGATTATGATGATTTCTTGATTTTTATTTTATTATATGATACTCATAAAGTTCAAAGACAATTTTGCTATGTAAGAATGCATATATATGTGAAGATGTTGATTCCATGATGGGTTTTGAGATGATTAAGGTTGGGTGATTTCGATAATCCTTTTTAATGAAATTTCACATGACTTATGTGATTTATGATTTTTCGTGCATCAATTAATCCCAGCTTATCTTCAATTAGAAAGTCCTATGACTTATGGCTATGGTTAGGGCATTTATGAAGAGCATCAAAGTAAAGGTCTACCAATGATATATGTCATGACCCAAGCCTAGGGACTAGATGTGACACGATGAATGGGAAACCCGAAGGCAACCCAAATAAGCCTCTTAGCATATTGTTTGCATATCCCTTGTTGCGGAATATAAAAACAAACATTCAACAAATAATTCTAAGGGAAATTGGTGCTAATGACTCACGCTATGAGGATAGATAGGGAAATGTGATTTGCATGTATCACATAACAAATAAAGTCTAAGGGGTGGGTAAGAAGGACTCAAGCTATGGGGAAATAGGGACTTGGGACTTTAATCATCTTTCATCAACATCAAAACATATAATATCACATAGGGATAGGGGTCTAAAGGATAAGAATCCATAAAGCTCAACATCTCATCATAGGTACATAGCGTAGTATCTAACACCACCTCTAAGCATGAATAGAAAGACATGTCCAAGGCTCACCCTCAACCTAGAAAGTGAAGTGGAATAAAGTCTCAATATAAGTAAGATAGAAATCGAATATTTTTCCCAACTAGAGGACTCACCACAAGGAAAATCTTATATGATCATGTGCTAGCCACGAAGAGGATATCGGGGATCTGCGGTTCCTACATGGTTAAATAATGTAGGAAAAAAAGTATGTATTAGTACTTTGAATGTACTAGTATGTGGGCATGCAATGCACAAAACATGAGCCATAAAACTAGTGAACAACATGATCATTTAGAAACATCAATGAACCATTAAACATAGGATAATGAGGGACATAGTATATCATGCATAAGTAAAATAGCCATATCCTTTGAAAAAATATTGCTTTTAAATCAAAGAAAGAACCATCTAATATAACTGAAACTCTGGAAATCAGAATGAAGGACACCATACATACTTGGAAAAAAGGTAATATACCTATATGAGAAATACCAATGCCAGTAACAAAGGACCATAGCGTAAGTGACGAAAACCATGTAAGAATTAGGGGCAATGAGTTATACAACTTTAAGACACCCTTGGACATGAGATAGAGGAACCATCATAATCATCATAAGAGAGACAACTTAGGACCATAACCCACATAAACCATATGAGCTAAGCCATGTTTTCTCTACACCAGAAGAAAGAGCAAAGTCACTTGCCAAGGTGACCTCCTAAGATTCCTAAGTGGATCCACTAAAGCGAGCTATTAAGAAATCTCTAATAGCGGTTGGTCTAGAAGTTATCCTCTACTACCGGTGACTCCTATTTCCTATGGTGTCATGTAGTTATTGGACAACGGGATTCTACTAACGATCTCTTGATCTAGTTATGGAGAGTATCCGTATCTATCCCAAGGTCCACTCGGTGCTAAGTGTGACTCTCACAGAATGATCATAAACCTGAATTATAGTATGGAGAGATATTCTACTAACCCATTGTACAAGACTCTTGTAGATAGATCATCATCATAAAGATAGCTCCTAAATCTAGTATATGCCTCAACTATCGACCTATCATCATCTCATAAGATTTACTTGGTGGAGAACTTATACCTTAATCATTCATTCTTTCTAAACTTCATAATAATAGTCCTATTGGACATACAAACATTAGGGTAATCATGACATGCACAATTTAGTATACCATAACATGCATAATCTCATAACAGCTCAATATAATCAAAGAGTAGCTCATCAAACCAACAATTGAGAAAATCCAAGAAAGGGGCTTCTTATCATTCAAAACATTCACAATATTTTCATGAGATCAGAGCATGCATTATATTCCTTTGACATTCTTAACATTCATAATTTATATGTCTTACAATAAGACTTTCATCAACATAGAAAATTGTCAATTACTTTAGCCAAAACATGGTGGGTAATATGCACATAAGCTTAAAATCATGCAATTCAAGAATGTAAGACAATAACGGAGTAAAATAAATTCATTTGGAAATCATTCAGTAGAAACCCCAATTGGGTGTCATAAATCCATATTAAAAGTTTATAATTTTTCATAGTTTGCATAGTTCATACCATGCATAGCTTTAATATACATAATTTAACTCATGGAATAAGCCTTCAATAGATATTCATGCTTAATCAGACAGCAACACTTGAAAAATCTAAACTCAAAATATGTTTATAATGCATAATAAAGTGTACTCATAAAGTATTCAACATTAAAATTATGAGAATAATCCACAAACATTATAGTGAATGAAACCCTTAGTTTGTGTGCCATGAAATCCATCTTAAAAGTTCATAATCGTTCATAATTTTCATAGTTCAGATCATGTATACCAATAGATATTAATCAACTCATAGAAGAAGATCTAAATAGATGTTCGTGCATAATAAACCAATACTTGATAAAATCAAACATAATTCATGTTCATGATGCATAATAAGAAGTACACATAAAGAATCTAACCTCGAAATCAAGTAACTTAATTAAAAAGGAGGAGTTAGGATCTATGGGTGAAAGGACCCAAGGATGAAGACCGACAGACCTTAAACATGAGGTTTTCTTGAAGAAAAACATGAGGAGGACTTGGGGCTTAACTTGACTTTTCTTGGATTCCAAAGAAAGTTCTTGAAGTCTTGAGATTAAATGGATGGTTTGAGAAGATTAGAGAGGATTTTTGAGAGGTTTACGAAGTTTTAGGGCTAGAAAATGGCTGAAGAATATGGGACTCTCGTCTATATAGGAATTGGGTTATTACCCAATTGCCCTTAAGTGAAACAATGAATTTTCGTGAATTTTGTACCTAAGGCGCGGCAAGGCTGCGACGCGGACTTGTCGCGGACCCTACTACTTTCCGCAATTTTATCAAAAAAATATTTTCTGACACGAGAAACCTATACCTTGTGGGTAACCAATTTCCCACAATTTTACCTTCTAAATAGGAATATGAAGTCGAATTTAAGAAAAATGCATGTATTTTAAGATATTCAAAAAAAATACATCATAGAGTCTTTTTGAGCTACATTAAGGGGTGTTACAATATCCCCCTTGGGAACATTCATTCTCAAATGTGAATAGAGATATCATGAATAGAATGGAACAACATTTATCAACTCCTTACGAATACAATAATGCAAAATTAAAAAATTGTAAAAGTTTCTAACACGAACATCATTTTGAAAGCATGAGTAGCACATTTTTCATAATTGCACATGAAACTTCAGTCAACTCACTCATGAGCATGCATGCATAATGTGTAACATATCAAGACTAAATAAATGATTTATGAGATTGAACATGAACTACCATTGTTACCAAAATGCAAATAAAATCACTTACCAAAACATCAACCATAGCACCACAACTTACAAAACCACTTAGTACTAACCGTCACAATATTCAAGGAAACACATACGTACCGGGCATAGCATTACGAGCTCTCTCTCTCTTCCTTGGCGGCATCTTCTAGAAATGGCAAAGAGGGTGTCGTTACTGATAGGAATTATCTTAAGTACTTCAAATGGCATAACATGATTCAAAATGAAGTGAAACATATTCCTAAAATGCCTCATACCCTCTTATTCATAGTTGTGGCGCGCTTCACAACCATGAACAAGCAGGAGTGGCAAACAAGCGGGTCAAGGCGGATATGAGTCGATAAAAATGATTCAAATGAAAATGGATCAAATATGAGTATTTAACTCATATTTTAAATGGGTAATAATGAGTTACCCAATAGGTAAATATGGGTATCCATATTACTCAATTGATATGCTTTTTTCTCATGATTTAAGAGCTGCAAAATGATATCACAATAACACCTACAACCTCACGAGTAGCAATTAAATACATAACCCTTAATGAGTATTTAGTATCACTAAGTTCCCAAATTAAATACCAAATCAGCTGCAGTTTTGCAATTACAATAAACAAATCGACAATCTTAAGACAGTTTATATAGCTCCCTACTATCTGAAACCTTTTAGCCTGTACCTTTGAACTTGGCATCATATTCATAAGGTTGCTTCACAACAGGTAAAATACATTAAGAAAAATTTAATGAAAAGCACTTTGCAACCACGACGCTACATTTTCATTTTACACCACAAAGCCAATTTCCTTTCCGCAACAACGTTTACACATTTTACAGTATATATCTGCCTTTGATACAAGAGTATAACACTGTATAACATATATCTAACTATAGAGACCAGTCGTCAAAATTGAACACAGATTCTAACTATACTATCAATTTAATGAAAAAGTACAGATTAAGTATATATTCATTCTTTGGTTAAGTGAGAACAAAACGCCAGGTCAAAATTAGCTGAGAAGATAGTAAAATTTTCTTCTTTGTCTATTTGTATGAACTCCAATTTCACTTCACAAGTATATACAAATACTGGAATCAAGATGCCATAGTAAATAGAATAAGAACAAATGGACACTTCAAGAAACTAATACCATGTCTAGAGTCGTATAAAATTTCGACAGATCAGGATATTATGCAATCATACAAACACATGGATTGCACACAGGCATGTTTTATGCACTAATGCGATGGGTTTCAGGCTTATGTAGGAAGATTAGGACGAGCAAATATTCAAGAACCGCATATATCTTCGCATAGGCAAGGGACATCTGATTAAGGGAAGCATTTCACCATATTCAATACCTTAAAAGTTAGACAAAATTGATGAAGAAAATCTAAAATTAGGCCGAGAGAATACCCGAATAGGACACAAGAAGATGTTCTAATGTGCCACAAGAAGATGTTCTAATGTGCCAGGCTTATCTGCCACAAGAAGATGTTATACCAGGCTTGTGTGCCACAAGAAGATGTTCTAATGGGCATTCTAACAGTCACAGAAACTATCCAATACTCAGCTCAATTGAGATTCCCAAGCAACATGACTAAACAGGAAGTAAATGAGATTGTAGAGAATGTCATAATAGAAATGGGGTTGGCTCATTGAGCACAAAATTTGACTGAAAATTGGCATTTGAAAGGAATAAGTGGTGGTGAAAAGAAGAGACTAGGTATTACACTTGAGATAATAACACAACCACAACTCTTATTTCTTGATGAACCTACAAGTGGACTTGATAGTGCTTCTGCCTATTTTTTTGTTCAAGTACTTAAGAATATTGCATGTGGTGGAAGTGGTAGCCCTATAATATGATCTATTCATCAACCAAGTCGTGAAGTTTTTGCACTATTCGATGACCTTATCTTGCTATCTTCTGGTGAAACTATTTATTTTGGAGAAGCTAAACTGGCAGTGGAGGTAAGAAAAGCCTTGTTAGTTATAATTCAAGCCATTTGTTATTGCACTGCACAATCTGTGCTTCAAGTTTTTGAGAATACAAAATGGAGTAAAATTAGGAAATACAGATAAAAACATATTTCATATATTCATTTGTGTTTTCTCCATATTTGTAATAGGTAATTTAGTGTACAACGTTTTAACTTGAGTTCAAATCTCCGGGGAAATAGAACCACAAATGGAATTGGTTATGCCGAAGGATGTCAAATATGACCTAAATATTGATGGTTCATCTAAAATTAAATAAGCTTGGAAGCCATAAGAGTTAACTAACTGAAGATATAACAAAGAGGTAGAGAAACTTAGTCTCTCTACTTCTTCCATTCTTGTTTACATTGACCACAAGTCAACCGATTCACAAACTCTAATTTTCATGGCCTTACAGTAAGGACCTTTCGGTTATAAACAACAGTGTAGCAGAACAGGTAGAAATCTAACTCAAGAAAGTTGAGTTACTCTTACCTCTAAGTTTTTCAACGTAAGGTCAAAGATCTACAGCGATCTCATCTTTATCAGAATCAGATCCATAAAGATCTTAAACAATATATAAAAGATAAGTCATTACAGTGTTAATTAATTTACAAAAGATAAGTCATTTCAGTCTATAAAGAAAGAAACAAATGAAAATCAATTTATTTTCTTGTCCACTAATCGCATCTCTTGTACATAGTTTTGCCTCAGCATTTGCAGGAAGAATAGAACTTCGAAACATTCCAATGACACGACCTCCTATGCCAAATGAAGATTTATAGGCTACTGTAGTGATGGGCACACTCAAAATATCTCGTGCCATTATTGAAAGTTCTTGATACCTTAGTTTGTTATCCTACCAAAAGCCAAGTACACTAGATTCATATTTGTTTTGCGGTCAAGATTAGCTTCTTCCAAATATAAGTCTAATTGAATTTTACCTATACTTGATTCTAATTGACTGAAATATATCAAACTCCTCAAATGCATCAGTCAATTCATTTATACTACTACAAGCATGCTACTTTGATAACAAAGTTGATAACGAGGTTGTCGTAGGAGGTATCGAGTACTCTTTAAATAAAAACTGTCAATTATCTTCGATGACCTTCACTTTTTTATCAGCAACATCAGAATCAAGCTTTGAAAAACAAAACTTACCAAAATTCAACTTATATCGAGATTCAAGAACCATCGCTATAGATAAAATGATACTATATGACTCCCAATATTTCTTAAACTTCCTTAACATTGAAGTAGCCATGTCTTTCATCACTGGATCTTCACTATTCTTGTGTTCTTCCAATAACATTTCAATTCTCCACATATTAGGAAGATATAAACTTTCTGTGGGATGCTTGCATCCAGAAAATAATGTTGTAATATCATAAAATGGCCTAAAAATGTAGATATAATCTGAACCTTTTTCCATTTAGCTTCAGAAAGGCAATGCTTAAAATCAGGATCCACTAAGTCATAATGAATATATGCGTGCTGATACAGAAGAGCACTTTCAATCTTTTGATAGGTGGAATTCCACCGAATAGGCATATCTTGGCGTAGCTTTTTGGAACATGGTAGACCAAGGTTATTTAGACATTCGTCAAAGTTCTCTAATCTTATTTCTGAATTCTTGATATGCTTAACACCTTCTCTATTTTTTCCAATAGTTGTATCCGCCTTCTCCAATTAGCCTTAACAATTAAATTAAGAATGTGATTTTCACAATGAACATGAACAAACTTTCCTCACAAACTAGTGAACGCATCAAAGACAAATGGTTCTTCAAAACATCAACCACACCATTATTGCAAGTAGCATTATCTAAAGTAGGGGTGAAGATTTCTTTTCAATTCCCCATTTTTGAAGAAAATGAATCAATAAACAACCTAAAACTACACCCGAATATAGAGGAAGAACATGACTAAAAATCAAAAACCTTTTCTGAAGAACCCAATTTCAGTCCATATAATGAGCTATTACACACATATAGTTGTTAGATACTAATAAAGTCCACATATCTGATGTCATACATTACAACAACAACAACATACCTAGTGGAATCCCATAAGTTTGGATCCATGGAGGGTAGAATCCACACAGACCTTACCACTACCTCATAGAATTAGAGAGGTTGTTTCCTTGGAACCCTCGTCTGAAAAGCTTATAAGCAGAATTAACTAGATATGACAAAAAGTACATGTCAATAAGTAAATATGATAGAATTAACACACATACGACAGATATAACAGACGCCTACTCTTGCCACCTCCACCTAACCCTACTTACAAATTAGTCTGCTACTCTAATTCGCGACATCCACTACTTTCTATCTAAGGTCATGTCCTCAGTGAGCTCCAGTTTTGCCATATCTTGTATGATCACCTCCGCCTAATACTTCTTTGGTCTACCTCTACCCCTCCGTGTAACTCCCAAAACCAACCTCTCTCACCTTCTAACAAGAGCATCGATATTCCATCTCTACACATGTCCAAACCATCGCAATCTAACTTTCCTCATCTTTTCAGCCACCGGGGCCACCTCTAGCTTCTCTCGAATGGTCTCATTCCTAATCTTATCCCTCTTTGTGTGACCACACATCCATCTCAACACCTTTATCTATGAGATACGCATTTTCTGAACATGTGCCTTTTTTATTTGCCAACACTCCACCCCATACAACAACAATGGTCTAACCACCATTCTGTAAAACTTACCTTTGAGTATAGGTGGTATCTTCTTGTCACACAATATTCCAGAGGCAATCATCCATTTAGTCCATGCTTCCCCAATACGATGTGTGACATAATCATCAATATCGCCAGTCCTTTGGGTGATGGACCCCAAATACTTAAAGTTTTCCCTCTTGGAGATAAGTTCAGTGGCAAGCCTTACATCAATGTCTACTTCATCCCTCGCAACACTAAATTTGCACTCCAAGTATTTTGTTTCGGTACTGCTCAATTTGAATCATTTGGACTCCAAGGCGTGTCTCCATGCATCCAACCTATCATTAACTTTAGTCCGAGTCTCATCAATCAGTACTATGTCATTTACAAATAGCATATACCATGGAACCTTCTTCTGGATAGATCGCGTCAGCTCATTCATCACTATGGAACCCCTTTGTTCTTGTACAATGGAACCATTGTACTCCTCCTCCATTCATCAAGCATCTTGGCAGTCTTCATTATAGCATTGAACAGTCTAGTCAACCACTCTATGTCATCCTTGACCATGTTCTTCCAAAAATCTACTAGAATCTCGTCGGGTCCGACCACCCTCCCTCTCTTCATCCTACTAATAGCCCTTCTAACGTCCTCAACTCTAAACCGCCTGCAATAGCCAAAATCACGATGTCTTTTGGGGTGTGCCAACTTATCCAACTCAATATTTCTATCTGTTTTTTCATCTAAGAGTTTATGAAAGTAAGCTTGCCACTTTAGTTTAATGGAAGTATCATCCACCAACACATTACCCTTCTCATCCTTGATGCACTTCACTTAGTACATGTCGCGTGCTTTCCTTTCTCTCTTTTTAGCGAGCCTATACAATCTCTTGTCCCCACCTTTATCACTTAGCTCCTCATATAAACGCTCAAACGCTGTTGTCGTAGAATTTTTCACCGCCATCTTTGCTTCTGACTTAGCCGTCTTATATGTCTCCTTAAGCATTCACTTTTCATCTTCATCCCTACACTCCAACCACTTCGTGTAAGAAACCTTCTTATCTTTCACTTTGACCTAAACTTCCTCATTCCACCACCAATTACCCTAACGTCCACCAAAGGTCCCTCTCGAAACCCCTAGTAACTTGGTAACTACCTTTCTAATGCAACAAGCAGAGGTGTCCCACATATTGTTCACATTTTCGTCAATACTCCAAGCCTCTATGTTTTTCAACTTTTCTTCCATCTCTCGGGAAAGGGAAGGAGTAAGGCATCCCCATCTAGTCCTCAGTCGGGCATAAATAACCTTTTTCTTTTCTCTCTTATCTTTAAATCCATAAATAGAAGCCTATGTTGAGTGGAAATATTTTCACTCAAAATAACCTTGCAATTCTTACATAGACTTCTATCGCCCTTCCAGAGAAGTAGGTAATCTATCTGAGTCTTAGCTACCGTACTATGGAACGTAATCAAGTGGTTTTTCCTCTTCAAGAAACATGAGTTAGCAATAACTAACTCAAAGGCTTTGGAAAAATCCAAGAGTGACGTCCCACTTCCATTCCTCTACCAAAAAGCAAAGCCTCCATGAATGTCTTCAAACACGTTAATGGTTTCCCCGATATGCCCATTAAAGTGACCCCCAATGAAGAATTTATCTGTCTCTGGTATGCCTCACACAACCTCATCAAGATCTTCCCGAAAAGCCTTTTGACTTCCTCATCTAGGCCTACTTGGGGCGTATAAGCACTAACTACGTTCACTACACACCTACCAACCACGAGTTTGATATGAATCATCCTATCATTAACCCTCCTTACCTCAACCATATAATCCCTAAGGTCCTCATCTACTAGGACACCTAAGCCATTTATATCCCAAGAACCACCCGAGTACCACATCTTAAACCCATCCATGTCCCATGCTTTTGTACCTACACATCTGGTCTCCTGAACACACGTTATATTAATGTGTCTCCTCTTAAGACATTTTAATAGCTTTATTGATTTCCCTGTTAGTGATCCCATATTCCATGATGCTATCCTTAACTTACATAAGCCCATGACCCTCTCACCACCCCTACCCCTTACCCTAAACCTCAACTGATGACATGACCCTAGTTTATCATTCGATCCTGACGCCACTAAACTTAAGAAGTAATAGATTGTTAAGTTACCAAGACCAGGAATATACGGTATACTAATTACTAATCACAATATGAAAAACAAGAACAAACAAGTGGTTGATGCACAATAACAGTAAGCAAAAACTAAACATTTCAATGCACAATATTAGTGAGAAAGAATCAAGAATAATAGGCAACCACAATATTAGAGAGAAAAAATCAAAAAATGGATGTTGATCTATATCTTGATTTCCTGTAGATATGTAATAGGCAAGAAATATTTGCGAGAAAGAATTGCAAGAAAGAAGATTATTGCTAGATAGTATGTAACAAGCAAGAAATATGTAATAGGCAAGAAATATATAGAAAGGAATTGAACAAGGAAACAAGAAATGGCAAAAAAATTAAACAAGGAAACAAGAAATATATATATAAGCAGAGGAAAATTGGAGATATCACCTGAATAATACTCGTATCGATGTTTCTGAAGGTATATCCAGCCAATATGATAAAGCTTGATCTTGTTAAGTCATAGAAACTCAGTGTTTTCGTCCGGTAATCAAAAGAAGAAAGAGAGCGAGAACAAAAGCAGCTTTGTTGAAGATTGATCGAGTAAAAAAAGGTGTAGTAGATTAATTTCTTTGAAGATTGATTGAGTAAAAAAAGATGTAGTAGATTAATTTCTTGAAAGAGATCAAGAAAGTGACTGAGGGGCAAATCAACACCCCAATATTGCAGGAAAGATCAAGAAATCAATGGCGGTCGAAGAAATTAGAAGAAACCCCAAATTGAAAAGAAAAAAAGATAAAATTTTGAACCAAGAAAAGCACAACCCAAATTTGATCTTCAACCAAGATTTCCATTCCTAATGATAAGATCCAATTTTTGTTTTCAAGAACCCTCAAAAATCCAATTTTTTCAAGAATCCCAATAAAGTCTTTCAAAAATCTATAGAACTACTGTATCTAAAATTGGAAGATGGACACAACAATACGGAAACTTGAAACACACAATCACAACAAATATCCTACACTATATGACAATTAATAGACAATGAATAAATTAACAAAGACCTTAAATAATCTGTTCAACACCCTAAATAGAAGGTAAAACAAACAATGGACAAATTTCAATTATTGAAACTATGAAGAATTATAAAGAACGAAGAATTTCTTGATAGTTCAAAGCTGACAGAAATGAAGATTAAGGATAAAGTTCACTGGGATAGCAGTGAATTTCTTGGTTGATTTGTTTGGTTCCGGCAAACTTTGGGCAGATATTGGTCGCTTGAACCTGTCTAGCTCGCACTGCTACCTGTAAAGATGAAAGAAAACAAAGAAAAGAAGAAAGCCGTCGGGGCTCGACCTTTGCAAGAGGCAAGCGCATGTTTTTTCTATTCTAAATGGGCTATCTTGAAACTCTTCTTGGCTTCTTGTCGAATTCCAAAGATCCAAGATTTTGATCAAGGATAAAAATGTAAAATCTTGTGGTCTTTGATGTCAAACACAACATACTAGAAATCAAAGCAAGTTGAGCTTTTAGAAGTTCTTTTTCTCTTGCATACAAATTCAAGATATCCGACTTGGCTGTGTTTCTTGGTATATGCCTCACCATTGGATTTAAATATGAATGAATGTCCCTGATTTCTTTATGCTCTATAAAACTAAAAGCATAATTATGCCTACATATGGAAAATGACATTTTCTCTCGATAAATGTTTTGATATATTGGCTCATTTTGACCCTCTTTAGCTTTATCCAATTGATGAATATTCTCCAAATGACGCTTTATATTTGATATTCCAGATGTAGGGCCCATTGTGAAATATTGGTTACATATTGTGCATTCATCTTTATACTTTCCGTCAATTGAATCAGGCTTAAGTCTATCAAAAGAATCTCAAACAACAGATGTTTTCCTTTTTGCTCATTTCAATGAAGTTGAAGAACTTTGTTCATAAGATTTTGCATCGACTTCTGTTGACATATCTCCCAAATTTTATAAATTCTAAAGAGTAAGCAACGACGACAAAGTAAAAGTTGGTATATGACAAATCAGCAAAATCATCAAAGAATTAGAAGAGAGTCAAAGAATAAGAAGAAAGTCAAAACAGAGGTTTAGAAAGAAAAGTAAAAGTTGGTACAGACTCGGTAGATGGCACACACAACAGCCATTCTTCATCTTATAGAGCCTACAACCAGTCAAGAAAATATTAAAAATCCATGAAAAGATGCTTCAAGACCTAAAATTAACCAAGAAAATTCTACCTTGGAGAAAAAAGACTAAACCAACAAAAAACATCACCTAGAAATCTCACTAGTGCCATAATACTGCCAGATTTAGGTAGGGGACCATACAATTAGTTGTTAGTACAAGTTACAGAAAGCAACATACTAAGCACAACCTTGGTCTATTAATGCAACATACAAACCCTGCACTATTAATGCTTTTAGCATAGCATTGCCTTGGACTTAGAATAGTACAGACGCTTTGAGGTACACTTAGGACAATATAACAAACAAGAAGAAACACAGACCTTTTAATTAATGAAAGAGTTAATGATCAAAATTAAACCCTCCTTATATTTAGCTAAACCCTGGTGGTGGCATAGCTGTATTTACTAGTGGAACAACAAACAAAAATTTTCAACGATCTTAATGGAGCCACAGACATTGTTTGCTGACACAGACAATTAATCAAACACCTTCAAGGCAAACAACTTTTCAGCACCCTTCACACTGTTCTTAAGTTTTCTACCCTTAGTTTTCTATTCTACAGCCTATTTCTTAGCAACTCTATCAAAATCATTAACATTCAACCCAGAGAAACAAGAAATTGAAAGTATCGCAACAAAACCACACCTAAAACAAGAAAAATAATGAAAGAGAGATGGAACAAAAGTAAAGATGAAGGAGAAAAGCTTACTAGAGAAGATGCCACTTTAAAAATTTCAAATGGAAGTCAATGTTTGAAGTCGAATAGAAGAAGTCGATGAAGGAGAAAATCTACTGGAGAAGTCGATGAAAGGCGAAAAGCTTCTTGAGAAGGGTTTTGATTTTTCAACGTAAATAAAGTGCTTTTAGTGGTTAGATTTTATCTTTTTTTACCCATTTAAGTATCCATATTTTAAATGGTCAAATATGAGTATTTTAAAATGATTAGATATCCAATCCCTTTTAAAGATGTAAAAGTGGATGGATACCCATATATATTATCCATTTCGCCAGCCCTATGAACAAGACTCTACGCGACGTTGTGTATTGGATGTCCGAGGACCATTTACAGACCTAGTGCTCTAATACCAAGCTTGTCATGATCAAAGCCTAGGGCCTAGACGTAAAACAGTGAATGAAAAACTCAAAGGCAACCCAAACAAGCTTCTTAGCATATTATTTTCACATCCTTGGTTGCTAAATATAAAAACAAACATTCAACAAATAATTCTAAGGGAAATTGGGGCTTATGAATCACGCTATAGGGATATATAGGGGAAAGAGATCTTCATGAATCACATAACAAATAAACTATAAGGGGTAGGTAAGTAGGACTCAATTCATAAATCGGGACTTAGAACTTTCATCATCTTCCATTAACT
The DNA here is from genome assembly GCA_029948455.1 of Solanum rostratum. Lineage (NCBI taxonomy): Eukaryota > Viridiplantae > Streptophyta > Magnoliopsida > Solanales > Solanaceae > Solanum > Solanum rostratum. The sequence goes on along the minus strand of CM057054.1, from coordinate 30,378,860 downwards.
ACAAAACAAATAATATCACATAGGGGATAGGGTCTAAATGATAGGAATCAATAAAGCTCAACATCTCATCATAGGTACATAGTGTAGTATCCAACAACACTTCTAAGCATGAATAGGATGGGGACCAAGACATGTCCAAGGCTCACCCTCAAACTAGAACTAGAGGACTCACAACAAGAAGAATCTTCTATGATCCAAATGCTAGCAATGAGGAGGATATCGAGGAGCAACGGTCCCTACATGATTAAATCATATAGGTAAAAAGTATGCATTAGTGCTTTGAATGTACTAGTATTTGGGAATATAGTGCACAAAACATGAGTCATAAAACTAGTGAACAACATGATCATTTAGAAACATCACTTGAACCGTAAAACATAGGATAATGAGGGACATAGGTTATCATGCATATGTAAAATAGCTATATCCTTTGGAAATATATTGCTTTTAAATCAAAGAACGAACCATCTCATATAAATAAAACTCAAGATATAATGAAGGACATCACACATACTTGGAACGAACGTAATATACCTTTATGAGAAATACCAATGCTAAAAACAAAACGACCATAACATATGCAAAGAAACCCATGTAAGCTTTCGAGACAATAAGTTATACAACTTTAAGACACCCTTGGACATGACATAAAAGAACTATCATAATCATCATAAGAGGGACAACATAGGACCATAGAGAACTTGAATATTTATGAGAGCAATCTTTTATCGATATAAATCAAGTGAGCTAACCCATGGAGTCCTGAGTTTTCCCTATACCGAAAGAAAGAGCAAAGTCACTTGCCAAGGTGAACTCCTAAGATGCCTAAGTGGATCCACTAAAGCGGGCTATTAAAAAACCTGTAATAGCAGTTGGTTTAGAAGTCATCCTCTACTACCAGTGACTCCTCTTTCCTATGGTGGCACGTAGTTATGGGATAATGGGATTCTATTAACAGTCTCTTGATCTAGTTATGGGGAGTTGGGTTCCATGGGTGAAAGGACCCATTGATGAAAACACACATACCTTAAACTTGAGGTTTTCTTAAAGAAAAACTTGAGGAGAACAAAGTGCTTGATTTGGCTTTTCTTGGATCCCAAAGCAAGTTCTTTAAGTCTTGAAATTGATTAGAAGGTTTGAGAAGATTAGAGAGGATGTTTTAGAAGTTTTTGTGAGATTTAGGGCTAGGAAAAGGCTAACGAATGAGGGACTCCCATCTATATAGGCATTGGGTTATAACCCAATTGCCCTTAAGTGAAATAATAATTGTTTTGGGACTTTTTGACCTATGGTGCGGCAAGTACGCTACGTGGACTTGTTGCAGACCCTACTAGTTTGGGTAATTTCATCAAAAAGTATTTTCTGACACAGGCATTCTATACCTTGTGGGTAATCATGTTCCCACACAATTCTTCCTCTTAAACAAGAATATAAAGTCGGATTTACGAAAAATGCATAGATTATAAGACACTAAAAAAATTACATAATAGGGTCTTTCCGAGCTATGTTGAGGGGTGTTACAATATAAGTATGATATTATTGCCCTAAAAGATGTTTAGAAAAGATTCTTAAGTTTGAGCTACTCCTATGGTAGCTATTTATTATTCCAAGAGTATGTTTTTAAAAGATTTTTGTGGGTTGACTTAGCAAAGAGAGGATTCGAGATTGGGACTCATCCTGTTAGTTTAGGCATGATCCTAACTGTGTGCCACCATACGAACTTTATAGGCTAGGCTACGACATCCACGTAAGCCCAAAGGTTATAAAAGATGCAATTGCAAAGTTACTATGTTTCAAATATCTACCCTGGCAAGTAGATTCCCCTTTTTCCATTTGAAGTAGTGCATTGGCATTTTCCCAATGGAAGGAGTTCATTGGATTTTCCATGTAGCATCTCACATGGTCTTACTGTCGGTTATGATCTATTCCCACAATTTTACATGATTCTATGATATGTCTTAAATTCGTGTTTTTGATATGCATTGTCTAATATTGGTCTAAGCCATATTCCTTGTGCATTTAAGCTTATTTCATGTCTCATTAACTCTATGCATACCTATAAGTTATATTTTATTATGATGGAATTACAGTTTAATTCGTGCATTCGGTGTCACTTACTTAGTAGATTACAACATACCAACATATATTTGCCTGCAAGATTTAAAAATATAGTAACAAATGCTTCCCCACCGGCTCGTGGCTAGTAATTGGCGTTCGAGACTAGTGATGTCGCCTAAGCTACACCTCCTTTGTTAGGCTAAAATGGTCATTGTCAAGATATGGAAACCTAACCAAGGTTATGGTTGAACCCAAGGGTATATGGTAGACTTAAAAGAATTAATTGCAATTTTGGGTTTATTAACAAACATATCTCCCCGGAGGAAGGGGGGGGGGTTATAGTAACTAGTAAAAGTAATTCTAAGCTAAGACAAGTGTTTGACCAATATGAAGAGAAACTAGGGTATTGTGTTCCCCAAGATTCCCTAACTCCATATTACTAGATAATTGAGTTCTTCTAGTGTCTAACATACATAATGGTAAGTTAAGTTCACCAAACTCTTTTGCCCAGGCGAAAGGCAAATTTCACTATGTGATTTGGTGTATCCCTGTAGTGTGACATTACTAACACTTATCTATTGCCCCAGTACAGCCTCCCTTTTGCCCAGTTCGGTTTATTAGACGAGAAACATCGATCAAATCCTGTTAATTAATCTCTTTTCCTATTCATTACTACCTTGGTCCACTCAGTAACACTAGGAGGGTTCTTATGTTAGCCACCATTAGAAAGCATTCAAAATGAAGTGAATTAATTAATATATGAATGCACACTTTTCAAGAATTATGAATTATCCAGTTTTACCTTGTTATTTCATCATGGTTCCCACAACCCTAGTTGTGGATTAGCTGCTCATGATCTGTGTAAATGCAACACTTATGAATATGAATAACATAATTGAGCATTTACATAGTAGAATTAAGCATAAGAAAATACAACTCTTTAATGAGAATAACAAGATTGAATTTAGAAGATGAAATTAAAGTTTACAAGTGTTTCACAAACTCTCTAATGTTTTTCTGCTCTCTCTTCACTTACTCCTCCTAAGAAAATAACCTAAAAACTTATTTGTAGTATTTAAAATAGAAATCCAAAATAAAATAGGACAACTGGGTCGGTAGGCTCCACGAGGTGCTCTACGATCCGTATAGTAATTTACGACTCGTATTCGGGCTTTCGTACTCTAAGACTTCAGTTCTAGACTTGGCCTCCATGACACCCCTCTACAAACTACAGAATAATCTACGACCCCTAAGGAGTTTTGTTTAATGAAATTTCAGAATGCCCTTATTCGCTGATCCTTAGGGTACGAGACTTGGTCTATAACTTGTGAAGTATTCTACAGCTCGTTAGCATGTTCGTAGACCCAAATTATGAAATACACCCTTCTTCAAAATTGCAAACGAAACCACCTTTATAACTCGTGGAATGCTCTACGACCCGTAAAGGGTCTCGTGGATCCTCCACTTCAGCAACTTCTACATATATTGCCCAAACATTGTGACAACGCTAAGATCCTGGAAAATAACAAAAACACATCAAACCTACTAATATTGCATTGAGAACACACAAAATTTCATGTTTTACGCATCAAAAGTACTGTATTTTGATAGCACGTCAACTTAAAATTGTTGCTTGTCCTCAATGGACGGACTCAATCTATGTAAGCAAAACAGTAACTGACAAACCTAAATCTAATGGCATACATCGAATCAAACATAAGCACACATACCCACACCACTTTTTAAGACACAATCAGATAGTTATCCAGCAAACAAACACAGATCAATGTATATGACAATGCACCTATGACAAGCAAGGTACTATCAACAAGCCACCATCGCTGAATGAGTCTAATTTTAACAATGCCATACAAGTGCCCTCACAGAATGAAATCCCATATCTCACTCGTAATGATTTTTTAATGTATAACCATGGGACTATGCAAAATCACTCACTCTCACAACAAATATTCATATGCCCAATACCATATGCTTGGCCATATACTCATTACTAAGACATTTGACTACTTGGATTGGTATCACTTTAAGACTTTAAGGCTTGTAACAAAGGCCCAGGGTGCTTTCTTTTCATTTTTAAGCTTTTTCCCTTGTTTTTATATTTCATCTTTCTTTTTAGCTCATAACTAAGGCATCATTCTTTATTTTTTACCCAACACATATTATTTCTTCTTTTCCATATATCGTTAACTTTCCCCTCATTTTGTGTTTTACCCTTACACTAGCCACCCTCAACTTATGTTTTTGGCTTGAGTTGAGGTGCACATTATAAAGCCTCGAAACTAGGGCCACTTTTGGTAGCCACCCTCAACTTAGGCTTTTTGCCTCAGTCAAGGTGCATAATGTTCAAGGAAGGACCAGGGCCAATTTCAGGATTTTACATCGAATAAGGCTAAGTCACTTAGGTTTTTACAATGAAAAGGCCTTTGTCAGGTTCAAATGTTAGGATCAAGGGATATTCCACACATTTGGTCAGTTATTTAGGCTAAATGGACTGTTATGAGCAATGGCCTAAGATCCTTTGCTAACTAACTAACTAAAGTCTAAATCAGAGTAACAGGACAAGTTCTAAATTTAAAGACATTACCTGAATTAGTATATTAAGCTCACACTCACATGCCACTGATGACACTATCAACAATATAGACTCTCAGATAATGCTTTTTATCTCAATTTTATCCTCACTTTTCAGAACAGGCACTGTCAACACAATTAAACATGCATGATTTCTATCTGGACTAACTAATCAAAAATTTTGTGGTATCATTTTTCACGAAAATCACAAAAACACACACACACGCATATATATATATATGTCACAAATATTAGTACTATATTCTACCAATACTATCTAAATCTCCTAGACATGTCGGTTCAACAGAAATAAATACCCATGGGAAAAAAGAACACAAGCAAGAAAACCCCTAGGATTCAAAAATTAGGGTAGTTATAGACCAAGGCTCCTCGACATTTCTAAGGTACGACTTGACTCTTTGGCCATTTACTTTGAATGTCCTTCCATTTCTCTTCTCAAACTCAATGGCTCCATGATCAAAGACATGTGCTCCCCGAAAGGGTCCCAACCATCTTGATTTGAGTTTCCCAGGGAATAATTTTAGCCTGGAATTATATAGTAGCACTAGCTCCCCTGGTGAGAACCGATAATTCTCTATGTGATGATCATGTTGCAGCTTCATCCTTTGTTTGTATAAGGCTGAGCTCTTATATGCCTTAAAAAAATTCATCAAGCTCTTGAGTCATCTCATCCTAGAGTTTGATGCATCATTCTAGTCTAGATTCAACTTCTTCAGCGCCCCACATCACCTTATGCTTAAGCTCCATCAAAAAATGACATGCTTTCCCAAAGGCAAGTTGTAGGGAGACATGCATATAAGGCAACTGAATCTGTCCGGTATGCCTATAATGCGTCATTAAGCTTCCATAAACAATCTGTTCATTTTGCATTTACCGTCTTAAACAGAATCTGTTTAATTTTCCTATTAGACACTTCGACTTACCCGCTTGTCTGAAGATGGTAAGGGGTTTCCACCCGATGTTTTACCGCATACTTTTAAAGTAGAGCCTTGAATAATTTGTTGTTGAAGTTAGAACCTCTGTCCCTAATGATCGTCCGAGAGGTGCCAAACCTTGAGAAGATGTTTCATTTGAGAAACACTATGACGCTTCTATCTTGAGAAGATGTTTCATTTGTTGGGAGAGCAACGGCCTCCACCCACTCTGATATATAATCCATAGAGGCCAAGATGTACTTGTTTCCATGCTATCTACCAAAGGAGCCCATGAATTTTATCCCCCACACATCAAATAACTAAACTTCCATAATGGGGTTTAGAGGGAGCTCGTGCTTGCGAGAAACAACACCTTCTCTCTGGCACCTATCACAAGCTTTGGCATAATCATGAGCATCATAGTTGCTGGTGGGCTAGTAGTAACCATAGTGTAAGATCTTATGTGTTGTCCGGACTCCACGGTGAAGCCTGTCGACTAGAGTTAAGTGGCATGCCTCGAGGATAGTCATCATATCATCCTCAGGAAAACAACAATTAATAATCCCATCTACGCATACACAAAAAAAGTATGAATCATCACAAAAGAATTTTCTCACATCAAACATGAACTTGCGACACTGGTGGGTATTCACGTCAAGCAGCACAATATCACCAACCAAGTAACTTGCATAGTCTGCAAACTATGGTATCAATTCATGAGATGCCGCCAACACTCTCTCATCTAGAAATGCATCGTTGATCTCCAATCCATAATCAAACTTTTCCATAGCCCCATCATTTAACCGTGAAAGGTAATCTGCAACTTACTTTTCGATCTCTTTTTTCTGTCGATGACATCGAAATCAAATTCCTGAAGAAGGAGTACCCATCTCATCAACCTTGGTTTTGCATCCTTGTGGTCCCTCAAGTACTACAATACTGAGTGGTCTGTATGCACCACGACTTTAGTCCCCAATAGATATTACCTGAATTTCTCAAACGCAAAGACCACTGCAAGTAGCTCCTTCTCAATGACGGTGTGGTTCTTCTAGGGCATATTTAGGGCTTTGATAGCGTAGTGCATGAGATGTAATATCTTCTCTTGATGCTATCCCAATACTACACCTAGCGCACCCTTGCTTGGATCACACATTATTTCAAAGGGCTTTGACTAGTTTGGAGCTACAATGATAGGGGCTGAAATCAGTTTCTGCATCAATCCTTCAAAGGCTTTTAGGCATTAATCATCAAACACAAACTTAGCATTCTTCTTAAGAAATTTGCACAATGGATGTGCAATTTTAGAGAAGTCATTTATGAAATGCTGGTAGAACCTTATTTGCCCGAAGAAACTCCTTAGACCATTTATAGAGATTGGTGGGGGAAGCATCTCAATCACTTCTACTTTTGCTCTGTCAACCCTCATTCCGATGATGGAATTACTTTTCCCCAACACACTGCCTTCCTTCACCATGAAGTGATATTTTTCCCAATTCAGCACCAAATAACATTCCTCACACCTTCTTAGCGCAACGTGTAAGTGCTTCAAGTAATCATCAAATGCGTCCCAAACCATACTAAAGTCATCCATGAAGACTTCAATAGTATCCTCCACTATGTCTAATAAGATCGATATCATTCATCTTTGTAGTATTGCTGGAGCATTACACAACCCTAATGGCATCCTCTTGAATGAGAAGGTGCCATAAAGGCATGTGAATATCGTCCTCTCCTGATCTTATAGAGAAATAGTGGTCTGGTTGTAGCATGAATACTCATCAAGAAAGCAATGCCAGCCTTTTCCAGCCACTAGGTCTAGCATTTGATCCATGAATGACATAAGGAAGTGGTATTTTTCTGTTGATGCATTGAGTTTTCGGTAGTACATGGACACTCTCCATCTATTAACTGACCAAATGGGAATCAAATCATTCTTAACGTTTGGAACCACAGTGATACCCCCTTTCTTTAGAACACACTAAACCAGGCTTACCCATTCACAGTCGGCGATCGGATAGATCACTCTTGCATCCAACCAACAGATAATTTCTTTGCACAAGACCTCTTGCATAGGAAGGTTGAGATTCCTTTGTTGCTCAGTACTCGTCTTGTGGTTCTTGGCCAATTGGATTTTATAAGTACATATCCCGGGAGGGATACAAATGATGTCTGTAATCGTCCACCCAATGGACTTCTTGAATTGTTTTAGTACCATGAAAAGGGCATTCACATGTTTGTCATTTAGATCCGCAGCAACTATGACTTGTAAGGTGTTGTTGATGCACAAAAATGCTTATCAGAGATGGGTCGGAAGAGCCTTTAACTCTAGCACCGACGGATCCTCTATGGATGGCTTGGTAGGCGGTGACTCTCGATTTTGTAGGTCCAACTGCAACTTCATTTTGTGCCTAGAGGCATATGATTACCCCAATGCATTCACTATCTCCTCGTAGTTTGGGGATGTCATCACTATCAAAGTTCATCAATATGTTTCTATAGGGTCGACACCCAATCTCACTTCAAGTGGTCCTTTCGGCTCATCATCATCAACACATTCAATAACAGAGACCACCCTAAAATCATCCTCATTCTTTGTATGTTGGCAGACATTGAACATGACATCATTTTTTCTCAACCTGAACTTGAGTTGGCCCTTCTCCATGTCCACCAAGGTCCATTCGGTGGCTAAGAAGGGACTCCCAAGATGATATTGCTTCGAAGTCAACCTCGCAGTCCAGGATCACAAAGTCTATTGGGAATATGAATTTATCAACTTTAACAAGCACTAAAGTATCCCCACAAAATTCTTAACCGTGCAATCAACTATTAATAACTGCATGCTCTTTGGAGTAGGGGCTTCAAGTCTTAGATTCTTGAACACCGCAAGGGGCATTAGATTTTTGTTGGCATCGAGATCACACAATTCCCTTGTGAACTCCACATCTCCTATGGTGCAGGGTATTGTAAAAGCGTTGGGATCTTCTCGCTTTTAAACCAAGGACCTCGTAGAAATTGCACTGTAATGTTGAAACTAATGGGAAAGCTCCTGACTCATAGTGTGCTTCTTTATAACCAGGTCCTTTATGTACCTTGAATACCCTTGCATCTTCTCCAACACCTCAATAAGCGGGATGTTGATGGAGTGTTGTTTCAGCATGAAAAGAAAGTGCTTGATCTTGCCCTCCTCCTTTTTTTAATTCTTTGAGGGAAGGAAGGAGGAGGCCTAGGAATGGGCTTTAACTTCTGTGGTAGCTCTGCAGTATCACTAACCCTATACTTGCCATGATTATCTCTGGTATCCATATCCTTAACCTCAATTGTCTCCTCTCAAACATCATCCTCATTAACTTACATGGAGGATCAATGGTACTCTTGCCACCATGCATAGTAATTGCCATGAACTACCGTGTATTCTATGGATTCAGAATTCTGTTGCTAGGCAGTGTAATTCTCTAACGTTGATTCAGCTGATTTGATACTTGACCAAACAATTGCTCAAGCTGTTTGATAGAAATAGAATGAGACTCAATTTTCTATTTTATAGTGCAGATGTGAGATTTCATCCCCCTCAGAGTCTCATCCAATGTCTCAGCTTTCTTCAACAAGCGGTCAAACATCTCCTCAACTCTTAAAGTAGTAACACTAGTGTCGTGGTTGTGTGGAGACACATAAGGACTATTTCTGTACCCATCTCTGTGGCCCCAATTTACATCTCTGTCTTTACACCGATTCTTCTCATAATAACCTCCACGGTTGTCTCTGAAAGATCCATCTCGATCAAAGTTCCGACCTTGTTTTCCTTGACCTTGGCACCAAAAGTCTTAATTGGACTCTTGGCATTTGTTCGAAAATCCCCCATCTGATCAACAATGAAAAAATTGTCCTCCTCGTAGTAGGAATCAACTTACACGGGTGCTCTTGGAGGCTGATTAAAAACTACATTAACTCTTTCCTGATTTTCCTTCATCATCACCTACATACCCATATGGATTCAGGAAAGCTCTTGCATTATCTAGTCATTGATTTTAGCTTGCTTCAAACTAATACTGACAGTGCACAAACTTTTGGTAGGTGCTCTGCCTCTTTGCCCCCATGAACGGTTGGCCTTAATTACCCTTTCCATGCGTTCAATGATCCTTGCAAATAGTTGATCTAAGAACATATTCCCTATAATGGTATCAACATAGGCTTGACTATTCTCATTCAAGGCAATATAGAAGAGCTCCACCATGGCATCATCAATAATTTTGTGGTCCAACACACTCCTCAAGCACTTCATGAACTGCTCCCATGTAGTACTGATCGAGTCACTAGGAAGTTGCTCAAAGTTATTAATTTGGTCTTTTAACTTGAGCTTCTTCGATCTTGGGAAGTACTTGAACAAAGAGGCCTCCTGCAACTCAGCCAAACTGGTGATCAAACTCTACGGGAGCTCAGATAGCCATAGTGCTGCATTGCCTGTCAGAGATAATGGAAAGACACAAAGTCCCACAATATCTATAGACAAATTCTGTATTCCTATCACACTCTTGTAAACAAATGCAACATTGTGTAGATGGCTATGTGGATCTTCTGATGGTAGGTTCACAAAAAATTGAGGTTCTACAACATCTGAAACAACCTACTAAAAACCATTAACTTTGTGTCAGCCGGTAGTGGTGGTAACACAATAGCTCCAGTCACATGCATAGCCATAGGGTTCAATCTATATTGATTCAACTAATAAGCTTTGACATTGAATTCGAGTGGCAGTAGAGCAATATCCTCAAGAGGAGGGGGTTTTCATTGTTTGAATTCTTATTCTCATTCCTATTTAGAAATGCAGTTGCCGCGTTGTTTTCATTATATTGGGTGATTCTTCTTAGTCTTCTCTAGATCTCAGGGTCAAATGGAGTCAAGGGTATTCCTCAACATCGCGTGTTGTGCATACACTACACTTAAACCCTTAAAGAAAACAAAAACAACAAAAAATGTAAAATGAGGGAAATAAGGATTAATTCCCAAATTTCTTGAATTAGACAACTCTAGCCGTATTCCTCGGAAACGGGGCCAGAATTTTGATATTTCCCAAGCTACACCTTTTTTTTAGGCTAACATGGTCGTTGTCAAGATATAGAACATAACCAAGGTTAGGGTCGAACCCAATGGAATAAGGAAGACTTAGAAGACTTCAATTACAAACCAACTTATCTCTTTGAAGTGGGTGTTTATAATAAGTGGTAAAAGTAATTCCATGCTATGATAAATGTTTAACCAATATGAAGAGTAACTAAGGTATTGCGTTCCTCATAATTCCCTAACTCAGTAGTACCAGATAATCGAACTTTATTCTAGTGTGTAGCATACAGAAGGGTAAGTTAAGTTCATCAAACCCTTTGGCCCAAGCGAGAGGTGAATTTTACGACGTGAATTGGTCCATCCCCGCAGTGTGACATTACTAACCCTTACCTATTGTCTCAGTACAACTTCTCCTTGGCCCAGGTCAGTTGATCAAACAAGAAACATCAATCGAATCCTATTAATTAATCTCTTTTCTTATTCAGTAACTGTAAGTAGGTTCTAATATTGGCCACCATCAGATAGAATTCAAAACGAAAAGATTTAACTAATACATACATGCACACTTTTCAAGAATTACAAATTATCCGGTTTGACCTTGTTAGTTATTCATGGTTCCCACAACCCTAGTTGTGGATTTAGTGAATCATGATATGTGTAAATGCAAGACTTATAAATTTGAATAAGATAATAGAGCACTTACACAATAGAATCAACAACTCTTCAGTGAGAATAACAAGATTAAATTCAAAAGATGAAATTATAGTTTACAAGTGTTTCTCAAACTCTTTAATGATTTCCTACACTCTCTTCACTACTCCTCTTAAGAAAAATAAACTAAAACCCCGTTTATAGTGTTTAAAATACAAATCCAAAACAAAACAGGTCAACTGGGTTGGCAGGCTCCACGAGGTGCTCTACAGGCCGTATAGTGATGTACGTCTTGTAGTCGGGCTTTCATACTATGTTGCTTCACTTCTGGACTTAGCCTCTACAACACCGCTCTACAACCCTAGAAGGATCTTAGGCCCGTAAGGGGTTTCATCTGATGAGTTTTCAAAAAGTCCCCATTCTCTGATCCTCAAGGCATGAGACTAGGTCTATGGATCATCTGCATGTTCATAGACCCAAATTTATAAATACACCCTTAACCGGAACATCACACAAAACCACCTTTACCACTCGTAGAATGCTCTACGGACAGTAAAGGATCTTGTGGATCCTCAACTTTAGTAACTTTTGTATATTTTTCCCAAACATTATGCAAACCCTGAAATACTGCAAAACAATCAGAAAAACACATAAAACCTACTAACATCATATTGAGAACACACAAAATTAAATGTTTTAAGCATCAAAAGTGTTGTATTTTGACAACACATCAACTAGCTTTTGTTCTAGTGAGCCTTTAGTTTGAGACGCCACCTATTTTCCACTCTTCATGTATTTTCATTCAGACAACGTATTTATGATCCTTTTGAGGCTTTTAATTTCTATATTATCCATTATGAATGTTATTTCTATTTGATGAAAATTGATCTTACCGGTTCCATTCTTATGTATTATTGGTATGCTTATAGAAAAAAATGTTTTCTAAGTTACCTACTTTTTAATGTTGCTTCGTTGCAAACATGGGCTATAGAACCTTTTACGCCTATGATTTTTCACAATATTTCTTTATTTATTACCTATGAATGCTTGAGATTCATAGATGCCTTGGGTGAGGTGCCTTCGGGTATCACATTCGTCGTGTGACAATTAGGCCTCTAGGTCGAGTTGTTACAGTTTATTCTAGAGTCTCTCAACCATCATCAGTGAAAAATGTTTTTATTTGATATGGAATGATATTTTTGGGATGAGATTTTCCTATTTAAAAAGTGTGCCAACAACATGATCAAGAGGTGTGCTCCAGAATCATCAAGGGGTGCACTTTTTGAAGAATGCCACTCATCTATAATCAAAGGTCATCATGGAGGGATCTGAAGAGCCTCGAAGGATCTTCAAAGCAGATATTATTGGCTCACACTTCACCAGGATTTGCATGAGTTTACTACGTCTTGTCAAAAAGTGTCAACTACAAAGTAACATATTTAGACGCCATGAATTCCCTCTTATCTTCATTCTTGTATTTGAAATCTTTGACATTGGGGGAACTAATTTCATAGGGAATTTTATGAGTCCCCTTGTAATAAGTACTTCACGGTTGTTGTTTATTATGTATCGAAATTGGTAGATGCAATTTCTTTGTCATCTAATTGTGGTAAGGGTATGGTGAATGTTTTGAAGAAGAACATTCTCAGTTGTTCAGGTACCCATAGTGCTATTATCTCTGATGGAGGCTTACATTTTCGCAACAGATTGTTTAGTGTGTTGTTGCATTATTATGGGGTGAAGCACTACGTGACAACTGCATACATTCCTCAAACTAATTGAAAAGTGTAAGTGTCAAATCAAGAAATAAAGGCAATTCTTGCAAAAATAATAAATGAAAATTAGAGTGATTGGGTAAATAAGCTTGAATACGCGTTGTGGGCATATCACATAGCATATGAAAGCCTCAATTGAAATATCACTGTACCAACCTGTGTTTGGCAAAGCTTATCATCCACCCATAGAGATTGAGCATCATGCCTTATTGGCCTTGAAGAGATCGAACTCTAATCCTAATGAAGCTATATATTCTCAGCTTATGCAACTTTATTTTTATGATAAATTTAGATTGAGGACCTATGAGAGCTCAACTTTGTACAAAGAGAAGATGAATAGATGGCACAATTTGAAAGTCTTCAAAAGGGAGTTGAATGTTGATGATCCGACATTGCTATACATTTCAAGGTAGAGGTTATTCCCAATCAAGTTGAAATCTAAATTGTCGGGTCCACTAAAAATTAATGAAGTACTTGAAAAATGCATTATTAAGGTTGAGAAGTTGAAAGATATGAAATTTAAAGTGAATTGGAAGCATTTGAAGAAGTATTTTTGCAAATATTCGTGTGTTAAGGTGGTTGATGTAGTTTATGTCGATTAACCATGAATTGTAATGGACCCCGTTACACGTTGACATTAAATAAGGCGCTTGTTGGGATGCAACGCATGGTTTTAGTGGTTTTGAATATCGTGTGTTGTGTGTGCAGGTGTGCAGAAGTGAAATCATTGAAGTGGGTGCAAAAGGCGACGAGATTCGCCAATTAGTGGATCGTAAAGATGAAACAACGATCCAGAATTTGACCGCCCTTTCGGTCAATTGATGGTCCTTGAGGTCTTTTAAAATTTAGTGCTCAATGTTGCAAATTGGCAGATCACCAAATTAGATAGGTGATCCATTGTGTCACTACCTATTGGTGCAGCAAGCAGGACTTAAGTTGCTATAAGAAAAGGTGGTTAGCGACACTTTGGTAGCTCAAAAAAAAGTTTTTGGCAGTGTAAATTGGAGTTGCCGAATTTTACTTCCTGACCGACCTACTTCTTCTTGAAGTTCCCTTTCACTCTTTCAGTTTTTACTTTTCATCCTCCACACTCCGAAGCACTCATCACTCCTCAAGTATATGTTATTCATCAATTCTTTGGGATTGAACATCATTATCATCAACAAAAAATATCATTATAATCCTCATTGTGTGTGTCATCACTATGGTATGTCTTTATTCCTTTTTCCACCATTTTATGCTATTCATCGGCTTTGTATTGCTTGAGTTTTGTAGTTTAATCATGTGGATCATTGTATGATGTGGAAAATCATTGGAAAATCATGGTGTGTGTTGTTGGAATGATATTTGTAGAACCCTAGGTTTCCATTTTATACTTAGTTATTTGGGTTGTTGAATTCAATGATTTTTTGTGAAATTGATTATGCATATATAATGGGTCAAATGTATGAATGTAAATTTTTGGTGCCTAATTATTGTAAAAGTTTGTATGTATCCCAATTTAATCGAATTGAATTTTCGTGGTATCTTTGTTGGGATTATGAAGTTGATTTAATGGAAATAGATGAGAATGCATGATCTATGAGTTTATTTGCATCAATTGTTGTTGGTGAAATCTAAGTAAACCCATGAATTTGATCATGTGACTTTTACTTGCCCCATGATGTAGTGGATAATGTCTTTCTTAAGGGTAAAGTCACCGTTTGGTCGAATTTGTATTCACGGTGTGATTGTTAGAAGAAATTTTCTTGTGCTTCTACTGAAAATGTGTTTATAAGGCACGTGTTTTGATATGTACCTCGTTTCACTGATTATGTGTGAAAAAAATTACGTGGAGAAATTTCCATCGCAAGTCAACTTTAGTGATAGTCATTTTGACCATAGAAGTTTATTTGGTAATCAAGTGAACGACCACACACACCGCCCTTTGTGACAGATTGTTGGCTTTAGATTCAGTTAGATTCAGCTATGGTATCGTTGATTGCAGAATCAATTTTGTAGATTGTTGTATACCTATATCCATCATCGAATGTGATAATATTTCTAATCTGTAAAGAAATGTGATATTCATTTTGACCGCCGAATCAGTTCGGCGATCCGCTAAACATGCTCAGCGGGCAAAATGACCTATTTTCCAATACAATTTTTCCTCAGTTTCTTTTTGAATCTCCCTTTCATAGCATTAATTCTTACACACATATTGTCTTTGTTTCGCAGAGGTGCCTCATCAAATGGAACTTGTCTCTCATGGTGGATCCCTTAAATCCTGCACATCCCTTATAGCTATCGGAAGGGAAAAACAAAGACCCCAAAAGCCTCATAGGGACGAATGAGGCAAGGAAAAAGTAAATTGGTGCAACAGGGAGACTACATCAGCAATGAGGAGAGGTCTCTTGAGATATAAAGGACAAGATCAAAAGAAGAACAAATGGGGTCCTAATCCCTAGTACATGAACCCATGGCTTCGAACACTATTCAGAAACGTCATCAGACTAAAACAAGGACTAAGGTAGTGCAAGACACACTCTTCTAGACCCCTTATACAACCCGTGAGACGTTCGCCCCTTGACATCTCAATTGATTAAAAACTGCAGGGCTGAGGACAATATTGGGGGAGAGGAGACTATACTCTTATAGGGTAGTGGACATGTATCCCGAGTTGTGGGGTATTGAGATTCCATGGTTCCAACCCTCGAGAACCGTGTGTGCCTAGTTATGTCGGCCAATTCTATGGGGCCTATGTTAGATCATACCAAAAAGCAAAGGTCGAGTCACAATTTCTCAAAAGCCTATGGATGTTGTTGAAGTTCGGGTGTGTGCTTTTCCGTTTCAGTGAGGTAGAGATTAATGAATTATTGGATGCACATATTAGCTTTGACATGACCTTTATTATATAATTGAGAAGAAGACCCTCAATGACCTGAATGCATGTCTTGCCCAAGTGATCGGTATTGCAGTCCCTCGTGGTTGTATGAAAATGTAGTGATTGAGAACAAGGAGCTAAATGGTAATGTCAGATTTTTTTTGAGGTCATCAGTACCAATCTTATGCAATGCCAAAATGAGAGTATCATTGTGTACACTAAGGCGGCACTAGTAGGTTGTATCATGGACTGTTGAAAATTAAACCTCACTTTAATTATTTCTCTGGATATTCTCACTCAGGACAAAAAACTTTAGATCTATCTCCCCTTCTCGAGCCTTATTTATCATTGTGAAGGAGAGATAACATGCCCTTTATCAACAAAACTAATGTAGAGATCACTCCATCAGTTTCTACATACATCTAGCAAATTGTGGCTGATTTCTAGTGAGACGAGGAGTACAAATCAAGGAATAAGCTGGTAGACACTACGCTGATTATGGATATTAAGATGCTAAAGATCGACAATTCAAAGTCGAAACCCGAGGTAGGTACACCTTCTTCCTCTTTCCTAAATCCTTCTTTGCCTACTCCAGCTCCTTTATCATCTACTCACTCAGAGCCACAGGCTTTGACGACTCGACCTCCGATCATAAAGGCTACCATCTACAATATAGCCTGGTTGGCCAAAACGACCGATACTAGGGCTACATGGGTCATGTCCTCCCTGCCTACATTGATTAAAAGGGTCATCACAACTCCATTGGTCCCATTACTTGATAAATGAAAGTAGTAGAGAGAGAGATGATAGAGTACAGAACTTGAGGTTTGACCAATTAACTGTGAGTGTGGAGGACAATGGGGTGAGTATTGTTGCTTCATCCAACAAGGTGGCTGCATTAAAGGCTAAAAGTGGTGTGCATTCTGACACAATGGTCATGAAGTCTAATATTGCTAATTGAAGAAGATAGTGGCGGTATTGAAGTCCAACAATATCACGTCACTTTGGAGTTTTGTGGACGTGTCCATCGAGGCTACGAAAGGTGTCGTTTTGGGTGTGTGGACAGATGGAGCTTTTATTCCATCTTTCCTTGTGTCACGACCCAAGCCTAGGGACTACAAATAACATGGAGAATAGGAATTTGAGAGTCCCCAAAAAACCCTCATAGAATCCATATACACATCATTAATTTGGAAGCGCATAATGAGTGAATAAGCACATAGTTATTAAGGGCGGGTAAGTATGACTCCCCCAAAGGGGATGTCATAAGGATAGAGATTTGCATGGATTCGCATTAGCACATAAGAACCAAGGGGCAAATAAGCATGACTCACGCTATGAGGATATTAAGGACTTAGGACTTTCCACATTTCCACATCTCATCATGAATATACCATTATAACATTAACATCATGATATAGACATAATCATAGTCTACATGAGCAAATAGCATAACACAAAACAAGCCAGTACATAGAGTTTATATGATGCCCAACAATGCCTCTAAGTCGTAAATTAGGACAAAGGCCAAGATATGTCTCGGGCTCACCCTCAAAGTAAAGACGTAAAGCATCATAACATAAGTGGTAGATAGAAGGTGGTCTGTCCTTGGATGATACGAGTCACCCCAAGAAACTCTTTATCAATCAAGCTAGCTATCAAGAGTTGGAAGATGGAAGTCTACGGTCCCTACATAGTTAGATCATGTAGGCAAAAAATATGCATTAGTATGTTTAAATGTACTAACTATGCAGGCATGCAAATGCTTATGAACATATTAACCTATAATTCATTGTTAGATGACAAGGGAGCATATATACAAAGAAGTATTTAGGAAAAAAATATCAATATGCCATGAAATCCTTGACGCATGAAATGCCATAATACTTTAACATATGGGGATATGACCTCAACTGACATCTAGACCAAGCAAGCTATTACATGGAATTCAAGTATTCACCCTATACCGAAAGAAAGGGTGATCTACTTGCCAAAGGTAGACCATACTTCTCCTTACAAGCCTCCTATATTGGAGAAGTAACCTTACCTTACGGGCCTCCCATTTTGATAAGGATTTACATAAGCATAACATAATCATCCATAAAAGGGAATAAACATGAACCTATGTTTGGCATATAATAATGGGACTTGAGAATTTACATAAGGGCCCTTGGGGATAGCCCCCTCATATAGCTCCAGTCGGTGCTATGTCATCATCCCATCGGAATATATATATATATATATATATATATATATATATATATATATATATATATATATATATATATACGTGCTTGAAGAAGAGACATAAGTTCTTTCAAATCATTTTCATGCATACATAAGCTTAAAAGCCAAACATACTTCATAATCATACATGCTTGGCTGAAGAGACAAATCATACTTCATGTCATTATTTCATTCATATGAATAGCTCATTCATACTTGTACATGTTAGTGTAAACACTTATAATTGCTTACAGAGCCATATCAAAGATATTGTGTGATCATATGTCATGTCATAACCATACTTGCTTGAAATCATATTCATCAACATAATTGGATCTTAACCCACATCATAAACTTCATGAAAATAAATGTTCACGCATGCCTAAGCCATGAATTAATGAAACAATAGCAAGGTTACTAAGAGTACATAGTTAAATCATCATAATATAGTTAAATCATAGTAAATTCATAAAGAAATCATCTGAAAAAGAATATATGGAACTACCCATGCCTAGATTCAACATTTAAAGGGACATTCATATTAAAACCTTCATAATAACAATGCATTTGAATATAATAGGGCTTAAAGCACTTTATACCATCAATTAAATACAACCCATATCTTAATTTAATCAAATCAACACTAATTTAAAAGAGCCATATTCAATGTAACCTTAGAATTAATAAATTATGATGTAAGAAATCTTTTAGGTATCCATGATTGAAAGGAATAATGAATCAATCCCACATACCTTAGATAACTACAATAATTTAGAAGCAAATGATATAAGAAAAAGACCCTCCCTGAGTTCCCAAGTTGAATCTTCAATGTCACACTTGAAAGGAGTTCTTAGAAGAGAGAAATTTCTAGAGTTCTAAGTGTAATGAATGAAATTGAATAAGGATGAAGGATTATAGGTCATTTCAAGGGTTTTGGATAGGTTAGAAAATCACAAGCGACCCTTGAAAGTAACTTGAATTATAAGAAAGCCATTAATAAAGGATTCACAGTCCATATAAGGGTTCACTAATCGTACAATGGTCCATACAAATGATCAAAGTTCCAAGATAGTAATTTTACACTTAGAATCATATTTTAGGAAGAGGACTTCGGAAGACACCCAACCATGGCTTGTGGTACATTGCATGAGATCCCACCACAGCTTGTAGTTGGATGAATGACCCGTATAATATCTCTTGGTGGCTGCCTTAGCCAATTTCTTTGCTGGATAGCTGGGGCACCTACCAAGAGCCCCTTCCACGGCTAGTGGTGAGGACCATGTCTCGTGCAAAGTGCTTTGGAGGGCCACCAAGCCTAAAACTCCTTCTTAAGCCACACAAAGCTATCCACAAGCACCCTAAGGGTCACAAACCTCTGAAAAATCTTGATTTTAAGCATCGATAAGGTCTCATAAGGTCTGGGTGCTTACATCATCTCCCCACTGGGAACTTTCATCCTCAAATGAGAAATTAACTAGCTTAAAAGGCTTTGACTTGAGCGTGAGTCATTTCAACATGTTACACAATGCACAACTCATTTCTTGAAATTCATAAAATCATTAAAACTCATGTCAAAACATGTTTTAAAATATTTTCGTGCACATGTATGCATGTCACATCATGAAACATAAGAGTGAAAGAATTGGGACCATTTACAACAGGGAGAACCTAATACCTTAGGCTTGAGTAGATTGAAAAATATGGGGATATCGGCTCATCATGTTCGTCTCCACCTCCCATGCAGTACACTCCATATGTTGATTCCCCCAAAGCACTTTAACCAAAACCACATAATTGTTGCGAAGCCATTTAACTTGCCGATCAATATTTTAAGCTTGAACCTCTTTAAGGGACAAGTTCTCTTCAACCTCAACACCTTCCAAGGGCACAATCAATCTAGGATCACCAATTAACTTTCTCAACATTGACACATGGAAAACCAGGTTAATAGAACTAATATCCAAAGGCAAAACCAATCTATTGGCCACCTTTCCAATTCGTTCGACTATCGCATAAGGACCTACATGTCAAGGGCTTAACTTTCCCTTTCTACCAAAATGCATCATACCTTTCATAGGTGAAACCTTCACATATACTCAATTGCCAACAAGAAACTCAAGATTCCTCCATCGAACACTCGAATAGTACTTTGAGCCATCATCAACCTTTCCCTAATCGACTTCAACAATTCCATGGCCTCAAACACCTAATACAGGCCAATCAATGTCATCTTACTCAACTCAAACCATCTCGGTAGGGATCTACACCTTCTCTCATATAAAAAAGCTGCAACAGTGTGATATAATTATTAGCATGAAAACTATTGTTGTAGGCGAATTCAAAAAGTGGTAGGTGATCATCCCAATGTCCTTTGAATTACAACACACAATCCCTCGACATGTCCTCCAAAATTTGAATTTTCCTTTTGACTTGTCCATCAGTTTGAGGATGAAAAGTGGTACTTATCTTTACCATAGTGCGAAGCCCTTTTTGGAACAATTTCCAGAAGTGAGATGTAAAATGGATATTACGATCTGGTATTATAAACATTGGCATACCATGCATTCTAAAAAACCTTTGGATATACAACCTTGCATGATCTTTGGTATTAAAGGTAGTCTTGACTGGTAGAAAATGGGATGATTTAGTCATCCAATCAACAATAACCCAAATAGAATCAAATTGCTTTTATGCACGGGGAAACCTAACCATGAAGTCCATATTAACATCTTCCCACTTCCAAGTAGGAATCTCAATATCTTGAGCTAAACAACTAGGCCTTTGATGTTCCACCTTCACTTGTTAATACTTTGGACACTCAGATGTAAAATTGGCTATGTCTTTCTTCATACTATGCTACCATTATACTTCCCTCAAGTCCCAATACTTTTTTGTAGAGCATGAATATATAGAATAATGAGTTATGGGCTTCACTGATAATTACTTCTCTAAGACTATCAATATTTGGAAAACACAATCGATCTTGATATCGATTTACACCATCTCCCTCTAGGTACAAAACCTCAACCTTCTTTTCAGAACCCAACTTTTTGAACTCAACTACTAATGAATCAAGGTCTTATTTTTCCTTGACATCAACAAACATAGAAGACTCAACCCCATTTTTAACATGAATGCCATAATCATTACAGAAAGCCAACCTAACACCCAACCTACCCAAGTGATGAATATCTTTTACCAATTCTTTCTTTCCCTCATCTACATGGTCCTCACTACCTATAGATAGTCTACTAAGAGCATCAGCTACAACATTTGCTTTGTCGGGAGGATATTAAATACTCATGTCATAATCTTTAAGAAGTTCCAACCACCTTCTTTGCCTCAAGTTAAGATCTCTTTGGGTGAACAAATATTGCGAACTCTTTTTATCGGTGAACACATCAACATGAACTCCATATAAATAGTGTATTCAAATATTCAAAGCAAATACCATGACGGCCAACTTAATATCACGAGTCAGATAATTTTGTTCATGCACCTTCAGTTGTCTCGATGCATAAGCTATCACCTTACCATGTTGCATTAGAACACAACCCAACCCTATTTGAGAAGCATCACAATACACCACAAACGCATCTAAGCCTTCCAGATAAGTGAAATAGGAGCTGATGTAAGCCAGTTCATCAAAGTTTAAAAACTCTTCTCAAACTCATCCAACCACATAAACCTTGACTTCTTTTGAGTTAACTTAGTTAATGGAGATGAAGTGAATGAGAAAGCTTCGATAAACCTTCGAAAATAACTAGCCAACCCAAGGAAGCTATGAATATTAGAAGAAGTCCACTAGGTGCTAAGTCATCATACCACGGGAATACATATCTATATATATATGTGTGTGTGTATGTGTGTGTGTGTTTGAAGAAGATGAATAAGGCCTTTAAAATCATTTTCACGCATACTTAGGCTTAAAAGCCAAACAAACTTCCTAATCATGCATGCTAGGGCTAAAGAGCCAAATCATATTTCATGTCACACTTTCACGCATAGGAATAGTTCATTCAAACTTGTAGATGTTGTTGTAAGCATCGATAATTGCTCAAAGAGCCATATCATAGGCATTATGTGATCATGTGTCATGTCACAACTATACTTTCTTGAAATAATATTCATCAACATAATTGGGTCTTAACCTACATCATAAGCTTTATGAAAATGAACGTTCGTGCATACATATGCCATGAGCGAATGAGAAATAGCATTGGTACTAAGACTATATAGTTAAATCACTATGCATTCATAAAGAAATCATCAATTAAAGCATACATGAAATTACCCATCCCTAGATTCAACATTTAAAGGGACACACATATTTAAACCTTCATAATATCAATGAAATTTAAAATAATAAGGCATAAATAACTTTTAAAACATCAATTGAATAGAACTCATTTCTCAAATTTAATCAAATCAACACTAATACTCAAAGTAAGCTTAGAATTTATAAATTAAAAAGTTAGAAATCCTTTGAAACTTCGTGATTGAAAGGGATCAATCCCACATACATTAGATAACTAGAAAAATTAAGAAGAAATTTATTTGAAAAGAAGACCCTCCTTGAAATCACAAGTTGAAAGATGTTTTTAGAAGAAAGAAATTTCTAGAGTTCTAAGTGTAATGAATGAAATTTAATAAGGGTGAAGGAGTATCGATTTCCTAAGGAGTTTAAGATATGTTAGAAAGTCACAAATGACCCATAAGAGTAAGCAAAATTACGAGAAAGTCATTAATAAAACAAGCATTAAAAAGTGCACAAGGGTCTCGTGGTAGGGCACCATGGGTCGTACAAGGGTCTGTGGTAAGGGTGTTCAAACAATTAGAAAAAATTCAGACTAAGGACATTCCACTGAAGGCTTCACAAACCATGCAAAGGTTCACTAATTGTGGAATGGTAAGTATAAATGACCAATGTTCTGAGATGGTAATCTTACACTTAGAATCATATTTTATGGAGACGGTTTCATGAGATACCCCACCATGGCTCGTGGAAGGTTGGACGAGACCCCACTATCACTCGTGGTGGGTGGTACAACCCATACCGGGTCTCTTGGTGTTTACCTTAGCTAATTTCTTGGTTTGATGGTTGGGGCACCTACCAAGAACCCCTTCCACGGCCACACGTGAGGACCACGACTTATGGGAGGTTCTATTGAGGGCCACAAAGCCTAAAATTCCTTCTTAAGCCACATAAATCAAAACACAAGTACCATATGGATCACAAACCTCCAATAACTTGATTTCAAGCATCGATAAAGTCCCACAATTTGGATATGTTTGGTTTGGATAGTGCCATAATGAGAAATATGTATTAACTCACCTATTAGTTCATCTGATTTGAAAATGATCCATGCATGAATGGAAGCATCTTAAGTTGACTAAGTGAGTATTGAGCTTGAATATGTAATGATCGATAAATTGTGAATGTGTTTTCTAGCCATTGTATGATTTCAAGAGCCATTTGCCATGATAGATGAGATATTTGTTGAAAAGCATTCTTGTTGATGGCTAGAACTTTCCCAATTTGTCTTGAGTGTTGTCTTTGTTGAATCCGGATTAGAAAGATGACCTTAGGCCCTCTTTGCTTTCTTTTAAGTCTAGTTTGAGAAATAGCCTCTAATAACATTACTTGTATCCTTAGTCAGCGGTAGTGAGCATTCAACCATTTTCTTGGTACCTTTGCTACCCTTGATCTCCGATTAAAAAGTTATTCTTTTTTCTGAACACCATTCCCTCCTTGAGTTTGAAATTATGAAAGTTGTGGGCAAAAGAAAAATTTGTGGGGTGTTGATAAGAGAGGGTGCGTCCCATTTGAAAGATTGAGGAAAGAAACAAAAACAAAATGGAGAAGTCCATGCATGATGAAAAAGAAAAGAAGAAATATACTTCAACAAAGAATGAAGATAATAATTTAGTTTAAAATAGGACCGTCAAAAAATTATTTGAGAAAAAAAATCACAGGTGGGGACACCAAACATTGAGATGAAATGCAAAATGATGTCAACGGAACAAAAGAGAATGAGCAAAGAATAAAGGAGTCATGAGAGTTGTGTGTAAGAGTTCAAGGAAGGATTAGCCATTTGTTCCAAATGCTATTCTACCCATCCTATAGGCTACTATACAACCCTAGCAAAGTCCTTTGTAATTCTAGTCCAGATGAGAATGAGTGAACATTGATTGAGAATAAAGGCAAGCCTTTGGTTAGAAATTTGCATGTCATATCGCATTTGGGAGTGTGAGTGTTGCTAGATCCTTAAAGTTAATATTATGATTTTTTAGTGCACAAGGATATTCATTGATATGCTGATATTGTTTTGCATTGATTAGGGACTTCATTAACAATTGTGAGCAAAGATTTATCTTGAGATATATTTATTCATCTCTTGAGGTTTTAAATGCATATAAGTGGCTTGTAGAGGCTTTGAGGATTGACGACAAAGGGAGGAATGTATGTGTTGCTTTTTATGGCCTTATTAGCAAGCATTGTGCTTTGGATTGATTTATATTTGACTTGCCTAAGGGAAAGCGAGAGTTTAAGTTGTGGGTGTTGATGAGTCCACATCTTGTACTAATATGGGGCTGAAATTGCATAATATATTCTCCTCAATGTATTCTTTTGCCTCAAATATTAACCAATTTTTGTGTATGATGCTATAAATAAGGATGGAGATGAATGGAAGAACAAATCATAACTTCATTGGCCAAAAGGATAAAAATTGTGGAAAAGGCGATGGAAGTTAATTATTGTTTAAAACTTTGGCGGATCGCTGAATGATGAAAATGACCGCTTTTATTGCAGTGTCCAATACTAAGTGTTCTTTAAAACCAGGAGTAGAAGGTGCAATTTTGGTGAATCACCGAATATGTTTGGAGATAAACATTTGTGTCGCCAAAAGTTACACTGTCCAAGGACTTCTGGAGAAGTTCGAAAAGGTGGTTAAGTGCAAATTCAGCGAATGGCTATGTTTTTGGGGTTGATCGATCTCCACCGCTAAATGGAAACTCGTGCACAAATTGAGGCTATTTTCTTCTTAAGTATAAAATGAAAATAGAAGGACTTTTTTGTACACGATTGACACACATTGAGATCCTCACTACTGCACTTGGCACAATTCTAGAGAGAGAAAAAACACTTTTCAGAAAATTAATTTTTTGCTTGAAAAAAGGGTTTTGCACTTGGTTTTGAGACTGAAGATTTGGATAGAAGAAGAGAAATTTATTTCAATTTTCTTGTCAATTCCCATATCCATTGTCATAGAGAATGCATTTGGTAAATAAATTTATATTTTAGACATGCAAGGCTAAAACCCCTCATGTTGGGGGTGTGTAATGACTTGGGTTTTTGAATTTATGTTTGGATCTTTATTAATTTAAATGCATTGCTATGAATGTATGTGGGTTCATGTTTATTACCAAGTTTAATTAAATCTTTGAGGTGACAAACACAGGGTTTACATTTAGATCTTTGATTATTATCCTTAAATAATTTAAGTGGGTAATGAATATGATTGTCTGAATGTTGTGGGTTTGGTTTAATGCCAAGTTATGGTTCAACCAACTAAGATTCTGGAAGGTTTGCTAATTTATAACATAGGTCCCAATGAGTTCCTAGTGTGATTTTGCATATAAGAACTTACCAGGATCATATGGAACACTACTTTAGACCGATTGGAGCTTGAAGTTGCAAACAATCTAGCCTACTCATATCCAATCAATGCATACCTTTAATGCATGAGATCTAAATACTTATTTCTTAACCCAATTGTATACCCCCCCCCTTGTATGTCTCTTCTCTATTTGTGTTGAAATCAATTTAGCCCATCATGTTTTTATTACACATTAGTTCAATCAATTTATAATAAATTTTATTTACTCTACAAACTACTAGATTAATTCAATACTTCAAAATGTGTGTCATAATCGTTCACTATGGGATTCAACTCCAACTAGTGTTGGGTATACTAAAGACGACTGCCATGTCTCATAATGATTTTGCGGTATGATTGAGCATCTTCATGAAGTTTTGATAAATGTAGTAAACCATAGGAATAGATGATGGACCTCATCTTATGAGTGTCGTGATCCCAAAAGCGACACCTGACAAACAATACAGTGACAGTCTGTTATTAGTTTGTACACATTTGCCTCCTCTGCAACATTTGTCTAACCAATGAAATTGATCTAAATATTATTGAGGTTGGGTATATATATGTCACGACCCGGACCTACGACCTCACTGTGGCATAGCAAATGTGACATCCAAAGGCATCCAACTCAAGCCTCGATTTTCATATCATAATATACATAAGATAAAATAATCATAACATATGAGAATATGCAAGTGGAACATATTAATATGTATATCACAGTTTCCCTTAGGGGAAATTACATCAATCATTATGTCCAAAATACGCCTCTACATCATAAGATCTTGGCCAGGACTTGAACACAACTTACTAGCTCATACTCAAGATGTACATCAAAGAAATGTCATAAAGTCTCAATAGGAAAAACATCATGACGGGACTTATTTCCAAAGCATGGGAAATCACCAACAAGTCTTTAAAAACTCAACTCTGAAGCCAGAAATGAAATGGAAAAGTTGCCTCATTGTCCGTTCCTACACTATTAGATAAAGTAAGCAAAGAAGTATGCATTAGTAAGTGAAATATACTAAATATGTAGGCATGCCATGCATCAACAAACATTACAACATAATATCAATATGCATAATCATAATCAACAGAGTAAAGGACACAATATGTATGAGCAATGCAAGATTTGAAAAATGAATGGAAGTGTCATCAAAATCCTTTATTATCCTAACATATATTGATCTGCTGCCAAATACAACACTTTTGATGCTTAAAACATAGGATTTTGTGTGTTCTCAATGCTATATTTGCGATTTTAATTACGTTTTGTGTTTAGATTTGCAGGATTATAGGTTGGCCATGATTTGGAAAATAATTGCAGAAGTTGCTAGTTTTTGCTGTTGTACGAGACAGCCAATGGGTCGTAGAGCATTCTACATGTCATAGATTGATTTTTTGAGGAATATTAGTGGGATCTATTAGTTGAAGTTGAAGTCTAGAACATGCAGATGAGTCATGGAGTAGTTTACGAGTTGTAAAATACCTTTCGTGCCCTGAGGGTCAGTGAGGTGGACTTGTAGGGAAGTTATAAGATGAAACCCCCTTTATGGGTCATAAACTATTTTACGAGTCATAAAAGGGTGCCGTAGAAGTGAAGTAAAAAATTAAAGCAGTTGATTACAAGACCCCGACTACAAACCGTAGAAGACAATACGGGTCGTAAAGTGCTTTCGTGGAGTTTGCCGATTAATTTTCCTAATTTGTTTAGTACTTATGTTTAATTATTAAAAATAGGTCTTTTAGGTTATTTTCAAAAGTACACACAAGTTGCCCCCAGTTCACGTAGGTTTAACTTAGTTTCAGGTTAGTTATCAGAGAACTCAATATTCTTAGAGAGAAAATTGTGAGAGTGTCTTTGAAAACACTTGTTGTTTAATTCAATCTTCAAGCTTGTGATTTTTATTGACAATGGATTCGCTTGTTCTTAATTTAGTTTTGTAAGTGTTTAATTATGTCTTCTAAATTCATAATCTCTTCATCTATACAAAGCATGAGTATCTAAATCCACAACTAGGGTTGTGGGAACCATGAAGAACTAACAAAGTAAAATCAGATAATTAACGATTCTTGGAAGGTATATATGCATGTATTAATTAACTCTCTTTGTTTTTCATGTTTTCTGATGGTGGCCAACATTAGAACTGCCTAGTATTACTGACTGGACAAAGGTAGTAATGAATAAGAAAAGAGAGTTTAACAAGATTCGATTGATGTATTCTCATCTAATCAACCAAACTGGGCCAAAGGGAGGTTGGACTAGGGCTTATAAGTAATGGTGAGTAATGTACACTATAGAGATACGCCAAGTTGCATAATGAAATTGGCCTCCCATCTTTGACCAGAGGGCTTGGTAAACATAAATTACCGTCCAACATGCTATACAGTAGACAAGAATTAGGTTATCCGTTAATATTGAGTTGGGGAATCATGGGGAACACAATATCCCAGTTGCTCTCCTTTATTGATCTTTCTCTTGTGATAGTTAGTTATTTTATTTTTCTCATTGATATTTCTAACCCACCCTCCCCCACTTTGGGGAATTGAGTTTATTAACTACTCGGATTGCTTATTGGTGAATTTGTCTTGAGTCTACATATTTCTTGTGGGTTTGACCCTAACCTTGGTTAGGTTCTATTTCTTGATAGACACTACTTCATTCTCTAAAAAGGAGATGTAACATGGGACATCATATATAGGTAGGAATAAGGCCATAATAGACAATAAGCCCTTGTAAACAATTACATGGAATCTCGATGTTCCTTCTACACAAAGCAAAAGAGGAGCCTACTTTGCCAAGGTAGACTCGATCCTCACACTATAGGTTCTATCTTAGAACGGTGAGAACCCATCATTTGACCTCACCCTGTAGGCTATATCCCAGCATGATGAGTGTCCATTAAAAAGCTATGCGGATCCATTACTGATGTCGCCCAAGCTAAACCTCCCTTTTTAGGCTAAAATGGTCATTGACAAGATATATAACCTAAGAAAGGTTGGGGTCTAATCCCACAGGGAATGTGGTAGACTTAGAAGAATTTACGGTAATTGGGGTTGATTAACCAACTTATCATCCCAAAGGAGGGGTGTGTGTAAAAAGTGATTCTAAACTAAGACAAGTGTTAAATCAGTATGAAGAGTGAATAGGGTATTGTGTTCCCCATGATTCCCTAACTAAGTATTACCAGATATTCGAATTCTTTTTCCAATGTGTTGCATGCAGAAAAGTATGTTAAGTTCACCAAACCCTTTGGCTCGGGCGAGAGGCAAATTTCACATGAATCTGTCCATCCCCGCAGTGTGACACTGCTAATCCCTACCTATTGTTCTAGTAAACCTCCCCTTGGCCCAGTTCGATTGATTCGACTAAAAATATCAATCAAATCTTATTAATTTTTCTCTTTTCCTATTCATTACTACCTTGATCTAGTCAGTAACACTTGGCGAGTTCTAACGTCCTCCACCATTAGAAAATATTCTAACCAAAGGGAATTAATTAACATTTGCGTGCATACTTTTCAAGAATTAAGAATTATCCAGTTTTACTTTATTAGTTCTTCATGGTCCCCACAATCCTAGTTGTGGATTTAGCTACTCATGATAAGTTTAGATGCAAGGCTTATAAAGTTGAATAACATTATTTGGCACTTAAACAAGATAATTAAGCACATGAAACCCAAAATCTTCACCAAGTATCACAAGATTGTAATTAAAGACAAAATCAAGTTTTACAACTCTTTCACTCAAGCTGTCTAATGTTCTCTAATATCCCTCTACCGTTCTCTATTGTTCCCTTTGAAAAATAGCCTAAAAAACCTAATTATACTGTTTAAAAGACAAAACCAAAACAAAATAGGATAACTGGGTAATCAAACTCTATAGTGGCTTCTACGGGCCATATAACATTTTATGGCCCATAGACGGGCTTTCGTGGATTGCTACTTCACATCTAGGGATGACTTCTATGACACCCCTCTACGGCATGAATAAAGTTCTATGGCCTATAGGGGGTTTCATCTGATGACTTTCCAGCAACTCCCCACTTTCTAATCCTCAGGGCACGACACTCAATCTACGGCTCGAGAAAATGTCTACGACTCGTTTGCATGTTCATAGACTTAATCTTCAGAAAATCACCCTTCACTTGAATTGTACAAGAAACTAGCTTTATGGATCGTAGGATTCTTTACCACTCATAAAGGGTCTCGTGAAACTTCTGCTTCAGCAAATTCTATATACTTTGCCCAAACATGCCAATCTTGTAATCCTACAAAACAAAGATAAAAATACATCAAATCAACTAACATCGCATTGAGAACACATAAAATTCAAACTTTTAAGCATCAAAAGTGTTGTATTTTTATGGCACAACATCCTCCACTTAAAATTGTTGCTTATCCTCAATCAAAAGACTCAATCTACATCACAGAAACATACATACCTCAATCTAATGACATACATCACATCAAACTCAAACATAGACACCCATACCACTTTAAGAATTCTTTAGCTAGCTATCCGGCAAACAAACACAAATCAACACATGTGATAGTGCAACAATGACAAGCAAGGTAATTATCAACAAGACACAATCACGAAGTTAGTCTAATGTTAACAATGCAATGCAAGTTACCTCACAGAAAGATATCCCACAACTCTCATATTGATATTTTCAAGTATAATCTTGGGACTATGGAAAATTACTCACTCTCACAAAAGACATTCAAATACCATGCTCAATACCATATGCTTGGCCCTATATTAATGACTATGACCTTTGACTACTTGGAATAGGATCACTCTAAGGACTTTATTGGCCTGTAACTAGGCTCACGAGGCTTTTGTATGATGTTTTGGGAACATAGTAACTAAATCCCCTCTTTGACACTGCGTTTTTTTACATTTTTGCCCTACCAATACTGGTATTTCATCTCATTATCCCTTTCTCCTATTTCAAGCTTTTCTAGGGTGCCTTATTCACATTTTTCAGCTTTTTGCCTTTTATTTTCACATTATATTTCCCTTTTCAACTTATTGATTAGGCATCACTCATTGTTCTTGCACCTAGCGCATATTTTTATCTTTATCTCAAGGTGATACTCATTTTCCCCCTCATTTTATCTTCACCCTTACACCAACCACCCTCAAATTAGGCTTTTGGCCTTAGTAGAGGTGCACAATATAAAACCTAGGAACTAGGGCCACTTTTGGTAGCAACCCTAAACATAGGCTTTTTGCCTCAGTCAAGGTGCACGATGTTGAAGGAAGGACCAGGGCCAATTTTAGGATTTTATATCTAATAAGGCTAGGTAACATAGGTTTTTACAAAGAAAGGTTGTAAGGATCAAACATCTAATCAAGGGATATTTCACACGTTTTGTTCATCATTGAGACTAAATAGACTATTATAAACAACGACCTAAGATCCTTTCCTAACCAACCTATATCTAAGTAAGAGTAATAGGGCATGTTTAGAATTGTAACACTATATATGAATTTAGAAAAATAAGCTTACATTCACATGACACAGATTACGCTATTAACACAGACTCTCATATCATGCTTTTTATCTCAATTTTATCCTTACTTATCAGAACAAACACTGTCATCAATCAAACATGTATAGTTTCATTCAAGACTAATTAACAAAAACATTGGTGGGTGTCATTATCACAAAAAGGCACAAAAATACATATATGGAATAGATATTAGTACTATATGCTACCAATACTACCTACACATCCTAAACATATCAGTTTAACAGAAATTAAATATCTACAGGGAAAAAGATCACGAGCAAAAAACTCCTAGGATTTATAATTTTAGATACTTATAGGCCAAGGCTACTAAGACTTCACCGAGGCCTATAACTCCCCACAACCCATTGAAAAAGAGGTATATTATCCTCAATGCCCACCAAAAATGCAATATAAAGAACATGGGTAAAAATGAACATACCTAGGCGCCTAAGCGTTTCTGTCTGGCTAAGTCTAGCCGCCCATAAACCTGCTTGGTGGACACCTTAAAGCTAGAAGCATATCTGGAGGGACAAACACCCCTCACCCACTCAAGCTCTCAAGCCTGCCTCGACTGCATCATGGAAAACTCTAGCTCCTTCTCCTTTGTTAGCCTCGTACGAAACCATACTTCATTTGGGTCATCATCAGTGTGGGACATCTTCCTTTGTAAAGGTTATGAAGACTCCTCAGGAGTAAACAAATCCACCACCGACGCTGGAGGCGCAATATGTGAGAATGCCACTGGTGCGGCCAAAGCTGTTGTCATGTCAGCCCAGAGCTGCTTGATATCTATTTGTAGGGACATCATATCTGTTGGCTATGATGTACTTAGGTTTCACTAGACCCACAACTCAAAAGCATCTATGCGGGCATCCACGGCTGTAACTCCGTCCTAAATAGCAGGGACTCTGAATGCCTGCATGCATCCCTCAGACTCTGTAATCACCTAGCGGACCCAAGGCTAGATGTACTAGAGTAAGTGAGTCAACATGGACTTAGTGTGGGAAAGTCGCTACACCATGGCTTGAATGGGTGCCCCTGACACATAAACCATACTGGTGGGTACTGTTTGTGTAGGAATGGCTTGTGGTGCAGGAATAGTGGTAGTGGGCCCCCTCTCCACATTTGTCTAAGTTTGTGGGGCCTTTCCTCTATAATAGCAGCTGCAGTAGGAAGTGGAACCTTAGAAGGTGGCTCAGCTGCGAACATCTCGGGCAGCTAGTGCGGTGCTAGTTGAAGTGCCACCACGTTATCCTCAGCCTTGATAAGGCTTGTATCTAGAGTGCACTGGGCCTCGATCAATGGGTACATGTGATGTGTACTCTCCACCCCCGATCTAGATAGAGCCTGTAGATAAAGCAAGGATAGGGGATAGAGGTGAACCTTTTTAATGTTGCCTCGTAGATCTGATCTGCGATGAGGCTGGCCCAATCGATATTATAGCCAACCAAGAAGCTCGCATAAAAAATAGCACGGTCTATTGTCAAGGTGTTATCTGCAAGTGTCGGCCAGATTTGTGACCTCACAACGGCCCACAAAACTTTGGCGGGAAAGCTGAGGAAGGCCTTCACAATGGCCTCAGAAGAAATGGCTACCCATGCTGGGTCCAGTCCCTACTCAGCAATTTGCGCTACAAATTACCAAGCCAAATCTGCGGCTCCGGTCTCTCATCAGACCCCTGTCATCGGTCTGCCACAACGTGCAGTTGTACTCTATTGTGGATCATGGGGCTAGGAACTCGGGCCCAAACAACACACGATGAATGGTAGCCTTTTAAATGTCCACCTACTGGCCCCTCACCATAGTGTGTGTCATCTTGGTCATAGCGAGGGGCTTCTTCTCCTTGGGAAGACTTTTGAGTAATGTGGCGTCTTAGGATGTATATAACTCCTGAACCGTGGTTTGGGAGTACTTCTTAGTAGCTTGGGCCAGCCACTGGAGCCTATATATGCTGATAGTGTCATAGAGATCGATGACACTGTCTAGTCCGGAGGTAATGATCCAGGGCTTCTCCAAAATAGAGCAGGCTGCTTTGTCCTGCGCTTTCCTCTATAAGCCGTCTATGTAGATGTCCCTCATGCCCTCAACGCATCACCGGTTAGATAGAACATTTGTTAGTAATGGTGATGCCTAAGGTGGCATCACAAAAGACGGACTCGTCATAGGATCCTAACTCTAAATTTGACTCCTCTCTATATGGAGTCATCTGAATTGAGCTGCTATTGTTATTTCCTTCCTCATCAGACATGGGAGTGCGAACAACAATAGCCTGGCTCTGGGCCTTCCCAAGTCTGGTGGTGTCCTATGTCTTCGGTCTCTCACCATCCGGGTCAGGTCAAACGTTGAGTTCATCAAGTAATCCACTATCCTTAGAGGCTACCTGCTCCCCCGAGGTCTTGTCCCTGAGCCTCCTCTACATGGCTTGGATTTTATCGCGTCTTGGCTTTTGGGCCATAGTAACTGAAAGACAGACAATAAACACACATGGTTAGCCCCAAAAGTTAGAGAAGAAAAAATCAAAATCAAATAAAACTTGGTCACAAAAGGGTTATGAAGGCACATCTACATGACGTAGTAGAATCTACGAGGGTACATCTACGCGCCATAGTAGAATCTATGATCCATAAAAAGCCTTCATAGTAACAGTGTTCTCAAATTTTATTTACTGGAATTGTATCTATAAGACCAGGTATGACTCATGGAAGATTCTACATGTCGTAAACTGTGTTGTAGAAGTGTTCAAACTTTTAAAGGTAAGGATCAACGAGACCTATCTATGAGTCGTAGAAGGTCTCGTGTAATAGATTCTTAGAAGCTTCAAGTTTCTTGATTTTCATATGAGGGGCAACTATGGCTCGTGGATGTTTCCACGGGCTGTAAAAGACCCTCGTAGATTGACAAACCTAGTGATAAGTATAGATTAGGATATCAACATGGATGCCATGCGACGTTTTCAACAACAATTTCAACATCAAAGCAATACACTCACGCCATCATTTGACTTAAATCAAACACCCAACATCCCATATGCAAATCTTATCATACACCCCATTTAATATCATTTCACATGTTTTCCCTATCCAACCGACCCTATTTTAATGAATTAGCATTGGATTATATACACGTGTCATCACACACCGAATTCTCATGCACACAGTCAATTCAACTTAAATGGTATATGACTACATGGATTTCAAAGACACAACCAACAAACAAATTTTCTAACTTTAATCTTATGCAATTATTGGAAATACATGAGTCATGTTCAAATTACAACAATTATAAATATTGATTTATATTCACACCCATGGGGTTATCATACCAATCTAATGGCACCAAAATCACATTAGTGTCTGTAATTAACAGGATTTAGTGCCAAAAACTTACTGAACTTAGAGAAGATGATTCAAAAATTCAAGGAGGCACGGAAGGGGGAAACCCTAGGTGTCGCCAAAGAGTTGGCCGAAAAATTGTGGGTGGCCGGTCGTTGTTGGTCGGAGGGTCAAGGGTAGGGATTACAGGGTTTGATTTGTAATTTTTGGGAAATAATGAGGTCAAAATAATTTTACCTCATTATTTATATGTTGACCGGGTCAGTCAAAACTAATAGGCCTAGACTCTATGAAACCCAAATTACTGGCCATAGAGAAATTTATGGCTCGTAAATAATTACTTGTAGAATGTCCTAACCCTAGTTTTGGGGATTGAATTTCACAGACCAATCCACAAGTCAGCGAATTGGATTCGACTCGTAGAGTTGGTCATAGAAACGTTAACAGTTAGTCATTCAAACAAAAAACTTACCTAGGGTCCACATGCCCCATTCACGGCTCATATTTTTATATACGGCCCATAAGGTTTGCTCGTGGACTGGAATGCCTACCATTTTGTTAACTGAAAGTGTTCTATGAGACAATATACTAGTCACAGATTGACATACAGCCCGTATAACCATTCGTAGAAGCACTTCTCAATGCCTTTTCAGCCAAGGATGGATGGCTTAGTTATGTACCTGCACATACTTCACAAAACACTTTATTACCCTATATGCAACAAGTCCAATGTCCATAATTACAAAAAAAAATGCAAAAGATTAAACTATCTACAAGTCCAAAAAGCTAAAAACAAAACATAACTACAACTATTGCATCCAATATCTTGATTGCCTCCCAAGTCGGGCTTGATTTATTATCTCAGCACGACTTGGAAAACTTTGTTACTCAAACATCACCAAGTGCCAAAATATCTTTCTTCAAGTCGTTTGGCCTCTTCACTGATATATATTGAAGAAAACATCTTCGTCATTTAATCTAAACTTGAGTTGGCCAGCTTCCATATCCAATAGTGCTGGACCAGTGGCTAGGAAGGGATTTTCCAAGTTGATTGGGACTTCGAAGTCGACTTTGCAATTTAGGATCACAAATTCTGCAGGAAAAATGAATTTCTCAACATTGATGAGTACCTCATAGAGTATCCACTTAGGCTTCTTCACCGTGCAGTCGGCCATCAACAACCGCATGCTCGTCGGAGTAGGGGCTCCCAGTCCTAGATTCTTGAAGATTGCAAAGGGCATCAAATTTATGCTGGCACCAAGATCACATAAAAACTTTGTGAATTCCACATCTCAAATAGCTCAGGGTATGGTGAAAGTGCCTCGATCTTCTCACGTTTGCACCATGGACCTTGTAGCAATTACATTACATAGTTGAAACAATTGGGAGAGATCCTAACTTATAGTACGCTTCTTTATAACCATGTCCTTCATAACCTGACAACTTCTCCAAATCCACAATGAGAGGGATGTTGATAGAGTTGTTTTCACGTGGAGAGAAAGTGCTTGAACTTACCCTCCTCCTTCTTTAAGTTTCTTTAAGGGAAGAGAGGAGGAGGTCTAGGAATGGGCTTCAGCTTCTGTGATACGTCTAATGTGTTACTCACCTTATTCTTTGATGATCATCTCCGGTATCAGTAACCTTGAGCTCAACTGCTTCCTCTCAAACCTCATCATCATCTACCGACAGGAGAGGATCAATATTACTCTTGCCACAACGAGTAATAACCACCATGCACTGCCCTCATTTGTTGGGTTCTGAACTGTGTTGCTAGGTAGTGTACCTTTTTTAAATTGATTGAGTTGAGTTGATACTTGACAAAACTTGTACTCAAGCTATTTGATGGCTATAGAATGAGATTTTCTGATTTATGCTGGAGATGTCAGATATCATCCCCCCTCAAGGTCTAATCATATGTCTTAGCTTTGTTTAATAGGTAGTCAAATATCTAATATCTCCTAAACTCTTGAACTACTAGCACTGGTATCATGATTGCGTGGTAGAACACAAGGACCATTTCTATAGCCATCTTTGCGACCACAATCTGCATCTCTGTCCTAGCCCTATTCCCGTCGTAGTAACCTCCACGGTTGTCTCTGAATGCGCCATCTCTATTATAGTTCTGACCATAGATTCCTTAGCCTTGCGCCAATAGTCTTGATTGGACCCTTGGGCATTGGTCTAGAAAGCCCCCATCTGATCAGCAATGAAGCAAATGTCATCCTCATAGTAGGGATCCTCGTACATGGGTGCTCATAGAGGCTAATGGACGACTGCATTTACCCATTCATGATTTTCCCTTATCATCACCTCCCTATCGGTATGGATCTGGGCAAGCTCTTGCATTATCTACTCATTTATTTTAGCTTGCTCTGAACAAATACTAACATCGCACGAACTTTTGGTTGATAACCTATCTCTTTGCCCCACGAATAATTTATTTTGAACACCTTTTCCATCTTTTCTGAAATCCTTGCAAATAATTGATCTAAAAACATGCCCCTCCAATGATGGTATCAGCACACGTTTTGCTATTTTTATCCAAGGCATGGCAGAAGATCTTTACCAAGACATCATTAACAATTTTGTGGTTTGGGACACTCCTCAAGCACTTTGTGAATTGCTCCCACGTAGTATTGATCGAGTCACCAGGAAGTTGCTCAAAGTTGTTGATTTGATCTTTGAACTTGAGCTTCTTCGATCTTGGGAAGAACCTCTCCGAAAAGGCCATCTACAACTCAGCCCAACTGGTGATCGAACTCTGCGGAATCTTTGATAGTCATAGCGTTGCGTAACCTATCAGAGATAATAGGAAGACATGAAGTCTCATAACATCCGTAGACATATTCTATGTTCCCCTTACACTCTTACGGACAAATGCAATGTTGTATAGATGACTATGTGGATCTTATGATAGCAGGCTCGTGAATAACCTATACTTCCACAGAATCTAAAGCAACCTACTCGAAAGCATTAACTTTGCATTAGACAGTAGTGGTGGTAACACCATGGCTTCAATAACTTCCATAGCCCTAGGGTTCAATTTATATTGGTTCCACTGATAAGCTTTGGCATTTAAGTTGAGTGGCTGTTGATCAATGTCTTCAAAAGGAGGTGCATTGTCATTATTTGCATTATCATTCTCATTCGAGTTCAGAGCAACATTTTCCACGTTACTTGAATTATCTTGGGTCATCCTTCTTAGTCTTCTCTGGACTCTAGGTCAAACGGAGTAAAGGGAATGGCTCGACTTTACGTATTTGGCATATACTACACCTGTACCCAAAATATGACAAGAACAACAAAAAATATAAAATGAGGAAAATAAGGATTAATTCCCAAACTAGTTGAATTAAACAAGTCTATCTGCATTGCCCAGTAACGACGCCAAAATCATGATGTCGCCCAAGTGACACCTCTTTTTTAAGGCTAAACAATTGTTATCGAGATGTATAACCTAACTATGTTTTTACTCATTAGTGGGATTCCATGTAGTAGCTCACATGTCTCACTATCGGTTAAGGTCTATATGCACAAGTCAATATGATTCATGATATGTCTTGTGTTCGTGTGTTAAATGTGCATTGTCTTATATTAGCCTAAGCCGAATTGTTGGTGCATGTTTAAGCTTATTTCATGTCTCATTAACCTTATGTATACTTATATGTTATGTTTAATTATGATGGCGTTACAACTTCATCCATGTATTGCATCTCACATACTTTGCACATTCAAATGTACTAATGCATATTCATCTGTATGATTTAATCCTGTAGGGACAGACATTCTCTACTATCTTGTGACTAGTATTCAGTGTCCAAGACTAGCTCTACTCTTTGTGGTTAGCCCTTAGATCATTTCACTTCCACTCCTTCCTTCTAGCTCGTATTTAGTTTATTTTGATATGATGTTTTGTAGCCCTTCTAAGGGATTTACTTTCAGTATTGTACTTTCTAAATTTCTTTCTGTTGATGGAGATTGTCTATTACCCATCCCATCGAATCATAATCTAGTTTGTGTGCATTTGGAGATAGTAATGAATATAGTCATTTCTACTATTTTTCATGCTGCTTCATTGTTCAAAAGCCCATAGCCCCTTTCCCTTATGTTCTTTTGAGTATTATGTTTTTGTTAATTACATATCAATGCTTGATGTTCTTAGATGGCTTTAGTGAGGTGGCTGCAGGTAACTCATTCACCGGGATGACTAGGCCCCTAGGTCTGGTCATTTGAAATATGGTTTCAGAGCACGAGATTTTAAAATGTTCCTCGGATATCGATGCATACCCTATAGAATAGAGTCTCATATAAGGTTGTGATGCGTGTCACTATCTTGAATGTGATTCTATGAGACGGTTTAGGAAATTCTCCCCTTCTTTCTTATTCAATGTCATGCCTTAGAGTTGAGTACATTTTTCCACTAACTAATGATGAGCTTTTGTTTCTTTCAAGATTTTGCCACCCCGAAGAGCTTTCTACCAATGAGGCACTATGGAACGACAAGTTTGTCAACTTCAACAAGACAAGGGAGTGTTTCATGCAGAGTTCTATGTCGCTTTCACAGTGCTGGCCTAAGCGTTGGCTAACCATGCCAACAATGAGATAGTTATGCCTCCCAAAGTGGCTACCCAGCTGCCAGAGTTCATGAGTTCATGTGAATGAACCCGCCACAATTTAATTGGTCAAAGACGAATGAGGATCCTATGGAATTTATAAAAGAAACCTACTGGGTTGTGGCAGTGATGGGTGTGTTATAATAGGACAAAGCCATGATGGTGGCTTACCAGCTTAAGGGAGTCGCCAAGATTTGGTATGAGCATCGGGTTGACGAGAGAGGTCAAGAAGTAAGTCCCACTAGTTGGGAGGAATTCAAATGTGCCTTCCTAAACTGATTCTTCCCCATTGAGCTTAGGGAGGCAAAGGTCAAAGAATTTATCTACTATAAGCAGGGGAGTATGATTGTGAGGGAGTATGCCTGCAAGTTCACCAAATTGTCCAATATTCTCCATTCATGGTCGCGAATCATAGGGCTCACATAAGCAAATTCATTTAAGGTGTATCCAAGTTGGTCGCCAAAGAATGTGAGATGATGCTACTGGTTAAAGAGATTGATATATCCCGCCTAATGACATATTCCAAAAAAATTAAAGGGGAGAAGCTCCGAGAAAGGGGAAGGGAGCCCAAGCAGGCTCATGTCAATAGTAGGAACTATTCTCACAGAATAAGTGGTGGCTACAGATCTCAAGGTGTCTCAAGAAAAGAATCCACCAATACTCCTCCTCCGAAGAAGGAAAA
Source organism: Solanum rostratum (assembly GCA_029948455.1). Lineage (NCBI taxonomy): Eukaryota > Viridiplantae > Streptophyta > Magnoliopsida > Solanales > Solanaceae > Solanum > Solanum rostratum. Next base: position 30,338,889 of record CM057054.1, on the reverse strand, counting down.
AGGTGTTGCACCAAGGCCCTAATGTCTAAATTTCCCCGTGTGTAGAAGACCCCATAAAGAGGAATGCTTAGTAGGGTCCAATGCCTGCTTCACTTGTGGAAAGTCTGATCATCATCCCAAGAAATGTAGGAGTGGAGGCACAAAGACCCAAGGCAAGATAGGTCAAGATCATGGTGCCCCAAGGGCCAATCGATTCTATGCTATTCACCATCATAAAGAGGTAAAGGAAGCCCCTGATATGGTCACTGGTATAGTATGAGTTTTTGATTTCGATGCATATACACTTTTGAATCTAGGAGAAAACTTGTGTTTTGTAACATTATTATTTGCATATATGTTTCATGCATGTCCTGAAGTCCTTCATAGGCTTTATGAGGTGAGTAATCTCGTGGATGAGTCGATCATAGCTCAAATAGTCTACAAGGGTTGTCCTATTTCTATTCTGCATAAAGTAAACCGATGTGATTTAGTTGAGCTCTCTATGGTAAACTTTGATACAATTTTAGGGATGGATTGGTTTGCATGATTCATATGCCTTCATTCATTGTAGAACCCATAAGGTCAAATTCTAATTCCCTAATGAGCTAATTCTTGAATGGAAGTGTAGCAACTCTTCATGGAAGGGCCAATTTAATTTTTTTGTTAAGGCCCGTATGATTATTTCCAAGGGGTGTATCTATTACTAGGTGAGGGTCAAAGATGTCTCTTCCAAAGAACCATCTCTTGATTCGGTTCCTGTTGTAAGTGAATTCTCCGATGTCTTCCCAGATGTTTACCAGGTTTTCCTCCCGGAAAGGAGATAGACATTTTTATAGATCTTTTACCCGATACTCAGCCTATCTTAATTTCCTCCTTATAGAATGGCTCTCGCAGAATTGAAGGAGCTGAAGGAGGAACTGAGCGATTTGTTGCAAAAGGCTTTCATAAGACTTAGTCGGTCTCCATGGGGTTCCCTGGTGCTATTTGTAAGAAAGAAGGATGGGTCGCTCTGCATGTCCATTGATTCCCGACATCTCAATAAGGTAACCATCAGGAATAAGTATACTCTCCCGAGGATAGATGAGTTGTTTGATCAACTACAAGAGACCATTCATTTCTCCAAGATAGACTTGAGATCCGATTATCACACATTTAGTGCAAAAGGAAATGACATCCCTAAGGTGGCTTTCTGGATTAGGTATGGTTATTTTGAATTTGTGGTGATATTCTTTGGCCTCACCTATTCACTTTCAATATTTATGGACCTCATTAATAGGGCTTTCGAGCCTTACCTCGTCATTTTGATTGTAGTGTTTATAGATGACATTCTGATCAATTCACGAGTTGAGCAAGAGAACATAGAGTAACTAAGGGTAGTATTACAAACCCTGAGGGAATAAAAGCTCTATGCAAAGTTTAAGAAGCGTGAGTTTTTGCTAGATAAGGTTACCTTCCTTCGGCATGTGGTCTCTAGATAGGGTATCAAAGGTGATCCTAGAATGACAGAAGCGGCAAGAAACAGGAAATGGCCATTGACTCCCACTAACATAAGGAGTTTATTGGGTCTAGTCGGTTACTATAGATGGTTTATGCAACACTTTCTCCATGATTTCATCTCTACTCACCAAGTTAAGTCAAAAGAAGGCTAAATTCGTGTAGATGGGCGAATGTGAATGGATTTTCTAGATCTTGAAGAATCGGTTAACTTCAGCCCCCATATTGACCTTATCAATGCACAGTGGTTTATTCTTGTATTGTGATGCATCAATGATCGGTTAGGGTGGTATGCTATTGCATAATGGTAATATGATTGCCTATGATTCAACACAGTTGAAAGTGCATGAGAAGAATTGCTCGACTAATGGTCTTGAACTCGCATGGGTAGAGTTTTCCTTAAAGATTTGGTGACACTATTTGTATGGAGACCAGGTAGATGTTTTCACTTACCATAAGAGCCTCCAACATGTGTTCACCCAGAAGGATCTCAGCTTGAGGCAATAGGGATCGTTAGAGCTACAAGAGGATTATGATATGAGTGTGAAATACCACCATGGCAAAACCAATGTAGTAGCTAATACCCTTAGTAGAATTTCTATGGGTAGTGTGTCCCATATAGAAGATTGTGGGAAAAAGGAGTTGGCCAGAGAAGTTCATAGGTTGGCAAGGCTGGGTGTGAGATTGCATGAGTTAAAAATAGTAGTGCAATGGTTCTTCATGGGTCAACATCTTCTTTGATCGATGAGGTTAGGGCCAAGAAAGATGTTGATTCCATTCTAGTTGAGTTGAAAACTTTGGTGAAAGATTGAAAGGTAGAGGTCTTCTCATAAGGTGTAGATGGTGCACTCCAATGATGATGAGTTGAAGAGGTGGATCATGCAAGAAGTGCAGAAATCCTCCTATTCCATTTACCCAGAGACTACAAAATTGTACAGTTTTTTAAGACAAATTTATTGGTTGAATGGGACGAAAAAGGACATTGCTCAATTTGTGTCCGAATGCGCTAACTGCTATCACGTAAAAGTTGAACACCAAAGGTCGGGTAGCTTTGCTCAAGACATTGATATCCCTACTCTGAAGTGGGAAAAGATCAATATGGACTTTGTAGTTGGGTTGCCAAGAACCAAAAAGTGCTTTGGCTCTATATGGGCAATAGTTAACTTCATGACTAAGTCAGCTCATTTCTTGCCCAACAAAACTACATTCAGCACTGAGGACTATGCCTACTTGTCTATCCGAGAGTTATTGAGGTTGCATGGGATTTCATTGTCCATCAAACCGGATTGTGGAGTTCAATTCACTCCTCTCTTTTTGAGGTTCTTCTAAAGAGGAGTTGGCACTAAAGTGAAGTTGAGCACAACTTTTCATCCTCACGAGCAAGCCAGAAAGACTATTCAAAACTTGGAGGATATGTTGAGAGCTTGCGTGATGGAATTCATGGGAAGTCAGGATGAACTTTTTCCACTCAACGAGTTTTCCAACTACAATAGCTTCCATAAAAGTATTGGGATGGCATCGTTTGAAGCGTCGTACTGTAGATGATGTAGATCGCCTATAGGGTGGTTCGAAGTTGGTGAGGTGGTCTATTCCCACAAGTTTATATGATTCCATGATATATCTTTAATTCGTATTTTAAATGTGCATTGCCTCATATTGATATAAACCGAATTCCTTGTGCATGTTTAAGCTTACTTCATGTCTCATTAACCTTATATATCCTTATATGTCATGTTTAATTATGATGGCATTACAACTTCATCCATGTATTGCATCTCACATACTTAGTACATTCAAACGTACTAATACATATGTGCTTCCATGATTTAACCATGTGGAGATAGATACTCCTCCACTGGATCGTGGGTAGTATTCTACATCCAAGACTAGCCTACTGTTTGTGGTGAGCCCTTAGAATAGGTCTTCCACTCCTTCCTTCTGGACTGTACTTAGTTTATTTTGAGACAATATTTTGTTGCCCCTCTAAGGCATTTACATTTCGCACTATGTTATCAACATTTCTTTCTATTGATAGAGATTGTCCATTATCATTCCCATCAATGTATGATGCAGTTAATATGCATACGGACACAGTAATGAATGTAGTCATTTCCACTATTTTCAATGTTGCTTCAGTGTTCAAAAGCCCATAGCCCCTTTCCTTTATATTCTTTTTCATATTCTTTTTCTGTTTATGACCACTGAATGCTTGAGGTACATAGATGGCTTGGTTGAGGTGCCTTTGAGTAACTCATTCACCATGTGATGACTAGGTCCCTAGGTCAGGTCACTGCAGGAATGATGTTCATGTTTTATGCTTTAAAGGTGTGCTAATAGATCCATTTAGCTTTAATGACTGACAGTCACCATTCTCAGATAGATCCTAAAGGGCGAGGTCATATGATGGGTTTTCACTATGCTAGAAAAGAGCCTATAGGGTGAGGATTGAGTATACCTTGGAAAAGTAGACTCCTCTTTTCTTGCTATAGAGGGAACATCAAGATTCCATGTTATAGTCCTCATGGTCTTATATGTTGATTATGGTCATATTCCCACATATGTATATTAAGGTTATTGAATGATTTTATGATGCTTCTTCTCGTGATTTTAAATTTGGATTACTTATGCATATTGTGTCCTTATCCTATTACTTAGGTTACGCCCTAAGTCCCATTAAGGCGGACTAACACCCGTCGCCGACAAGGCTCGGGAGAACCAACATACAACTATGCACTTTCATGAAAGCATGTTGAATGGGACTTTGGGCGTAACAACCATACATACAAAGCCCCGAAGCAACCTGGATCTCAGTATCAACAACTGGATATCCTATACTCATACTAGGGAGATCTACTAGCTCCTGTACTTACAATATGTAATGTAGGTCCCCCATTAGGGATGTAAGTACGGGATAATGTACTGAATATGTAAGTATGGAAGTATTGTATATGAAATAAAACTCAAATGAAATCATACACTGGTGTGTAAGTATAAGAGACCACCTTTAGACATACTATGGAATCATGTACTTTATGTCCTTTTTATCACTTTACCTTTCGTTACTGTATAATCTGTGCGCATATATCATATTAATGACCAGCTGATCACTAGTAAGTTGATATTGGGATCAACCTATGCTAGGATTTCCTTTAACCTTTTAGATACCCCCCATAAGATGGGATCGAGCCATGCTAGGTTTTTCTTCCACCCCTGGGATACCACTTATCAATAAGCAACTTCGACTTATCTTTTATTTACTTTTGAGATGATTCTTTTAGTGGTCAGAACATTTAGAGCTGTAGGATTATAGACATAACATGTGACATTTTACAATCATGCAAGACAGTACAACAATGAAAAGAGTAGGTTACACAACTAATGAATTACCTTAGAGATGAAAAACATGTGTACTTTATTTAGCAACAAAAGAAACTCATGTATTTTGGTATCCGAAGTAGGTATGCGTGTTTGACTATAGCTATGTATGGGAACATAGGAACATATTAAAGTGTGGATACATGGTCATTAGTTATGTTGGAGTTTGTACTTGCTTTTATGTTTCAAGGAAGAACCTTGATTTCATGCTAAATAATATGAAAACAAGTAGCTTTACATACCTCGTTGTACCACCTCGTTATTACCTCGTAATAACCTCCTATTCCCCCAAATATTTTTTTACAATAGGGTAGGTAATAAAAATAGTATTAGCAGCTAATAAACACGTCTTGAAAGTCCAATCTCATAAAAAACAACACTCGGGCAGTTAGCTTGTAATTATTAACCAAAGAGTATTCTTTCAAACTTTCCACTTCTAATACTATTTTATAAGAGACATTATCATGTAAATGTCATATACTTGTTGGTTTAGTCTCACAATAGCTCACAAAGCACAACACATAACAATTCTACACAACCCACAAGTAGGCGGCATAACATTACGTCTTCTTGCAACATTTCAAAGTCAACAATCTTACACCTGTTTCAACTTCAACCAAACTGTCTCCAACATATTTACCCATAAAAAAGGTCCTAAAATACTCCAAAAATAGTCCCAAAGTAGATGGAGGATGTGAAACAACAATTCCCAATTACCAGTCCACAAGTTCCTACTAAGAGCACAATTAAGATATCATGCAGGAGCTCATTTTTACGGAAGATAAAAATGGTGCAGAAGCCTTCTTACGTCACTACAGAACTAAAATATGTTAATAACATAAACCTTACTTCATAATCTAGCTAACCAAGAAGAAAGAAGGCTCTAACAATCATTGGAACACATGCTATTAAAAATTCCAACACAAGTATAACCAACATATTTCTCTCGTTTTTCATGAATAAAATCATACTAAATACACATGTATCTTTACTTACCTTTACCTACAAGGTCCAGGGCCTCTTTAGGAACCCAAGTATGGTTGTGAGGGTTGCTTTGTATGTGTTGAAACAGTACAAAAAGAACTTAAAAAAATCAGATTTTCTTTTCCAAATTGAAATGGCTTAAAGGAGCTGCTTTTAATCCTTTTTAAAGGGACCTCTTTGTTGAATTTCTCTTGCATTTTAAGCCTTACATTATTAAGGTTTTGATGCAGCAACTTGTCCCTTTCACTTGGGCCTTATTAGGTTCCAATTTGATAGGTCTTGGCTGCCCATTTTTCTCTTTTACCTTCACTTTGTTTGGGCCTAAATCATCAAATGGGTTGTGAATGTGCTTGGGCTCTTTTTTCTATTTATATTGAGATAAAAATATTGTGCCTTTATAATGCTAAGCAATGGGATAAAATTACACCCTTAACTTGGGCTTTATTAATTATCAGACTTGAACAGATTTGATGTTGGGCCTCATCTCCGCCTACCTAGCCAATTTAAGCTAAGTATGTAGGTAACTCACCTGTTAGCTTCGGAAGTCCTATAAGAACCTCATTTTTTTCTACTTCGTTTTAGGTTGCGATCTCCTTAATTTGGTTTAGAACTTATATAAACTCACTCGTCTTAAGCATTAGACGTAAATATAGCCCTCCAATCTAAAAGTTAGGCACTTTTAAAGTTGGTGCTCCTTCTACCTAATCATATCATGTTCCATATGCATAGGACTTGTACACCTAAGGTGTGGGGTGTTACATACCCCCTAGGATCATTCGTCCACGAATGTCAGTGTAATTGGATAGGTTAAATAAGCTCAAACTTTCATTTAAATAAAATTTTTGACAACATAATAAGGATTCACACTCACGTACTTATTAATGCCCCAACTCTGCATCTTGGAATTCCTCTTCAGCTTCATATAAATAAGGGTACTTAGATCTCAATGCTTCTTCTGCCTCCCACATTATTTCTTCTACTTATTGGTTCTTCCAAAGTACCTTTACTGGAGGTACTTCTTTATTCCTTAGCCTTTTAACTTGACAATCTAGGGTAGCAATAGGTACCTCTTCATAGGTGAGATCTTCTGCAACCTGTACACCTTCAATAGGAGTGATACGATATGGGTCACCTATTCATTTTCGAAGCATTGAGACATGAAAAATTGGATGAACCATTGAAAGCTCCTGTGGTAGCTTTAGTTCATAAGCAGCCTGTCTAAGCCTTTTAATAATCTTATATGACCCTATGTAACGTGGGCTTAGTTTTCCTTTCTTACCAAATCTCATAACACCTTTCATTGGGGACGCCTTTGAGAATACCCAATCTCCTATTGAGAATTCTAGATTGGATATCTTTGAGAATACCCAATCCCCATAAGAATTCATCATGAATCTTTGTGACAAAAGAGGTTTTGAATCAGGCTTCATGGATGAAACTAATCAACGAATAAAACCATACATGCCTCAAGGGAGAATCCAAAAACATGAAGATGAAATTCTTGAAATCCTTACGCCAAACCTTCAAACCCGAGCTTCTATGGAGTACTTGTCCAGAGAGAAATATTTGAGATCCTTTAAGTGAATTATGAGATCAAATGAGATAAAAATGAATTAAGAATAGGATTTATAGAAGTTAGGATGGTTAAGTTAGTTAGGAGGACAAAAATGACACAGTTTAGGAGTTAAACGAATTGGAAATGTCCAAAAAGTCCAAACTAAAAGTTGAAAGAGTCGTTCACGAGACCCCATCCATGGGCCATCTTCCAATCAATCGCTCGTGCTTTGGCTTCATAGGATAGATGTCATAAAAAGTGATCTATTAGAAATTGCACCTTCCATACCATGAACAGACAATAAGGTTCGTGGTTCAATATACAGACCCTGATTCCCTTCGTGCAACCACTGCTGTCTTGGAGAAATTTCAAGTTCTTTAGGGCTCCATTCATGACCCTTCGAATAGGCATGGTTCCATCCACGGCCCGTCCTAGTAATTATGGAATAACTTCCAGAAATCCAAGATTTTCCAACATTTTGTATGTAGGTCCATGAGACCTTTCTATGACCCATGGTCTAATCTACGAGCCATTTATTGGCTCGTTCAACCTACCAATCTTACGTATGTCTCAACTTTTAATTTTCTAGGCCATACATCATATAGAGTGTTATAATATCTCCCCCTTGAAATCATTTATCCTAGAATAAGATAGAAGCAAAGTTGGGTAGAGTAGAAACATAGACATCATCATAACATCTATGCAAAATGCAACCTAATTATCATATTTATAAAATCATTAATCTTATGCACCAAATATCTTTCAAAAATAGTCTCATGATCATGCATGCATGAAACGTGACAAGGAAACACGTATTCATGAGAATTTATGGGGGGATGGGTCATATAAGGTACATTAGGCTTGAATAGAAGGAAAGAGGAAAGCATATCATTCAATCATGTCATCCTCGATTTCCCAAGTAGCACTCTCAACTTGTTGGTTTCTGTATAACACTTGACAAATGCAATTTCCTTATTTCTCAATAACTTTACATGTTGATAAAAAATTTCAACATTTACTTCTTCATAAATCAAATCCTCTTCAATAGCCACATCTTGAACGGATTAATGGAATTAGGATCACCCACGCACTTTCTCAACATCAATACGCGAAACACGGGATGAACTGTAACTAACTCCCTAGGTAAATAGAGCTCCTAAGGTACTTTGCGAATTCTTTTCACAACTTTATGAGGTCCCACATATCTAGTACTTAATTTACCCTTCGTACCATTACATATTACCCGTTTCATTCGTGAAACCTTCAAATACACTAAATCACCTTCCTCAAATTAAAGATCCCTTCTTCTAACATCAACATGTGACTTTAGACTATTTCAGGAATCCCTTAACCTTTCCCTTATGTCTTTCACTTACTCTATAGAATCATGTACCAAATTAGGTCTAATCATGGACATCTCTCTATCTTCAAACCATCCTATTGGGAATCTACACTGTATACATTACAAGGCATCAAATGGGACAATATCAACACTCGAGTGAAAACTATTGTTATAAGAAACTTTAATAAGAGTAATTTGGTCATCCCAACCTCCTTTGAATCCACCACCACACACTCTCTCAACATATCCTCCAATATTTGGATTATCCTTTCGGATTGGCCATCTATTTGGGGATGAAATGTAGTACTTAGCTTCACCTTTATAAAAGGCTCTTCAGGAAAGACTTCCAAAAATGAGTAGTAAATGTAGCCCCTCTATCCTATATAATAGACAATGGTACCCCATGCAATCTTACCAATTATTGAATATATATTGCAGCATAGTCTTTAGCACAATAAAAGGTCTTCACCAACAAAAAAGTGGGTTGTTTTTGTCATTTTATCCACAACAACCCTTATTGAGTCCAATTATCTCCTAGTAATTGGAAAACCAGTGTTGAAATCAATACTCACTTCCTCCCATTTTCAAGTAGGAATTTAAATATCTTGAGCAAAACCATGCGTTTTTTGGCATTGCACCTTCACTTGATGACAATTTGCAAACCCCATCACCCACTTTGCTATGTCTTTCTTCATGCCATTTTACTAATACACCTCTCTTAAATTTCTATGCATTTTGGTGGATCCCGAATGAATAGATTATTTAGAGTTATGACCTTCTTCAAGTATATTAACCCTTATTCTATAAACATTAGGCAAATACAACCACCCTTGGTTGTCTCCATATCCCCCTTTAGAGAAAACTTCAATCTTCTTATCGACTACTAACTTCTTTAATTAAACAAATGTAGGATCAGTGTTTTCTTTCGCTTTAACTTCCCCTACTAAAGATGATTCTTCCCTATTTAGAACTAATACAACACCATTGTTCATTCCCTTCATCCTCACACCTAAACGAGCCAAACAATGTTATTTCTTTCCATCCCTAACATATCCAATGCTACCCAGTAGACATTCTATTCAATGCATTAGCCAGAAAATTGGCCTTGCCGGAGTGATACATCACACTCATATCATAATCCTTCAAAGTTTCCAACCATCTCCTTTGCCTTAGATTCAAATCCCCTTGCATAAACACCTATTGCAAACTCTTGTGGTCAGGTGAATATGTCAACAAACACCCCATAGAGATAATATTTCAAAATCTTCAATGAAAACACAATGACCAACAATTCAAGATCTTGAGTTGGATAGTTCCTCTCATTCACATTCAATTTCCTTGAGGCACCGACCATGGCTTTCGTATGTTGTATCAACACACATCCCATGTATGTATATGAGGCATCAAAATACACAACAAAACCATTCGGACCTTCGTGCAATGTCAAAATAGGAGACGAAGTAAGCCAGTCCTTCAACATATGGAAACTCTTTTTACATTCATTGGACAATTAAACTTTCACCTTCTTTTGGGTGAACATAGTAAAAAAAGAGGCAATGGAAGAAAATCCCTTAACAAATTTTCTATTATATTTGGCCAAACCCAAAAAGCTCGTAATGTTTGATGGAGACAATGGCTTAGGCAATTCTCTACCGCCTCTATTTTTTTTGGATCAACTCTAATACCATCACCTAAATTAATACGCCCATGAAAATCTACCTCCCTTCGAAAAAATTCGCTCTTGCTAAACGGTACAAAGAGTTCCCTATCTCTCAAGGTTTGTAACACGATTGTCAAATAATCCCCATGCTCTTTCACCTCCGATTAATAGGCCAATATATCATCCATGAACACAATAACAACCATTTCCAAAGACAACTTCAAGATCCTATTCATCAAGTCTATGAAAGCGGCATGAGAATTTGTTAATTCATATGACATAACCAGAACTAAAAGTGGCCATTCCAAGTTCTACGTGACATTTTAGAAATGTCATCTTCCTTTACCCTTAATTGACGATATCTGGACCAAAGATCAATCTTAGAAAAGTAACTTGCACCGTGTAGTTGATCAAATAGGTCTCTGATCCTTTAAAGTTGATACTTGTTTTTGATAGTTATTTTATTTAATTGCCGATAATTTACACATATTTGAACTGAACCATCATTCTTTCTTAGAAAAAATATGGGAGCACCCCATGGTGACATACTAGGACTTATGAATACTTTATGAAGCAAGTCCTTTAATTTTTCCATCAATTCTTTCAACACTGTCGGGGCCATTCTCTACAGATGGATAGAAATAGGTTAAGTATCGGGCAAATGATTGATACCGAAATCAATTTCCCTTACGGGAGGAATACTAGGCAGCTCATTGTGGAAGACATTAGGAACTCCTTAAATATAAGAAACGAATAATGGATAGGAAATTATAACTCAACATTCGTTACTCAAACAATATGATATATGCAACCTTCAGAAATCATTTACATAGCCTTCACATAAGAAACAAACTTTCCTACGAACACTGAATTTGTTCCCCTCCATTTTTGGATAGGCTTATTAGAAACTTGGAATGTGAGCCTACGGGTTCTACAATCAATGGAATTATATGATGCATTCAACCAATCCATACAAAGATTAATATCGAAATCGGTCATATCATGTTCAACAATATCACTTGGGAAGACTTTATGTAAGACTTACACGAGACAATTTCTATAGATTTTCTTTGTTAAGGCTGACTCACTAATAGAGTATAGAGCGAATAAGGTTCTAATAAGACTTCTAGAGACACATCAAACTTCATGGCTAGGTAAGCAATAACAAGAGACATACTAGAACCACGTTCATTAGAAGCATACACATCATGATCAAAGACTCTTAACATATAGGTAACCATATCGGGAGACTCCTTAACCTCTTTCCTAACATGCAAACCGTAGAATCGATTACCATGTGGGTCGCCACCTTGAGACTGGGAAACTTTTTGTACTTGCCCTATTTGAACCATCTAACCTTGTGGACGTCGTTCCTTACCCTTGTTAGCAATATCAGGACACTAGGCAATCTTGTCCCCTATCTTTGCACAATCTAAACAAGCATTGGTACTTTTCAAGCATTTCCAAACATTGTTCCTTCCACACTTGGGGCACCTAGAAGAAATAGCACCACTATTCAAAACCTTACCTTGACACTTAGGGTTAGACACCATTTCTTTGTCAAACCTTACCTTGACACTTAGGGTAACGGTCGATTTCCAACAAATAGAAAAGACTCCAATATTTAAAAACATAGAAAGTAAATGCATGAAAGGGCTATAAATATATCATCTAAAAGTAAAGTAAAAGGTAAAAAGGACAATGGTTGAATGTCGAACTAAGGGCACACCAGAAATAAAAGTGTCAGTCATGAACGTTGTATACTAGCCACAAGCCGGTGGAGGAGTGCCTATACCTATATGTCTAAATCATCCAAGAAAAATATGAGTTAGTACATTGGAATGCATTAAGTATCTGAGATGCAATGCATGTATGAAATTGTGATGTCATCATTCGTAAATATAACATATAAGTACATATGAGATGAAAGATACTTGAAATTTGCTTAAGTATGCACAAAGAATATAGCTCAATAGGGATAAGAATTAATGCATGAGAAAATACATGTAATGGAAATATATCATAGAATCATAAACTTGTTGGAGAAAACCTTAATTTACATATAAGAGCATGTGAGCTACCACGTGGAATCAAACATAACCCGCTCCATTGGCATGGAGATACAACATGCTGAGTAGAACTCTATCAACTTTGCGTGCATCTCAATAACATAAATTGCCTACATGCATCCTCTAGCCTAGCCTTTAAGGGCTCCCATGCTTTTAAATAGTTAAGGACTTTGAGATTTGGAATTTACAAGTGATACCTAAACTAGCGGGTTGAAACCCAATCTCAAGTCCACTCAGTGCTAAGTCATCCCATGAAAATTTTAAAACATCACTTAGAATCATAGTATCAATCATAGGAGTAGTTTGAACTTAGGAACCGCCAAGCAGATGTTGTCGTTTTATTTTGAGAATCTTCTTGAAACATCTTTTGGGGCAATTATCAACATGCTTATATCATTGACAAACACTAACTTTAAAACATAACATTATTACCCAAATCATCATCATAAGTCATGCAAGACTTAATGTGAAACTAGGTGGGATAGGATTATCAAATGGAACAATCATAAATCGGGGAAATATACTTGTTCGGAAACTTGTAAAACATTCCACCTCGTATCAATGACAAAACTCATCATTGAGGCATTATCAATAGTTTTAATACATGCGTTTATTTAGTAAATATCATAGGATACCATGAATATGATTTAATAACATGAATCGTCACGAAATCACCGTAAACATGCATAATATCTTAAAAAAACTTAAAGAAAAGGTAAAGTACTTAATGAAGGACTTTATGGGGGGAAGGGTACTCATAAATTAAGCTCACACCTTAAGTCTCATTCGGTTATAATCATAACTTGAATAACTTGTAAAAACATCTCAACATAGTAAGAGTAGCTCATTCATACACTTAACCACTTCAAGAGATCATGTGTCTTGCACATGAGGGTAGGACACATCATAGTGGGCTCAAAATCATGTTTTTCTATCATAGAAACTTTTCACGAGTTCAAAACATACTTAGGAGCCCATATTTTATCATAACATACTGGTCTTGCACAACATGCCATATAACATTTCATCAATATAAGAGACTTTATCATGTATACATAGTCAAACATGGAGGATGTATGCAATTGAACTTAAAATCATGAAATTCAAGAGTATAGGGCATCAATAGAGTAAATATGATCACTTGAGATCCATTCAAATCAACCCACCATCATCATGGTAAAACCCTAAATTTGGGTATCATAGAGTCCATCTTAAAATTCATAATTTTCATAACACCATATCATGCATAGCTTTAATAATAATAATAAACTCATAAGATACACTCCTGATAGGTCATGCATAATCAACTCAACAATAACAAATCTCAACTTAAATCATGCTTACAATGAATAATAGAAGATACATATGAAGTAATAAGCGCTGAAATCAAGAAATTTCCAATAAAAGGAGAGTTCGGCTCCATGGGGGTTAAAGAACACATAGATGATGACCCACGTACCTTAAACCATAGAATTTGATGAAGAAGACTTATGGAGGCTTGAAGGATTCACTTGAACCCTTTTACTCGAATAAAAGCTCTTTGAGAATCTTGGCATTGGGTTTGAGATTTTCGGGAGGATTTGGGAAGATTTTGAGAGTATAAGAGAGTGTTTATGAGGGGTAAAAGTGGCTGAAGGATTGAAGAATCCCATCTATAAGGGTGTTGTGTTATGACCCAATTACTCTCACTTGAAACAAACAAGTGGGCGATGCCCTTGGTTCCCCGAAAGTTTAATTTTGCACAAGTTGCATTTTGCCCTATTTTATCCTAGGAATATGTTTAGGCCATTTTGTACTTTTGTGGAACAAGTCGCGACATGGATGGGTCTCACACCTTTCTGGTTAAGGCCAACATAAATCAAGAAATTATTTTTTGATATGGGTCACCTAAAAATTGAAGACGATGCTTTCCCTACACAATTTTGCCTCCTGAAAAGGAATACGATGTTGGATTTTCCAAATGATGCATGAATTTTATGATATTCAAGAAATACAATATTAGGACTTTTGAGTCACATGGAAGGTGTTACAATATCTTCCCCGTGGGAACATACATCCCTGAATGTGATGGAAACATACTTTAGAAGAGTGAATAGACAAGTATCAGCTCACATGTATACATCAACACAAATTAAACATTACTTAAATAAACTCTCAAACTTATGTATCAAACCTTATCAAAATATGTCACTACGAGTACGTATGCAAGCAACATGACATAGAAGGAATGAAGTACGTGACTTGACACCATATATAGGATTAACTTATTACCTTCGTCTTGATTAAAGTGGAAGAGGTAAGGATTTCGCTTCTTCATCTCCGCTTTGGCTTGCCAAGTTGCACTTTTGATTTGTGGGTTCCTTCAAAGGATTTTGACAGATGTTACATCTTTGTTTCTAAACCTCTTCACTTGCCTATCCAATATTTCCACCAAAACATCCTCATTTGTCAACTTTGCTTCCACAATGCCCACAACTTACAAAGGCATTATAGAGCTTAGGTCACTTACACACTTCATCAACATAGACATATGAAAAAAATGATGGACTATACTCATCCCCATAGGTAACTCCAACTCATAAGCTACCTTACTAATTCTCCAATAGATTCTATAAGGACCTACGTACCTTGGGCTCAATATTCCTGATTACCAAACCGGACCATGCCTTTCATGGGATAGATGTAAGGACCCAAACTTTGTACAACCTTAATGGAGCTTGGAAATTTAGTTCCAGAAAGTTTTGGACCTAGGTGATTCTTCATGGAAGCGTTCATGGTCCATGTGAGGGTATTTAGACCGTGTGGAGGCTCCTTGAAGTGGCCCTTGGCCTTGTGTAAGATGTGTTGGACTTAATATGGAAGTTTGAGTATAAGCACACCACACATGATGGACCATACTCATATCCATAGGCAACTCCAACTCATAAGCTACCTTACTAATTCTCCTATATATTCTATAAGGACTTACATATCTTGGGCTCAACTTTCCTTCTTACCAAATCGGACCACGCCTTTGATGGGTTAGATGTAAGGACCCAAACTTTGTACGACCTTAATAGAGCTTAGAAATTTAGTTCCAGAAAGTTTTGGGCGATGGTAACACTTCATTGAAGAGTTCACTGTCCATGTGAGGGCATACAGACCGTGTGGAGGTTCCTTGAAGTGGCCCTTGGTCTTGTGTAGGAAGTGTTGGACTTAATATGGAAGTTTGAGAGTAAGCATGTCATACATGGACCCCACAGGGTTCGTGTGAGGCTTCATAGTCCATGTGGCAAATTGTATGGTGCCTTTGCCTTGAAAATCCACATTTTCAAGCCAGGGCATTTGACACGGACCCCATAATGGGCCGTACAGTCCTTCACGGTTCATGAGACCCTTTTGTATAGATGCCAGAGTGAAAATTTTCTAAGTATTGGATTACCGTCTTGGAAATTTGTTATGAAGAATTTTTCTAAGTGAAGGTATATGGAGGAGGCATACGATCTGTATGCCTTAGTTCAGACCATGATGTCGTCTATATGGTTGCTTATGTTGAATTTTTCTAAGTATGGGCTTACTGTCTTGGACCTTCGTCAGTGGAAATTTTTCTGTGTGATAAATCATGGAGCAAGTATACAGATTGTATACTTTATCATGGGCGATATAACCCTTCATATGGACCAAGGCAACATTTTTCTACTCATTTCATTAATGGTGTTTTCATAACTATGGTTTTTCCTAAGCATCTTTTGTGGCGTTCCATACTACCTAAAGACATTCAAATGACTTATACTCTATTTTCCTCATTCAAATTCATTCTTACACTTGGAATTATATTGAACTCTCTCCTAAGAACTCTCGCCTAAGAACTCTCTCAAAGGAATTCTTGTGAAGACTAAGCTTGGGAATCAAGGGAAGGTTGTTTCTTCATCAAATTGCTCCTTGAATCTTGTCTATTAGCTAAGGTATTTAGGATTGATTCTTGGTCCCTTTCAACCAAGAAGAACCAAAATCTTTTCACTTGAATATCATGAAATTTTGCTTACTTTAAACATGGGTTTTGAATATTATTGTTTATTAATTTCAATTGAAGTATATGCTATGCTCCATTGTTTATTTCAAGTTGATTTAAGCCCTAATATGTTGAATTACATGATTATTAAAAATGTTTGATTATGCATTGTCCCTTTAAAGTTGATTTAAGCATGGGTAATCAATATTATAATTTGAATGTGGATTTTACTTATGGATTTACTTGAATTTCATATTGTACTTTTGATTTTAGATTGAATCTATACTACCCATGCTAACCTCACATCATTCATGGCATATGCATTCATGAGTACTGGATTTTATGAAGATTATGAAGTGGGTTAAGCCCAATTATGTTTATGTAATACAATTTTGGTAAAAGTATAATTATGACAAGAATGTAATCACATAAAGACTATTGTTATTTGACCTTTGATAATATTGGATTCTTGCACCATATTGTTAACTGAGTGAGCTATTTCTATACATGAAAAGTATGGAATGAATTATGATATTTTTTAGCCGAAGTATGAATGATTATTAAGAATGTTTGGCTTTTAAGCCTAAATGTGCATTGAAGTGATTTGAAATGACTATTGCCTACTTTGAAAGCATGCATATAGAAAAGTATTCTTATGGGATGTTGAGTTAGCACCAATGGATTGGGGGCATCAGGGGTTTCCTCTAGGGTCCTCTCCCTTTCTTCTAACTATGTGCCAGCACAGGTATATAGGAGACATTATCAAAATGATGAGGTCGTATGGAATGGTTACATGTTGATATAATATGATATGATATTGGAAATCCTTCTGAAATGACCAGGTCGTAAAGAAGGTGTCCATCCACAGAAATGTCTGGGTTGTAAGGTGTGATGTAGATTACCCTTGGCAAGAAATCTTCTACTACCGAAAGGGGGTGTTCATTAGAATAGTTCATGTAATAACTCACATGATTTTGATTTGTCGGTTATATTCCATCCCTATTATATGTGAGAATTATTGCATTTCTTGCATCATTGGTTTCATGGCATATTGTTATATTAATTTTCTTTTGATATATACTTCTTTCTATATTATGTGCCCGTTTCATCTAAAATTGAATATAGCTTTGATATGCCATATGCATTGTATACCCGCATACTTAATAAATTCAAATATATTAACGCATTCTTCTACCTACATGATCTAACGATATAAGGACCGATGACGACCTTAATCCACCATACGACAACTAGCTTGGATCTTGAGATACCTTTTGTGGTGAGTCCTATCATCCAAGTAAAAACCACCACTCCTCTATGTATAGGGCTTCCTTTTATGTTATTTACTTTGAGGGTGAGCCTGAGACATACTTGGCTCCCGTCCCATGTTATGAGTAGAGGCATTGTTGGACATCTTGTAGACTCTTTACGTTTACATGCAATGTGTTGTATTAGGAGTCTATGCTTATGGATATGGCTATCTATTGGATATCAATATGTGGAATGGCCATGAGTATTATGATGTGCTTTTATGTTATGATGTGAAGGATCCTATGTCCTAAATTACTCCCATAGAGTGAGTCATAGTTATCTGCCCCTTAGTCTTTATGTGCTACGTGTCATATGAATCCATGTTATTCCCTCTTTTTATCATATCCTCTTAGCGTGAGCCCTACTTTCCCATTCCTTATAACTATGTGTTTACTGTTCCTATGCGCTTTCGAACCGAAGATGTCAATATGGACTCTTTTAAGCTTGTTTGGGGACTCTAGGGTTCCCATTAAAAAAGTTATTCTGAGACCATAGGTCTGGGTTGCGCCAAGATTGGTATCCGAGCACTAGGCCTTTAAGTGATACTCGGAGTACAACATGCCGTGTCGAATACAATCCTATTCATGGGCGTGTAGTACCCCATACCTATGAGTGGGAGGCTATGATAGCGTTTTAGAAAGTCTATCATTTCTTCATCTCTTATGTCGTGCATTGGACACTATGTTTAGATTCTTTACACTGATGTTATCCTTGCTACATTATAGAAAATGCCTCAAGGAAGAGCTCCCCTTCCAAGACTGGCCCTGGCTAATAAAGGCTAAGCTCCACAAGGGCCTATGGAAGAGCCTATCTCTAATAGTGAATTCCGTACAACCTTTGTTATGCTTGCCCAGATGGTGACTACTAAGACTATACAGGCTAATCTTCCTCGGGATCCCGCTCTGGCTTCTAGAGTGAGAGATTACAACCAAATGAATTCTCTGGAGTTCTATAGGTCAAAGGTAAAGAGGATACTCAAGAGTTCATTGTTGAACTCATTAAGTTGTTGGCTATCATGGCGGTTACTTCTTAGCAGAAAACTGAGTTGGCTACTTATTAATTAAAAGATGTGGCTCACGTTTGGTACATTCAATGGTTGATGGAGAGGGTTTGTGATAATGTTGTTAATTGGGAAGACTTCAAGTATGCATTTCTGGACTGTTTCTTCAAACATGAACTTAGGGAAGCCAATATGATGGTGTTTAACAACCTCAAATAGGGTGGTATGAGTATGAGGGACTATACCCTAAAGTTTATAAAGCTCTCCAAGTATGCTCTTATGCTTGTTGCTGACCCTCCTGCAAGAATGCACAAGTTTATTTCTGGGATCTCTGACTTTGTTATGAAAGAATGTCATAGGGCTATGCTTATCCGAGATTTCGCTAGCTCTAGGCTATTGGTATATGCTGAACAGAGTGAAGGAGAAAAGCTCAAGGAGAAGAGGTAGCATGATCCTAAGAGGGTCCATTATGATGGTAGGTTCTCCAACTCTAAGGATGGTTGTTATGGTAGTTTCAAATAAGGCCAAGGTTCTAATGTTCAAGTTGCTAATTGTAGGGTGCCTCTTCCCAAGGCACCCGTTGATGGTGGCCATGGTTTCCTTAGTGTGACAAGTGTGGGAAGAGTTACTTGGGTGCTTGTTGAAGGAGTTGGGTGAATTCTACGGATGTGGTGATAAGAACCACAGGGTTGCTGATTGTCCTAAGGTTTCTCAAAAGGGTCAAGGTCAAGTGGCTCAAGGTGGTCAAGGCCAGCAAAGAGCTCCCTAAGGTGTTTCCCCAAGAAACAATAAGTTATATGCTTTTCATGCTTGCCAAGAAGTTGAGGATGCTTCGGATGTTGTGATTGGCATGTTAAAAAGTCTTTGATTTTGATATTTATGCTTTGCTTGAAGTATGCAATTTTTTTTTGTGACGCCTCTATTGGCTATTACGTTTGGTTTTAGTCCTAAAGTCTTTAGGGAGCCTTTATCAGTTTATACTCCCACAGGTGAATTTGTTGTTTCTAATAGATTTTATCAGGATTGCCCTATCTCTTTTTTGCATAACATCTTCCCGTCTCATCTTGTGGAACTTGAGATGTTTGAGTTTGATATGATTCATAAGATGTATTGGTTGCATGATTCATATTCCTCTACAGATTGTGGAACCCAAAATGCCGTGTTCCAATTTCCGAATGAGCCCATTCTTGAATAGAAATGTAGTGATTTTGCTATTAAAGGTTGATTTTATTCCTACCTTAAATCCCGAGTGATGATCTCGAAGGGGTGTATATATCATATTATGAGGGTCCAAGATGTGGAGTTTGGGTCGCCTACTCTTGAATCAGTCCTTGTAGTTAATGGGTTTCTGGATGTGTTTCCCAAAGACTTTCCCGGTACTCCTCCAAAAAGGGAAGTAGACTTTGCCATAGATCTTCTCTTGGATTAACAACCTATCTCTATTCCTCCTTATCATATGGCAGCGACCGAGTCGAAGGAGTTGAAAGATCAAGTGAAGGATTTGTTGGAGAAAAGCTTTATTAAGCAAAGATATCTCTCTGGGGTGCTCCGGTGTTATTTTTAAGAAAGAAAGATGGATCTCTTTGGATGTGCATTGATTATAGGGAATTGAATAAGGTAAGCATCAAGAATAAGTATCCATTTCCAAGAATTGACGAGTTGTTTGATCAACTTCAAGGGGCCACCAATTTCTCAAAGATTGATCTCCATTCCGATTATTATCAGTTGAAGGTTACGAAGTGTTATATTCTCAAGACGGCTTTTTAGACTAGGTATGGGCATTTTGAATTTGTGGTGATGTTGATAAGGTTGACTAATGCTCCGGCCGTGTTTATGAATCTTATGAATTGGATGTTCAAGCCATTCCTTTATAGTTTTATGGTTGACTTCATCGATGATATCCTCATCTATTTCCGAAGTGAGTAGTGTCATATGGATCATTCGAGGGGTGTTCTTCAGAAGTTGATGGAGGAGAAGTTGTATGCTAAGTTTAGCAAATGTGAGTTTTGGTTGGGTGAGGTAGCTTTTCTTGGTCATGTAATGTCCGGTGATGGTATTAAGGTTGACCAGAAGAAGATTGAGGCCGTGATGAATTGACCTAAACTATTAACTCCTTCAGATATTCAAAGTTTTCTTTGGTTGGCTAGTTATTATAGAAGGTTATCTATTGACCAAGTTGACTCAAAGAAGGCCAAGTTTGTATGGTCGGATGAGTGTGAAAAGAGTTTTCAGACTTTGAAAGATCAGCTTACATTGGCTCCTATTTTGACTTTACCGGATAGCTTAGATAGGTGTGTGGTGTATTGTGATGCTTCCCAGATTGGGTTGGGTTGTGTACTTATGCAACATAGTAAAGTGATAGCTTATGCATCAAGGCAATTGAAGGTGTATGAGCATAATTACCCGACTTATGATCTTGACATAGCGGCAGTAGTATTTGCCTTAAAGAATTAAGACACTATTTTTATGGGGTACATGTTGATGTTTTCACCGATCACAAGAGTTTGTAATACGTGTTCACTCAGAGGGATCTTTACTCGAGGCAAAAAAGGTGGTTGGAACTCCTTATTGACTATGACATGAGTGTGTTATATATCTGCGCAAGGCAAATGTTGTAGCTGATGCTCTTAGTAGGCTATCTATGGGAAGTGTGGGTCATGTTGATGAAGGGAAGAAATAGTTGGCCTGAGTTGAGATGCACATTATTTAACCTCGGAACTAGGGCCACTCTTAGTGGCCACCCTCAACTTAGGCTTTTTTCCTTAGTCAAGGTGCACAATGTTCAAGGAAGTACCAGGGCTATTTTCTAGATTTTACATCTAATAAGGCTAGGTCACTTAGGCTTCTTACAAAGAAAAGGTTTATGCCAGGCTCAAACATTAGGATAAAGAGTTTTTTCACACATTTTGTTGGTTATTTAGGCTATGTAGACTGGTATGAACAATGGCCTAATATGCTTTCCTAACCAACTAACCTACACTCTAAGTCAGAGTAACTGGGCAAGTTTGGAATTGAGACATAATACATGAATTAGCAAATTAAGCTCACACTCACATGGCACTGATTAGACTATCAACACATTCTCTCAGATCATGCTTTTTATCTCAATTTTATCCTCACTCATCAGAACAAGCATTGTCAACACAATTAAACATGCATGGTTGCTATCTAGACTAACTAATCACAAATTTTTGTTGGTATCATTTTTCACAAAAACCACAAAACACATATACGCCACTGTTATAAGTACTATATGCTACGAATACAACCTAAACATCCTAAACAGACGTTCAAGAAAAACTAAACATCCATAGACAAGAAGAACACACACAAGAAAACCCCTAGGACTCAAATTTGGGGTAGTTGCTGGACAAGGCTACTCAGACTTCACTGAGGCCTATAACTACCCACACCCAATTGAAAAAGAGGTGTATTGTCCTTAATATGCACAAAAATGACAAAATAAAGTATAGGGGTCAACAGACATGCCTGGGCGCCTAAGCGCCAGTCTCTATCTTGGGTTGCCTCCTAAGAAGCGCCTTATTTATTGTCGCGACATGACATATACAACTTTAGTACTCAAGCATCATCATGTGTCCATGCTTCCACAGTTTTTATTTCCTCCACATTTCCAAGGTACGGCTAGACTCTTTCGCCATTTACTTTGAATGTCCCTCCGTTTCTCTTTCCCAACTCGATTATCCCATGATTAAAGACATATGCTATGCTAAAGGGTCCTAACCATCTCGGCTTGAGTTTCCCAGGGAACAACCTTAACCTGGAGTTATATAGTAGCACTAAGTTACCTTGTGTGAATTGGCGATTTTCTATGCGTCGATCATGTTGAAGATTCATCCTTTGATTGTATATTGCTGAGCTCTCACACGTCTTCAATAAAAATTCATTAAGCTTATCAAGTTGGCTCAGCATAGAGTTTATTGCATCATTCCTAGTCAAATTCAACTTTTTTAGTGCCCTCATCGACTTATGCTCAAGCTCATTCGATAAATGACATGTTTTCCAAAGACAAGTTGGTAAGGGACATGCCTATAGTTGATGCCTACCTACCTGTGATGAGTGACATGACTCAAGGATACTCAACATTTGGACCCCAGCAACACGGTGATGAATATACCCATCTGCGCATACACGAAACATGTGGTCCATCCCAAAAGAATTTTTTCAAATGAAACATGAACTTGTGGCGCTGGTGGGTGTTCAGGCCAGGCAACACAATATCACTATCAAAGTAGTTTGCATTTTTTTGCGTATCATGGTATCAAATCATGGGATGCTGCCAACACTCTCTCATCCAGGAAGGCATCATTGATCTCCAATCCATCATAAAACTTTGCCATGGCTTCTTCTTCTAGCCTGGATAGGTGATCTACAACCTGGTTTTCGATCCCTTTTCTTTCAATGACATCAAAATGAAATTCTGTAAGAAGGAGTATCTATCTAATCAACCTTGGTTTTGCATCCTTCTTTTCCATCAAGTGCCACAGTGTTTAGTGGTCTATGTGCACCATAACTTTGGTCCCCAATAGATATGACCTAAATTTCGTGAAAGCAAAGTCCACCATAAGTAGCACCTGGTTAGTGATAGTGTAGTTCTTTTGGGTCATATATGTGGGATGTAATATCTTCTATTTACACTGTCCCAATACAACACCTAGCGCAACCCCACTTGCATCATACATGATTTGAAAGGGCTTTGACTAGTCAAGAGCTACAATGATAGGGGCTGAAATCAGTTTCTGCTTCACTTCGTCAAAGGATTTTAGCGATGCATCATAAAACACGAACATAGAATCCTTCTAAAGAACTTTCCACAATGGATGTGCAATAATGTCAGTAGAACACTACATGCCCCAGGAAGCTCCTCATAACTTTTATAGAGAGGGGGTGGGGGGTAGAGTAGTTTCTCAATTACTTTCAGCTTAGCTCTATCAACCTCAATTCCTTTGATGGAGATTTCATGCCCTAACACAATTCCCTCCTTCATCTTGAAGTGACATTTTTCAAAATTCAGCACAAGATGGCATTCCACATACCTTCTGAGCACAACAAGTAAGTGTTTCAGGGAATCCTTCAATGAGTCATAAACCATATTAAAGGAAACCATGAAAACTTCAATAGTGTCCTCCACTATGTCCGAGAATATGGATATCATGCATCTTTGGAATATTGCTAGAGCGTTGCACAATCCGAATGGCATCTTCTTGAATATGAAGGTGATATAGGGACATGTGAACATGGTCTTTTCCTGATCATTCAGAGCAATGGTTATCTGGTTGTACCTTGAATACCCATCAAAACAATAGTGCCAACCCCTTTCCATCAAATAGGTCTAGCATTTGATCCATGAACGACATAGGGAAGTGGTATTTTTTCTCGACGCATTTAGCTTCCTTTAGTCCATGCACACTCTCAATTGAGTGACTGGCTGCATTAGAATCAACTCGTTGTTAGCATTTAGGACCACAGTGATACAACTTTTCTTTGGAACATATTCAGTCGATCGTATAGATCACTCCTGCATCCAACCACTTGATGATTACTTTGCACATGACCTTTTGCATAGGGAGGTTTGGATGTCGTTGGTGCTCAATACTTGCTTGTATTCCTTTACCAACTGGATCTTATGAGTGCATATCCATGGAGGGATACAAACGATGTCTATAATAGTCCATCTAATGGCCTTCTTGAACTTTTTAAGTACCATGACAAGGGAATTCACCTGTTTGTCATTCAGGTTCGCAATGTAATGACCTGGCCTAGCATTGTGAAGTATTTCCCACTCTTGGGCCTAGACCATTATGAATTTGTCTCTTTGGGCTAACCCCGAAAGGCACCTCACAGTATTAGGTCCAATCCTTTACTTAAAAAGACCAAAAGTCTCCCTCTCTTTTTTGATGTGGGATTTTCCTAAGTGAGCCAGGCGTTACATATCACCGTCCCTGGCTCACCCCCATTAGGGATTCAACGTCCTCTCTGAGGTTTGCCCTACCACCGTACTAGTCGAGAGTCGGCTCCAATACCCTTTTGTCGCACCTAAAATCCCATTAAGGTGGACTGGCACCATTTGCCGAGAAGGCTCGGGAGAACGAACATATAACCATACACTTTCTATGAATATTATAAGCGGTTTCCACATTCAACATGCTTTCAAGAAAGTAGACAGTAATAACAAGCAAAAAGGAAATGCATATGACTAGGCCGTTGGAGCCACGATGTCTAAAGTATGATACATGACCACACTTTAATTTACATAGTCTACAAAGCCTCTAGATAAGGAACATTATCTATAAGGATCGGGATAGGCCCTGCCCCATGACCAACCATAGAATATAAAAATATAAGCACTAGACGGACAAAGCCCCGAAGCAATCTGGAGCTCAGTAACAACAGCTGGATACCCTGTACTCCTATTGGGAGGATCTACAAGCTCTAATATCTGCCACATGAAATCCAGGTCCCCCATAAGGGACGTTAGCATGAGATAATATACTGAAAATATAAGGCAGGAAGTACTATATATGAAATAAGAACTCAAATAAAATCATAAACTAGTGTGTTAGGATAATAGACCACCTTTAGTCATACTGTGGAATTATGTGCTTCATATCCTTTTTATTACTTTACCTTTCTTTACAATAGAATTTGTGCACAGTATATCATATAAAATGACCAACTCATTAGTGGTAAATAAATATCGGGATCGAACCATGCTAGGCTTTCCTTTCACCCCTGGGATACCCCACGTAATATGGGATCAACCCATGCTAGGTGATTCTTCCACCCCTCGGATACCACCCATTAATAAGCAACTTCGATTTATCTTTTATTTACTTTTGAGATGATTCTCTTAGTGGTCATAACATTTAGAGCTGTAGGACTACAGACATAATATGTGACATATAAATAATCATGCATGACAAGACCAGTATGAAATGATAGTTACACAACTAATGAAATGCGTAGGAGATTAAATAAGACATGGACTTTACTTAATAAAAAGGAACTCATGAATCTTTGGTATCCAAGTATGTATGAATATTTTACAATGGCTATGTATGGGAGTATATGAATATGTTAAGGAGTAAAGACACGGTTATTAGTTATATATGCTGAAGTTTGTATGTGCCTCTATGTGCCAAGGAAAAACCTTGATTTCATGCCAAATAATAGGAAATCGAGTAGCCTTACATACTTGATTGTACTATGTTTTTATTACCTCGAAGTAATCTCCTTTTCATCCAAATACTGATATACAATAGAGTAGGTGATAAAACTAGTATTAGTAAGTAATAAACACGTCTTGGCAGTCCAATCTCATAAAAAAATAATGCTAGGGCAGCAAGCTTGTGATTGTCAATCCAAGAGTATTCTTTCAACCTCTCCACTTCTAATCGTATTTTCTAATACATATTCACATATACATGTCATATCCAGTTCGTTTTAGTCCCATAACAATGTCACAGTAGCTCACAAAGAACAATACATAACAATTCTACACAACACACATGTAGGAAGCATAACATTACGCCTTTTCCCTACATTTCAACGTCGACCATTCACGCTTGTTCCAACTTTGACCAAATTTTTCTCGACATTTTTACATACCAAACCAGTCCTAAAACATTCCAAAAATAGTCCCCAAGTCGATGGAGGACGTGCAACAACTACTCCCAATTACAAGTCCACAAGTTCCTACTAAGAGCGTAATTAAGATATCACATGAGTACTCATTTTTTGCGGTAGATAAAAATGGTGCAGCGGACTTCTCACATCACTACAGATCTAAACCTTGTGAAAATCATAAACCTTACTTAATAATCTAGCCAACCATGAAGAGAAAAGCCTCTTAATAAACAAACAAAATTTACAACAATCTTTGAAACAGATGTTGTCCGAAATTCCAACACAAGTATAATGAGCATAGTCCTCATGTTTTTCATGAAATAATTATTCTAAAACATAGGTATTTCTACTTACCTTAGCCTTCAAGGATCAGATCCTCTTCAAGAACCCTAAGGTATGCTTTGGCTGCTTTGCAATGTCAAGAGAGAGCTAGGAGAAAAACTTCGAAGAATCTTATTTCTTTCTATGCTAAATGACTTGAATTTGCTGGTTTTTAACCCATTTTAAAGGGACACTCTTGGCTTACTTTCTCCTCCAATTTATTCCACATATTAGCAAGGTGGTGATGAACCTACTTGTCCCTTTCACTTTGGCCTTATTTGGTTTCAATTTGATGGGCTTTGCTGCCAATTTTTCTTTTCTACTTTCACTTAGTTTGGGCCCTATTTGTGAAGTGTGTGGTAAATGTAATTTTGCCCTTTTCCTATTCATCTTTGGCTGCCTATATTGTGCCTTTATAATGCCAAACCATAGGCTATAATTACATCCTTAACTTGGGCTTTATTCTTTATCGAACATTAATAGATTCGGTGTTGGGCCTAGTCTTCTCGTCCTTTTAATTTTACTTAATTTTGGGCCTCAAGTGAGTTCTGAATTAATCTTTCCCGTATTCGTAGCCAATTTAAGCTAAGCACGTAGGTGACTCACATGTTAGCTTCCCACGTCCTACAAGCACCTCACTTTTTTCACTTCATTTAAGGCCACAATATCCTCAATTCGGCGTAGATCTTATATACTCTCACTCGTCTTAAGCATTAAACGTAAATATAGCCCTCCAGTCTAAAAATTAGACACATTTACAATTGGTTCTCCTTCTACCTAATCATGTCATGTTCCATATGCATAGGACTAGTACACCTAAGATGTGGGATGTTACGTCCTCCCCCTCATAGGAACATTCACTCCCTGAATGTTAGCATAAATGGATAGGTTTAACAAGTTTAAATCTTCAGTTAAACAAATTCTTTACAAAATGATAACATTCACTCCCTGAATGTTAGCATAAATGGATAGGTTTAACAAGTTTAAATCTTCAGTTAAACAAATTCTTTACAAAATGATAAGAATTCAAACTCACGTACCTACTGATTCCCCAAATCTGCATCTTAGACTTCCTCTTTAGCTTCAAATAAATAAGATTATTTAGATCTCATCACTTTGTCAGCCTCCCACGTTATCTCTTCTACTTTCTGGTTCCTCCAAAATACCTTTACTAAAGGTATTTTTTTATTCCTTAGCTTTCTAACTTGACGATCTAGGATAGCAATAGGTACCTCTTCATAGGTGAGATCTTCTGTAACCTGCATATCTTCAATAGGAGCGATACAAGATAGGTCACCTATGCATTTTGGAAGCATTGAGACATGAAAAAGTGGATGAACCATTGAAAGCTACAGGGTAGCTCTAATTCATATGCAACCTGTCCAAATCTTTTAATAATCTTATATGGCCCTATGTAACGTGGGCTTAGTTTTCCTTTCTTACCGAATCTCATAACACCTTTAATTGGGGACACCTTTAAGAATACCCAATTTCCTACTAAGAATTCCCGTTCTCTCCTTCTAGCATCCATATATGATTTGTGACAACTTTGGGCTGGTTTCTAGCCACTATCATTTTACCTTGACTTTTTCCATGGCATGTTGGACTAGACCTGGCCCAAGCAAGGTGGTTTCACCCATGTCAAACCATCCTATTGGCGACCTACATTTCCTTCCATACAAAGCTTTATAAGGTACCATCTTGGTGCTTGAATGGTAGCTATTATTATAGGCAAATTCAACAGGTGGCAAATGGTCCACCCAACTACCATTAACGTCCAATGCACAAGCCTCCAACATATCTTCAAGTGTTTGAATGGTGCGTTCTACTTGACAATCTATTTTAGGGTGGAATGATGTACTTAAGTTCAATTTTGTCCCTAAACACCTTTGGAAGGACTTCCAAAACTTTGCAGTGAATTCAGCTATCTGATCAGATATAATGGAGATTGGGAACCCATGTAGCCTAACTACCTCTTTGAGGTATAACTTTGCATACTCTTCAGCTGTGTAATCGTTCTTAATAGGCAAGAAATGTGCTGAGTTTGTGAGTCTATCAACTATTACCAATATAGAGTCAAACCTCTAAAATGAGTGAGGCAACCCAATAACAAAATCCATATTAATCATATCCCACTTCCACGTTGGAAGCTCTATACATTGCATATAACCTCCCGGCTTTTGGTTCTCTACATTGACTTATTGGCAATTCAAACATTGATCCACAAATTTTGCAAGGTTCTTTTTCATGCCCTCCCACCAAAACATTCCCTTCAGGTCATGATACATCTTAGTTGATCCTGGGTGGATGGAATATCTTAAATGATGGGCTTCTTCCATTATCCACCTTCTTAGTCCATTAATACTAGGAACATATAATCTATTTTGGCAATAAAGTACTCCATTTTGTGTAAGTTCAAAGCCCTTCATCGTACCCTGACTCACCTTTTCCTTATGTCGTCGTAAAACAAGATCCTTGAACTGCTTTTCTCTTACCTCCATTACCAATGAAGACTCTGCAGCATTATGCAAAATAACCCCTTCCTTTGGAGTTTCAAGGAGGCAAACTCCCAAATTGGCTAATTGACATAGATCCTTAACCACTCCTTGACTTACGACGGTTTGATCACCAATATTCAGGATTGCCTTACTACTCAGAGCATTGGCTTCCACTTTTGCCTTCACTAGATGGTATAGTATATTAACGTCGTAATTTTTTATTAGCTTCGGCCATCTCTGTTGTCTTAAATTTAGGTCTTTTTGCTTAAAGATGTACTATAGGCTATTATGATTAGAATATATGCCAACTTGAACCCCATACAAATAGTGGCACCATAATTTCAAGGCAAACACGACAATCGCTAGCTTAATGACATGTGTTGGGTAGTTTCTCTCATGCGGTCGCAGTTGTCTCGAGGAATAAACAATTACCCTACCATATTGTGTCAGTACACACCCTAAGCCAACTCCTGAAGCATCACAATGCACCGAATACCCCTCTGTCCTTTTGGAAGCACTAGCACGGGTGCATAAGTTAGCCTGCTTTTCAACTCTTGGAAGCTCCTTTCATATGCATCATTCCATTGGAACTTGGTCACCTTATGTGTCAACTTTGTTAGAGGTGCAGAAATAGAAGAAAAACCCTCAACAAACCTCCTGTAACAACCTGTCAACCCTAGGAAACATCAAACATGCGTAGGTGTTATGTGCCTTGGCCAATCTTTCACGACCTCTATCTTTAGTGAATCAACCCATATTCCTTCATCATATACAATATGGCAAAAGAATGCCACTAATTTTAAAAACAATTCACATTTGGAAAATTTGGCATACAATTGCCAATCACGAGGAACTTGTAATACCTGTCGTAAGTGATTTGCATCGTCCTTTTCTGATCTTGAATATACAAAAATATCATCTATAAAGACAATCAAGAATACATAAAAGAATAGCTTGAATACCCTGTTTATTAATTCCATAAAAAGTCTCTGAACAGATACGAATCCAACCTATCCACATATTGATGAACCCTATCTACCATAGTAGCAACTACATTAGGAGCATACCTGGCCAGGGAATCAAATTGAAGGCTATAATCCCTCATGCTCATATTCCCATGGTGGAGATTCAGAAACGGATCTACACCGGTCTGTCCGATCTCTAATTGCATGTAATGGTCAAGAAATGCCTCTTTGAAGTCCTTCCAGGTAGTTGGAGGTGCATCTATACCCTTAGTTTGCTTCCAAGATTCATAGCATAATATAGCCACACCCTTAAATATATATGTTGCCAGCTCCATAGCTTCTATACCACTTATGTGCATAATATCTAAAGTGCGTTGGATTTGATCGATGAAGTCTTGCGGATCTTCATTAGAATCTGGCCCAGTAAAAGATGGAGGGTCTAAATTATGGAAATCATGTATCCTCATGCTAACTACCTATTCGCACCACCTGCACCTATAAGTGGGCCATCTTGTCTTTGACCTTGGCCAACAATTATACGAGTCAGTAGTTGGACTGCATTTTTTAAATCCTGCACGATAGTATTGGTAGGGGTTGTGGGGGAATTTCACTACTTCCTGGTCTATCAGGAGCTAGAGGATTTGGAGATGTTTATGACAGAGACTCATATTGGGCCTCATTTCGTTGTCTCACCCGATTGGGTACACCAACTACCACTTCTACTTCCTTCCATTTGCCTTTACTTTTCCTTGTATCTGGCATACATGTTGTACAAAATAATTTTAAGGTTAGAAACAATACACCTACTAAAATTTGCTCTATGGCACGATCTAAAGAATGAAAAGAAAGTGACAACTCCTAAAAGTCACGTAGCCTCGTGCCTATAAATGTGGTGCACAACACATCCATAAACAAGACTCTATATATACACGACTTTGTAGACTGCCTAGGATGACTCGCTCTGATACCACCTATAATGACCTGACCAAATAGTGTGAAGTATTGTCCGCTCTTGGGCATAGCTCATCACGAATTTTTCCCTATGGGCTGATCCCAAAAGGCACCTCACAATATTAGGTCCAATCCTTTACTTAATTAGTGCAGAACTCTTTATCTTTTTTTCAATGAGGGATTTGCCTAAGTGAGCCAGGCCTTACGTATCGCTGTCCCAGAAATCTCACTCAAGGACAGTGATACATAATGCCTGCCTCACTCAGGCAAATCCCACATCGGAAGAGAGAGAGAGTGCTAGGCTAATTAAGTAAATGATTGGACCTAATACTGTGAGGTGCCTTTTGGGGTGAGCCCATAGGGACAAATCCATGATGATCTAGGCCCAAGAGCAGACAATACTTCATAGTGTTGGTCCTGGTCATTACTGGTAGTATCAGAGCTGACTCTCGACTACTACGGTGGTGGGGCAAACCTCAGCAAAGACGTTGAGTCCCTATGGGGGGGTGAGCATAGGGACAACGATACATAAATCCTAGCTAACTTAGGGAAATCCCACATCAAAAAGGAGAGGGAGAATTCTGGGCTATTTAAGCAAAGGATTGAACCTAATACTGTGAGGTGCTTTTTACGGTGAGCCTAAGGGGACAAATCCGTGATGGGTTAGGCGCAAGAGCGGATAATATTTCACAGTGTTGGGACAAGTCATTACACGCAAAAACTATGTCTTGCAAGGTGTTGTTGGCGCGTAGAAATGCATATCTCAGAAGTGATGGAAGATCCTTCAATTCTAGCACCGGTGGCTCCTCTATGGATTTCTTGGTGGGCTGCGACTCTTGATTTCATAATTCCAACTTTAACATAGATTGGCTCTTATATGCATAAGATACCCCCAATACATTCACTATCTCCTCGTAGACTAGGTTGCCATCGCTATCAAAGTTCATCAATATGGATTCCCAAGGGTCGATACCCAATGTCACCTCAAGTCATACTTTTGGCTCATAATCATCAACATTCTCACTAACAGAGACCACCCTCAAATCATCCTCTTTCTTTTCATGTTGGCAGACATTGAACATGGCCTCATCTTTTCCCAACTTGAATTTGATTTGGCCCCTCTCCTTGTTCACCAAGGTGCATCCGGTGGTTAAAAAGGGCCTCCCCAAGATGATAGGGACTTAGAAGTTAACCTAACGGTCCAGGATCACAAAGCCAATAGAGAATATGAATTTATCCATTTTGATAAGCATATCATAGAGTATCCCCACAGGCTTCTACACCATGCGGTTAGCCATCAATAACTGCATTCTTGTCAAAGTAGGGGTCCCTAGTCTTATCTTCTTGAAGACTGCAAGGAGCATTAGATTTATGTTGGCTCCGAGATCACCAAAAGCCCTTGCAAACTCTATATCTCCAGGGTGCAGGGTATGATAAAGTTGTTTGGATCTTCTCGCTTTTGAACCAAGGACCTCGTGGCAACTGCACTACAATGTTAAAGCTCTTGGGAGAGCTCCTGACTCACAGTTCACTTCTTCATAACTAGGTCCGTCAAGAACTTCACATACCCTGGCATCTTCTCCAACATATCAATGAGAGGGATGTTGATGGAGAGTTGTTTCAGTGTGGAGAGAAAGTGCTTTAACTTGCCCTCCTTCTTCTTTTAACTCTTTAAGGGAAGAAAATAGGTGGCCTAGGAATTGGTTTCAGCCTTTGTAGTGCCTCTACAGCATCACTTACCCCACCCTTGCTCATCTCTAGTATCCTTAACCTCGACCTCAGTTATGTTCTATCAAACATCATCCTTATCTACTAGCGCAGGAGGATCTATGGTGCTCTTACCACCATGCATAATAACTGCCATTCACTGCCCTTTATTTTTTCGGTTGTAAATTGTGTTGCTAGGTAGTGTACCTCCCTGACACTGATGGAGTTGAGTTGACACATGATCAAACTATTACTCAAGTTGTTTGATAGCAACTGAATAAGACTCGACTTTCTTATTTATGCTGGATATGTCCAATTTCATCCCCCTCAGAGTCTTATCCTACGTCTTAGCTTTCATCAGCAGGTGGTCAAACATCTTCTCAACTTAGGAACTACTAGCAGCGGTTTTGTAGTTGTGTGGTGGCATATAAGGACCATTTCTGTAGCCATCCCTGCAGCCCCAATCTGCATCTCTTTCTTGGCCCCGATTCCAATCATAGTACCCACCACGATTGTCTTGGAAAGCTCTATCTCGATTAAAGTTCTAACCTTTGTTTCCTTGAACTTTGCACCAATAGTCCTAATTAAACCTTGAGTGTTGGTCTAGAAACGTCCCATTTGATCTGCAATGAAGCAGATATCTTTCTCATAGTGGGGATCATCATACGTGGGTGCTCATGGAGGTTGATAAACAACTACATTAACTCGTTCCTTATTCTGCTTCATCATCATTTCCATACCTTTACGAATTCGGGAAAGCTATTGCATAATCTCTTCATTTATTTTAGCTTGCTCCAAACCAATACTAATAGTGCACAATATTTTGCTAGATGCTCTGTCTATTTTCCCCATGCACGATTGGTGTTGACCACCCTTTCCATCCTTTCAACAATCCTTGCAAATGGTTGATCTAAGAACATGACGGAGAGCTTGCCCGACCGCCATGGATGACTTGGGGAACCTTTACGTTGTCGTTCACCTCTGAAATCCCGGGTTTTTGAAAATGAATTTATTGAATTTTCATATATCTATTTTTCATATAGATCTATGGGTATACTGATCTCCGTGTGAGATTTCTTTTGTCTTTTTCTTTATACTCAATTTCTACTCATCAGCTTGAAAATAAGCCTCTCTTAAGTTCAAGAGTTTCGAAAGGCTCTTAGCATGGAAGGAGCTCAGACTTCCTTAGAAGGAGATAAGCTAGAACGATCTTATGTACGGGTCTCGGTCATTATATAGACTAGAGCTAGAGAAAATAGGGCAATGAGTTGTTAGAACGAATAAATGAGGTCGCCGCTTCGCCCTATGAAAACTAACCGTAGTGTCCATGTATGGTATCAGCATAGGCTTGACTTTTCTCATCCACAGTACAATAGGAGATCTCCACCAAGGCATCTTCAAGAATTTTATGGTTATTGGAAACTCCTCAAGCATTTTATGACCGCTCCCATGTAGTATTGATTGAAGCACCAAGAAGTTGCTCAATGTTGTTGATTTGATCTTTCAACTTGTGCTTCTTAGATCTCAGGAAGTACCTCTCCAAAAAGGCCTTCTGTAACTCAGCTTAACTGGTGATTGAACTTTGCGGGAACTTGCATAACCTATTAGAGATAATGTTAAGACACGAAGTCCAAGGACATCCATAGATAAATTTTATGTTCAATCATACTCTTGCAGACAAATGCAACATTGTGTAGATGACTATGTAGATCCTCTGATGGTAGGCCACGAAAAACCCACGGTTCTGCATAATCTGAAGCAACCCACTAGAAACCATGAACATTATGTCAACCGAGAGTGGTGGTAACACAATAGCTCCAGTAATCTCCATAGACATAGGATTCAACCGATATTAGTTCCACGGATAAGCTTCGGTATTGATGTCCTATGGTTGTAGAGCAATATCTTCAAGTGAAGGTGGGTTGTCATTGTTTGCCTTCTCATTCTCATTCTAATTCAGAGTTGCATATGCCGCGTTGTTTGCATTATCTTGGGCCACTCTTCTCAGTCATCTCTACATCTCTAGGTCAAACAGTGTTAGGGATATGCCTCGACTTCACGTATTGGGCATACAGTACACTTATACCCTGAAAAAAATATGTCAAATGAGGGAAATAAGGATTAATTCCAAAATTACTTGAATTATACGCATCTAGCCATATTCGCCACCAATGGCACCAAAATCTTGATCTCGCCCAAGATACACCTCCTTTTTTAGGCTAAAATGGTAGTTTTCAAGGTATATAACCTAACAAAGGTTATGGTTGAATCCCACTAGGAATATGGTGGACTTAGGAGAATTCAATTGCAATTCAAGTTTATTAACCAACTTATCTCCTTAAGGGAAGGGGGGTGCATAATAACTAGTAAAAGTAATTCTATGCTAAGAAATGTGTTAAACCAATATGAAAAGAAACTAGGTATTGTGTTCCCCATGATTCCTTAACTCAGTATTACCAGATAACTGAATGCTTTTCGAGCATGTAACATGCATAATGGTAAGTTAAGTTCACCAAAAACTTTGGCCCAGGTGAGACTCAAATTTTACTATGTGATTTTCTGCATTCCCACAGTGTGACATTACTAACCCTTACCTATTGTCCCAGTACAACCTCCCCTTGGCCTGTTTTGGTTGACTAGATGAGAAACATCGATCGAATAATGTTAATTAATATCTTTTCCTATTCATTACTACTTTGATCCAATTAGTAACACTAGGCGGGTTCTAATGTTGGCTACCATTAGAAAGCATTCGAAAAAAAGAAAGTTAATTAATTCATATATGCACACTTTTCAAGAATTATGAATTATCCAAATTTACCTTGTTAGTTCTTCATTTTTCCCATTACTCTATTTGTGGATTTAGCTACTCATGATCAATGTAAATGCAAGACTTATGAATTTGAATAACATAATTGAGCATTTATATTAAAGAATCAAGTGCAAGAAATCAAACTCTTCAATGAGAATAACATGATTGCAATTAGAGGATGAAAATTAAAGTTTACAAGTGTTTCTCAAAGTCTCTAATGTTTCTCTCTTCGTTCTCTACCGAATCCTTCTGTAGAATATCCTAAAAAACCTATTTAAAGTATTTAAAATATAAAACCAAAATGAATTAGGACCTTTGGGTCGGTAGGCTCTATGAGGTGTTCTACGAGCTTTATAATAGTTTTAGGCTCGTAGTCAGTCTTTCATGAACTTATGCGTTGGTTTTAGACTTGTCTTCTACGACACACCTCTATTGCCCATAAAAGATTCTGCAGCTCATAACGGGTTTCGTTTGATGGAATTTCAGAAAGGTCCCATCCTCTTATCTTCAGTGTAGAGACTAAGTCTACGGTTCATCTGCATGTTCGTATACTAAACATAAGAAATACACCCTTCACTAGAATTGCACATGAAACCTCCTTTATGGCTCGTAGAACACTCTACAGCCTATAAAAGCTCTCGTGGATCTTCAGCTTCAGCAATGTCTACACACTTTGCCCAAAAATCATTCCAACCCTAAAATCCTGCAAAACAAACACAAAACACATCAAACCTACTTACATTGCATTGAGAACACATAAAATTTCAAGTTATAAGCATCAAAAGTGATATATTTTAACAACAAATCAATGGGTGCCTATGTTGAAATTTTCTAAGTACAGGATTATCGTCTAAGACATTTGTCAGTGAATTTTATTCCAAGTGTTGGATCACAGAGCTAGTATACGGATTCTATTCTTTATCATGGGTCTTTTACCACTCCATACGGACCCTGGCAACATTTTTATACTCATTTTGTTAATGGCATTTTCGTAATTATGGTTTCTCCTAATGGTCTTTTGTGACCTTCTATGCTACCTAAAGACATTCAGATGACCTAGACTCTATTTTCCTCATCCAAATTCATTCTAGCACTTAGAATCATATTGAATTCTCTCATAAGGACTCTCTCCTTGGAAGGCTCTTTTTTCATCAAATTTCTTCTTTTATTTTCTCTATTAGCTAACGCATGTGGATTGATTCTTGGTCCCTTTCAACCAAGAAGACCAAAATGCTTTTCACTTGAATTTCAAGAAATTTAGCTTACTTTAAATATGGATTTTCAATACTATTGTTTATTAAATTCAATTCTAGTATGGGCTATGCTTTATTGTGGATTTTATGTTGATTTAGCCTTATATGTTGAATTACATGATTATTATGAATATATGCATTGTCCCTTTATAGTCGATTTAAGCATGGGTAATCAATATTATGATTTGAATGGGGATTTTACTTACAAATTTACTTGAATTTCATACTGTATTGTTCATTTTAGGTTGAATCTCTATTGCCCATGCTATTCTCATGCCATTTATTGCATATGCATTCAAGAGCATTGGATATTTTTGAAGATTATGAAGTGGGTTAAATTCAAATATATTTATGCATATGATTTTGATAAAAGTATGATTATGACAAGAATATGATCACATAAATGTCTATTGTTATTGGGTCTTTGAGCATATTCGGTGCTTGCACCATAATTTCAAGTGAATGACCTATTCCTATGCATGAAAAGTATGGATAGAATTGTGATTTTTCTGTTTAGCCCAAGTATGAATGATTGTGAAGAATGTTTAGCTTTTAAGCCTAAATGTGCATTGAAATGATTTGAAATGACTAATGCCTCTTTCGAAAGCCTGTATACATATAAGTATTCTCGTGAGATGTTTGACTTAGCACCGATGAGTTGGGGCCATCAGGGCTATCCCAAGGGTCCTCTCCCTTTTCTTGAACTATGTGCTAGCATAGGTATGTGGTATCCATTACCGAAACGATCGGGTCATAAGGATTCGCAACATGGTTATATGATATGATATGATATTAGAGATCCTTCTGAAATAACCGGGTTGTAAGGAAGGTGTCCATCCACAAAAATGATTGGGTCGTAAGGTTTGTTGTAAATTACCCTTTGTAAGTAATCTTCTCCTACCAATGGGGGGTCTTCATCGGACCAAGTTATGTAATAGCTCAAATGAGTTTGATTTGTTGGTTATAGTCCATCCCCACTATATTTGAGCATTATTGCATTTCATACATCATTGTTTTCATGGGATATTGTTGTACTGCTTTTCTTTGGATATATACTTCATTCTATATTATGTGCCCTTGTCATCTAACATTGGATGCAGGTTTGATGAGTTATATGCATATCATGCTCGCATACTTAGTATATTCAAATGTACTACAGGATACGTTTTTTCCTACATTATCTAACAATGTATGGATCTAGGACTACCTTTATCCATCGTATGACGGCTATCTTAGAGATACTTGTTATGGTGAGTCCTATCTTGCGAGGACAAACAAACAGTCCTCTGCCTATGGTGCTTTTGTTTATGTTATTTACTTTAAGGGTAAGGCCGGGATATTTCTTGTCCCCTGTTCTATCTTATGACTAGATTAAGTAATGGATATCTTGTAGACTGTTTAGGTTTATTTGCTAAGTGATGTATTTAGAGACTATGTTTATAGATATGGCTATCTATTGGATATAATTATGTGGATTGCCCATGAGTATTATGATATGTTAATATGTTATGATGTGAAGGATCCTTTATCCAGAATTTCCCCCATAGAGTGATTCATACTTACCCGCCCTTTAGTCTTTATGTGCTACGTGCTATGTGAATCCATAGTGAACCCTTCCCCTATGACATCCTCATAGACTGAGCACTACTTTCCTATCCTTTAGAACTATGTGTTTACTATTCGTATATGCTTCCATAGCGATGATGTGAATATGGATACTTTAAGGCTTGCTTGGGGACTCTTGGGTTCCCATTCACCATGTCACTCTTAGACCCTAGGTCGTAGTTGTGACATGAGACTTTCCAATACACTAAATTGTCAACAATAAACACAAAATCCCTTCTCCTCACATTGAAGTAGGACTGTTTTCTTCTTTGAGTCGTCTTCAATTTCTCCCTTATCATCCTCACCTTCTCCAAAGCATCCATAACCAAATCCAAACTTATAAAAGCAATATTCCTCACTTCAAACCACCCAACAAGTGATCTACAACATTTAACATATAGATCTTCAAAGGGAGCCATTTTGATGCTAGAGTGATCGCTATTGTTGTAAGCAAACTTAGTGAGTGGAATATGCTCATCCCAACTACCTTTAAATTCAAAAACATAAGCTCTATGTATATCATCAAGAGTTTGAATGGTCCTTTTGGCTTATCCATCCATTTGTGGGTGAAAGACCCTGCTAAGCATAACATAAGTACCAAGGCTCATTTTGAATAAAAAATTGAACCCTATGCTTTTTGATAAACTCATTGATGTATAACAAAGCATAATCTTCGGCACCAAGGTCATTTTAACCATTATGAAGTGAGCTGATTTTGTAATTCCATCAACAATAGCCAATGTAGAATTAAAATGTTTTTTAGTATTAGGCAAGCCAATCACAAAGTCCATGTTAATATCTTCGCACTTTCAAGTAAGAATCTTTATGTCTTGTTCTAGGCTACCTGACTTTTGATATTTGTCTTTGACTTGTTGGAAATTGTGATGACTGGCTGCAAACTTTGCAATATCCCTCATCATACCACCCTACCAGTATACTTCCCTCAAACCCCTATATATTTTTGTAAAGCTGG
Source organism: Solanum rostratum (assembly GCA_029948455.1). Taxonomy (NCBI): domain Eukaryota; kingdom Viridiplantae; phylum Streptophyta; class Magnoliopsida; order Solanales; family Solanaceae; genus Solanum; species Solanum rostratum. The sequence continues at coordinate 30,299,400 of CM057054.1, read as the reverse complement.
GGTGAATATAAGAGGATGAATTATGTGCCTCCTTTTAAATCAAATCCGTCAACCCATCAATATTTTACACACTCAATCTACCTTGATACCTAAAGACACCATCTCTCCCCGGGAGAAAAGCTCTACATTATCGTCTTTCACAAATACCTTCAATTCTAAAAAAGTGGGGTTAAAGTGTTGTTTGCATTTTCCCACTTCAATCAAAGAAGATTTGTAAACATCTACGACCATCATATCCTCATTTTCAACTTCATTCAACTTAACCCCTAATATAGTAGTGGACCTCCTTTGTTAATTCCTTATAAGGACCTGGACTTTGTGTGAACTTAGTAGAGCTTGGAAATTTTGTTCCAGAAAGTTTTGGACCAAGGTAACACTTCATGGAATGCTTCACGGTCTATGTGAGGGTATACAGACAGTGTGGATGCTCCTTGAAGTGACCCTTAGCCTTGAGTGAGGTGTGGGGACTTTAATGTGGAGTTTGAGGCTAAAGCATACAACACATGGACCCCACATATACCGTGTGAGGCTTCACGATCCATGTGGTAGATTGTATGGATATCCTTCACCTTGAAAATCCATGTTTGACCAAGGAATTACACACATGGACCCTCTCACGAACCGTATAGTCCTTCACGGTCCGTGAGGCCTTCCATATGGGCGTTAGAGTTAAAATTTTCTAAGTATTTGGATCACCGTCTTGAAACTTGGTCGTTGAAGAATATTCTAAGTGAAGCTTCACGGAGGAGGCATATGGTCTGTATAACCTGGTATGGACCGTGAAGCCATCGGTATGGGTGCCTAAATTGAACATTTCTAAGTGTGGAATTACCATCTTGGACCTTCATCAACAAGAACGTTTCTATGTGTTGGATCACCAGAGCAAGTATATGGTCTGTATACCCTATCAGGGGCCATGAAGCCCTCCATATGTTTGTTGGTGTGCAATTTTCTTAATATGGAATTCCATTGGCTAAAGTTTTCACAAAAACCAATAGATGGGTTAACATTAAATGGTCATATATCATAGCACAAAATGAACTTGATGGCCTACGACTATCAAATTGAAGCTCTATGAATTAGTTTTACAATGCATCTGCTTTCACCTAATACTGAGTTTTGAGCAAGACATTATGCCAATTTTCGTAAAGCCCATTGGTGTAGACTTTCCTGTGATTTGGCTAAGTGTGGCTTCATGGTAGGGTTCATGGTCATGTGACCTTGTACTGACTATGTGACCTTCTCATGGTACTTTGCAAGTAATTTTATTCCTCTTCATTAATGGATTTCTTTTATAATTATGGCTACTCTTAAGGGGCCTTTGTGACTTCCTAAGCTATCCTAAGACCTCCAAATGACCGATATTCTACTTTCGTCATTAAAATTCATTTTCACACTTAGAATCATATTCAACTCTCTCTTAAGAACTCCCTCAAAAGAACCCTTGAGAAGTCTAAGCTTGGGAATCAATGGAAGGATCGTTCTTCATCAAATTTCTTCTTGAATCTTCTCTATTAGCTAAGGTATGTGGGATGGATTCTTGGTCCCTTTCAACAAATAAGTCAAACTGTTTCCCTTGAATTTCATGGAATTTTAATTACTTTAAATATTGGTTTTGAGAATTATAGTTTAATAAATTCAATTGAACTATGGGCTACACTTTATTGTTATTTAAGTTGATTTAAGCCATAATATATTGAATTACATGAGTATGATGGAGATATGATTAGGCATTAACCCTTTAAAGTTTGATCTAAGCATGGGTAATCAATATTATGATTTGAATGTGAATTTGACTTATGAGTTTACTAGAATTTCATCTTACATTGTTGATTTTAGATTGAATCTATATTACCCATTGCTATTCATATATCATTCATAGAATATACATCCATAGGCATTTGAATTTTGTGAAAATGAGATAGTAGGTCAAGCTCACATATGTTTTGCAAATGAATTGGTGGGTTAAGCACACTCATATGGTTATGACAAGAATATCATCACATAAATTTCTGTGATATTGGCTCTTTGAGCATATTGGGTGTTTACACCTCATGTGATATTGTGAATGGGCTATTCCTATGCTTGAAAAGTATGATATGAAATGTGATTTGGCATTTGATACCAAGTATGAGTTATTATGAATGAAATTTGGCTTTAAAACCCATGTGTGCATTGAAATGATTTTATAAGACTTACATATATTTTGAAAGCATGTATACGTATATGGATTCTTGTGGGATGATGATTTAGCACTGATAGATTGTGGTGTTAGGGCTATCCCCAAGGGACATCTCCCTTTCCTTTAATTATGTGTCAAACATAGGTATATGTTTATGAAAATCCTATCCGAAATAGAGGTGCCCGTAAGGAAGGTTAACTCTCAAAAATGGGGGAAGGAGAAGTATGATATGATATGATATGAAATTTCTATCTAAAATGGGACTGTCCGTAAGGTGAAGTATGATTTACCTTTGGCAAGTATATCACCTCTTTACTGGTGTAGGGATAACATCAGGATTCTAAGTAATAGCTTGCTTGGTCTTATATATGTCGGTTGAGGTCAAATCCCCACTATATATGTGCATTATTGCATTTCATGCATCATGGATTTCATGGCTTATTATTATATTACTTTTCTTTGGATATATACTTACTTCTATATTATGTGCCTTTATCATCTAACCTTGAATGCAGGTTTGATAAGTCGGATACATTGCATGCCATGTATTTAGTACATTCAAACGTACTAATGCATACTTCTGCCTACATGATCTAACCATGTAGGGACCGGAGATTTCCTTCATCCACCGTACGATGGCTATACTGGATCTTGAGATACTTGTTATGGTGAGTCCTATCTTACAAGGACAAGCAACCGTTCCCTTACCTATGATGCTTTGTTTATGTTATGTACTTTAAAGGTGAGCTCGGGACATGTGTTGGCCCACGTCCTATATTATGACTAGAGGCATTGTTGGATATCTTGTGGACTCTTTTACATTTATATGCTAAGTGTTATATTCACAGATTTTTATTATCATTATTGTTATCTATTGGATATAGATATTATGGATTGATTATGACAATTATCATAATAATGTATAATTCGATGTGGAAATGTGGAAGATCCTAAGTCCTATATTGCCCCCATAGCGTGAGACATACTTACCCACCCCTTAGTTCTTATGTGCTATGTGAATTTGTATCAATCCCTTATCCCCATGACATTCCCATAGTGTGAGCCCTACTTTCCCGTCCCTTAGAACTATGTGTTTACTATTTATATATACACTTCAGAACTGATGATGTGAATATGGATACTTAAGGCTTCTTTGGGGACTCTCAGGTTCCTATTCGCCATGTTACTCATATACCCCAGGTCTTAGTCGTGATAGAGATGGTATCAGAGTACTAAGTTTATAAATGGTCCTTGGATTCCAATCATATGCCGTATTAAGTAGAGTCTTAATAATGGGTGTGAAGCGTGCCATATCTATGGGTAAGAGGCCTTAAGGCATTTTAGGAAATGTTTCATTTTTTTTAAGATTCTTATCGTGCCATGGAGTGTGTCTTAAGATATCCTATCCCCATCCTTTCCTACCGAATAGGGAGTGTTACTTTGGGCCTATAATGCAATCCAAGCAAGGAAGATATTGTAGTTGATCTTATGGATGTGGTCAAAAGGGAGTTGTGAAGGATGTGCATCATTTGAAAAGATTGGGAAATCAGGATGAGTATATCTAATGATGGTTTTATTAATGTTCCGAATGGGGCTGAATCTTTTGTGGTTTTAGATGTCAAGGAAAAGCAAGACTTAGATCCATCATTGGTTGTATTGAAGAGGTTGGCTGCTGAAAATAAGATAGATGTTTTCTCCCATGGGGGAGATAGTGTAACTCAGTACCAAGATCTGTTGCGTGTTCCAGATGTTGAAGGTCTTAAGGAGGTGCTCATGAATGAAGCCAACAACTCTCTTGATCCTCTACATTCGTGATTACCAAGATGTATTGAGATTTGAGGGAAAAATATTTGTTGCATGGTTGTAAGAATGACATAGCTAGATTTGTATCCAAACGCTCTAATTGCCAACAAGTATAGATAAAACAATAAAGGCCCAGTTTTTTGGCCCAAGACATTGAAATTTTCTACATGGAAATAGGAAAATGTGAACATGGACTTTGTGTTTGGGCTTCACCATACCCTAAAGCAATTTGACTCTATGTGGGTAATTGTTGGAAGAATGACCGAATTGACTCACTTCTTATCGATTGGGACTACTTTCAATGTTGAGGAAAGTGCCAAGCAATATATTTGGGAGTTGGTTAGACTAGATGGTGTTACTAGTTTTAATTATATCAAATTGTGGCACCCAATTTACTTCTCACATTTGGAGGTTATTTCAAGGAGGACTTGTACTAATGTGAAGGCGAGTACCGCTTTTCATCCTCAAACCGATGGACAAGCCGAGAGGACAATTCAATCTTTTAAGGACATGTTGAGGCCTTGTGTGTTGGAACTTAAAGGTAACTAGGATGATCATATTCCATTCATCATTGAGTTTGCTTATAATAATAACTTTCATGCTAGCATTAGTATGGAACTATTTGAGGCTTTGTATGGTAGGAGATGTAGATCTTCAATGGGGTGGTTTGAGTTGGAAGAGATTGCTTTGATCGGCCCGGACTTTGTGTTAGAGGATAGGGAGAAGTTGAAGTTGATAAGGGAGATATTGAAGACTGCTCAAAGCCGCAAAAAGTCCAATTCTGATGTTAAGAAGAGGGATCTTAAGTTTATATTGGTGATTAGGTGTATGTAAAGGTCCTACCTCTAAAGGGTGTAATGAAATTTGTAAAGAAGGACAAACTCAGTCCCTAGTTTGAATGTCCTTATGAGATTGATTAAGTGGATTGGTAGTATATGGCTTATAGGTTGGAATTACCTCAAATTTGAGTTCTATTTACTCAATTTTCCATGTGTCAATGTTTAGGAAGTTGGTTGGTGATTTTAGTACTATTATGTCTTTAAAAGGTGTTGACATTAAGGAGAACTTGTCTTACGATGAAGTTCAAGATTAGAATTTTGATACGCAAGTGAACGGCTTTCTAACATGGATGTGGGTTCGATTAAGGTACTTTGGAGAAAAAACATGTGGAACGTGCTACAAGGAGGTGGAGGTGGACATGATGAAATGATATCCCTAACTTTTCAGATCTACTCAAGCCTAAGGTATTAGGTTCTTTCTATTCCAAGTGGTCCTAATTCATTCACTCTTTGGGTTTCATGGCTGGCATGCATACATGTGCATGAAAATGATTTCTATGATGTTTTCAATCATTTGACTACGTTTTGATATGTGTTTTAATGAATTTAGGATTTTCAAGTGATGAAATATAAATTGTATCTTACGTTTTGATGTTTCTTGATCTAAGTCAAGCCTTTAAAGCCTTGTTCTAGCATATTTGAGGACAAATGTTCCCATGGGGATGATGATGTAAGGACCCAAACTTTGTACGACCTTAAAGGAGCTTCGATATTTGGTTCCGGAATGTCTTGGACAAACGTTACTCTTCATGGAAGCCTTCACAGTCCGGGTGAGGGTATACAGACTGTTTGGAGGCTATTTGAAGTGGCCCTTGGCCTTGTGTGAGGTGTAGGGGCTTAATGTGGAGTTTAAGACCAAGGAATAACACATATGGACCCACATGGTCTGTGTGAGGCTTCATGGTCCTTGTAGTGGACGGTATGGGTACCCTTGGCCTTGAAAATCTATGTTTTCGCCAAGGCATTTCACCCATGGACCCTCTCATTGACAGAATAGACCTTCACGATCCGTGAGGCCTTCCATATGGGTGTTAGAGTGAAAATTTTCAAAGTATTGAATCACCTTCTCGGAACTTGGTCATTGAAGAACTTTTCTAAGTGAAGCTTTATGAATAAGGCATATGGTTTATATACCTTTGTATGGATCGTGAAGCCATTTGTATGGGTGCCTACATTGAATTATTCTTGGTATTGAATTATCGTCTCGGACCTTCATCGACAAGAATTTTTCCAAGTGTTGGATCACCGAGCAAGTAGAAGGTTTTTATACTCTATCAGGGACTATGAAGCCTTATATATGGGTGTTGGTGTGCAATTTTCTAAGTATGGAATTCCTTTGGCTAAGCTTTTCATAAGAATTAATAAAAGGGTTAACTTTAAATTATCATATCTCTTAGCACAAAATGAACTGGGTGGCCCACAACATATTATGTTGGAGCTCTTTGAATTATCTTTCCAACACAACTGATTTAACCTAATTCAGAATTTGGAGCTAGGAGTTATGCCCATTTCTATAAAGCCCATTTTTGTAGGGATTCCTGTGATTTTGCTAAGTATGGCTTCATGGGAGGGTTCACGATATGTGTGACCTTGTACAGACTGTGCAACCTTCTAATGGGATCCATGGCATGAAATTTTATTTTGCTTCAATAATGATTTATTTGTAATTATGGATACACCTAAGGAGCTACAGTGACTTCTTATCCTATAGTAAGACCTCCAAGTGACATATACTCTATTTCCCTCATGCGATTTTACTCTTACACTTATAATCATGTTTTACTATTTCCTAAGAATTCTCTCAAACGAAGTCTTGTGAAGACTAATGTCACCCCTTCAAATCTATAAGGATGGACAGGCACTCGATGCCCTCGCGGCCTGAGAGAACCAACATACAACCTATGCTTACTATGCATATGACTGCAATAACTACACATCGGTGACAAGATCATAGAAGTTGTAGAGATACGAGATCAAAATGGGTAGCACAAAAACTTACATACAAGGCTTAGCCATTGAGGCCATAACTGTTTAGAAACAAGATGCAACTGAGTCATATACAATAAGTCAACAGAGCCTCTATAAGATAACATAGGTTGGGATAGGCCCCATTTTACTTTGAACTATAACACAACACCAAAATGCATATACCACAGACTAAGTACAGCCTCAAATCAACGTAGAGCTCACCAAAAGTAGCTGATTGTCGGGTGTTCCTATACCGATGGTCTACTACCTGGGGTATCTAAACCTGCAACATGAATTGCAACATCCCCCAAAATGGATGTCAGTATGAAATAAAACACTGAATATGTAAGGCAATAACATATGTAAAATGAGAATTCAAGTGAAATCAAGTTGCAATACATAAATGCATATGTCATAAGAAACGACCACCTTTGTTATACTTGTGGAGTTTTGTGCATTACATTCTTTTCTTTACTCATCAATACTTTATAATTTCCTTTTAGGCATGTATTACGAATTACCAGCTGATTAGTGGTAAAGGATGATGGCCCATACTAGGCATTTTAACCCCTGGGATGTTGTCCTCATAACTTTACAAATTGGGATCGACTCATGCAAGGCTCTCGCCCTTGGACTACAACCCTTATGCACAAGTAACATCGACCCATGCTAGGCTTTTGCCCCATGGGTTTCCACCCACACACTATGAACATTACTTTGTGTTATTATTTAATCCTTTGAGATTTTTTACTTTGGTGGGAACGATGATTTTTAAGCTTCAAAACTATGTACCCAATAACATATGATAGGATAATAGTCTCTTAAGGTAGCACAATAATATAGGAAAGAAGTGTGACATTGACATACTACTTTGGAGTTAGAATTAAAAGATTGGCTTCACATATGAGAGTGGACTCTCATGCTAGTGCTTGGGAGAGTAAGCTACAAATTCATTAATGAATAACACTACCATGGAATAGCTCTTGGGAAGCTTACTTGTTGATGTGACACGAGTACTGGATTTCATGCCCAAGAATATGGAATAGGATAGCCTTACATACCTTGTCGTCCACCTCGTTATCAGTTCAATGTAACCTCCCTTTTTTGAAATATTTATCTACAATTGAGTAGGTGACGAAACTAGTATTAGTAGTGAATAAACACATGTAGACAACTCACTCACACCCAATAGTTATACCCGGTCAGCAAGCCTGCAATTACCAAACTAAGGGTGTTACTTCAACTTTGATTGCATTTTTGGTCACACTTCTTACCATCACACATATAAAACAGCCTCTAAATATCATAATCTTGTAGGAGAAATGTGAACTTATGGTATCCAAGCAAAATGAGTTTCTACTAACATTAAACTTTAAATTCTAAAAAAGCTCACACTTGAAGTTAAAGGGAACTACTTTAAATTCTAAAATAAGCTCACACTTGAAGTTAAAGGGAACTCCCCTCCACGGCTGTCCCAACATGCACAAACCACCATCAAACCTTCCCATGAGATCACATCATGTAAAAGGGACCATTCCGACATCTTTGACACATATTAAGTTCCGTAATTAACTCAAGCACAAAAGAGGGAGAAAAGTGCAGTAGCTTACCTTAATTGTTGGGGATTCTTACTCTCTAAACTTATATTTTCCAAGGGTTGAACTCTCTTTCAATCCTAGCTGGAGATGAGGTATAACACTAAAGAACCTTAAGGGTTTTTTATGGTTGCTATAGGAAGATAGAAGAGGGAAGAAAGAGAACCTTAGGAATTAGAGTTTTCACTTGTGAAAAATGGCCAAAAAGAGCTGGTTATATTCCGTTTTATAGGGACTAACTTTGGCCGATTTCCTCCTCAATATTTGGCCATAATTTACCATATAGGTGATGCACCTACTTGGCCTTTTAGCTTGGGCCTTCATGGGTCTCAACTTATTGGGCCTTGATTGCATATTTTTCTCTTTTTCCTTTACTTGAGTTGGGCCAAAATTTCAAATTAAATGCTTCGTGACCTTGGGCCCTATAAGATGGCCAAAAAGTGTTAGTAGGTGGTGCACCAACTTGACCCTCCACGCTGGTAAAAGCCTAAGTAGGTGATGCATCTACTTGCTTCATTAAGTCAAGCAAGCATCTCTCTATCTTACCTCATATTTCAAATGTTAATCCCATATATTGTGTCTTAATAGTTCATTTTAAAAGACCTCCAACTCAAATAACATCTTATTATCTCTGATTTAAATGCTTTCGTTGAGTTTAACTTGGACTCATACCCGCTGAAACATGTGTGATATGACACCCACTCTTTATCCAATTAAAATTATCACCCCTCTTAGGAAAACACTTAGTCCCTCACCTATACCATAAGCCTATGACAAGTGTCATATAGATAGGACTAACATATAGAAACATTAGAAAACATTGACGGTGGCCGGACAGTGGTCGGAGTAGTAGAGTAGGAGATGGGGTTGGGATATTTTTGGGGATTATTGTTAGAACGAGGGGTAAAATAATTCTACCCCTGTATTATAAGTTGACCAAGCCGGGTAAAAACTTGGGCCACGTCCCTACAAAACCCCAACTATGGGTCATAGAATATTCTATGATTCGTAGAACTTGGTCTCGTAGAGTGCCGAATCCCTAATTTGGAAGATTAGTTTCAGGGACCCGCCGTACATGGACATACGACTAGTAAATTTAGTCGTAGATGCCCCCAACCCTTAGCCATATTTAGGGAACTTACCAAGGGATTACGAGCCCCATTCATGACCCCTAGTTATATCTATGAGTTGCAAAGTTTGATCATGGACTGGAGTGCACAATAATTTGGCTTACTAGAAGTGTTTTACGAGGCAGGGTATGGGCCGTGGTTTAAACCACGACCCGTAAAACCTATTGTAGAAGCCCTTCTTGCTACTTACTCAACCTAAGATGGTTCACAAAAAATACTGTTAACCTATATGCCACCAGTCCAGAGTCCAAATATTAAAACCACAATGCTAAAATTATACTACTAACAAGTCCAAAACGCAATAAAATGAAACAAAACTACTACTATTACATCAAATATCTTGGGTTTCCTCCCAAGTAGCGCCTGATTTTTTCATGACCTGGTCCTAGGTCTAGGAGTGACATGGCGAATGGGAACCCGAGAGTCCCAAACAAGCCTCAAAGTATCCATATTCACATCATCAGTTTGGAAGCATATTAAGGATAGTAAACACATAGTTCTAAAGGATGGGAATATGGGACTCATGGTATGGGGATGTCATTAGGATAGGGACTAACATGGATTCACATACCACGTAACACATAAAGACTAAAGGGTTGGTAAGTATGACCCACTCTATTGGGGAAAAATGGGAATTAGGATCTCTCACATCATACCATAAATCCATATCATAATACTCATAATCAAGCCATAGTAACCTATCCAATAGGTAACCATAATCATAATCTCCAAATACAACACAGCGTATATCCGTACACGAGTTTACAAGATGTTCAAAAATGCCTCTAGTCATATGATAAGGCAGGGGCCAAGACATGTTCCAGGCTTACTTTCAAAGTAAATAACATAAATAGAAGCAACATAGGTAGAGAAATGGTGACATGTCCTTGAAGATAGGACTCACCAGAAAAAATATCTCAAATCCGATCTAGTCATCAAATGGTCGATAAAGGTAGTCTCTGGTTCCTACATGGTTAGGTTATTTAGGCAAAAAGTATGTGTTAGTACGTTTGAGTATACTAAGTTTGCGGGCATACAATGCATGTGACTTATAAAACCTGCATTCGATGTTCGATGACAAGGGCACATAATATTGAAAGAGAGATATATATCAAAGAGAAGTAGTGTAACAATATGCCATGAAATCCGTGATGCATAAAATACCATAATGCTCATATAAATGAGACCTCAACCAACTATATGACCAACGGGGCTATTACTTGGAATCCCGATTTTATCCCCATACCAAAATAGAGGAGGTCTACTTGCCAAAAGTAAACCATACTTCTCCTTACAAGACTCCTATTTTGGATAAGTAACCTTCCTTACATGTCTCCCATTTCAGATAGGTTTTTAAATTCATATCATATAGTATCAATGTTGTCACCGCACCTTACGGGTCTCCCATTTTGGTAAGGGTTACCATATACATATACCTATGCTAGCACATAGTTGAAAAGAAAAGAAGGGGACTGTTGGTGATAGTCCTGACGCCTTTAATCTTATCAGTGCTAATTCGTCATCCCATAAGAATAAATATATACATATACACGCTTTAAAAAGAGGTGCAAGTCAGTTCAAATATTTCAATGCATCCTTGGGCTTAAAAGACAAACATATTCAGAATCATTCATACTTGGGCTCAAAAGCCAAATCATAATTCATATCATACCTTTCATGCATAGGAATAGCCCATTCATAATTTCCAATGAGGTATAAAAACCCAATAATCTCAAAGAGCCAATATCATAGACATTTATGTGATCACATTCTTGCCATAACCATATGAGTGAGCTTAACTCATCAATTCATTTTCATAAATATATGTCAGTGCAACCCACTAATTCATTTTCATTAAAATCCATTGCTCATGTATGCGACTTCCATAAATGATATGTGAATAGCAATGGGCAATAGAAACTCATTCTTAAATCAAGAATGCAATATGAAATTAAAGTAATCTATAAGTACAATACACATTCGAATCACAATTTACATTACCCATGCTTAAATAAAACTTTAAAGGGACAATGCATATTGAAATATTCATAATAATCATGCAAGACATATTAGGGCATAAATCAATTTAAAATAAAAAATAATGCATAGCTCATAATTTAATGGAATTTAATAAACAATAATCTTCAAAATCCATAACTAAAGTAAGCTTAAATTCCATAATTCAAATGGAAAAAGAGTTTGGGTCTTCTTGGTTGAAAGGGACCAAGAATAAATCCCACATACCTAATTACACCAGGATGAAACAAGAAGAATTTGATGAAGATTGGAGCCCTTCTTTGAATCCCAAGCTAATTCTCCACTAGAGTCTTTAAGAGGATTTTTTAAGAGAGTTGAATATGATTCTAAGTGTGTGAACGAATTCGAATGAGAGGAGAAGAGTTTAGGTAATCTAAATGTATATGAATAGCATAGGAAGTCACAAAGGCCCCTTAGGAGTAGCCATAATTACAAAAAAACTATTAATGAAGTAGAATAAAATTTGTTGCCAGGGGTCTCGTGACCTGGTTTCACGGTTCATACAAGGTCACACGGACGGTGAACCCTCCCCTGAAGCTTCATTTAGAAAAATCACATGAAAGATACCACGAACGGGCTATACAAAAATGGGCATATCCTCTTGCTCCGAACTCGGAATTAGGTGAAACCAGATGCATTTGAAATCTAATTCAAAGAGCTTCAATTTTGTAGGTCTAGGCCACCCTATACTTTTCCAGATAAGAGATATGACCATTTAAATTTTACCCTTCAATCAGTTCTAATGAAAAGGTTAGCCAATGAAATTCCATACATAGAAAATTGCATACCAACACCTATACGGAGGGCTTCACGGCCCGTAAGAGGTCACACGAACTATGTGGATTTCCATGAAACTTTACTAAGAAAATTTCTTCATTGATAAAGTTTCGAGACGGTGATCCAATACTTAGAAACGTTTCATTCTGATGCCCATACAGAAAGCCTCCCAGACGGTGACAGGGTATATGGTCTATGAGAGGTCCATGTGTGAAGTGCCTTGGTAAAAATGTGAATTTTCAAGGCCAAGGCCCTCCACAACGATCAACCACAAGGATCGTGAAGCCTCACATAGACTGTGCGGGGTTTCAGAGAGGATTTTAAATTCATAAAATATGATATCCATATTGTCACCACACCTTACGGGTCTCCTATTTCGATAAGGGTTACCATATACATATACCTGTCCTGGCACATAGTTGAAAAGAAAAGAAGAGGACCGTTGGTGATAGTCCTGACGCCTTCAATCTTATTGGTGCTAATTCGTCATCCTGTAAGAATAAATATATACATATACACGCTTTAAAAAGAGGTGCGGGTCAGTTCAAATCATTTCAACGCATCCTTTGGCTTAAAGGACAAACATATTCAGAATTATTCATACTTGGGCTCAAAAGCCAAATAATAATTCATATCATACCTTTTATGCATATGAATAGCCCATTCCAATTTTCAGTGAGGTATAAAAACCCGATATTCTCAAAGAGCCAATATCATAGACATTTATGTGATCACATTATTTTCATAACCATATGAGTGAGCTTAACTCATCAATTCATTTTCATAAACATAAGTGAGTGTAACCCACTAATTCATTTTCGTTAAAATTTATTGCTCATGTATGCGAATGCCATGAATGATATGTGAATAGCAATGGGCAATAGAAATTCAATCTTAAATCAAGAATGCAATATGAAATTAAAGTAATCCATAAGTAAAATACACATTCAAATCACAATTTCGATTACCCATGCTTAAATAAAACTTTAAGGGGATATGCATATCGAAATATTCATAATAATCATGCAATTCGACATATTATGGCATAAATCAATTTAAAATAAAAAATAATGCATAGCTCATAATTTAATGGAATTTAATAAATAATAATCTTCAAAACCCATAATTAAAGTAAACTTAAATTCCATAATGCAAATGCAAAAAGAGTTTGGTTCTTCTTGGTTGAAAGGGACCAAGAATAAATCCCACATACCTAATTTCACCAAGAAGAAACAAGAAGAATTTGATGAAGATTGGAGCCCTTCTTTGAATCCCAACCTATTTCTCCAATAGAGTCGTTAAGAGGATTTCTGAAGAGAGTTGAATATAATTCTAAGTGTTAGAACAAATTTGAATGAGACGAGGAGAGTTTAGGTCATCTGAGTGTATAAGAATAGCATAGGAAGTCACAAAAGCCCCTTAGGAGTAGCCATAATTACAAAAAAAATATTAATCAAGCAGAATAAAATTTGTTGCCAGGGTCTTGTGACCTGGTTTCATGGTTCATACAAGGTCACACGGACGATGAACCCTCCCCTGAAGCTTCACTTAGCAAAATCACATGAAACATAACACGGGTGAGCTATACAAAAATGGGCATATCCTCTTGCTCCGATCTCAGAATAAGGTGAAACTAGATGCATTTGAAATCTAATTCAAAGAGCTTCAATTTTGTAGGTCTAGGCCACCCTATACTTTTCCAGATAAGAGATATGACCATTTAAATTTTACCCTTCTATCAGTTCTTATGAAAAGCTTATCTAATGGAATTTCATACTTAGAAAATTGCATACCAATACCCATATGGAGGGCTTCACGCCCCGTAAGAGGTCACACGAACCATGTGGCTTTCCGTGAAACTTTACTCAGAAAATTTCATCATTGACAAAGTTCCTAGACGATGATCCAATACTTAGAAAAGCTTCATTCTGACACCCATACAGAAGGCCTCAAAGATGGTGAAAGTGTATATGGTTTGTGAGAGGTCCATGTGTGAAGTGCCTTGGTAAAAATGTGGATTTTCAAGGCCATGGACCTCCAAAGTGATCAACCACAAGGATCATGAAGCCTTACAAAGACTATATGGGGTTCATGTGAGGCGAACCTTGGTCTTAAACTCCACATAAATGCCAATACTCTTCACACAAGGCCAAGGGCCTTCTCAAGGCACCTTTACAAGGTCTATATACCTTCACACAACTCATGGAGGCTTCCTTTATGAGTCAACTTGGTAAAAAACTCTCTGAAACCAAATTTCCAAGCTCCATTAAGGTCATACAAAGTTTGGGTCCTTACAAATTTATTGTCGCAACATGACTTGGACAACTTGGTTACTCAGGCTTCACCAAGTGCTCTAACTTCCATCTTTAAGTTATCTGGCCTCATCATCAACTGAAAGCTAATGAAGGGAAATTCTTCATCATTCAATCAAAACTTGAGTTTGCTAGATTCCATATCCCCTAGTGCTCACACAATGGCAAGGAAGGGTCTTCCCAAGATGATTGGGACTTCGAAGTCGACTTTGTAATCAAGGATCACAATGTCTATTGGGAATATAAATTCCTCCAATCTGACAAGGATGTCATGTAGTATCCCCAAATGTTCTTCATTGTTCTGTCAGCCATTAAAAATCGCCTGATCGTAGTAGTAAGGGCTCCCAATTCTAGCTTCTTGAACACCAAAAGAGGCATTAAATTTATGTTGGCACCTTGATCACATAATAGCCTTGTGAACTCAAATTCTCCAGTGGTGCAGGGCATGGTGAATATTCCAGGATCTTCTTGCTTCAGCATTAAAGACCTTGTTGTTATTACACTTCAATGCTAAAGCTCTAGGTAGAGCTCCGGGCTCACAAGCCACTTCTTTGTGTCCAAGTCCTTCATAAACTTTGCATACCTAACAATCTTATCCAATGCTTTAATGAGAGGAATGTTGATAGAGAGTTGCTTCAGCATAGAGATAAGGTGATGGAAATTACCTTCCTCCTTCTTCTTTTTGAATCTTTAAGCGAAAGGAGGGGGAGATCTAGCAATGGGTTTCAAATTCTGTGGCATCACTGTAAAATCACTCACCCTATCCTCGGCATGAACATCTCTAGTCTATGCATCCTTTCTCTTAACCATCTCCTCATGAACATCATCATCATAAATCGGCATCAGAGGATTAATGGTTTGTTTTCTTCCATGTGTAGCCACCGTCGTACAATGCCCCTCATTCTTTGGGTTATAAACTGTGTTGCTGGCCAATGTACCTTTCTCGCAATGGTCCAATTGAGTCGACATTTGATCGCACTGTTGTTCCATCTACTTAGTAGCAACAAAATAAGACTCAATTTCTTTTATTAATACTGGAGATGTCAAATTTCATCCCATTCAAGGTCTCATCCTAAGCGTCAATCTTCTTCAATGGTTGATCCAACATCTCCTAAACTCTAGAGCTACAAGTACCCGAATCTTGAAAAGGTGTAATAAACTAAGCTTTGAAAAATTTGAAATGTTAGCTTTTACAAGTTGGTCTACGGCTTGTAAGATGAAGTACAACTCATATGTGGGTTCGTAGAACCTGGGCAGACTTGATGAAAATTGTGACCTTTAAAGATTTTAATCTAATTCTTATCAGACAACCCATAAAACCTTTTACAAGTCGAAGATTATGTTGTAGAATATGAATCAGATAAGCAAGTCTCCGAAAATTGCAAAAAGCCATCAGACAAAACCCCTATCTATGGCCCATAAATGGGGTTTCATAGACCTGTCCGAGCAGATTTCAAAAGGGGCAAAATTGACCTTTCCTATTTTCACAAGTACAAGCTACATCGTTGAAGGTCTCAAATGACCTCTTCCCAGCGTTATACCCCCTCACTTCAACTCATTTCTAAAAAAAAAACCCTACGTCTCAATAAATGCTCTTAATCTTTTCAAGGAATTAAAGTAAAGGGTGCAAGCTAGGTTTCAAATCTTTCATCTCCAAATCAGGTTTCCTCCACCATAGTCGCACCAAGATATGTAGGTTTGATTGTGGAAACCTTTCTTCCCATGAGTCCAACCATTCTTCGTTCCAATTACATGAAATTTATTGATTGTTTTCGGCATTTTATGAGCTCCTTCATATGATTTAATTATTATGCATTGTTCACTTGATTTCTATAAAAGTTCTTCAAGTAATGATGTTATTATGCTTAAATATCCTTGGGGCCTGAAAATGTGATGGATTAAGTTATATACTATATGATTCTATGAAAAGCTATAAAAGAACTTATTGGTTTTAGTTATATTTCATGATATCCAAAATTAGGGTTTTACAATAATGATGGTGGGTTGATTTGAAAGACTTAAAAATGAATTGATTTTACTCCTCTGTTGTCTTATTCTCTTGAATTATATGATTTTAAGCCTATGTATGTATACCCACAATGTTTGACCAAACTTACATGAAAAGATTTCTCTGTGCATGAATGATTATTGCATGAATTGCAAAACAAGGATGTTATGTTAAAATTATGGGCTCCTAAGCATGTATTGAAAAGTTCCTATGATTTGTAAGTAAATTGTTGAGCCCTTATACTACATCCTACCCTATTTTGAGTGATTAATGTCTACATGAAGGGGACAAGCATGATAACTATTTTACCCTCACATATGATCTAAAACTCACTAGAATGGGTCAAGTATATTACAATCTCAACATTCATGTAGAATGCAATGCCTACTAGAAGGGGTCAAGTTTATGCAACGTTTTTACCCTCTAGCATAAGGTATATGTCAAAGTGTAGGGGTCAAGTATGTGAATGAGCTACTCATGCCATATTAACATGTTTTCCTTTTTTTTTCAAGTCATTCAAGTTATGATTAAATTTATGATTATTTCAAGTATTTTGTGGGCTTAGACTTAGTACCAAAAGTGGCTTAAGGTGGGGGCTCGACCCAAGGGATTTTTATATAATGTCCTGGTCTTTTAATTATGTGCTACCATAGGTTTATATTATTTTCCTAGATGGGATTTATTAGTGGATCCAACTAGGACAGGTTACCTACTTTGTGGGATCATGCTTCGTTTACCTTGGTAAGTAGACAACTCCTTTATTCGATTTGAAGTGGACATTGGGATTCCAAATAGTATCTCCCTTGGTCTTATATGTTGGTTAAGGTCTCCTCCCACATACGTATGATATGTTATGCAAGTTTGACTATTTCCATGCATGCTTTATATTAAGCATTTTTCATACATGTCATGTTGAGCTTCTGCCTAATGCTTTTGATTTTGAATCCCGAATATTATGGCTTATATCCTTTGTTGCATTTCATCCCGCATATGTAGTACATTCCAAGTAATAACACATACGTGTTTCTTGCATGACTAACAATTTAGGGACCAGAGCTCCTATTCATCATCTTCCTCCACGTGGGCTAGTTGGATCCATTGAAGACTACTATTGGTGAGTCCTCCACTTTAGGGACAAAATCCACTTACTTTCATGCTCTTGTTAAGACATGTCTATTTTGGATTTTTTTCTTTTGAGGGTGAGCCAAGGAGATGACTTAGCCCCTGTTCCACTCATTCTAGAGATTAGTTGGATATGGATGTTTATGTATCGAGCTTGGCTTATATTATGTTTATTAAATTGCTCTTAGTCCCTTTTCCCTCTATGGTTTTGTACGTTATTGATGTGATGGAAATCCTAAGTTCCAATATGCCCTGTAGTGCGATTCATATTTACCCCCCCTCCATAGACTTATTTGCTATGTGATTCATGCTTATCCTCTTTCTTAAAACTTCCCCATAGCTTGAGTCAAAAGCCTCGTTTACCTTAGAAATTGTTTTCTATATGTGTACTTCTCTTTTATGCTTCTGCATAACCAAGGATACGCTATGCATGCTTAAGAGGCTTGTTTGGGGTCCCTTCAGATTCAAATATTCCATGTCACGCCTAGGTCCTAGGCTTGGGTCATGAAAAGTTTGGAATCAGAGCACTACGTTTGTTAATGGTCCTCATAAATCTAACACACCGCATCAAGTATATTCTTGTTCACCGTTGTGAAAGGCACCACAACTATGAATAGGAGGCTATGAGATGTTTTAGAAATTGGTTAACTTTTTCATGATCTATTTCGTACTTTAGAATTTAAATTAAGGTCTCTTTTCCGTAATGGGTGGTTTTCTTCTCTTTTAGATCATTCCACTAAGGAGAATGGCACCAAGAGCTCTCACACTCGAGGAGTGCTGGGCCCATCCGATTCCTTGAGCTCCTCAAGAAGAAGGGGTCACGTACGTCGTATACCGAAATGTCATTTCTATGTTGGCACAAGTTGTGACCACATAATTGAACCAAGGAGCCCAAGCTCCTCATTCTCCCCCCTGCTTCATAAGTGAGGGATTTCACAAGGATGAACTCTCTGGAGTTCCACGGCTCCACAATGGAAGAGGACCCCCAAGAATTTATTGATGAGATATATAAAGTGCTTTCTATTATGAGGGTGAGTTCAGAGGATAAGGCGGAACTTGCGGCCTATCAACTCAAGGGTGTTGTACAAATTTTATTTACTCAATGGAAGCTAGAGAGGGAGAACAATGATCCAATCCCATGGGACAAGTTTAAGGCTGCCTTCCTCAATTAATTCATCACTATAAAATTGAAAGAGGCAAAAATGATGGAGTTCATGAATCTCAAGCAAGGCTCCATGAGCATGGGAGAGTATTCCCATAAGTTTAAGAAGCTCTCAAGATATTCTCCTCACTTAGTTGCCGACTCTAGGGCACGGATGAACAAGTTTGTGTCAAGAGTGTCCTACTATGTAAATGAAGACTGTCACACCACTATGCTTGTGGGTGACATGGACTTGTCTCGGCGCATGATGTATGCCCATAACTTGAAGGGGAAAAGCTTATGTAGAGAGGTGTAGGGAGTCATAGAGGGCTTTGCATGATGGTGGTTTTCAAGGTTCTAAGGGTGGCCATTTCCAACAAGGTCATAAATTCCAATGCCAAGGGTCCTCCAATTGTCAAAACAAAAGATTTGCTAATGATAGGGTGCCTAACCCTAAGGCTCAAGGTGGCAACGGCTGGATGACTTTTCCAAGGTACCCAAAATGTGGAAGAAATCACGATGGCAAATGCTTATGGTTTTCGAATGCTTGCTATGGGTGTGGAAAGGTAGGACACAAGGTTGTTTATTGTCCCTATGCTAAAAACAAGGGTAAAGATAGTCATCCTCAAGGACAAGGTGCTCATCGTGATCAAGGGGAACAAGGAGGCAAATAAGGAGGTGCTCCACATGACAATCAGTTTTATGCCCTTCAAGAGAGGCAAGGAGTGGAGGAGGTGCCCGATGTTGTTACTGGTATGTCAAAAGTTTATGATTATGAAGTGTATGCTTTATTATATTCGGGTTCTACTCTCTCTTTCATTACTCCTTTTGTTTCTAACAAGCTTTATGTGTGTCCCAAATTATTGTGTGACCCCTTCGAAGTGTCTACCTCCAGTTGGTGAGTCCATTATTGCAATGAGAGTCTATAAGGGTTGTCCCGTGTCTATATTAGATAAAGTATTGCCTTATAATTTTGTTGAGCTTGATATGGTGGATTTTGATACTATTCTTGGGATAGAACGATTACATGCATATTATGCTTCTATTGATTGTAGGACTCGTAGGATTAAGTTCCAATTTCCTAATGAGCCTATCTTTGAGTGGGAAGGTCATAATTTGGTAGTTAAGGGTAGGTTCATTTCTTGTTTTAAGGCCAAGAAATTTATTTCTAAGGGTTGCACTTACCATCTTGTTAAGGTTCAGGATATTAAGTATAAACTCCTTCGTATCGAGTCGGTTCCGGTTATAAATAAGTTTCTTGATGGCTTCCCCGTTGAAGTTCTTAGTGTCCCTCCAAAAAGAAAGATAGGTTTTGGTATACATCTCCTTCCTGATACTCAATCCATTTCGATTCCTCCTTATAGTATGGCCCGGCGGAGTTAAAGGATCAATCGAAGGGTTTATTGGAGAAGGATTTTATAAGGCCTTGTGAGTCACCTTGGGGTGCACCGGTGTTGTTTGTAAGGAATATAGATGGCTCACGTAGAATGTGGATCTACTACTAGCAACTCATTAAGGTTACAATAAAGAACAAGTATCCCATGCCAAGGATAGATGACCTATTTGATCAACTACAAGGGGCTAGTCATTTTTCTACGATTGATCTACGGTCTAGATACCACCAACTAAGGGTGAATGAGTGTGATATTCCCAAGATGGCTTTTCAAACTAGATATGGGCATTTTGTATTTGTAATAATGTCACTTGGCTTAACTAATACACCGAGGATATTTCTGGATCTCATGAATAGGGTCCTTAAACCCTACCTTGACAAGTCTTTGGTGGTCTTCGTAGATGATTTACTCTCTAAGTGAAGGAGAATACATGAATAATTTGAGGGTGTGTTGCAAACATTGAGGGATGAGAGGTTGTTTAATAAATTCTATAAATGTGATTTTTTGTCGAAGGAGGTTGCATTCCTAGGACATGTGGTGTTGGGGGAAGGAATTAAAGTGGACCCTAAGAAGGTGCAAGTGATAAGAAATTGTCAAACCCCACATCTTAGGTGTACTAGCCCTATGCGTATGGAACATGATATGATTAGGCTAAACGGGGCACCAACTTTAAACGTTCCTAAAGTTTAGACTGGAGGGCTACATTTACGCCTAATGCTTAAGATGAGCGAGTGTGTATAAGTGTTGAGTTGATTTAAGGAGATCTCTACCTTACACGAAGTAATGTGCTTGTAGGACTTAGGAAGCTAACACATAAGTCACCTATGTGCTTAGCTTAAATTAGTTGCATAGACGGGGAAGATTAATTCATACATGAGTGAACTCACTTGAGGCAAAACTTTAGTGAAATGAAAAGGACGCGAAGACGAGGCCCGATACCGAATCTATTAAAGTACGATAATGAATAAAGCCCAAGTTAAGCATGTAATTCTAGCCCATGTTTAGGCATCAAAAAGGGACAATATATGCAGCCCAAGATGAATAGGAAAAGGACCAAATTACATTCACAACCCACTTCACAAATAGGGCCCAAACTAAGTGAAAGTAAAAGGAAATGGTTCGCTGCAAAGTTCATCAAATTGAAGGCAAATAAGGCCCAAGTGAAAGGTACATGTTGCTGCATCACAACCTTAATATAATAATGCTTCAAATTTAAAAGAATTCATCCAAAAATGGCCCTTTAAAAGGGATTAAAAATCAGCAACTTTAAGTAATTTTAACATAGCCGAAAATTAGCTTTTTCTCAAAGTTTCTCCTTGCTCTCTCTTTCCATAACAAAGCATCCACAACAAGACTTTAGGGTTATTGGAGAAGACCTACTCCTTGTAGATTAATTTTAGTAAGAATACCTATGTATTTAGTGCAATATTTCCATGAAAAACATGAAGAGTACGCTGGTTATGCTTGTGCAAATATTTTGGACAGCATGTGTTCCAAAGATTGTTGTACAGTCTCCGTGTTTATTAAGAGGCTTTTCTCTTGTTGGTTAGATGAATTATGAACTAAGGTTCATAATTTTAACAAGAATTAGTTCTGTAGGGATGAAATAAGGCTGTTGCACCATTTTTATCTTCCGCAAAAATGAGTTCTTGTATGATATCTTAATGGTGCTCTTAGAAAGAACTTGTGGACAGATAATTGGAGATTTTTGTCTCACGTTTTCTATCTACTTTGGGACTGTTATTGGAATGTTTTAAGACTTTTTTTATATGTAAATATGTTGAGGACAGTTTTGTTGAGGTTGGAACATATTTGGAATGGTTGACGTGGAAATGTAGCCAAAGGACGTAATGTTACACCACTGCCTACTTGCGTGTTGTGTAGAGTTGTTGTATGTTGTACTTTATGAGCTATTGTAAGCCTGTTGTGTGACTAAAACCAGATGGGATGTAACATGTATATGATAATGTGTGCTAAATGAAAATATGATTACAGGTGGAAAGGTTGAAAGAATACTCGTGGATTGATAGTTAAAAGCTTGCTGGCCGAGGTATTTTTTTATGAGATTGGACTGCCAAGACGTGTTTATTAGTTGCTAATACTAGTTTTATCACCTACAATATTATAGATAAGTATTTGGAGGAAAAGGATACAATTCCCAGGTAATAAAGACATAGTACAACGAGGTATGTAAGGCCACTCAATTTAGTATTATTTGACATGAATCTAGGTTCTTCCTTGGCACATAAATGCACATACAAACTCCGACATAACTAATTATCCTGTCTCCACTCTTAACATGTTCATATGCTCCCATACATAGGATTTGTCAATTATGCATACATATTTGGATACCAAAGATACATGAGTTCCTTTTTACTAAGTAAAGTCCACGTGTTGTTCATCTCTTACACATTTCATTAGTTGTGTAGCTCTCTTTTCATTGTGGTGTTGTCTTGCATGATCTTTACATGTCACATGTTATTTCCAAAATACTACAACTCTAAATGTTATGACCACCAAAAGAATCATCTCAAAGGTAAATGAAAGATAACTCAAAGTTGCTTATTAATGGATGGTATCCTAGGGGTGGAAGAATCACCTAGCATGGGTTGATCCATATTACTGGGGTATCCCAGGGATGAAATCTTAGTATGACTAGAGGTTGTCTTTAATCCTTACACACCAGTGTGTGATTTCATTTGAAATCTTAGTTCATATACAGTATATTATCTCGTACTGATGTTCCTTACGGGGACCTGCATTTCATGCTGCAGGTACATGAGCTACTAAATTTCCCCAGTAGGAGTACAAGAGTTCTAGCTGATGTTACTGAGCTCTAGGTTGCTTTGGGGCTTTGTGTGTCTAGAGCTCATATTTTTGTATTGTATAGTTTGTCATGAGGTGGGGCCTGCCCCAATCCATATAGATATTGTTCATTATCTAGAGGCTTTGTATATTATGTAAAGTAAAGTATGTTCATGTATCGTACTTCAGACAACATGGTTCCAATGGCCTAGTCATATGCATTTCCTTTTGGCTTGTTATTACTGTCTACTTTCTTGAAAACATGTTAAATATGGAAACCCCTTATAATGTTCATAGAAAGTGTATGGTTATATGTTGGTTCTCCCGAGCCTTGTAGGCAATGGGTGCAAGTCCACCTTAATAGGACTTAGGGCGTGTCAAACATTGGCCTAGGCCCTTGACTCCAATGGATATCAGGAGTTTCTTGGGCTTGGCAGGGTACTACCGGAGATTTGTGAATGGTTTCTCTTCAATTACTTCCTCTTTTAAAAAATTGACGCAATAAAAGGCAAAATTTGTTTGGACTGATGAATGTGAAAGAAGTTTTCAAACTTTGAAAGACAAGCTTTAATTCGCTCCTATATTGGCTCTACTAGATGGGTTAGAAGGGTTTGTGGTTTATTGTGACGCTTCAATGGTTGGTTTGGGGTGTGTGTTAATTCAAAGTGGCAAAGTCATAGCATAAGCTTCTCGACAACGAAAGGTGCATGAGCATAATTCTCCCACCCATGATGTCGAGTTAGTAGCCATGGTGTTTTCCTTGAAAATATGGCGTCATTATGTGTGTGGGGCTCATGTAGATGTATTCACTGATCACAAAAGCCTCCAATATGTGTTCACTCAAAAGGATCTTAATTTGAGGAAAAGGAGGTGGTTTGAACTCCTTAAGGACGATGACATGAGTGTGCACTACTGTCCCGG
The DNA here is from genome assembly GCA_029948455.1 of Solanum rostratum. Classification (NCBI taxonomy): domain Eukaryota; kingdom Viridiplantae; phylum Streptophyta; class Magnoliopsida; order Solanales; family Solanaceae; genus Solanum; species Solanum rostratum. The sequence continues at coordinate 30,275,363 of CM057054.1, read as the reverse complement.
CAAAGCTAGTATTGTGGATGATGCTCTAAGCAGGGTATCCATAGAAAGTCTAGCGCATGTTGATGATGGCAATAAGGAATTCTCTAGAGAAGTTCACCGGTTAGTAGGGTTGGGAGTTAGGTTGAATGAGGTTGAAAATAGAGGTGTAATGTTCATTGATGGATAGGAAACTCAAAGTGACCAAATCGTGTTAGAAAAGCCTTCTTCGGGATGTCACATTCTCTCACTTCCAACTTGTGATAGCCTGATCTGAGGTCTATTTTTGAGAAAACAGTGACACCATAAAGTTGGTCAAACAGTCATCAATCCTTGATAGGGGATGTTTGTTCTTAATGATCACCTTGTTCAATTGGCGATATTCTATACACATCTTGAGGGAACTATCTTTCTTTCAAATGAACAGGACCAGAGCACCCCATAGTGAGACACTCAGCCTAATAAATCCCTTATTCAAGAGATCTTTTAATTCCTCCTTAAGTTATTTCAAATCTACAAGAGCCATTCTATATGGTAAAATAGATATATGCTGGGTATCAGGGAGAACATCAATCCCAAAGATAATCTCCCTATCAGGAGGGACTCCAGGCTAATCATCAGGGAAGACATGAGGAAACTCATTGACAATTGGAACTAACTCGAAAGGTAGAGACTCTACATCATCAGCCTTAATTCGCGTGAGGTGATAGATACATCCTTTGAAAATTAATTTTCTCGCCTTAAGATAGGAAATAAACTTACCCTTAGGCGCAATAGAATAACCATTCCACTCTATGACAGGCTCATTTTGAAACTGGAATATGACAATTCAGGTTCGACAATCAATAGAGCAATAGAGGCATAACGAGCATGAAGCCAGTAACTCAAAGTGACCAAATTGTGTTAGAAAAGCCTTCTTTGGGATGTCACATTCTCTCACTTTCAACTTGTGAAAGCCTGATCTGAGGTCTATTTTTGAGAAAACAGTGACACCCTAAAGTTGGTCAAACAAGTCATCAATCCTTGACAGGGGATGTTTGTTCTTAATGGTCACCTTATTTAATTGGCGATATTCTATACACATCATGAGGGAACTATCTTTATTTCAAACGAAGAGGCCAGAGCAACCCATAGTGAGACACTCAGCCTAATAAATCCCTTATTCAAGAGATCTTTTAATTGCTCCTTAAGTTATTTCAAATCTACAAGAGCCATTCCATATGGTAAAATAGATATAGGCTGGGTATCAGGGAGAACATCAATCCCAAAGATAATCTCCATATCAGGAGGGAGTCCAGGCTAATCATAAGGGAATACATGAGGAAACTCATTGACAATTGGAACTAACTCGAAAGGTAGAGACTCTACATCATCAGCCTTAACTTGCGTGAGGTGATAGATATATCCTTTGAAAATTAATTTTCTCGCCTTAAGGTAGGAAATAAACTTACCCTTAGGCGCAATAGAATAACCATTCCACTCTATGATAGGATCATTTGGAAACTGGAATATGACAATTTAGGTTCGACAATCAATAGAGGCATAACGAGCATGAAGCCAGTAACTCAAAGTGACCAAATCGTGTTAGAAAAGCCTTTTTTGGGATGTAACATTCTCTCACTTTCAACTTGTGATAGCCTGATCTGAGGTCTATTTTTGAGAAAACAGTGACACCCTAAAGTTGGTCAAACAAGTCAACAATCCTTGACAGGGGATGTTTGTTCTTAATGGTCAACTTATTCAATTGGCGATAATCTATACAAATCTTGAGGGAACTATCTTTCTTTCAAATGAACAGGACCAGAGCACCCCATAGTGAGACACTCAGCCTAATAAATCCCTTATTCAATAGATCTTTCAATTGCTCCTTAAGTTATTTCAAATCTACAAGAGCCATTCTGTATGGTAAAATAGATATAGGCTGGATATCAGGGAGAACATCAATCCCAAAGATAATCTCCCTATCAAGAGGGACTCCAGGCTAATCATCTGGGAAAACATGAGGAATTTCATTGAAAATTGGAACTAACTCGAAAGGTAGAGACTCTATATCATCAGCCTTAACTCGCGTGAGGTGATAGATACATCCTTTGAAAATTCATTTTCTCACCTTAAGGTAGGAAGTAAACTTACCCTTAGGTGCAATAGAATAACCATTCCACTCTATGACAGGCTCATTTGGAAACTGTAATATGACAATTCAGGTTTGACAATCAATAGAGGCATAACGAGCGTGAAGCTTGTAACTCAAAGTGGCCAAATCGTGTTAGAAACGCCTTCTTCGGAATGTCAGATTCTCTCACTTTCAACTTGTGATAGCCTGATCTGAGGTCTATTTTTGAGAAAACAGTGACACCCTAAAGTTGGTCAAACAAGTCATCAATCCTTGATAGGGGATGTTTGTTCTTAATGGTCACCTTATTCAATTGGCGATATTCTATACACATCTTGAGGGAACTATCTTTCTTTCAAACGAATAGGGCCAGAGCACCCCATAGTGAGACACACAGCCTAATAAATCCCTTATTCATGAGATCTTTCAATTGCTCCTTAAGTTATTTCAAATCTACAAGAGCCATTCTATATGGTAAAATAGATATAGGCTGGGTATCAGCGAGAACATCAATCCCAAAGATAATCTCCATATCAGGAGGGACTCCAGGCTAATCATCAGGGAAGACATGAGGAAACTCATTGACAATTGGAACTAACTAGAAAGGTAGAGACTCTACATCATCAACCTTAACTCGCATGAGGTAATAGATACATCCTTTGAAAATTAATTTTCTCGCCTTAAGGTAGGAAATAAACTTACCCTTAGGCGCAATAGAATAACCATTCCACTCTATGACAGGCTTATTTGGAAACAGGAATATGAAAATTCAGGTTCGACAATCAATAGAGGCACAACGAGCGTGAAGCCAGTCTATGCTGAGAATCACATCAAAGTCAAGCATCTCCAACTCAACTAAGTCTGCCCAAGAATCTCTTTGATAGATAGACTCCATGAAATCTCTATATATCCTTTCAGCTAGAATGGACTCACCAGTAGGAGTAGAAACACTAAAGGGCTCAATAAGAAATTCAGGAAGGATCTCAAGAAAGACACATACATCATATGAAACGACTCAGAGCATACCTGTGAGCTTTATTACTTCCATCACCCCTCCTCCTCATAGGGCATTCATTCTGGAAGTGACCAGTCTGTCCACACCTATAGTAAACATTTGTGCCTTCTAGTAATATCGCCCAAGTTACATGTCCTGTTTAGAGGATAAAGCGATCACTATCAAGAAATAGAACCTAACAAAGGTTAGGGTAGAACCCACAAGGAATACGTAGACTCAAGGCAAATTTAACAACAAGCAATCGAGTAGTTAGTTCCCCAAATGGGGGATCTTTAAAAAATAACTGAGAAAACTAAACCAACTAACTATCACGAGAGAATGATCAATAAAATAGAGCAACTAAGGTATTGTGTTCCCCAACTATGTATCACTGGATAACCTAATTCTTATCTAGTGTGTATCATGCCGAACGGTAATTTAAGCTCACCAAGCCCTTTGGTCAAAGGTGAGAGGCGAATTTCACTATCCGACTTGGCACATCTCCATAGTATGCATTAATAACCATTACCTATAAGTCCTAGTATAACCTCCCCTTGGCCTAGTTTGGTTGATTAGACAAGAACACATCTATCGAATCTTCTTAATTGAATTTTTTTCCTATTCATTACTACCTTGGTCCAGTCAGTAACACTACATGGGTCCTAATGTTGGCCACCATCAGAAAACATGCAAAAAGAAGAGAGTTAATTCATACATGCGTATACACCTTCCAAGAATTTTGAATTATCTGATTTTACTTTGTTAGTTATTAATGGTTCCCACACCCCCAATTGTGGATCTTGCTACTCATTCTTTTTGTAGATGAAGAGATTATGAATTTAGAAGACATAATTAACATTTACAAAACTGAATTAAGGACAAGCAAAACCAATGTAAATGAAAATCACAAACATGAAGGTTGAATTATACCACGTGTTTTCAAAGACTCTCTCACAATATTCTCCCCAAGAATATTGTGTTCTCTAACCTAAAATACTCTAAAGTCACGTGATTGTTCTCTCCCTTTGAAAAATTACCCTAAAAACCAATTTTTAATAAGTAAAAACAAATCCTGAATAGATTAGGAAAATGGGTCGGCAAACTCCACGAAAGCACTTTACGGCTCGTATTGTCCTCTATGACACATATTCGGGGTCTCGTAATCAGCTGCTAGAATTTTAGACTTCTTTTCTATGAAAAACCTTCATGACTCGTAAAGTGGTTTACAACCCGTAAATGGGGGTTTTGTAGATAACTTTCCTGCATGTCCATTTCTCCAATCCTCATGGCATGAAAGGTCTTCTATGACTCGTACAGGTGATTCACGACTCGTCTGCATATTCATAGAATTAACTTTAGAAACTTGGCCCCTCATTCGAATTCCTCACGAAACACCTTTATGACTCGTAGAACGCTCTACAACCTGTTGCAAGTCTCGTATAATAGCAAAAACCAACAATTTCTGCAATTTTCCCCAAATCATGGCCAACCTGTATTCCTTAAAATCTATAGACAAAAACACATAAAAACAACTTAAGCTACATTGAGAACACACAAAATCCTATGTTTTAAGCATCAAAAGTGTTGTATTTTTGCAGTACATTAACACTCTCAACTTAAAATTGTTACTTATCCTCAAGTGACACACTCAATCTATATAGACAATACAGTCACACACGAACCTCAAATCAATGGCATACATCACATATATCTCAGACTCAGATACCCACACCAACTCTAGAAATGGGATTAGATAACTATTTAGCAAAACTGATGCAAACTGGTGCATGTGACAACACAACAGCGACACGCAAGGTATTATCAACAATTCACAATCACTGAACAAGACTTATGCTAATAATGCAATGCAACTGCCCTCACAGAAAGAAGTCCCATATGTGATACTCAATGATATTTCTATGTTTTAGCATTGGGACTGTGCAAACTCAATCACTCTCAGAACATATATTCATGCTTAATGACTAATACCATAAGCCTTCCCCTATACTCATGACTCAAACCATCAAATAATTGGACTAGGATCACTCTAGGACTCTCTAGGCTTGTAACAAAGGCTCAGGGGGCTTTGGTATGATATTTTAGAAAAATATTGACTAAAGGCCCTCCTTGAAACTTCATTTTTTCTACACTTTCGTCCTACTACCTCTATTATTTCCACCCTATTCTCCCTCTTTCTTCGGTCGAGCTTTTCTGGGTGCTTTCTTTTCATTTTTTATCTTTTTGCCATGTTTTTCACTTCATTCTGCTTTTTAGATCTCAATTAAGGCATCTTTCATTTTTCTTGCACCCAGTAGGTGATTTTTATGACGCCCTATAAAATTACCAAAGTGCCCCTAGAGTGAGGGTGTGCACGTAACGCATCTTCCGGGGCTCATATGGCAAATCTGAGACCGGATTCGTAATCAGCATGAAAAATGGAGTGGGAAGATGGTCCGGGTCGAATTTTAGGACAACCCGATCGAAAGATAAATTTTTGATCCAAGTCACAAAACAGTGACTGTTCGCGACAGAGGCGCAATGCGCACCTGCCGTGGAGAGACACTTACATATTTTTTCAGCTTTTTGACGGGATGGAGAAAACTCGTTTAAAAACACTTTTCAAAAATTACACAGTTCGCGATAGGTCCGCGTCGCGGACCGTGCATATTCCGGACCGGGAATTTCTAATTTATTTTGAGGGGTATTCCGGTCAATCCCTAACCCCTCCTAAACACTATTACATGGCTAGTAAGGTCGTTTCTACATGAAAAGAGTCTAACAAAACCTATTCTAAATCCTATTCCCAAAATCTAACAAGGCTAGGGCTGAGGAGAGGAGAGAAAGGCTTGGGGTGAGAAATACGAGAAGAGATCCTCGACATCACTCGGTTGGACAGTTGCATCACAGGTATGTAAGGCTAAACTAAAACATGGGATTGTTCTCTCATGTGCCCTATTGAGGTCATAATTGAATTGATGATTGAATAGTCTACATGCATGATTTCTTTGATGGATTTCCTTGAAAATTATATTTGAAATTACATATTTTCTATGTTGATGATCATCATACTATTTGTTCTCTTAAATTGAATACTTTCATGGAATTTGCATAACCCTACATGACTATTTCGAAGAGCATGCATAATGAACTTGGGACTTGAGTCTAGAGCCTTGCATTGGGATTGTTGACTGTGATGATGAGCTGATGAAACCTTGATTTTTGTATGAGTCTCTATAAATGAACTCTAGCGATGTGTTTATTCACTTGTTTCCTAATGACTGTCATGTAATCTTGATTCATTGAGGAGGTGTTGATGATAGGGTTAAAATCCCTATGAGATGTTGATAATAGGGTGGAAGTCCCTATGAGGTAATTGATGGAAGGGGCGAAGGTCCCGGTGAAATATCAGTCGTGGACGGGGAGTGGGTCCCCATGAGATTGGCAGTCGTTGACGGGGAGTGAATCCCTATGAGACTAGTTGAGGTTGATTTTTTGAGCACTGAGTCGGGAGGAGTATTGAGAACCAAAATGAGCAGGAGTGAGTCTCACTCGAACTCATTAACTACGTCGCCAAACGTAGGAGAGGCTTAAACCATCACATGCATACATATGGTTTCCCTCGAGGTTTAACTGTCCTTGAAAGCAATAGAGGATCTGTTCAGTTTGATTCCATGTCGGGTATATTGATATGGGATCCAGTGTTCCTTATCTGGCATGTTTGGGACCACTGTGGCAACATCAGGGTGATTGTTGTACATTCACTAGCTCATAAGTGAGTGTTGTCGGTTAAGAGAAACTCCCGGGAAAATTCGTACCTTATTCTGATTCTAGATGAGATGTGATGAGAGGGGGTGAACTCCTCTGAGATGATCCATGTGATGAGTTGAGACTTTTGATGAAGTCTGAGATAATGATGTGTCACTTGTCCACTCTATACTCTTTCGTAGATGGGCAAGCTGGCGGTTAATATGATTATGATGTTTATTTTGACTTGATGTTACTTTCCATATTTTCTACCGGTTTCTGTTTCATTCAGCTATTTTACATACCAGTATATTCCAAGTACTGACGTCCACTCTGGACTGCATCATTTTATGATGTAGAGGCAGGTACTAGAGATCATCAACAGGCGCTCCGTTGAAGATCAGAGATCCGAAGTTGATTTGGCGAGCCTCCCCTACTCTAGAGGAACTATTATTTTATTTCATCATGCTCTAGAGATAGGATTGGACTATCTTCTTATTTTGCTTTATGTAGCCATGGCCCTGTCATTGGCACCACATGATTTAGTGATCGAGGCTTCATAGACAGGTGTCGAGTATTGATGTTGAGATTGTGAGCTAGTTCTTTCTACTAGCCTTCGTTATATTATCTTTATTATATTGAGAACTTTAGACGAATTGTGCCTATTGCTTGCATATAATTTTCGCTGATCAGTAGATGTATATGATTGAATGATGTGATGAGACTAGGTGGTTCGCTTGGGGGCTAGCAATAGTCTCCGAGGGCCGCCACGCCAAGGGTACCCTCCAGGGGCGTGACAATCTTGATATCAAAGCACAGAGTTCAAGTGTCCTAGGAAGTCTATGAAGCCGTGTCTAGTAGAGTCTTGTTTATGGGTGTGTTGTCGACCGCACTTCATAAGCAGGGGGCTATGGGACATTAGGAATGGTTACACTTCTTTCTTATTCCCATTCGTGCGAAAGAGTGGAACTCTATGAAAAATATCCTCTATTTTGTGCGTTACACGTGCAGAATCGATAACATGCCTCCCAGAAGCACTGTTAGAGGAAGGGGACGTCCTGCCAGGCAAGTTGTTAACCCACCTGAACCTCAAGTACCCGAGGGGCCCGTGGATCCAGCTGTCCCTGTTGGGCAACCCCCTCAAGATGAGATCTCGAATGCTGAGCTACGCCAAGCCATTCAAACTTTGGCCCAAGCTGTCGCAGCACCTATTGTGAGGCAAGGTGCAGATGGGACAGACTCTCATGGCACCTCTAGAGTCCGAGAATTTCTGAGGATGAACCAGCCTGAGTTCACGGTGTCGGCATCTACCAAATACCCCGAGAACTATGTAGAGGAACTTGAGAAGGTGTTCCAAGTGATGCACGTGGCGGATGCTGATAGGGTTAAATTGGCCGCCTACCAACTCAAAGGGGTGGCCAGGCTGTGGTTCGACCAATGAAAGAAGGGCCGAGGGGACAATGCTTCATATGTGACTTGGGCGGTGTTTGAGGAGGCATTTTTGGGGCGCTTTTTCCCAAGGGAGAAAAGAGAGGCTAAGGTAAGGGAGTTCCTGAATCTGAAGCAGGGCTCCATTACCGTGCAGGAGTACGGGTTGAAATTTACACAACTATCCCGCTATGCTCCAGGCAAGGTTGCTAACATGAGGGGAAGGATGGGAATGTATGTAGATGGGTTGAACAGAGGACCCAAGAGAGATGGAAGAGGAGCTATGCTTGTGAGTGACATGGATATTGGGCGACTGATGACATTCGTGCAGCAAGCTGACGAAGAAAGACAACAGGACAGGGAAGAGTTCAAGCGCAAGAGGGCTAAGACATCCAGCCACGAGGGTGGAAGAAGAGGTAATGGGAATCGATTTCCAGCACCCTCAGCTGCTCGCGCACCTGTGCCTAAAGGCACGAATGATCAGAGGTTCCAGAATACAGGGAACCCCGGACACCAGTCCCAAGCTAGTGTGGCTCAAGGTTCTCAGAGTAGGCCACCGTGTGACAACTATGGAAAGGCGCATAGGGGGAGATGCCGCGATAGGAATGATGCATGTTTCGGGTGGGGCCAAGTAGGCCACTACAAGAAGGATTGTCCAAAATGGGCTGGGCAGGCCTAGTCTGCTGCATCGGCCCCACCGGTTAGAGGAAACCCAAGGGCCACTACGTCAGGTATAGGCAGGTCCACAAACCGCTTATATGCTATGGGGAGTCGCCAAGATCAGGAAAATTCTCCAGACGTCGTGACGGGTATGATCCGAGTCTTTACTTTTGATTCTTATGTTTTGATGGATCCTGGTGCCACATTGTCGTTTGTAACTCCTTATGTGACCAGTAAATTCGATAAAACCCCCGAGAGTCTTCTTGAACCCTTTGATGTTTCTACTCCGGTGGGTGAGTCTATTCGAGCTGAAAGAGTCTATAGAGCTTGTGTAGTGTCCATCCATCACACGGACACCATTATTGATTTGATCGAGTTAAAGATGGTTGACTTTGATTTGATCCTCGGCATGGATTGGCTTCATGCCTGTTATGCCTCTGTGGATTGTAGATCCCGAACGGTTAAGTTCCAGTTTCCAAATGAACCAGTTCTAGAGTGGAAGGGTGACTCAGTGACACCTAGGGGAAGGTTTATCTCATATCTTAAAGCCCGAAAGTTAATTTCCAAAGGCTGTATTTATCACTTGGTGAGAGTGAAATTTGATGATGTTGAGTCCCCAACTCTTGAGTCAGTTCCGGTTGTCAACGAGTTTCCAGAAGTCTTTCCTGATAATCTGCCCGGAGTCCCTCCCGATAGGGAGATTGACTTTGGGATTGATGTTCTTCCAAATACCCAGCCTATTTCGATCCCACCTTACAGAATGGCTCCCGCTGAGTTAAAAGAATTGAAAGACCAATTAAAAGATTTGCTGGAAAAGGGCTTCATTAGGCCAAGTGTTTTGCCATGGGGTGCCCCTGTTTTATTTGTGCGGAAGAAAGATGGGTCTCTCAGAATGTGTATTGATTATAGGCAACTAAACAAGGTAACGATAAAGAACAAATATCCCCTCACAAGGATAGATGATTTGTTTGACCAACTTCAAGGCGCCTCTTGATTCTCTAAGATAGACCTTAGGTCTGGCTACCATCAGTTGAAGGTGAGGGAGTGTGACGTTCCAAAGACCGCCTTCAGGACTAGATATGGCCATTTTGAGTTCTTGGTCATGTCCTTCGGACTGACAAATGCACCTGCCGCCTTTATGGACTTGATGAATAGAGTGTTCAAGCAAAGGGGGAAAGTGATAGCTTATGCTTCCAGGCAACTCAAGGTTCACGAGAGGAACTACCTAACCCATGACCTCGAATTGGCAGCAGTAGTGTTTGCACTTAAAATTTGGCGGCACTACTTGTACAGAGTGCATGTGGATGTGTTCACTGACCACAAGAGCTTGCAGTATGTTTTTAGCCAAAAAGAACTCAACTTGGGACAACAGAGATGGTTAGAATTGCTCAAGGATTATGACATGAGCATACACTACCACCCAGGTAATGCTAACGTCGTGGCTGATGCTCTTAGCAGGTTATCAATGGGTAGCACAACCCATGTGGATGAAGGAAAGAGGGAGTTAGCCAAGGACGTGCACCGGTTGGCTCGATTAAGAGTCCGACTCGAAGAGAACAACGAAGGAGGAGTTAATGTCCAGGATGGGTCTGCTTCCTCGTTAGTGGTGGAGGTGAAGGAAAAGCAACACCAAGACCCTGTCCTACTCCAATTGAAGGAGGATGTCCAAAATCAGAGGGTGATGGTCTTTTCCAAAGGGGGAGATGGAGTGTTAAGATAGCAAAGTCGATTGTGTGTCCCAGATGTTGGTGGCATACGAGACAGAATCATGGCAGAAGCTCATAACACTAGACATTCCATTAATCCTGGCTCCACCAAAATGTACATGACTTGAGGGAGGTCTATTGGTGGAACGGAATGAAGAGGGACATTGCGGAGTTCGTCTCGAAATGCCCAAATTGCCAACAAGTGAAGGTTGAGTATCAAAGGCCATGTGAATTGGCTCAGAACTTTGATATTCCGGAATGGAAATGGGAGATGATTAATATTGACTTTATCACTGGTCTGCCAAGGTCTCGAAAGCAATATGATTCGATATGGGTGATCGTGGAAAAATGACTAATCAGCTCACTTCCTGGCAGTCAAGACAACGAACACAGCGGAAGAGTATGCCAAGTTGTACATCCAGGAGATTGTGAGGTTGCATGGAGTCCTTTTGTCCATCATCTCGGACAAAGGAGCTCAATTTACCTCCCAGTTCTGGAGATCATTTTAGAAAAGTTTGGGTACGAAGGTAAACCTGAGTACGGCTTTCCATCCACAGACGGATGGTCAGGCGGAGCGTACAATCCAAACACTGGAGGATATGTTAAGAGCTTGTGTCCTTGACTTCGAAGGGAATTAGGATGACCATTTGCCACTGGCTGAATTTGCATATAACAATAGTTATCACGCAAGCATTCAAATGGCTCCTTATGAAGCCTTGTACGGAAGAAGGTGCAGATCGCCTATTGGGTGGTTTGAGGTTGGTGAAGCGGAGCTCATTGGACCTGATCTCGTTCACTAGTCGATGGAGAAGGTCAAGATCATTAGAGAGAGGTTAAAAACTGCCCAAAGTCGCCAAAAATCTTACACCGACGTGAGAAAGAGAGACTTGGACTTCGAAGTGGACGATTGAGTGTACTTGAAAGTGTTACATATGAAGGGTGTCCTAAGGTTTGGGAAGAAGGGAAAGTTGAGTCCACGTTATGTTGGACCCTATCAGATCGTAAAAAGAATTTGGAAGGTGGCTTACGAGTTAGAGTTGCCTTCCGAGTTAGATGGGGTGCACCCGGTGTTCCATGTGTCAATGCTAAAGAAATGCTTGGGAAATCCAGACTTGGTGATCCCTGTTGATAGCATTGCAGTGAAGGATAACCTATCTTACGAAGAGGTTCCGGTTCAAATTCTTTATCGTCAGATTCGTAAACTAAGGAACAAAGAAATGGCCTCAGTCAAAGTCCTGTGGAGGAATCAATTCGATGAAGAAGCCACATGGCAAGCTGAGGAGGAGATGAAGGCAAAGTATCCGCACCTGTTCGTGCCAACTGATAGTGAAAGTACTGAAGGTAAAAATCGTTACTCTTCACTAAGTTAATTGCTCTATTCTTTTATGCGACTCGCTATCATTGAGTCGAGGGTTAATTTATTGAATTGAGTGTGGGAATGCGTCTTGAGTCTATTCGTGCTTTAATCCCCATCTAACTCTTCATTCGAGGACGAATGATCCTAAGGGGGAGATGATGTGACGCTCGATAAAATTACCAAAGTGCCCCTAGAGTGAGGGTACGCGCGTAACGCATCTTCCGGGCTCGTATGGCAAATCCGAGACCGGATTCGTGATCAGCATGAAAAATAGAGTGGGAAAATGGTCCAGGTCAAATTTTAGGACGACCCGATTGAAAGATAAATTTTCGATCCAAGTCACAAAATAGTGACTGTCCGCCACAGAGGCGCGACGCGAACCTGCCGCGGAGAGACACTTATATATTTTTCCAGGTTTTTGATGGGATGGAGAAAACTCGTTTAAAAACACTTTTCAAAAATTACACAGTTCGCGATAGGTCCGCGTCGCGGACCGTGTATATTCCAGACTGGGAATTTCTAATTTATTTTGAGGGGTATTCCTGTCAATCCCTAACCCCTCCTAAACACTAATACACGACTAGTAAGGTCGTTTCTACACGAAAAGAGTCTAACAAAACCTATTCTAAGTCCTATTCCCAAAATCTAACAAGGCTAGGGATGAGGAGAGGAGAGAAAGGCTTGGGGTGAGAAATAAGAGAAGAGATCCTCGACATCACCCGGTTGGACAGTTGCATCACAGGTATGTAAGGCTAAACTAAAATATGGGATTGTTCTCTCATGTGCCCTATTGAGGTCATAATTGAATTGATGATTGAATAGTCTACATGCATGATTTCTTTGATGGATTTCCTTGAAAATTATATTTGAAATTACATATTTTCTATGTTGATGATCATCATACTATTTGTTCTCTTAAATTGAATACTTTCATGGAATTTGCATAACCCTACATGACTATTTCGAAGAGCATGCATAATGAACTTGAGACTTGAGTCTAGAGCCTTGCATTGGGATTGTTGACTGTGATGATGAGTTGATGAAACCTTGATTGTTGTATTAGTCTCTATAAATGAACTCTACCGATGTGTTTATTCACTTGTTTCCTAATGACTGTCATGTAATCTTGATTCATTGGGGAGGTGTTGATGATAGGGTTAAAATCCCTATGAGATGTTGATGATAGGGTGGAAGTCCCTATGAGGTAATTGATCAAAGGGGCCAAGGTCCCGGTGAAATATCAGTCGTGGACGGGGAGTGGGTCCCTATGAGACTGGTTGAGGTTGATTTTATGAGCACTGAGTCGGGAGGAGTATTGAGCACCAAAATGAGCAGGAGTGAGTCCCACTGGAACTCATTAACTACGTCGCCAAACGTAGGAGAGGCTTAAACCATCACATGCATACATATGGTTTCCCTCGAGGTTTAACAGCCCCTGAAAGCAATAGAGGATCTGTTCAGTTTGATTCCATGTCGGGTATATTGATATGGGATCCAGTGTTCCTTACCTGGCAAGTTTGGGACCACTGTGGCAACATCAGGGTGATTGTTGTATATTTACTGGCTCATAAGTGAGTGTTGTCGGTTAAGAGAAACTCCCGGGAAAATTCGTACCTTATTCTGAGTCTAGATGAGATGTGATGAGAGGGGGTGAACTCCTCTGAGATGATCCATGTGATGAGTTGAGACTTTTGACGAAGTCTGAGATAATGATGTGTCACTTGTCCACTCTGTACTCTTTCGTAGATGGGCAAGCTGGCGGTTAATGTGATTATGATGTTTATTTTGACTTGATGTTACTTGCCATATTTTCTACCAGTTTCTGTTTCATTCAGCTATTTTACATACCAGTACATTCCAAATACTGACGTCCACTCTGGACTGCATCATTTTATGATGTAGAGGCAGGTACTAGAGATCATCAACAGGCGCTCCGTTGAAGATCAGAGATCCGAAGTTGATTTGGTGAGCCTCCCCTACTCCGGAGGAACCATTATTTTATTTCATCATGCTTTAGAGTTAGGATTGGACTATCTTCTTATTTTGCTTTGGGTAGCCATGGGCCTATCATTGGCACCACATGATTTAGTGATAGAGGCTTCATAGACAGGTGTCGAGTATTGATGTTGAGATTGTGAGCTAGTTCTTTCTACTAGCCTTCGTTATATTATCTTTATTATATAGAGAACTTTAGACGAATTGTTCCCATTGCTTGCATATAATTTCCGCTGATCAGTAGATGTATATGATTGAATGATGTGATGAGACTAGGTGGTTCGCTTGGGGGCTAGCAATAGTCTCCGAGTGCCCGCCACGCCAAGGGTATCCTCCCGGGGCATGACAATATTTCTCCTTTTTCTTTGTATTACTAACTCACCTCCCTTATTTTTGTGTTTTACCCTTGCACTGGCCATCCACAACTTAGGCTTTTGACATGTGTTGAGCTGCACACTATCGATCCTCTGAACTAGGGCCACTTTTGGTAGCAACCCTCAACTTACGCTTTTTGACCCAGTCAAGGTACAGAAAGTTCAAGGAAAGACAAGGGCTGAATTCGGGATTTTTCACTACATAAGGTTGTGTTAATCAGGTGATTTGAATGAATAGGTACATGTTAGGCTCAAACATTAGGAACAAGGAATATATCATCGATTTGGTTTGTTATTTTTAGGCTAAACTGGACTATTTAAGAACAATAGCCTAAGATCCTTTCCTATTCAACTAATCTACAATCTATTTTAGGGTAACCGGGCAAGTTCTGAATTAGCACAAAGCACATGAACTTATCATATAAAGCTCACACTCACATGGCACTTCCTACATTATCAACGGAAGACTCTCATATCATGTTACTCATCTCAATTTACCCTTATGTAGAACAGATATTATCAATAACCTAAACATGCATGTTTATTTTGGTGGGTACCATTTTTTTAAAGAAAACACAAAACATGTTATGTGCCACACGTATTAGTAATATATGTTACACATATTATCTAAAACATCCTAAACATGTCGGTTCAATAGAAATTAAGTCTCTACAGGGAAAATGAACACATGCAAGAAAACCACGAGATAGAAAAGTGGGGTAGTTATAGACCATAAGCTACTTAGACTTCACTGAGGCCCATAACTACCCACACCCCGTCGGAGAAGATGTGCATTGCCCGCAATGCAAAAAATTAAAACAAAACAGAACATAAGGGGTCAAAAATACATACTTGGGTGCATAAGCGCTTGTTCCTTGGGTTGCCTCCCACTTTCAAATTTGGATACTCAAACTTCCCCTAAATCTTAAAAAATAAAATTGACACAAAACGAAAAATAAAAGGACTATAAAAAAAGAAAATAAGAGTTACAGTACTAGGCGGGGACCATCCACTTCTTCTTCCACCTTGAACTTATGAATTATACCCCTAATTTATTTTTTCAATTTTCTATTATGCTCAAAGAGTGGTGGTAAAAAATAAGGGAAGCAAACAATAGAGATCACGTGTTGTACTTCCTAGCCTTTAAATGAGGAATGTAATTTTTTTATTTGTGCCTAATAAATTTAAGAATGCAACTATATTTTTCCTCCACCTTACTCATCTATATGCTCAGATGATTCGATTAATACGTCATCATCTTAACATAATATAGAAAAATGACTGGAATGAGATCCAATGTGTCTTAATTCATGAATTATATTGTTATTTACATCCTCATATTTATACACACTAGTGTTTTCAAAGATAATATTATCTACTTCTTTACATAACTCTCGTGCACTTTTCTCAACTATAACAACATCAATAATAGTATGATCAAGAAGTTGACCCACTAGTTTTACCTCTTCAAGTTGGTTTATAAGCATTTTTATTCCTCACACAATTCATAACTAGCTTGTTGAACATCAAACATATTAACTTTTACGCTCAACTCATTACTTAAAATGTGGACATCCAAGCAAAATTGATGAACATCTGACAAAAGCACATAGTTGTCTAAGTTGAGATTTTCTAATATTTTCAAGAAGTACACATTGCAATTCAAAAAATTGTTTACAACCCCTCTCATCCCAATACTACAATCATCCAATATTTCTTCAACAGAGGGTATCATATAAATTAAAAAAATAGAAAAAGAACAAAAACAAAAACAAAACATAAAATATGGGAATTAAGGATTAACACGCGAATTACTAATGAATTCACTGAGTCTAGCCATATTCCCTGGCAACAGTTCTAAAATATTGTTGTCTCCCAAGTTACACCTCCTTTTTAGAGGATAACATAGTCGCTGTCAAGAAATAAAACCTAACCAAAGTTAGGGTCGAACCCACAGGGAATACGTAGACTCAAGGAAAATTTACCAACAAGTAATCCGAGTAGTTAATCAACTTAATTTCCCAAAAGGGCCGGTGGTTTTGAAAAAATCAACGAGAAAAATAAACTAACTAACTATCATGAGAGAAAAATAAATAAAGCAGAGCAACTAAGGTATTGTGTTCCCCATGATGCCCCAACTCAGTATCACTGAATAACCTTATTCTTGTCTAGTGTATAGCATGCAAGACAGTAATTTAAGTTCACCAAGCCCTTTGGTCAAAGGTGAGAGGCGAAATTCACTATGCAACTTGGCCCATCTCCATAGTGTGCATTACTAACCATTAACTATAAGTCCTAGTACCACCTCCCCTTGCCCCAGTTTGATTGATTAGATGAGAATACATCAACCGAATCCTGTTAATTAATCTCTTTTCATATTTATTACCATATTGGCCCGGTCAGTAACACTAGGCAGGTTCTAATGTTGGACTCCATCAGAAAACATGCAAAATGAAAAGCGTTAATTAGTACATGCATATACACCTTCCCAGAATCTTGAATTATCTGGTTTTATTTTGTTAGTTCTTCATGGATCTGACAACCCTAGTTGTGGATTTAGCTACTCATGCTTTGTGTAGGTGATGAGATTATGAATTTAACACATAATTAAATACTTACACAACTGAATTAAGAACAAGCAAATGTCAATGAAAATCATAAGCTTGAAGGTTGAATTATACCACAAGTGTTTTCAAAGACTCTCTGGCAATTTTGTGTTCAAGAATATTGTGTTCTCTAACCTAAACTACTCTTAAATCATGTGAATTGCTCTCTCCCCTTGAAAAATAACCCTAAAAACCTATTTAGAGAAAGTAAAAAGATATCCTAAACAAATTAGAAAAACTGGTCGGCAAACCCCACGAAAGCACTTTATGACTCGTATTGTCCTCTACAACTCATAGTCGGAGTCTTGTAATTAGCTACTGGAATTTAGGACTTCTCTTCTAAGACACCCCTTCACGACTCAAAAAGTGTTTTACGACGTGTAAAGTGGGTTTAGCCGGATAACTTTCCTGCAAGTCCACTTCTTTGATCCTCAGGGCACGAAAGGTCTTCTACGACTCATAAAATGATGACTCATTTGCATATTCAAAAAATTAACTTCTGAAACTTGGTCCCTTACTGAAATTCCACTCCAAACACCTTTACGACTCATGGAATGCTCTACGACTCGTAGAAGGTCTCATACAACAGCAAAAACCAACAATTTTCGCAATTTTCCCCAAATCATGGACAACTTGTATTCCCACAAATCTAAACACAAAAACACATAAAACCAACTAAAGTTGCATTGAGAATACACAAAATCCTATGTTTTAAGCATCAACAATTTGGATTTTTACAGCACATAATCATGGCACTCACCTAGATGGAGTTTACCACACTTGCCACATTGTGATTTCCCCCTCGAACCTTGAGTCACACTAGCTTGGGATTGAGAAACCTGAGCTCTAAAGTTTTGATAACCCAAGATTTCTAATCATACCTGTTACTCAGAGCTAGTGCACTTGCTAAAGATAGTGCATAGTTCAAAGACCTCTTCTTAAAACAGGACTTGTCCCTCTTACCTTGCTTATGCTGGCTAGGATTATGCCCTATTGACTTACCCTTTTTGCTTAAGTGCTCCTCTCTATCCCTCTTCTTGTCAAGGCGAGGTAGTGGGTGGATGAGGCGTCCCAATGGCCCTAGTAGGTAGACCTCTACCCCTTGTCTCCATCTGAGGAGGCACCACTAATGTGGGATTCTCAACATTGCTTGCTGAAGTATTTCTCTGGGTCACGGTACGTTTTGGAGGCATGATCTGAAAGCACGTAATGCATGAGTTAGAAAAGAACTTTGTAGAATTTTTAACTCTATCACATGAATTCAAAATACAAGAAAGTGAAACAATTCCTAATATCCTATAGCCTCCACCTTATAAAGTGTGGTGCACAACACACCCATAAACAAGATCCTACTAGACATGACTTCATAGACTCCCCAGAATACTTAAATTTAATGCTCTGATTCCAAGTTTGTCACGCCCTAAGAGGGTACCCTTGGCGTGGCCGGCACTCAGAGACTATTCCTAGCCCTCAAGCGAACCACACGGCCTCATCACATTCAGTCCATCATATCTTAGTAGTGAAAACATCATTGTACAGAAATAAGTAAAGAAAGGAAATGAAAATTGATAAATAAAGTCCAAAAGGCCAAACATCTCTTCAATGAACTAAGCAAGACTAGTATGAAAGAAGACTAGCCAACATAACATCCATTTAACACTCAATAGTCTAGTCTATGAAGCCTCTAAAACATATGAATAATGATGCTAATGAAAGACCCATGGCTACCTCTAAATAGAATAAGACAATTCTAAGTAAAGCTAGAATAGAAACTTAAATGCCCTCCGAGAGTAGTGGAGGGCTCACCAATAAGCTGAAAGTAAATAGGTCCTCAACGGGGCACTTGTTGATGTCCACTAGTACCTGTCTTTGTATCATGAAAAAAAGCAGGCCCAAATAGACGTCAGTACATGAAATGTATAAGTATTTAAAATGGCAGAAAGAAACATATAAAAAAAGAATGACATCAAGTCAAATATATAAACTCAAGAAGTAGGAAACTCAATCATTATGTCAAGAGAGTAAAGTAAGAATACAATTTAACCAATGAATACTCATCTATCATCCATATCCCAACCACTCAGAGTACTATAAAGGCTTATTTGGGAGTTTCCCTAACCAAAAACCATCACCGATGAGTCGGTGATGACACAACGAAGTGATGTCATTACCATATTCATCGAATACCTTAAGGGGGGTATATGACACCCAATCAATAGATCCAAAGTCAGTACCATCAAGTCCTCATTTTGGGATAAAAAGAAATATCATATTTTATAATTCAATCCTCTCCTACACTGGCTATGCCATTTCCACAAGCTAATGTAAGGATCGTAGGTTCACGGCCCATAGGAGGGGTTTCATGGACGACTTCGACAATTTTTAATGTAAGGGTTGTTTTTGACATTTCCAATTCGTTTAAGCCCTAAGCTATGGTGGTTTTGCTGCCCTAACTAACTCAAACAACCTTGCCTTTATAAATCCTATCCCTAATTCATTCAAAGCTTTTAATTCCCAAATTTCTCTCAAGGGTTATCAATATTTCTCTCTCTAAGTCAAGTGTTCCATTGAAGCTAAAGCTTTAAGGTTTGATTAATGATTTCCATATTTTCTTCTTCAATTCTAAGGATTGTACTTGAGGTATGTTGAGCTTTATTTATGGATTAGATTCATACATGAAGCCCAATCTAAAACCTTCTTTTGTAATCAAAATCTCAAGATGAATTCCTATGGACTTTTAAGATATGATTCCTTATGCATGAATTATGACTCCTACATGATGATTATGACTAATGATGCATGAATTATATGAATTACATAATCTATATAATTTTCAAGCAAAAGTATGTAATTTCAAAATATGCATGATTAGGGCTTAATGACTTGATGTGATTCAATTGCTCATGGACAGATACTTATCCCTGTTCTCTAATGATAAAGTTATGGATTTTCATGATTATGATCTCAAGTATGTAAAAGCATGTTTTATTATAATGATGATGTATTGAAAGCTATGATGATGCTATGATAAATGGGGTAGTGAAAACCCAAATGTTTATAATGATGTTAAGGTGGGAATGTCTATCCACACTATGAGGAAAGCAAAGTAGATGGATTATTCTTATAAAATGATGTTTTCATGAATGTTATGATGACTATTTATGAATTATGGAAGTATGACATTTATAGAGTATGAGCCATGTCGAAAGCTATGTATATGCATGATTTATGAATTTCGTGGGATATGACTTAGCACTAAATGAGATTGGGGGCGGGAACTCGACCTTAGGGTTCCTTAATGTAAAGCCTACCTATCTCATAACTACGAAGAACCATATGGATGATGATTATGTGAATATATGGTATTATGTTAGTGGATCCACATAAGTAAAGGATATGTTGAAAAGGGTAGGGTCCTGTAAGATCCATGTTAAAGCATTTTCCGAAATGGGAACGCTCCCATAAGGTAAGGTATAGTCTACCCTTCCATAGTAGGTTACTCTTTCACTTGGTGTAGAGGAAACATCAGGATTTTATGTAATAGTCTGCATGGTCTAATATGTCAGTTAAGTTCTTATTCCCACATAAGTATGATAACGTCATGCATGGATTTTATGAGTCTTCTTCTCATGATTTTAAACTTGCATGTTCATACATATTATATCCTTATCCTATTGATTATGATTATGCATACTGATATTATTGTGATGTCCTTAGGTTCATGGAATAGCTACATACTGAGAACATTTCATGTACTAATGCATACTTCTTTGCCTACATGATATAAGCATCTAGGGATGGACAATGAGACGATTACTCTATTTTATGACTAGATTTGGATTTACAGCTTGAAGACTTCTTAGTGAGTTTCTATGCTTCGGGAACAAACCTTATGATTTTTTTCCTTTATCTTGAGACTTTATCATTTTCATTCTTTTGATGTACATCTCGAGCGTGAGCTAGTGAACTTATGCTAGACCAGCCAAGATCTATGATGTAGAGGCATGATTTGGACCTAATGGATTGATGTATATTCCCTTATTGGAACTGTAACTTTTACTTTGATAAACTTTGGCTTGCTTAATCTCTTACGCATGCTTATATTACCTTATGATTCTTATGATATGAATATGAGGCTTGGATGGGATGCCTTCGGGTGTCTCTTTCACTGTGTCACGGCTAAGCCCTAGGTTCGAGTAGTGACACTTTGAAAGGCCTTAAAAAGGCAAGAAAAGATAGTTTGCAGGAGGTTTTAGCCAAGCCACCTTTTCAGAGAAGGTTTCATGGTCTGTGAAACTCTTCACTGACCATGAAACCATCCATGACAGTTACATTAGAATGTCACCACGAGAACCATTACAGTCCTTGAAGAACACCATGGATTGTGGTGGTGAACATGGAGTGACTCTTGGCCAATTTTCCTCAATGAAATGGTTCACGAGCTATATAACCTTCTTGGAAAGAAGAGTTCAATTTTTTCTACCTCGTTTCATTCAAGCTCAAATTCCAATGATCATATATCCTCGAACAAAAATAATTAGTGGACCATGACCTACCAAATTGAAGCTCTTTGAATTTTCTTTGCAAACACATCCAATAACCCGATTCCGAGTACGAAAAAAGAGGTTTTGACCATTTTCATAAAACTTGTCTTTGCAGGGTCACTTTCATGGGAGGCTTCACGGACCATGAAAAGTTTCACAGCCAGTGAAGCCATCCGTGGTGCTTTTCGGTGCTACTTTTAAGGCTCGTTTTGTTAAACTATTTTTGGTAATTTGTCCCATCCCCAAGGACTTTTAATACCTTTATGCCTCTGTTTACACTCCCAAACAACTCCTACACTAATTCTAACACCTCATTCAAGCTTTATACTTAATTTATTTCATTAACTCATAAGAATTTCTCTCCAAGTCACTCCTTCAACTGATTCAAGCCTGAGACTTTTATGTGCTGCTAGGATCAAGTTTAATCCATCTTAATTGTCCTGAATTCTATAAGGTATGAGTGGTTCACTCATGATTACCTTTGGATCATGAAGCCTTAAAATTTATTTCTTCAATTTCATGATTTCTAAGTATGAATTGGAAGTCGATTTTTTGATTTAGCTTCAACTTGATGAAATCAATTTATGGGTTGATTTCAATTGATATCTTGGGATAAGCCTCCCGACCTTTGATATTTATCTTTCACTCGTTGGCAATTTGTGCATTCTGCTACAAACTTAGCTATATCATTCTTCATCCTCAAATACACTTCCCTTAGATCTCTATATATATTGGTGGATCGAAAGTGAATAGAATACTGTGAGTTATGGGCTTCACTCAATATCATCTCCCTTAGACCATCAACATTTGGCACACACAATCGGCCTTAGTAATGAATTACCCCATCCCCCTTTGTGAGTAAACCTCATCCTTCTTATCAACCACCAATTTCTTTAAATTCACCAATGTAGGATCCATATTTTGCTTTGCCTTGACCTTCTCTATCAATGATGACTACGCCCCATTTTGCACAAGAATACTACCAAATTGTGAATTGTTCAGTCATACACCCAATCAAGCCAATAGGTGCACATCCTTTACCAATCCCTTTCTTTCATTCTCCACATGAGCCACACTTTTCTTAGTCTCCCTACTAAGAGCATTAGCTACAACATTTGCCTTATCTGAATGATGCAATACACTCATATCATAGTCTTTAAGCAATTCTAGCCATCTCATTTTCCTAAGGTTCATATCCCTTTGTCTAAACACATATTTTAAGCTATTATGGTTGGTAAATATATCAACAACACCCCATAAAGATAGTGACACAATATCTTCAACGCAAACACAACGGCCAACAACTCAAAATCATGGATCGAGTAGTTCTTCTCATGAACTTCAATTGCCTAGATGCATACACAATGATGTTGCCATGTTGCATCAGCGCATAACTTAGTCGAACACATGAAGCATCACAATAGACAACAAAACCATTTGAAACTTCTGGTAAGGTCAAAACAACGGTTGAACTAAAGCGATCCTTCAATGTTCGAAACTCTTCTCAAATTCATCCGACTATTGAAATTTCATCTTGTTTTACGCCAACCTAGTAAAGGGTGATGCAATAGAGGAAACTCCTTCAACAAATATCTTATAATATCCAGCCAAACCTAAAACTCTCCTAATATTTGAAGGAGACAATGGTCTAGTCCAATTCTTCCCCACCTCCATTTTCTTTGGCTCAACGATAACACTATCACTGAACACAGTGTGACCAAGTAATGCTACATTCTTCAGCCAATACCCACACTTGCTAAATTTGAAAAATAATTAGACATGCCTCCAGGTTTGCAACACAATCCTCAAGTGACCCATATGTATATCTTCACTTTAAGAGTAAATCAATATATCATCAATGAATACCACTTTAAACATGTCCTGATAAGGCTTGAAGATTTGAATCATCAGATCCATAAAAGATAGTGGGGCATTTGTCAACCCAAATGACATAATTGAGAACTCATAATGTCCATACCTTTTCTGAAATGTCGTATTGGTAATATCACTCTCCTTCACCCTCAATTGGTGATACCCAGACCGAAATTTATTTTGAAGAAATAACTAGCACCTTGTAATATGTCAATCTGGTAATTAATCCTTTGAAGTGGATATTTGTTTTTTTATGGTCAGCTTGTTTAATTGCCGATAATACATACACATCTAAAGTGAATAATCATTCTTCCTCACAACAAATACGAGAGCACCCCATGGGGACACGGTAGGCCTTATAAAGTCGTTATTAGGCAAATCCCTCAATTGTTCCTTCAATTCTTTCAATTTCACTAGGTCCATTCAATATGGAGGAATAGAAAAAGGTTAAGTATCGGGTAGAAGATCAATGCGAAAGTTAATTTTCCTTTCGGGAGGAATATGGGGCAACTCATCAAAAAAATCATTAACTATAGGAATTGGGTCAGGAGTTGGAACTTTGGAATCCGCACCCCTAACTCGGACAACATGATATATACGACCCTTATAAATTATTTTTCTATCCTTCATATAGGAGATGCACTTACTTTGAACATAGAATTGGTTCATTCCTATTCAAGAATGGGCTCATTAGGATCTTGGAATTTGATCCTATCGGTTCTATAATCAATAGAAAAATATGATGCATGGAACAAATAATCAGTCATGTCAAATTTAAGTAGATCATATGGATAGACTTTATGAAACATTAGAATGGGACAATTTTTATAGACTTTCTTGGCTAAAACTAACTCACTAATTGGAGTATAGATCGAATATGGCTCTTTCAAGATTTGGCAAGACATATCAAACTTTATGGAAAGATAAGGACTAACGAAAGTCATTTTGGCGACCGTGTCTAGTGAAGCATATGCATCAAAACCAATGACCCTTAACATACTTGTAACTACATGGGGAGACTCATCAACTTCTTGCCTAGCATGAAGAGCATAGAATCAGTTGCCATGAAGTCCACCTCCTCGAGCTTGGGCACCTTTTTTCACTTTCCCTCTTTGAGCCACTTGGCCTTAAGGATACCCTTCCTTTCCTTTAGTAGAAACATTAGGACACTTGAAAAATCTAGTGCCCCATCTTCCCAAATAAAAAACAAGCATAAGTAGCTCTCAAAAATCACCTCTATGGTTCTTTCCACACTTCGGAAACCTAGGAAGAATTACACCACCCTTAGCAACATCACCTTGTATCTTAGGGATCGGTACCCTAAATGGTTCATTAGCACCCTTCTATGACTGTTGGACTTGTTGGAATAGCCAGCACCGGTCTTACAATGAGATAAACTGTTATCAAAATAAGCCCTCTTGGACGCCCTTACACTCATCCTTGGGAGTTTCTCACTCTATATTTTTTCGGCATGTGTCATAAATCAAGAAATATCAATCTAACTTATAAGCATTGTTGTATTACATCCCATCTTTACAAATTGGACACACCCAAAATAAACTTGATCATACGGGCTCTAGGATAGGCTATAAGAGAAGGAGCATACTTAGACAACTTTGTAAACTCGAGGACATACTGCCTTATACTCGTAGAACCTTGCTTCAATTTCATAAACTCCAACACTTTCTCTTCTCTTACCTCAACTAGAAAGAAGCGGTCAGAAAAAGCAGCCTTCAAGACCTCTTAGCCAATAGGCCCTCCCTTATTACTCCACTCAAATTTCCATTGTGTGAACCAAACTTGAGCAACGCCCTGGAGTTGGTATGCTTCTAATTCTACCTTCTCTATGGAAGATACCCCAATAATCTCCACAGTTATGTAGACCTCATCAACAAACTATTGTGGGTCCTTAGTCTCCTTGGAACCATAGAACTCCTTGGGGGGGATTCATCCTAGTAAGATATCACACCCTTGAAGTGGAGGTAGGAATATTTTGAGAAGCAACAACTTCGTACAACATAGTGAAAGCAACCCTAAACTCCTCATTAGTCACTTGATCGACTTGAGGGTCTTAAAGAACTTGGGGAGCCAGAGGAGTTTGGTACCTATTAGCATCAATTCCCATCGGTAACCCTCCAAGTCATGGATCCATCTTCTAACAATTCCAATGGAAAAGCATTAGAGGGAAAAGTCATAAAGGCATGCATAGATCACAAAGAAGTGAGAATTTCCTAAATTTCTTGTATC
The DNA here is from genome assembly GCA_029948455.1 of Solanum rostratum. Classification (NCBI taxonomy): domain Eukaryota; kingdom Viridiplantae; phylum Streptophyta; class Magnoliopsida; order Solanales; family Solanaceae; genus Solanum; species Solanum rostratum. The sequence continues at coordinate 30,249,747 of CM057054.1, read as the reverse complement.
ATCCTATTCGTGGATGTGACACTCTTCAGACTTATGAATAAGAATCTACTAGACGCGGCATGTTGGACTCCCCATAATGCTTTCAAAAATTGTGCTTTGATAACAAGTATGTCACAACCCAAACGTAGGGCCTAACCATGACATAAAAAGTATGGCACTCAGAGGCTCCCTGTCCAAGCCATTTGCTCAAATCACAAGCATACACAAGGTAAATAGCAAGCAAAAGAATAAGCAAGCAGATTATAGTAATATATGAGTCAACTGTTTCCCTTTAGGGAGAATTAACAACATCTTTAGTCCAATACATTCCTCTACATACTTGATCAAAACATAGCTTTACTAGCTCATCCTCAAGATTAGGAAGTACAAAAGTCTTTAGAAATATCATCATAAGAAACAAATATAAGGGCTTATCCCCGAAGCATACGAAATTATCAATCTTCATTAGCAATACAAAAAGTTAGCCATAAAAGTGAGAACTAGAATTGTCGTCCATCCCTACGTGGTGACATCATATAGGCAAGAGTATTCTTTAGTAAATTTTAATGTACTAAGTATATAAGCATGCAATGTATCAATGAATATCGTACATAATAGATATATGCAGAGCTACATCAATAAATTAAGGACAAGATATGATGAATCAATGCACCTTTAAAATCATGGATAAAGGCGTCATAAAATATTTCATAACCTAGTAGACTTATGTATATTTGAGTAAGACCACCATGCCGACTATTACTTAGAATTTCAAAGTTCCCTCTACACCTAGGCAAAAAGAGTATACTTTGCCAAGGTAGATCTGACCCTCACCCTATAGGCTCTATCCTAGCATAGTGAGAATCTATTATTTACACCCTACCCATTATGCTCCACCCTCGCATGGTTAGTGTCCACTAAAAGAGATATGGATCCATTAACAGACATTTTAGGCATATAAACATCATCAACATTATTTTACAGTAGCACATAGTTATGGGATAATGGAATCTATGAATGTCCTCTTGATGCTAAGCAATATCCCACGAAATACATAACCATGCATATGCATAGACACCATCATACTCTAGAAATCATACTTTCATAGCTTTTAAAATATACATTATAACCTCATCTTAACATAGTAATAGTGCATCTACATAACATTTTTATATAGTGTAGGTATCCTCCCGATCATATCATCATTTTATAAATGTTAAGGTCATAAGTCATCCTCATCATCAAATTATAATCCTAATCATAAAATCATCATCATAAAAGTATACTTTCATACTTGGAATCATAGTCATAAAATCATAACTTTAATATTGGAAAATTATTCATAAAAGACGTAATCATCATATACTTTCACACTTGGAAAATTAGTCATAAAAGACGTAATCATCATATACTTAAAATCATTCATGGAAATTCATCATATTCATGTAACTAGCATGAATCCATGTTAGGGTTGATCAATGGAGAAAATCTCTAACATAATTGAAGAAATTTAGTAGAAGTAGATAAGACTCATACTATTTACACAATTGAAATTAGGTAGAAATTGATACTTTTTAGAAGGAGCTCCATAGAAGAAAGGATTGTAAGGATGAAAACTCACATACCTTAAGTAATAGCCTTAGAATTTGAAGAGAAAGTGAAGAGCTTTAGTTGATCTTTAATGGATATCCTTGTTTGTTGAAGAAGAAAGCTTTTGAGAGTAGTTTTGGAGAGAACATTTTTGTAATAGTGATTTGATGAAGAATTGGGTCAAAATGAGGATTAAGGGCTATTTAGAGAGTGGTTTTGGTCATACAATGATCCAAATTCATTTTTGATTAGTTAGGAATAAGTTCTATACGATCTCATGAAACTAAAATTGTTCAAAAAATTTTGACCTACTATGAACAAGGGAGCAATGTGGACTTGCTCCCATGTAGGTCATTTTTATGTGAAGTTAAATTTTCCCCTTTTAAACCAAAAAATGAGTTTAGGTCACTTTTGTAATGAAATAAACCCTCTCAGTGACGCGAAGAGGTTGCATAATCTTCTTAGAATGAAATATTCTATGAAAAGTTATTTTTTGATACAATTTATTTAAAAATTGTAAGAAACAATTTTCCCACACAGGTTTTCCTTCAGATTGAGAATCTGGCCTCGGATTTGCAAAACAGAATATAGATGATATGCTATGCAAGACATCTTTTTTATGGTCATAAGAAGGTATTTATAGAGATGTTACACTTGTGCATGAGCCTACTCTAGAGGAGCCAACTACAAAATGCCGCCGCATTGAAGAGAGGTCGAAGGCATCCCATGATCCACTCCTTGAACATCTCGAGTTATTTGGGAAATTATTGCACCACACCAACTCAATTGTTTGAAAGTTGTTATTTTGAGGAATATATTGTAAGAGTAGAGACTCTCAATGGATGGAGTTGTCAACAGGTACCTCAAGGTATGGCAATCATAAAATTTCATGGATTCCACTGTTTCACTACACTTCGGGACCCTTATGTCACTAGTTGGGTACATGAGTTCTATGAAGCATATGCCAAAGTTGTACCCAAGAGGAAGGGTGGGGTAATGATCATTCCCAATCTAGTTGATGTGGTAGAAGTCCAAGATGTACCTATCCCATGTAGCAAAATAGAAATCAATGAATTATTGTGCTTTACATTTTAAACTCGGCGTGATTTTGTGGACATGATTGAAAATAACACTTTGGATGATCTCAAATGGTAGTTGGTCCAATTGATTAGCAACGTAACCCCATCATGGCTAGATGAGGGAATGGTGATTGAGAAGAAGGAGTTAAACGTCCCTGCCCATTATTGGTTTAGTTTTATTAGTAGCAATTTTATGCAATCTCAAAATGAATTAATTCTTCGTCATCACAAAGTGGCATTGGTTGGATGCATCATGATTCACAAAAAACTATACCTTGGGTCTATTATAGCATCAGATATTTTAATAAGGGCTAATTAGAAGTAAACTTCTCTACCATTTCCTAGCCTTATTACAACCTTATATAGGAGAGCTGGAGACATATTTTTCTGGAATTCCGATGTTGAGATCACTCCATCGGCTTTCACCAATATTAAATGTATTTAGGTAGAGTATTAGAGCGATGAGGAGGAAAGACAAAGAAAGAAATCGGTTGAGACTACATTGATTATTGATGTTGAGTTGTTAGAGACTGATACATCGAAGCTGGCACACGAGCAAGGTATGCCTTTTCCTCTACTTCAACCCTCTCTTTTCCTTCTCCGATCCCTTCATCTTCTACATCTACCCAACCCTAACTTTAGGATTCCATATCTCAACCCTCGATCACTTAGGTCACCATCTATCATCTGGCTTGATTGTCAAAATCTACCAAACCTCGAGCACCACAGATCAGTCTTTCATTCCATTATTGGTTGAGACGGCCATTGCAGTTACACTAGCCTTATTTTAGAAAAGGAGAAGAAGTAGAAGGAGGTTCTTGTACAGTAATTTTGTAGGTTGTGCAGGTTGATGGTAAGTGTAGAGGGCCATGGGGCTAGATCGAATGCTTCGACAACCCAGTTGGATGCTTTGGAAGCAAGGTTGTTCTAGTGTTGATTTGATGATTGCGTAGGCTGATGTTTCTACAATGAGGGAAAACGTGGAGGAGTTAAATTCCACTAACATCACTTCTTTATAGGGTTTGGTGGATATCCCTTCTAAGGCTACAACAAGTGCTATTTTGGGGACGGGGGTTGAGAGTGAGCATATTATCTTTTTGTCAGAGACTAACGAGGAGGTACTATGGGTAGATATCCTTCTAGAGGAGCATGTTGTGTTGATGGAGATGGAGGAGCCCATTGTTGTTATTGTCACTCAAGCATCGTTTCAGGATGGGTCGATGATAGAGATGAGCAAATCCTCTAGTGTGCTCGATCAAGAGCTTGCGTAACAAGAGTTGTAGGCAGTTGCATCTGAGTCCACTACTCCGGTGCCTACTTTTTAGAGAACTTCTCAATATCAGGTCACTAATTCCACCACTACCACTTCTTCTACTCCTTATCTACCACAATAGATTAATTGACCAAGGGGACTCTAAAACTCAATCCTTATTTTTGTTCTTTTAGATATATTATTCTTATACATTGTATAATAATGATTTTTTAGGATGGGGTGAGTACGTCGAAGTCTTTATTATGTTATGGTATATTTGGATGTTGAGACATTGGGATGCCGTTTTTCTTTTTAGTTGGTGATGTAAATTTGAGACAATCTCTTTTATTTTGGGTTGTAAATATTCATTTCGTTTGTAATAGTTAGTAAGTTTTTCCATTAAATTGTGGTTGATATCTCTTTAGTTTATATGTGTGTGCTAAATTTCAATCCCTTGTGATTTTTCAAATACCCAAGCATATATGAAAATCCATTTTCTGAATGATAGTCATGTCTCAAATCCCTTAGCGATCTGTATATTGATCACTGATATCTTTGATTTGGATAGTGCCATTAATGAGGAACATGTATTGACTCACCGATTAGTTTTTCTCAAGTGAAAATGATCCGTGCATGGATTGGAATCATCTTGAGTTTACTAAGTGAGTATTGATCTTTGATATAGTATGATCGATAAGTTGTAAATGCATGTTGTGTAGTCATGTTCAAATTCAAATGACATTATGCTATGAGAGGTGAGGCATTTGTTGAATGGCATGCTTGTTGATACTTAAAACTTTCCTGGTTTAATGTGAAGTGTTGTCTTAGTTATCTTCGGATTAGAAAGATGACTTTAAACAATCTATTGTTTTTTTTTAAATCCACTTTGCCGAAATAGCCTCTCTTTGCATAAATTATACCCTTGAGCTCAAAATAGTTTTTTGGCGCTATGTTGCAGGACTTAACCATATATTGAATTATATTTTTTTTGAACACCATTCCCTTCTTGAACTTGAATGTGTGAAAGTAAAAGACAAGGACAAAAATAGGGGGTGTGAAAAGTAACAGGTGTCTCCCAATTGAAAGCTTGAGGAAAGTAATGAAAAATGGAGGGATAAACTTGTGACGAAAAGAAAGAAAAGTGTTTGCAAAATAAGAAGAGAATTTGATCCAAAAATGATACCTTCAAAAATTTTTAAAACAGTTGCAAGTTGGAGGATGTATTTGAAATGGATCTATATCTCAATCTACAATATTATCTTGATATATGTGAATATCGATTCCATATATGGGAATGACAGAGCATCCAATTCCAGTTATTTCCTATATATATTTTTTCTAATCAATTTGAATTATTCCTGTCTTATAGTTTGAATTACTATATTATTTATTTCCAATATGAATCTCGGTATCTATTGAGAGAATAAAATCAATTAAGCAAAAGCAATAGATATAGGCATATTCAAAAAATCACGTAGTAATCTTATTTTTAACATTCCTAAGAAGTAAACCATTGATAGTAGTTCCACGAACGTCAAAAAGGAAGAGTAAACCTCACTGATTTTTAATACCTGAACCATGATATGAAATAAGTCGATAAAGTCTAAATCCAATTTCGAAAATTTGAATGTGGTAAATGCGCAATATGTGACTCACCTAACGATCTTATTCTACATAGTATCCCGTTAGACAACCACTATGTTTATATCCTTTCTTTCTCATACAAAGTGTGTATACACTTAGCAAAACCTCTTCTTCTTTGAACAGTAAAGAGAGAAACAAATAAAATTAAATAAGGATCTGGCTCTCCTCAGTATCACCTAGGAAGAGGCCATTGATTGCACCGAATTCTTAGTGGAATAAAATGATGACATTTAAAAAAAAATGAATGAAGGAAAAAAACATGAAAATTGTATGTAGAGTTCAATGAGGGATTAGTTACTTCTACAAAAATGTTATCCTACTCATCCCCTTGCCTATATTACAGGCCTAATAAATTCCTTTGAGATTCTTATCTGGATGTGATTGAGTAAATGTTGATTGAGAGTAAGGGCAAGCCTATGGGCGAGAACTTGCATGTCATTTCTATTTTAGGAGTGAGAGTGTTATTTGATCCTTGAAATAGTTAAGATTAATCCTATGATATCATGTGTGAGAGGATCTTCTTGGTTGTGAGCGTTATTGGAAATGTTTCTTGAGCATTAATAAGCAACTGCATAGACAATTCTGAGTGTAGATATGTTTTGATACTCCTTAGTCATCTTTCGAAGTTTCAAAATTGTGTAAGTTGTTTGTGGAAGATTGATGATCAACACGAATGGTGTCAAGTGTGTGTTTATTTTTATGGCCCTATTTGCAATCATTGTGCTTTGGTTAATTGATTTTTAACTTGCTTGACTGCAATCAAATGTTTAAGTTCGGGTTGTTGTTGATTTCATAATTTGGAGTCATATTGAGCTTAAATTGCCTAAGAGATTGTCATCAATAGGTTATTTTACCTCAAATATATATATACGCACACACATATATATATATATAAATATATATTAAAATGTGTGTTTTATTCTAAGAATGAGAAACAAGATGCATGAAGGGACAAATCATAGCAAATAAAGTAAAAATGAGCAAAAATGACTAAAAGTCGATCAAAATATATCATCATTGACATTTTCAACAGTATGCTAAAACTGTAAGGTGACCACCTAGCTTCAGACATCCAAACCTGCCATATGATATTCAACTTGGCGATGAATTTTATTGGGCAGATCACAGAAGTAGTTCGGCGATCTATTGTGGTTGTCATTAGAGTTTACAAAACCTGGTATAGAAGGGATCAAAATTACTGTTAAATTTAGCGATGTTTATTGCTAATCAGTGGATCACCAAAGTGATTCGACGATCTACAATTTCATCCCCGAATATTACAAAATCCGAGAAACCTAAAACTGGTACAAAATGGTGATGGTTTAATCATTTGGTGGATCACTGAATGTGTTCACCGATCTCAATTATGACCGTTGAATGGTGCACCGAGGGTAAATGAAGGGTATTTTTGTCTAAGGTATAAAAGTCCAAGGGAGAGATTTTCTAGAGGACTCAATTACACATCCTAAAGAATTCAAAGAACAATCACAAAATTCCTGACTTGGAGAATAACAGTCTTGTACTTGGCTTTGGGATGAAGAATTGATAGAAGAAAAGATGATTCTACAGAAAATTTCTTCTAGATTTTAAAATTCATAGCCATAGACAACCCTTTGGTAACTCTAGTTTTATTTTAAGCATGATTGTCAAAAACCCTTATGTAGGGAGTGTGCTATATAGTTGGATATTAATTTCATATAATGGGTCTTCTATTTAATTGAATTTATGTGGTAACTTGATATGTATTTATACATTGCTTCTATTATAATTGTTAAGCTAAGGTTACAAACTTGGATTCATATTTAGATTTTTGAATATTGCATGGACGTGAGTATTTGGAGTGGAATGATTGTGTAATAGTCATGGGTATCGCGTATTGGTGCTGAATGTTTTAATAGGGCTCAACTGACTAAAATTCTGGATTATTTAGCTATTAATTTTCATAGGTTACTTCGGCTATTATGTGAGTTGCGTGTGAAGTGTTTACTAATTCACATTGATACATCGCAATTACTTAACAGTGGTTGTGGTTACCAGCTTTCTAGCTACCTAGAAGCAAATTAGCCATTAGATTCAGTGAATGATACTTACTCATTGGAATTATATTCAACTATGCACATCCCTAACATATTTTCATCCTTTGATTGCAATTTAATTGTTAAAACTTGAAATTAGTAATACTTTAGTTTAATTCAAATCAATTTTTGAAACAATTACAATCAACCTAATCAATAAATAATTTCAGACTTTGAATCTAATAATTCCAATCTCTGTGGGATCAACCCCCACTCATCATAGTTGGGTTCATATTGATAGTGATCGTAGGAGAGTAGTTTGAGTGTTATCAATAGTATGAGAGGAAAAACATATTTGAGTTTCACAAATACATTCACTTAAAAAAATTTCATAAAACTGTGACATCCCATAACTCTATCCTAACTTGTAACTATATTTCAAGCCTCATTCTTATATGTGTGGAGTGTAATAGGGTCATAAAAGACATTTAGTACTTAGTCGAGTTCAAAACTTTCATATAAATTGAGTTTCTGGTGTTGGATTATGCAAGATTCAATGTTAAATTATCATAACTCTTACCACAGAACAAATTAGGTGTTCGATAAGCTACTAAATGAAAGCCCTTTCAATTAGCTCTCTAACACAACTGGCTTAACCTGATTTGTAGGTCGGAGTCAAAAGTTACGGCCATTTTACTAGAGACTATTAGATACAGAATAGTTATATGAAACCTCTTTAGGGGTCGTACAATGAAGTACGACCCATCCACTAACTCCTGAGGAAATGTCCTGAAACATCAAATTTTTGTTCTAGAGTTTACGAACACATCTACGGGTCATAGAACCTTCTACGGACCGTAGAATGGGCTCGTTAAAGTGAACCAAAAACCTCAAAATTGGGCAAAAATTTTACAAAAACATCCCTACGAGCCGTGGAACTTTTTATAAGTTGTAAATGGGACCGTAGACGGCTTTTGACAGCCTTTTTATAAAGGTTATTTTGGTTTTTTTCCACCCCTTCAAAGCCTGGGATTGACATTTTTACACCTAGATAAAGCCCTAAACATGTCAATTTTAACACTTTTATGATAAATCACTCTCTCAAAACAAAAAAACAACATTTCAAGAGAGAAAAGGGAGAGGGTTTGAACACAAACTTGAGAATTCTTCTAGGATACTTCAAGGTTCAAAACATCCAAGTATGTAAGGCTAACCAAAATATGGATTTTGTTCTTCCATATGCCCCATAACCCGTAGGTGATGTGAGTAAATTGAAACTCCCATTAATGTTTATTGAAGGTTTTCCTTAAATTCCAGTGTACTTCTACATAATCTTGCATGAATTACAGTGTTTATGAATTAAATAGTTGAATTAAATAATTTTCCATACTACGTGAACCCTAGCATGATTTCTTATTATTATCACATATTTTAGTTCCATGAGCATACATGAGCCTAATTTGAGCCTAAGGTGTCTATGGATTCCCTAATTGTTTTAATTCTACACTTGTTATGTTGAGCTTATGGAATTGTAGCTTATAAGCCACGAACATGGGGCATGACCATCGTTCCACTTATGGGCCGTAACTCCCTCCATAGAGTGATTGTAGACTTAGACAAATTTTGAACTCCTCATGGACACTTCATATGAGACCTGCGGACAGGTCGTGGTTCCTTTTACGGTCCATCTGGTATCACGTAAATCAACTTCAACAAATTCCACAATTTTCCCGTTTCCCTGGGCACTTTCCACGAGACCACCTATGACCCGTGGATGCTTCTATGGGTTGTAGACTGGCTCATAATGTCCAACCATCAGCAAACTTCCTGTCTTTCAGTTTTCCACGCCTAAACATATGAGAGGTCTTATTGATATCTCTCAAGCCAACTACTCAAAGGCAGAAGGGGTGGTCGTTATCAGCATATTACCCAACTTTAGTGGTCGGGGTCGAATCCCATAAGGAACAATATGTCAGTGAATGAGCAAAGCAAGGACCTATGACTCCTAGATTTTCAATCAATAGGTGAGTACCAAGCGAGAACTCTAACTAAATTGGGGGAAAGGTAAACTATCAAACACACCTACAAACAAACAGCCAAGGATTGATCAAGCAAGGGAGCAAGGATGTGGGGTATGAGAATCTATCAAAACTCAATTGATCCATCACACTTAGCATCAAATTAATCCTATGGGTAGGCTAGATTACTTGTATTCACCTCGGCTAAAGGAATGATGTATCACAAGAGCCAAGTACGACTTCTCATGTGCGATGTTCAAAAACATGCCTTGCTTGAACACCAAGAAGCAAAACACCCAAGACCTTAGTTGTCGAGTCTTTTTTGAGGATCTCAACATAGAAACCCATGACTATCATGTATAATCTTCCCCCTCAGCTACACATGCTGGAGAAACAATCAAAGGATTAAGCTTGAATTAAGGACCTACCTCAAATAGAAGTTAAATAAGAACATATACAAGAACACATAAATCTATTCAAGAAATTAAAGCAATTCAAGAGAAACCCTCTTGATTTTGCAAGTAAATCATCAACTAAGCATGAAAGCAAAAGTAATAATCAAGACCCATTCATAAATCAACAACGAAGCTTCGATTAAATCTACAAATTTAGCATTCAAGAACAAGGAAAGAAAGAGTGAGTGAAATTTTTTACAAATGAAGCTCACACTCTTCAATCCGCTCAAGAATTTGTAGAAAACTTGCTCTAAATTCTCACCCTAAACTAAATCTACACTAAGGTGTGTTCCTCTTCTTCAAGAATGTATGAATATTCTTCTTTTTCCTAAATGATGAAGAATAAGGGTTAGTAGTGCTTGTATATTATAATTTTAGGATTGAAAATGGTGAATTTCTGAAACTGTCCAGACGTTGGATACTGCAACATTTCGCGATATTGCTCAACATTCTACAAACATGGAGGTTGTGTCTTCGTATCACCCAAATTACACCTCCTTTTTAAAGGATAAAAGGGTCTCTGTCAAGAAATTGAACCTAACCAAGGATAAAGTCGAACTCATACGGAATATGTAGACTTAAGACAAATTCACCTATATGCAATCCGAGTAGTTAATCAACTCAATTCCCCAAAAAGGGGGGGGGAGAGGTTTACATAAATCAATAAGAAAAATAAGCTCACTAACAATCACGAGATAAAGATCACTAAAGGAGAGTAACTAGGATATTATGTTACCCATGATTCCCTAACTCAGTAGCATCGTATAACCTAATTATTGTCTAGTGTATATGAAGGACGTTAATTTAAGTTCACAAAGCCAAAGGTGTGAGGCAAAAGTCACTATGTGACTTGGCCCATCTACATAGTGTGCATTACGAACCATTACTTATAAGTCAAAGTAGAACCTCCCTTTTGCCCACTTTTGTTGATTAGACAAGAACATATCAATCGAATCCTGTTAATTAATCTCTTTTCCTATTTATTAATACCTTGGTCTAGCCAATAACACTAGGTCGGTTTTACTGTTTGCCACTAATAGAAAAAATGCAAAACGAAGAGAGTTAATTAATACATGCATGTAAACCTTCCACGAATCGTAAATTATCCGATTTTATTTAGTCAGTTCTTCATGGTTCCCACAACCCTAGTTGGGGATTTAGCTACTCATGCTTTGTGTAGATGAAGAGATTATAAATTTAGAAGATATAATTAAACGCTTACACAACTAAATAAAGAATAAGAAAATCCAATGTCAATGAAATTCCCAAACTTTAAGATTGAATTAAACCACAAGTGTTTTCAAAGACACTCTCACAATTTTCTCTCTAACAATATTGAGTTCTCTGAGCACTAATCTAACACTAAGCTAAACTTATGTGAACTGGTGGGAACATATGAAAAAAACCTGAAAGACCTATTTTCAATAATTAAAATTCAAATCCTAAACAACTTAGGAAAAATGGTCGGCACACTCTAAGACAGCACTTTACGGCCCATATTGAAGTTCAAGGCCCATAATCAGGGTCTCATACATTGTGGCTGAAAAACTGGACTTCTCCTTTATGACACCCCTTTACGACTAGTAAAATGGTTTATGGCCCGTACAGGGGGTTTCGTCTGATAAACTTTAGAAAGTCTTCATTCTCTGACCCTCTGGGCACGAAACCACTTCTACGACTCATACATTAATTTACGGCTTGTTTGTATGCTTGTAGAAGTAACTTCAGAAACTTGGCCCCTTAATGGAATTCCTCACGAACCCTCCTTACGACTTGTAGAATGGTCTACAAGCCGTAAGGTGTCTTGTATAATAGCAAATTTGTAGCAACTTTGTGACTTTTTCCAAAATCATTGGCACCTCTAATCCTACAACCAAAGACACAAAACATATAAAAACAAGTAAGGTCGCATTGAAAACACGCAAAAATCGTATGTTTTAAACATCAAAAGTGTTGTATTTTGGCAACACATCAGCACCCTCAACATAAAATTGTTGCTTGTCCTCAAGCGATAGACTCAATCTATATAGACAATATAGTCACACACATACCTCAACTCAATTGCATACATCACATACATGTCAAACTCAAATACCCACAACAACTCTTGAAAATGGAATTAGGTAGCTATTTAGCAAACCAATGCAAATTGGTGCATGAGACAACACAACTATGACAAGCAAAGTATTATCAACAATCCACAATCACTAAAAAAGTCTAATGCTACTAATGCAATACATGTGCCCTCATAGAAAGAAGTCCCATATCTGACACTCAATGATATTTCCATGTTTTAGCATTGGGACAGTGCAAACTCACTCACTCTCACAACAGATATTCTTTCATAATGACTAATACCATAGGCTTGCCCCTATACTCATGACTCAAACCTTAAACTAATTGGACATGATCACTCTAGGACTTTCTAGGCTTGTAAAATACGCTCAAGGGGCTTTGGTATGATAGTTTGAAAAAATAGTGACTAAAGGCTCTCCTTGAAACTTTGTTTTTCTACACTTTTGCCCTACCAACTCTGTTTTTTTTCACCTTATTCTCCCTTTTTCCTCTTTCAAGCTTTTCTAGGTTCTTTCTTTTTATTTTTCCAACTTTTTGCCTCATTTTTACACTTCAATTTGCTTTTTAGATCTTAATTAAGGCATCTTTCATTTTACTTGCACCTAGTATGTGATTTTCCTCCTTTTTCTTTATATTTCAAACTCAACTCCCTTATTTTTGTGCTTTACCCTTACACTAGCTACCCTCAACTTAGGCTTTTGGCTTGTGTTGAGGTGCACACTATCTATCCTCGGTACCAGAGCCACTTTTGGTAGCCACTCTCAACTTAGGACTTTTGCCTCAATCAAGGTACACAATGTTCATGGAAGGAGAAATGCCAAATTCAGGATTTTTCGCTAAATAAGGCTTGGTTAATTAGGTGTTTTGGAAGAATATGTACATGTTAAGCTAAAACATTAGAAACAAGCGATACATACTCAATTTGGTTGGTTATTTTTAGACTAAAGTGGACTATTTATGAACATTGGCCATAAGATCCTTTCCTAATCCATTCAATCTACAATCTAACATAGAGTTACTAGGAAAGTTCTGAATTAGGACAAAACACATTAATTTATCAAATAAAGCTCACACTCACATGGAACGGCATACCTTATTAATGAAAGACTCTCAGATCATGCTTCTTATCTTAATTTACCCTTACTTATTAGAGCATATATTGTCAAACAACTAAACATGCATGCTTACTATCTAGCTAATAATCAAAATTTTTGGTAGGTACCATTTTTCCAAAGAAAACACAAAAACATGCTATATGCCACAACTATTGGTACTATATGTACAAATATTATCTAAACATCCTAAATATGTCGTTCCAACAAAAATTAAATATTCACATGGAAAAAGAACACAGGTAAGTAAACCTTAGGATTAAAAATTGAGGTAGTTACGGACCATAAGCTACTCAAACTTTACTGATGCCCATAATTGCCCACACCCTATCGAAGAAGATGTTCATTGTTCTTAATGCTCAAAATTAAAACAAAATAGGAAATAAGGGGTAAACAATATATACCTGGGCGACTAAGCGCCCGTGTGTGGCTTAATCTAGCCACCCTCCTCCTATAGGGTGGTCTACTCAGCAGTGGTACTCTGTTTGGAGGAGCCAGCACCTCTCACCTGCTTTATCACTCGAACTTGTCTAATCTCCTCATCATGCCTCGATCTACTTAAGGCAAGCTCGAGCTCCCCCTCTTCTGTCATCCTTGCGCATACATGTCTCTCATCTGGCTCCTTATGTGGGTAAGATCCCTTCCCAAGTGAAGACTAGATAGGCTTTTCGAGAGCGAACAAATCAACTACTGGCACTGGAGGTAGAGTCGCTGGTAGTGCAACCGATGCTTCAAGAGTTGCTGTCAAGTTAGCTTAGAGCTACTGGATCTTCATCTGCGTACCTGACAAATCTGTAGGATGGGCCTCGCCTAATCTTTGCTCTACCGTGTCCTAGAAGGAGTCAATGCCGGCATCCACGATAGAAAGATGCTTCTAAATAGTCGCAATATTATATGCCTGACCTTGACCCTTGTAGTCTGAAATAGCCTAGTAGACCCATGGCCTGATCTGCTGAATAAGCTGTGTCAACTTTGCCTCAGCATGTGCTAACCTCTTTCCATGACCAGTATAGAAGTGGCGGACACGTAGATCATGCCCGTGGTGCGAGGTTGTGAAGTAGTGGACTCTGGTGCAGGAATAATAATAGTGGTCCTCTTCTCCTCAACTTCCTCAGGTTCCTGGGCCTCTCCTCTGTAGTAGTATCAGTAGTAGTTGTGGCAGTATTAGAACCCTCAGGTGGTGGCTCTTAGGCGAACATCTCTGGCATAAGTGGAGGTTGTGCCCGCTGGAGTGCCACCGAGTTCTTGCCAGCTTTAATCATGCTGGGATCCAATTTGTGTTGGGCCTCAATCATCTAGTCTAGTTGATGTAGTATCTCTACCATTGACTCTAGACAAAACGTGTAAATTAAGTGTGGGAATGAGGTGGAGGTGTGCCTCTTCAGTGCAGCCTTATGACTCTGCTCAGCAATGAGGCGGGCCCAATTAATCTCATAGCCAGCAAAGATGTTGGCAGCTAAAACCGCATGCTCCGACGTCAATGTATTATCAGAATATATAGGGCAGATGCGTTAATAAACAATTGCCCAACAAAAGTTTTTGGGGAAACTGAGTGAAGCCTTTACTATAGGCTCTGAGCTAGTGACGACCCAAGCAGGATTCAGACCCTACTCTGCAGTATATCTGGCCACCCATCTCATTAATGTGGCTCATCACTCAGGATCCTTCATCACTAGAGGGTCCCTCATCATCCCCACCCTGTAGTCGAACTCTGTGGTGGATCTGGGGGCATAAGACTTGGGACTATATAATATACGGTTGATGGTCTTCTTAGATATATCCACCCGCCAGCCCCTCACCCTCGTCTTTATTAGTCTAGGCTGAACGAGGGGCTTCTTTCACTTGGGAAGTGTAAGCTGGCTAGTAGCTGCATATGATGTATAGAAGTCCCTTACCATAGTCGGGGTGTATCGCCCAAGAGAATGAGACAATCTCTTGAGCCCCTGTCGAATCATCATGCCCTGGAGGCTAGGGACACCATAAGGTCTGTTAAAAATAACTTTGGGCTCCTCATAAATGGAGCAGGCTGGGTTGCCCCGCTCTCCCAACTATGTGCCCTCTGTGTAGATCTCTTGCATGCCCTTGATGCACCACCGGCTAGTGAGGGCATCCGGTGTAGATAATGATCATGGTGCGACGGAAGACTCTAGCTCCGATTTATTCGCAGAGCCCTCCTAAGAACTCGACTCCTCTTCTAATTGATTCATCTGTGTTAAGCTGCTCCCGTCACTGCCTCCCTCTTCAAACTAGGGAGTGCGATAAATCGGAGTTTGAGTACACCCAACTTTGGTAGCGGCTCTGGTCTGTGGTACAACCCCCTCTGGGTTTGATGTAACCTCAAGGACCTCTAGTGAACCACTTATCTGAGTGGTCTGATTATCATCCGTGGGCTCATCCCTGGACGGCCTACTCAGAGCCTCGATCTCAGCACACCCTTTGGGGCTATAGTACCTGAACATAAACATGTATGCACCATTGTTAGCCTCATAAATCAAGAATTGGAATGTAAAAATCACCTGAGTAAAGTTGCAGAAGGGTTTTACAAAACCACCTTTATGAGTCGTAGTGCATGCTACGAGTCGTAATGAGCCTTCGTAAACCAGTGGTTCAAAAAATGTGTTGCAGGAAAGTTCTACAAGACTAGGTACGACACATTAAGTAGTTTACAAGTCATAAACTATGGTCGTAGAACCTTCTAGTGAGTAATTAAATTCAAGCAAGGGTCTACAAGACCAATCTATGAGCCGTAAAGTGATCTACCACTCGTAGAAGGTCCCGTATGATTGATATTCAGAAACATCAAGATTCTGGAATTGTGCACGAGGGGAAATTATGACTTGTAGATTTCTCTATAGGTTGTAAAGGCCACTCGTGAACTAGAAAAACTCAGTCACCTGAGTTTTTAAATCCATCACACTGATCCCGAAAGACGTTTTGGACACAAAGATTATCAGCATCGAAGCAAGGACGCACACATCCATATGATCTCAATGTTATAACCCTACCCCCTAAAAAGTTAATCATTACATACACACCCTATAGACAGTGATTTAGCATGAATTATCCTATGGTTCCGACCATTCCTAATTGATTTCAAAAAGATAATGAACCTATGTCATCAATCCCCAAGTCTACAAGCACAAATCATTCAATATCCTATGGTGGGTGGCTTAACAGATACAAATAATAAACATAAACATTTCATATAAGACAAAAATACCCAATTCAGGATTTAGAAAATAATCATACATGGGCAACCTAATTACAAGTAGCATAATTCAAATTCAAAACAAAGATTTTGTGTCTAAACACAATTCCCCACAAGAATTTCAACTCAATATTTCAAATAAGGAAAATTATAGCTCATAATTAAACCGAGAACTTACCAAGGCTTGAGATTAAATCGAAGAAGATTGAAGGAGGTGACTAGAAGCAAAACCCTAGGGTCGTCGTAACTCCTATCGAAAAAAGGTTGTAGATGGATGGAAGTGACTAAAACAAATGAGGGGGTGGGGTTGCTTGGGTTGATCGGTAATTTTAGGTCAAAAGTGGGGTCAAATAATTTTGACCCCTCTGTTTATATGTTGATCAGGTCAGTCTGAAAATTAATGGGCCTGATTCTATGAAACCTCAATTACAGGCCATAAAGGGTTCTACGGCTCATAAACCATGGTTTTATATAATCTTCAATACTTAGTTACCTAGGGCCCATGAGCCCCATTGACGATTCATAGTTGGATATACGAATCATAAAGTTGGCTTATGGACCGAAGTGCATGTTTTCCTGCTTACTGTAATTCTCTACGAGGTGGAGTACAAGTAGTAAATTTATTTACAGCCCATAGTCCCAGTTGTAGAGCCATAACTTGATGCTCTTTCTTAGACAAAATGACTGACTAAGTCCTATACCTACGTACTCTTCATAAAATACATTGTTACCACATATGCAACCAACAAATTGTCCATTATTACAATCAAATCAAGAGAAATAAACTACCTATGAGCCCAAAAACTAAAATTAAACCTATAACTATGCTATTACATCAAAAACCTTGTGTTGCCTCCCAAGTAGCACCTAATTTGTTTTCGCGGCTAGACTTGGACAAACTGGTTACTCAAACTTCACCAATTACCCAGACTTAACTCTTCAACTCATCAGGATTTTTCATGCACTAATGAATATCAATGATAACTTCTTCGACATTCAATCTAAACCTGAGTTGACTAGCTTCAATATCCACTAGGGCTCGTCCTGTGGCTAGGAATGGTTTCCCAGAGATAATTGGGACATTGAAATTAACTTCACAATCTATGATCACAAAGTTTAAAGGGATTCTGAACATCACAACTTTTACCAACAAATCATATAGTATCCCCACGGGCTTCTTCATCGTGCCATCCGCCTTGAGCAACCGCATATTAGTAGGAGTAGGGGGCCCCAATCCATGGTTATTGAAGACCACAAGGGGTATCAAATTGATACTGGCACCTAAATCACATAGAGCCCTTGCGAACTCCACATCTCCAATGATTTAGGTATGGTTAAAGCACCTGGATCTTCTCTTTTTTGAATTAAGGACTTCGTAGTGACAGCACTGCAATGTTGAAGCTCTTGAGAAAGCTCTAGACTCATAGTGTGCTTTTTGGTGACCAGGCCCTTCATGTATTTCCCATAGAGTGGCATCTTCTCCAAAGCCTCGCTGAGGGCATGTTGATAGAAAGTTGCTTTAGCTTGGAGAGGAAGTGCTTAAAGTTTCCTTCCTCCTCCATCCATTTAAGTCTCTGAGAGAAGGGAGGAGGAGGCCTAAGGACGGGCTTAAACCTCTATGGCACTTCAATTGCTTCACTCACCCTATCCTTGCGATGACCATCTCCTTCATCTACATCCTTTGCTTTAACCATCTCCTCTCGAACATCTTTCTCTTCGACTAGCATAAGAAGATCAATGGTGCTCTTGCAACCTTGAGTAGTAACCGCCATACACTGCCCATCATTCTTAGGATTTTGCACTGTATTACTAGGGAATGTACCTCTTTGATGCTGATTCAACTGAATCAACACTTGCCGAACTGTTGTTCAAGCTGTTTGATAGCCCCAAAGTGAGACTCTATCTTTTGATTGATACTAGAGATCACTGTCTTCATGCCCCTTAGGGTTTCATCTTGTGTCTCAACCTTCTTCAATAGGAAATAAAATATCTCCTCAACTTTGGAATCACCTGCACCTGCGTCACAATTTTATCATGGCACATAAAGACCGTTCCTAAAGCCTTCTTTATGACCCCAATCTGTATATGGAACCCTGTTTTAATCATAGTAACCACCGCAGTTTTCTCAGTAAGCTCCTTATCTACAGAAGTTCCAACCATGGTTTCCTTGACCTTGGCGCCAATAGTCTTGATTTGGCCCTTGAGCATTGGTCCGGAAACCCTCTGTCTTATCATTAACAAAGCATGCCTCTTTATAGTATGACTCCTCATACATGGGTGCACATTGAGGTTGATGAACCACTGCATTTACTCTCTCTAGGTTCTTCTTCATCATCACCTCCATGCTTGTGTGAATCTAAACAAGCTTTTGCAAGATCTCCTAATTGATTCTAGCTTGGTATGGACCCACATTGACTGCACATGAACTCTTCATGGAAGATATATCCCTCTGCCCCCATGGAAAATTCATCTTGACCACTCTATCAATGCGTTCAGAAATCCTTGAAAATGGTTGATCTAGAAACATGCCCCCTAAGATAGCATTAACACAGGCTTGACTGTTCTTATCAAGAGCACAGTAGAAGATCACCAAGGGATCATCAACTATCTTGTGGTAAGGGATACTCCTAAAACATTTTATAAACCGCTCCTAAGTAGTGCTTATGGAATCACACCACGAAGATGCTCGAAGTTGTTGATCTGGTCCTTTAACATGGGTTTCTTCGATCTAGGGAAGTACCTCTCCAAAAAGGCCTTTTGCAAGTCTACCCAGTTGGGGATTTAACTCTACGGGAGCTCAAATAGCCATAATGCAGTATTTCCTATGAAAGACAATGGGAAGACACAAAGTCTTACCACATCTATAGATAGATTTTGTGTTCCCATCACACTGATACAAACAAATGCTACATTATGTAAGTGGCTATGTGGATCCTCTGATGGTAAGCCCGCAAATATCCCATGATTCTGCAGCATTTTATGTAACCCACTAGAGACTGGGAACTTTGTGTCTACCAGTAGTGGTAGCAATACAATAGCTTCAGTCACCTCCATAGACATGGGATTCGACCGGTACCGATTCCACGGGTAAGCATTGGTGTTGAAGTCCTCAGGCTGTACAATATTTTCCAAAGGAGGTGGGTTCTCTATCCCATCATCATCATTATTTTTCCTATTCAGAGTTGTGTTGGCTGCGTTGTTGGCATTATCTTGGGCCATCCTTTTTATCGTTTTGTGGATCTCTTGATAAAATGTAGTTAAGGGATTGCCTTGACTCCGAGTGTTGCGCATACACTACTCGTACACCCTGCATATAATTAAAATCAACAAACAGAAGTAAAATAAAGGGAACTAAGGATTAACACTCAAAATACTAATGAATTTACTAAGTATAGTCGTATTCCCCGACAACAACACTAAAATCTTGCAGGACGTTAATTTAAGTTCACCAAACCCTTTGATCAAAGGTGAGAGGCGAATTTCACTATGCAACTTGGTCCATCTCCATATTGTGCATTACTAACAATCACATATAAGTCACAATACAACCTCCCCTTGGCCCAACATGGTTGATTAGACGAGAACACATTAATCGAATCTTGTATATTAATCTCTTTTCCTATTCATTACTACCTTGGTTCAATCAGTAATACAAGGCAGCTTGTAATGTTGGACACCATCAGAAAACATGCAAAATGAAGAGAGTTAATTAATACATACATATACGCCTTCCAAAAATCATGAATTATCTGATTTTACTTTGTTCTTCATGGTTCCCACAACCCTGTTGTGGATTTAGCTACTCATGCTTTGTGTACATGAAAATATTATGAATTTAGAAGACATAATTAACAATTACACAACTGAATTAAGAACAAAAATATCCAATGCCAATGAAAATCAGAAGCTTGAAGATTGAATTAAACAACAAGTGTTTTCAAAGACTCTCACAATTTCTATTTAAGAATATTGAGTTCTCTGAGTACTAACTTAAGACTAAGCTAAGCTTATGTGAACTGGTGAGAACATATGAAACATAACCTAAAAACCTATTTATTATAATTAAAATTCTACATACTATACGTCTTTAGGAGAACTAGTCCGCACACTCTACATATTGAAGTTCACAACCCGTAATCGGGGTCTCATACATTGTTGCTGAAAAACTGGACTTCTCCTCTACGACACCCCATTATGACCTATAAAATGGCTTACGGCTAATAAAAAGGGTTTTGTCTGATGAACTTTAGAAAGTCTTCATTCTCTACCCCTCAAGGCACGAAACCTCTTCTACGACTCGTACATTAACTTACGACACATCTACATATTCATAGAAGTAACTTCAAAAACTTGGCCTCCCATAGAAATTCCTCATGAACCCACATTACGGCTTGTAGAATGGTCTACAACCCATAAGGTGTCTCATATAACAATGAATCTACAACAACTTTGTAACTTTCAAAAAAATCATTGGCCAACCTTTAATCCTGCAAACATAGACACAAAAATACGTAAAAACAACTAAATTCGCATTGAGAACACACAAAATCCTATGTTTTAAGCATCAAAAGTATTATATTTTTGCAGCATATCATGTCTCCTTAAGCTCCACCTTCGAGTCTGGGACTAGTGCATTTGCGTCTCTCTGCATGTTACAACTCTGAGATCGCGGGCCTGAAGGCTGCGTTCGCATAGTGTATCTACTTTCAGGTACCATTTAGTGCATTTCAGCTCCTTTTGGTGTCAATTTAGCTCCAATATTCAATTTACCTTAGCTCAATAAAATCCAAACCATAAGTACTTGTAACATATACCATTCAAAGCATATTTAGCCTCATGTTGTGGGAGTTAACAACACAAAGTCATACAAAAAGAGTAAAAAGTGAGTGTACGTTATGCACTCATCAACACCCCAAACTTAAGACTTTGCTTGTCCTCAAGCCAAACAAAACTAAACTCGGTAGGCTAGCTATTTAAGCACAGAATCCCAATTCACTATTAGAACAATAAAAGCATGATTATGACAACGGTTAGTACCAATAATTAGCACAAATATGTGGATTCTTATCAAGTAACTCCCTCTCATTTTAAAAGCATCTTTTTTCCTTCAATTCACAATTTCTAGAGATGACCAAGTGACGACACAAATTCTCAAGGAGTGACTCAAACTCCTAATCAACTAACTAGTTTTTCACTTGCCTCAAATGTAGAAAAGAATTTGTATCATCAATCCATATCAATTTGCATGTCCTCAAAGAAAGAAAATTACCAAAACACACACAAGTATTTACAATGAACAAGGAACATTGGAACAATTTTATTTTGTTGGAAATCTCAAAGGGATTTTTAGGCTTGTAATATAGGCTAAGGGGTAGGGTTGGATACAATATAGACAATAATGACTGATCCTCCTTAAGTGCCACACATAACATTCATTCTTTTTCAACTTTTCCACTTTTTTCTTTTTCGCATCACACACCAATGCACATTTAACCCTTCCTTTTCATTTAGGTGCTCTGCGTGCAACCAATTTTCAATACATAGGAGGATTGTTTCCACTCAAACACTTTTTTTTTAATTTTCTTAACTTTCTAAAAGCAAGCTTTTTCTTTTCTTTTCATTCCTCCATTAATTTTTCATTTTCTTTTTCTTTTGACAAGCCCCAAGTGGTAGACACCCTTCTTTTTTCTCCTACATCATACCCCAACTTAGGTTTAAATCCTCATATGTCACAAGCATGTGAAACTCAATGAGGGATAAGGGTCTAAAAGAGGGATATCTTTTCAAAACAGTTCAAGGCTTGTAATTCAGCTTGCCAATGGAAAGGATTAGGCTCAAAGGGGACACTAGGGATAAAATCAATGCATTTGGTGGCTATTTAGGCCGAGTGGACTCAATTAAAATCAATGAATGCCTAAGATCATTTTCCATATAAAAGTCTATTAAGAGCAACATTTCTAGACCAAGAAGGCAAGTTCTAGGTGACAGAAGTGCACACAAGGAACAAAATAAAAACTCACAAGACACATGACATGTAAATTAAATAGGAAGGGAACAATTCTGCTCTCATGTAAGGTACATGGGACCCATTTTTCAAATATATCCATCTAGCAAGTATGAGTCATAGAAAGAGTAAAGATTTTGTCTTAAAATGATCCCCCAAACCATTTTCTTTCGAAAACCAGAGAGGGATACATATTATGAACAATCCACAACACTTGACTAAACACGCTAGTACCAAACAAGTCACAAAGCCAATGTATAGCTCCAACAAGAGTCAATGGCTACTCAGTCTTCACCTAAAAGACCATACCTTATACACACACTCACATATCCAATCGACAATTAGCCCTTAAGAAAGTCCTCACTCAATCCATTATCGGGAATTATTGATTATACACACCACTACAAAGAAAAATAAGAAGCTACAAAATCTACTAAAATAGCTAAACCTAAGAAAAATATGCACAAGCACGGAAAGGGCATACCATAATCACATAAATCAAGCTCGACTGGGGCATATCCTCGATATAAAAAAAAGCAAGAGTCTATATGTGCCAACCAATCCAGAGTATGCAAAACAAAAATAAGAGGCTAATCAAGTCATAGGAGCACCCTAAACTAAAGATGATTTTGTATACTTACAGCACAATCACAAAGTAAAAGAGAATACAATGGACTCCCTGAAATGATCACTCGGTGCTCGAGCTCGAAGAGATGGCCAACTAATCATCAAGATTTGAAGAACTAGACCCACAAAACTGCCTCAACTTGCCCGTAAGCTTGTTTAGAGGAATCCACTCTTTTTTTTCTCATGCTCCCTGAACTTCTTCTGCCTCCACTCTATTTTTCCCTGTCTCCAGCTCAAGTGCTTGAGTTAATCACTCATAGCTCCCTGAGCGGTTGCAAATAATGTGAGTGTAGGCTTATCATCTGCTATTGCTGCTGGTGGTCCTATAGAAAGGCTTTCAAGCAGCTGCTTAATCTGCTCATCCATCCCATGAATCTTGAAGGACGAGTAACTCATATTAGGAGAATCAAATGGATGTGGTCCTAAAGAAAGTGAAGGACCTATAGTTCCTGAAGTAAGATCCCCTATCTATTATTTTAGCTCTATAAACTGCCTAACAGAGGGATTTAGAACATCAATTCATCTCTTCTACTGTCCACTTAGGCCACCTCTCTTCTTTAACGGATAGATATCCTTGATCAGCTTCTTCTCCTCGTCTGTGGGTAGGACAGACAGCCCTGCATCATAGCACAATCTAGTAATCAGTAAGAGGTATAATAAGCTCTTGGCCCTCCCTAGGGGCCAACTTTGCAATCTGGTCCATTATAATCATTCCCACATTAACCTTAAAACCATCCGAGATAGCTGCTATGACAAGTGGACGATCCAAAGTCACCTCCATGTTGTGTATAGAGGGAATAACGTGAGCACAAATGATGGAAAGCCAAAATCTAGCTTTTACCGTGAACTCATATGAGTTAATACCTCTATGAGAAGTGAACCACTCTGGCGAGACTCCATCATGCAACTGGTCAACTAATCACTGAGCACCCAACTCTTGATATCTCTATCTATACATTTAATTGTCAGCACAACCCATATACATTATTTATAATCATCATGCTAAAATCAACTCTAACTCCTCAGATCATGTTAGCCATCTCCTCTCTAAAGTTAGTCTCCTAGGCATTGGCAAAGAATTCGGCAACTTTGGTGTGATTGGCTTTGATAGGTTCAGTAGTAATAGCCAACCCAAAGTCTGAAGATGCCAAAAGAAATACAACATCTTTTCCATCACCTTGTCCAAACAAATTCATCTCTCTTGTATCGTATGACAGCCCAAATGCTCATCATTCTTTCGCGTACATTTGGCTTAGAGGAATCAACTTTGATAAAAGTCGGCTATTCATTCCTCTCTTAATAGATTTCATTCTCATGAAGTGCTTGCTCAGGATCCCCTTCCAACCCATTTAGACATATAATAAAAAACCAACACTACAAAAAAATCTTATAGACATTCAAATCTTGTGTTAGCAAAGAGTTAGACCAAGAACGTAATTTGGACGTATTTTGGATCAAATAGTGAAGCCTTGTTATTGCTGAAATAGTGAATATTTGGTCTCCGAATTCACTGCTACTCAAGTGCGATTGTGGAGTTGAAGTAACTCTATGTGTCCACGTTTGCATTAGGATGTCCACATTTGCGAAGAATAGAGGGTTTCCAAAACATCCGCGTTCACAGCTTAGGATCCGCGTTAGCAGAAAGCAGTGATCACTAGAATTAAAATTTAGGAGAGGTATTTCATCAAGCATATGGAGGGCACGCATTTTATCACAATTTTAACAAAATAATACCCCCCCCCCCTCCAATTCCTCCCAAATAATATACAATCACTCCCCAAGCTACAATGTATGGTCTAGCACGAAAATCCACTTCAATTATACACATTTAGGCTCAGAAAGAGCCTTTGAAAATTCCCAGAGGGAGCACGCCATAGTAACAAACATTTGCCCCAAAAAGCAATAATAGAAAAGAACTCTTGAAATTCAGAAATCCATAACTACGCTATGAGAGTTTTAGGTATGAAAAATTACTATAGTCATGAAAATTTGTAGCTGCACCAATTACCATTCATAAAAGCATATGAAGATGAAGTATAGTGGTGTACTTGGGAGTAGATAAACGAAAAAGGACCCATAATGGGAGAGCTTTAAGGGACTCCCTTTTGTATTTTTTGAGTGGAAAGGGTTGTTAGCGTACCTTTCCATGTTTTCTCCTTTATTGTAATTGAAGGACAAAGCCACAAGTGACTTATCATTTCATTTAATTGCGCTCATCATATCTCCGCTCTAGCAGAATTGTAGGTGCAACTGCGCCTTATCGCCCTTATGTACTCCACGATCGTGACACATTGACCGCCTTGGTGGAAGTCATTATGGTGCAAAAACTGGGCTAATTCTCTACAACTTTGGTTGATCCCAGGCCCAATTGAGCGGTTCGCCCTTATGTAATGGGCGACTCTTAGGCCCAAAGTGATGTTAAAATAACCCAGTTTTATCTATTTGCCATTTTTGTTGGTATTTTCACCCATTTCTTCAACTCTATTAATCTTTTCACATCAAATCCTATGAAATGCCACTATTAAAGACTTGAAAATTGGACTCAAGTACTCGCCTCAAGCTCTCGGACTCATGTACTTGCCTTAAGCCCTTATCATTAGGGTACTTGCCTCTTAGGGATTTGGGTAATCACCTCTAATCCATTTACCTATGTTGGCACGTAGTTTTGGGACTTAGGTATTTACCACTAGTCCACTCAGTTCTAGGTAGTTCTCTCACAAGACTAGAAAAATCATAAGTCATAGAATCATATCATTAAAATCATTCAAGTCATGAGGGAGGGAATTTTATCGTATCGTCAACCCATTGATATGATAGAGTCAAAGGCATAAGATATCTCCTTAATCATTCCTCAGAGAGGAGATCCTCTACCATAGTACCTTAATTCATTAAATAGATAAGAGATCCTCCACCATCAATGATCATTCATAGGAAAACTTTTCATAAGTCAATAATAAACATAAAATGTCTCATAAGCCTTCATTCTTCATTATTTAAAAATCATACTTCAAGACATATAGTGACTATCATCAATTTAAATCATTCTTAAACAACCTATCACAATTGTACATATCAACTTTCAAAACATAGATGTGGAAACATAAAATAAATCCCAAACAACCCCCAACTTCATAGTATCTCATGGTGAAATCATAAACTAGCTCATCAAACCATCACATCATAATATAAAGTAATAGGCTTCATATCATTTATAACATTCTCATGAGCTCATAGCATGCTTAATTTCCCTTCAATATTAACAATATTCATAAATCATATGTCTTACCATAAAGCCTTCATCAAGTAAGAGATTTGCCACATAACTTATTCAAAACATAGTGGGCATATGTATTTATGCATAAAATCATAGAATTCAAGAGTAAGGAACATAAGGGGGGTAAATTTCAAGTAATTTTAGAAGTCATTCAAACAACACACCATTATACTTTCAAAACCCTAATTTGGGTATCATGAAAACCATTCAAAACTTCATAATATTTTCAAGTCTTTCAAAATGCCATAACTTACAAAGTTTTAATGTAATAAGCATATCTTAATCTCAATCATTAGTAGGAGTCTATGCATCAATAGATCAATAACCAATAAATTCACAACATATTTCATGCAATGGAGTGATAGTAGAAGATACCCAAAAAGAATTTGTCATTAGAATCAACAAATTTGATAAAAATAGTTTTTGGGCTCCATGGGTGGAAGGACCCGTGGATGGAAGACCCATATACCTTAAACATGAGATTTTCATGAAAGAAACTTTAAGAAGACTTGGGCTTCACTTTGTTTCTTTCGTTTCAACAAGAGTTCTTGAAAAGCTTGAGATTGAATGGAAGATTTAAGAAGATTGGAGAGGATTTTTTAAAGTATTTCTTTGATTTGTTGGGCATAAAATGGCTGAAAAATATGAAATTCTTGTGTATATAGGCATAGGGTTATTACCCAAATGCCCTCAACTGAAACAGAGAAAATTCGGGAATTTGTGACCTATGATGTGATAAGTACGCAATGCAGACTTGTTGCAGACCCTATCGGTTTGCAGCAATTTAATCATAAAATTATTTTTTTAATATAGGTAATATATACCTTGTAGGTAACTATTTTCCCACTCAATTTTACCTTATGAACAAGAATATGAAGTCAAAATTATGAAATTCTGCATGGATTTAGAGACAATATGAAAATGCATCATAGGTTCTTTTCGAGCTACATTGAGGGGATTTACATGTAAGCTCCGTCAGCTCTTTTTCCTATAGTTAGAAATGCTTCTGATCTTTCTACTGAGAACCCCATTTTTCTAACCTACCCAACAATGCAACAGATATTTGAAGCACACATCCCCTCTCCATATGAGCTCCTAAATATGTTGTTGAAGCTCCTACTTTTATTATGCCAACCTTGGTCAAGACCCAGTATGACGTTGATTAATCCACAGAAATGGAGAAAATGCTCTATTCAAATAAGAAGAGTTGATAAATTCCCAACATCATGGTCTAAGAAAGGCGTTAAAGAGCTTCCAAGTCATGTAGGGAGCGGAGATCCTAGATTATGATGATTGTTGCATTCATCCGAACATTGATATGTTGGTAGGATACAAGGCTCCGAAGTTTGAACTATTCAATAGGAAAGGTGATCCTCACCTGCATTTGAGGTTATATTGTGACAAATTAGTTGGTGCAGCGAGCAATGAGAAGCTTAGGATGAAATTGTTCATCCTAAGTTTGTTTGGAGAAGTATTTACTAGGTATACGTGTCAGGATCCTTGCGAATGGCATGACCAGCATGAAATGACTGAGGTCATGACTAATTTTACATTTAATACCAAATATACTTTGGATAGGTTCTCGTTAGGAAACACACAAAGGAAAACATCTAAGGACTTCCAAGAATATGCATGACATTGGAGAACTTGTTTCTGGGTTTCAACGACCACTAGATCAGAGTTAGCTCTCAAAGTACTTTATTTGAGCTCAAGAAGGTATCTACTTCAACAAGATGATCTCAATGATGGGCCAGAAGTTTGTCAAATCGGTCAAGATGGGAGACTTTATAGGGGAAGCCATCAAATATGGGAATATTCAAACCAGAGCTGCATCACAAGCTACTAGTAAGGCTATACAATAAGGATCTATTAGTGGCATCTAGAAGAAAAAGGAGGATGTTTCCATCATTACTTGCCAACGTGGAGGTCCATCCCACCAATACTGCAATAACCACTAAATCATTGTGAATACTCCTACATCCCCTATCTAATACATAATACTCAACCACACTATAATCCACTATGAGCACCAACATGCCAAAATACACCAAGACCATATGTCTTTGTCCAAGCACCAATACATAAAATTATAGACCAACCATATGCACCAAGACCATGTCTAAATCTGAAGACAGAAATACTCACACCTACACACCCATTATCGCACCATATGTCCAATTATTTTAAAGGCTGAGGATAGTAGGGGTGTTGTAGCCAATTGATGGAAAGAGGTTATTCTTTTGTATCTCTTACACTCCTCGTGGGTTGAAGAATCAAATGGAGTCTCAAAAGAAAAGAGGTATGATGAAACCTACTTCAACACCTCTAAATGTGAACAACAACCCTTTGACGAATCATGAGAATCGAGAAGTCAACATGGTTACTATAGAAAAGGAGTGTGACTTGGAAGGAACAATTTCGCATGATTAGAATATTATAGAAGTTACCACTGCATCTCTAACTTAGCCAATTATTAGGGTTCAACTAAGAGAGCCTTTGACTGTTAATACCTACTTACCAAGAGCTTGGTAACCACTTTAATCACCGAGAAGCCTTAGATAACACTCATAACCTTCAATTATATTTCTCTAAAGAAATATAGATTTTTTTAACTATATATTTACCCAACTAAGAGTTGGGGTCGATCCAACAAGGAATAGGTTGAAACCCATTATTAGGTATCCTATTTCAGTCGTTGGTTTTATTTCTAGAAAATGAAAAATACAATAAAGTAAAAATGGAGGGTTTTGAACAAAGTTAGGTCCAAACTAAAAATATTAATGCAAACTTTAACTAGAGTTTAGATAGTTCCACAAAAGGGTAGGGTTGTGGCCCCCACAACAAATAACTTAGTAAGCAGTTAACATAGGTTATATTGTTCATTATATTTCATGAATTATTTAGCGAGTCAGGTAATATCTATTTCACCTCCCTATTATGTCTAGAGCATTTATTTTATCTCCTCCTGGTCTTAGAATGTGGGCATTACTAATGCTCACTCTAGCTCTTAGAGTGCTACTATCTCCCGATCTCAAGTAACTTAGACGAAGCTGTCACCTTTGAATTTATGTTATGATATCCTATTCCTAATCACTACCTCCCTCCAAGGAAAGAAATTAATACAAGTAGGTTCTTAATGCATGCACTCTTCAAGAAAGACTTTTAGATGAAAAACATCACAATGCGTGCAACACAAATCCCAATAAAACCCTATGTTTTGCCTACTTGTTAAACTTTCATGGTTCAAACAACCCTAGTTGTGGGTTTGGTTAATTGAACTTGTAATAATTAAAATAAAAATCATTTTGTAATTCTTTTTTAAATCACATACAAGTAAGAAAAAATTGATTCGTAAATCATACGAAAAACGAGAATAAAAACATATTTTATCCTTTGAACAATAACCAATATCACAACTAGAAGTAGAATCCATTTGCAATCTTTCTAGGCACGTTTCAAAGGTCAAAATTTCTGGAAAGTTAATATTTTGAGCATGCATTTACAGCCATAAAATGTGGGCTACAATGTGTTTTCAAGAAATAAACATTAGTTCCATTTATAATGAGTAAAACCTAGCCTAAAACTACTAGCAAAGGTTGTCCTAAACAATGTAGGATTTTCCAGTCGTGCATAGTTCATGACCATGAACACGACTCATGGTCCTTTTGACAAAATCACTGGCCCTTGTGTAGTCCTCCACTTGGTATTGAAACTTTCAAGAACATTCTTGACTTTCACGAGCACCTTCATGACTCGTGAAGGTATCTATAAGTCGTGGAAGGCTTCCATGATGTTTGCCTTTGCGATTGGGACTTTGTCATTTCCTTTGTGGCTTTCACGTGCAGCTTCATGGCTCATGAAGTGCACCACGAGTCATGCAAGGGATCCTTTTTGTTAAACATTGTCTCAAATACTCGTGGACACTTTCGATACTTTTTCACCACACCTTTTCACCTTTTTATTGGTCGTCTAACTGGTCATAGGCAATGTACAATTCTAAGCAAAACATCATTACTTCATTTTTAACAAAATGGCCTATTGTGTTTCGAGATGGCTTGTCATATATGCATATTAGAATTTCTTTAGCATGTTCATGATTTCTAGCCTTCATGTTTTGATTCCAATGCTTGTATGGAATGTTGATGTGCCTCATGAATGATGTGTTGAATCATATTTGGGAAATTAGGCCAAATCCTTCCACTTTCTGGCAAATTCCAAGAAATCACCATTTTCATGCAAAATCAACATAAAGTGCATATTAAACTAAAAAATATGCTTAAAACACACAATAACCCTATATTTCAAATATAGTAAAAGACGTATATTCGTGACTTATCAAACACCAAAGCAGTCCCATGGGATTATCGAACAAAATCTAAGGGCAAGATGATTTATATTGTTGTGGCTGAGGCTATGACTAGGTTTTAAAGATGCTATGGCCCTAAGGACTCTAATCAAGGAGATACTTGAAAAGGAACAAAATATAAAGATAAATATTATTGATGCTGAAGATATTGAATTTTGGAACAAGACGCAGCCTAAGGACTATTTAGTCAGAGAGTAGTTGAAGAAAACACCATCCCACATATCCATTTTGTCATTTTGTATGAGATCTGATGCACATAGGAATGCTTTCATGGAGGTGTTAAGTGGGGTTTGCATTCAAAAAGAGACCACAAAGGGAACCCTAGCTACAAAATGTAAGACCCCACCTATGAGGAGTATGCGATATGCAATAAAATGAGCTTTGGAAGTTTTGGGACTATCAATTTTTACGAGGGAGTTTTATTAGTCGTGAGATGAAATACAACTTGTATGTTGGTTCATGGAATATGGGCAAATTTGGTGAAATTTGGGATTTTTTTGGAGTTCAATCTATGACTTATCAGATGACCAGAAAAACCATTTATGAGTCATAGATCGCATCATAGATTGTGAGTAAGAGAAGTCTGAAAGCCATCAGATGAAACCCGTATCTACGACCCGTAGAATGTCTTACAACCCATAAACGAGGACTTGTAGACCTGTCCAGCATATTTTTAATAGGGGAAAATTTAACCTTTCCTTTTTTTTCTATGTAACACCCCGTATCTTAGGTGTACTAGTCCTATGCATATGGAACATGATATGATTTGGTAGAAGGAGCACCAACTTTAAAAGTTCCTAACTATTAGGCTGGAGGGTTATATTTATGTATAATGCTTAAGACAAGTAAGTATATATATACGTTTTAAGCCAAATTGAGCAGACCGCGACGTTAAACGCAATAAAAAAAGTGAGGTTCTTGTAGGACATATGAAGTTAACAAGTGAATTACCTATGTGATTAGCTTAAATAGGCTAGGTAGACAAAGACGAGGATCAACACCGAATTTGTTGATGTCAAATAATGAATAAAACCCAAATTAAGGGTGTAATTTTAACACATTGTTTATCATTATAGAAGGACAATATTTTCATCCCAAGATGAAATAGAAAAAAGGCCCAAGTACATTCATAACCGACTTGACGATTTAAGCTCAAACTAAGTGAAAGGAAAAAAGAAAAATGGCCAGTCAACGAACATCAAATTGGAGCCCAATAAGACCCAAGTGAAAGGGCCAAGCAGGTGCATCACCACCTTGTATGGATTAAATTAAAGGGGAAAGTCGGCCAAGAGTGTCCCTATAAAAGGGGTTACAAACAAGCAAATTCAAGTAATTTAAACATAGTTAAAAATCAGATTTTTTCCAAAGTTTCTCCTTGCTCTCTCTTTTTTTTACAAAGCATTCACAACAAAACTTTAGGGTTCGTGA
Organism: Solanum rostratum; assembly: GCA_029948455.1. Classification (NCBI taxonomy): domain Eukaryota; kingdom Viridiplantae; phylum Streptophyta; class Magnoliopsida; order Solanales; family Solanaceae; genus Solanum; species Solanum rostratum. The sequence goes on along the minus strand of CM057054.1, from coordinate 30,217,620 downwards.
AGAGGACCCGATCATTGAAGGCTAAGGTAAGTAGAAATACCTATGATTTAGTATTATTATTTACATGAAAAACATGAGGAGTAGGGTGGTTATACTTGTGCTGGAATTTTGGAGAACATGTGTTCCAAAGATTGTTGTGCACTTTTCTTATTTATTAAGAGGTTTTCCTCTTCTTTTTTAGCTGGATTATGAAGTGATGTTTATGTTTTTAACAAGGTTTAGTTATATAGTGATGTAAGAAGCTTGCTGCACCATTTTAATCTTCCACAAAAAAGTGTTCTTGTAAGATATCTTAAATGTCCTTTTAGTAGGAACTTGTGGGCTGGTAATTGAAAATTGTTGTGTCACATCCTCTATCTACTTCGGGACTATTTTTTGACTGCTTTAGGACTATCTTTATGTGTAAATATGTTCGTACAGTTTGGTTGAAGTTGGAGCAGATTTTGAATTGTTTACGTCGAAATGTAGTGAATGGACGTAATGTTGTGCGGCCTACTTGTGTGTTGTGTAGAGTTGTTATGTGTTGTATTTTGTGAGCTGTTGTAAGCCTACTATGGGACTAAAACAAGCTAGAGATGACATGTATATGAGAAGGTTTAAATCACAATTTCTCTGCTCCAAGAACACCTCAACAAAATGGAGTAGTAGAAAGGAAAAATTGGACCTTAGAAGATATGGCCAGAACCATGATGATTGCTAATAACTTAGCAAGAAATCTTTGGGCTGAAGCCATAAATACTGCAGCTTACACTCTCAACAGATGTATGCTAAGACCAATACTTAACAAGACTCCCTATGAATTACTCAAAGGCAGAAAACCAAATATCTCCCATTTTAGAACATTTGGATGCAAATGATATGTTTATAATAATGGCAAGGACAATTTGGAAAAATTTTATGCTAGAAGTGATGAGGGAATCTTCTTAGGTTATTCTTCTCATAGTAAGGCATACAGAGTACTGAATAAACGAACAAACTGTGTTGAAGAAAGTATTCATGTTATTTTTGATGAAACCAGTGGGGTCTTTGAGATGATTTGCAGGATACATATGACAAGGAGCACAGACCAGAGGAACAGATCCGATCACCTGGTTCACATACTGATCAAAAGGGAGGCACACAGTCAGGGGGAACCATTGAAGCTGAGGTGCAACATTCAGACCCTGGGACTAATCACACTCCTTTAGAACAAGACGATCAATCCCAGGAACTCATGATTAAGAAATACAAATACCAGGACTCGCATCCACTTGACAATGTTCTTACAGACCTGACATCTAGGATCACTACCAGATCAGGAATGAAGAACCTATGTGCGTTCCAAGTATTTGTGTCCATGATGGAGCCAAAAAGGATAGGTGAAGCACTGCAAGATGAGGAATGGATTCTAGCCATGCAGGAAGAACTGAATCAGTTTGAAAGATGCAAAGTCTGTCACCTGGTGCCTAAACCAGAAAGAAGGACCATAATTGGCACAAAATGGGTATTTCATAATAAACTTGATGAGCATGGAACAGTTACGAGGAACAAGGCAAGACTGGTGGTTCAAGGATGCAATCAGGAAGAAGGAATAGACTATGATGAGATATTTGCTCCAGTTGCACGACTTGAGGCTATCAGGCTCCTCGTTGCATTTGCGGCATTCAAAGAATTCACCCTATATAAATGGACGTGAAGAGTGCTTTCCTGAATGGGTATTTAAAAGAAGAAGTCTACGTGAAACAACCACCTGGATTTGAGAATCTTGACTTTCCAGATCATGTTTTCAAGCTCGACAAGGCTCTGTATGGGTTGAAACAAGCTCCTAGGGCATTGTATGAGAGGCTGTCGAAGTTCCTTTTGGACCATGGGCATACATGGGGAAAAATCGACAACACATTGTTTCTAAAAACTCAAGGAAAGGATCTGTTGATTGTGCAAGTATATGTAGATGATATCATCTTTGGATCTACAAATGCACTCATGACCCAAGAATTTGCAAACTTGATGAATGGAGAATTTGAGATGAGCATGATGGGAGAACTCAATTTCTTCTTAGGATTACAGTTTAAACAAACCTCTTCAGGAACTCTGATTCATCAAAGCAAGTATGTAAAGGAGCTCCTCAAGCGGTTTAAAATGGAAGATGCCAAAGAGATCGACACTCCAATTGCCACTAAGAGAGGGGTGTCCGCTCTATCGAGGTATGATTGGATCTCTCCTGTATCTCACTGCTAGTAGGCCTGACATAGTGTTCAGTGTGGGACTCTGTGCTAGATTTCAAGAAAATCCCAAGGAATCTCATCTCAAGGCCGTGAAGAGAATACTCAGATATCTCAAGGGGACCTAGGACCTGGGCCTATGGTACTCCAAAGGTAGCAACTTCAATCTTGTTGGGTACACAGATGCTGATTATGTAGGTTACTTAGTGGACAAAAAAAGTACTTCAGGTATGGCCCAGTTCATTGGAACATGTCTGATTTCTTGGTCCACCAAGAAGCAAAACACTGTAGCTTTATAACCAGCAGAAGCAGAGTACGTCGCAGCTGGTTCATGCTGTGCTCAACTGCTCTGGATTAAACAACAACTACAGGACTTTGGGATAGATATTGGTTGTGTCCCTATTTTGTGTGACAACACTAGTGCTATTAACATAGCAAAAAATCTCGTACAACACAAAAGAACAAAATATATTGACATAAGGCACCATTTTCTTCGCGATACTGTGGAAAAGGGTCTTGTATCTATAATGTTTTGTCCCACTGAGGATCAGATTGTTGATATTTTCACTAAAGCCTTAAGCAGAGAACGGTTTGAAAAAATTAGGTTAGACTTGGGGATGATTAAGATTGCTTGAACTCCATCCATCGATTGACTAGACTTCAATGCGATACTGGATATTAGGGCACCTTTTAATAAAACGTCATAATGCTGTGATAAAATTCCATTTGGATTGACATGGTGTGTGACTCTATGTGCAGGATTACTTACTCAACCGACAAGGACAAATGGAACAGGTCTCCTTAACCAGGTAACAGTCATTTCGTATTTCACTTTAAATATTGATAATACGACCAGGTACCCTAACCTGTTCCTTTCTCTGGGCTATACTGACATTACCCACTTCCCTCTTTTGCCGCCACTAGTCTTTTCAAGTATCCTCACCCTGACAGGTTCAAAGAACCACTCATCACACGTCTTCTTTCTTAAATGCAAAAGGGACTCTTCTATTTCCCAAACCCTTTTAAAATCCGTTTTTGATCCTTCCCACCTTCACCTCTCCTGAACCATCTCCTTGCACTCACATCCATCTTCTTTCTGCTTCCATGGCTTCCCCGCATGATTCTCAAAATACCTCTGTCCCCGCCACTCAAAACTCCGACTCTCAAGCCATTGTTGTTCATACCTCTGCAAACATCCCTCCACCTCTTAGAATTGATCTCTCCGACTTCGCATTTTGGGCAGGGTTTTCAAACCGCTTTCCTGGATTTTCCCGTGTTCCTTCACCATTTACTGCATTCCCAACCGTACAGGAAACAGGTACTCCTCCAACGACGGCTCAGCCAGAAACTCTTCAAAACCCTAACCTTGCTCGCCGTCGCCTCAGAAGCATTTCAGGGGAACCTATAGAAATTTCAGATGAGTTCCCCTCCCCTGAACAGGTCCCTCTATCTGGTTCTATCAGGACACCCTACACAAGAAGTCGTAAGCGACAAGAGGATGTTGCTCTTCACCAAGCCGTCCAACAGAGTAAGAAACAAAAAACTGCGTCTGGTCCTTCTCCGTCAAGAAACCCCTTGCCACAACTGGTTCGTGGGACCAGACGAAAGCACATATTCCCAAAGGCTCCTCATACTAGTCCTCTGCCTTCGTCATCTGAGAGTCTCTCCATCTCTGAGTCCACATCCTCCTCCTCCTCCTCGTCCATGTCTACACCTTCTCCCAAGAGGCCAACCAGGGCACTGCTACACCTCGTTCATCCACGCCCAAACATCCTACCAAAAGGAAACAGGTTCCTCCTCCTGTTCCTCCCCAAGAACCCGTCACAGAAGGTCCCTCTGATCCCACTCCTTCCTCTAATCCAGAATCACCATCTCCTTCACTTGCTCATTTTCAGCGGCGCTCCCTCATTCGGGGCCGGGTGATGACAGGCTTTGGGGGCCCTGACATGGACACCTTATTGACCAAGATTGCTCATCAGGGATGGTCGGACCTGTTTCTTCAACACAACACTTAGAGGAAAATGGCCAGACCTGAGATATATGAATTTTACGCAAATGGTTGTGTTTGTGATCTTGTCTTTTCTTCTACTGTTCAAGGTGTGCCCTTGAATCTGGCAGCCTCTGATTATTCACGAATCCTGGGGATCCCCAATGATGGTTGGGGTCACTATGTTTGACATGAATGGCCTCCCTTGGAAAATCTTCCGTCTGCTCTCGATATAACCAGGAAATTCTCTGGGAAGCACAACTTGACTCACCAAAGGCGAGTTCAACGTAGGAAGATGTCTTCCCTCCACCGTCTGTACTTTGATATGGTTCACAAGATCATCATTCCTCGCCAGGAGCGCAGGTCTGAGGCAAGCTACCTGGACCTCACATTGATGGAACTGCTCGACTCAAATGTTCCAATCAATTTGCCTTGCCTTATCCTGAATCACATTAAGAGGGTCCTCATCCAGGATAGAAATGGTCATGCCCTTCCATATGGGTTTTGGCGGGGGCAAGTTATCGAGGCTTACTATGTTCCGATTCAGGTCTGGACCATGCAGACCACAAAGGATGTACTTAGGCAGGTGAACCATGCACATTTACCTGGTTCAATGCAACGCACTGGCACTCCCCTGCATCGTCTTCAAATAGAGTTGGATGCCAAGACTGCTGAGTTGTCTCTTGCTCAAAAACGATTTAACCAGGAACGAGAAGCCCTAAATTCCAAAATTGCTATTCTTGAGGAGACCCTACAGAAGGACAGAGTAGAGCATACGGAGGTTGTTCGAAAACTCACCATGCTGATCCCTTGAACCTGTTTCTGTTCGTTTATTTTGTATCTTGTGTCCACCCTTGTGTTGGTTAGGGTATTGTTGGTCATTGTCAATATTTGCTAAGTGTTATGCTCAATTTCTGTTAGTCTGTGTTAAGCTCATCCTTGATCTATGTGTTTGTGTATGGAGAGCTGCTTGTTTCTTGTTCATATTTATGCACCAGTGTTTCTTCCAAGTGTTATTGTTCATTTCATTTATGTTCGTTGTTATGCTTATGCTCTAAATTCGTGTATTCATTTATTTTCGATGATGTCAAAAGGGGGAAGATATCGTATTACAATTGAAAATGAGTCATGCAATATTTATAACCCGTGTTTAACTTGATTTGTGTCCAACAAAGCTGTAGCAATAGGTCCGCCAATCAGGGTGTTTGTCATCATCAAAAAGGGGGAATCTGTTGGGTGCACTAAAGTTTTGATGATTGATAAAATGCGTGGAACAGGTTTCATCTATCAAGTCCCTGAGCACATCATTTCACCTGCACTGAATTCGCTGGAAATAAGGCATACAAATAGGAAGCTGGTCATTCACCACAAGGAGACATTGTCAAAATAAAAGAATTGGATAATGATAGAAGCAAAAGGAGGTAGAAAGCAAAAAGGTGTCTACTAATAAGAAAAGGATTCTACTAAGGAGAATTATCATCAAGAGAAGACAAGAGCAAATAGGACTCGGAAAGACAAGAGCAAATAGGACTCGGAAAATCAAGTATAAAAAGGGGAAAGCAGCTTGCAAAGAAGTTGAGAGTTTTGAGTCAGAAAATCAACAACGCAAGAACTTAATCTAGAAAGCACGAAGTCAAAAACAATTAGGGTTTAGGAAGAATTCTTCTGTAAACAAGTTGTTTTTTCAATTCTTGTTGTTTGAATTGTTGGATCTTAGGGCTAACTAGCTAATGGTTTAACTGAGATTGTAATTGTTGTTGAAGGCTCTTTTGAAGTAGTGAAGTTGAAGTTAAATCCTATAGAGTACAGGTCGTGGTTTTTCACCCTTCTTGAGCTGGGGGTTTTCCACGTAAAACTGCTGCGTCCTATTTATTTCTGCGTCATTGAAACACGTTCGATTAACCTGTTCCAACGACTAGGCAATATTCATAGGGTACGTGTTCCTAACATCCCTTTTTCATTTTTCAAGCTTTTTAGGTGCTTTTTTTTCATTTTCAGCTTTTTGCCTTGTTTTTACACTTTATTTCACTTTTTTTTAATATCTCAATTAAGGAGACTTTCATTTTCCTTGCACCCAATATGTGTTTCTTCTTCCTTTCCTTCGTATTTCTAACTTAATTCCTTTATTTTTGTGTTTTATCTTTACATTAGCCACCCTCAATTTAGGCTTTTGGCTTGTGTTGAGGTGCACACTATCCATCCTCAGAACTAGGGCCACTCTAGGTAGCCAACGTGAACTTAGGCTTTTTTCCTCAGTCAAGGTAGATGATGTTCAAAGAAGGAACACGGCGAAATTTAGGATTTCTCAATAGATAAGGCTGGGTTAATCTGTTGTTTTGGAAGAATAGGTACATGTAACGCTCAAACATTAGGAACAAGGGATATATCATCGATTTGGTTGGTTATTTTTAGGCTAAAGTTGACTATTTAAGAACAATGGCATAAGATCCTTTCCTAATCCAACTAATCTACAATCTAACTTAGAGTAACAGGGAATTAGCACAAAACACATGAATTTATCAAATAAAGCTCACACTCACACGACACTGCCAACATTATCAACAAAAGACTCTCAGATCATGCTTCTTATCTACATTTACCCTTACTTATCAGAACAAATATTGTCAATCACCTAAACATGCATGGTTACTATCTAACTATTAATGAAAATTTTTGGTCGGTGCCATTTTTTCAAACAACACACAAAAACATGCTATATGCCACAAGTATTGGTAATATATGTTACACATATTATCTAAACATCCTAAACATGGCGGTTCAACAAAAATTAAATATCCATAGGGAAAACGAACACAGGCAAGAAAACATCAGGATTAAAAAGTGGTGGGTGCCTTATTTTCAAACAAAACTAAAAAACATGCTATATGCCACAAGTGTTGGTACCATACGTTACACATACTATCTAAACATCCTAAATATGTTGGTTCAACAGATATTAAATATCCACAAGGAAAAAGAACACAGAAAAGAAAACCTGGGGAATAAAAATTAGGGTAGTTATGGACCATAAGCTACTTAGACATCACTGAGGCCCATAACTACCTACACCCATAAAAAAAGATGTGTGTTGTTTCCAATGCAAAAAAATTAAACAAAATAGATCATAGGGGGTCAAAAAACATACTTGAGCGTCTAAGCGCCAGTGTTCCTTGGGTTGCCTCAAATGTTTCAAATTTGGGTACTTAGACTTCCCCGAAATCTTCAAAAATAAAATTGACGCAAAACAAAATACCAAAGGACTAAAAAAAAGAAAATAAGAAGTTACACTAGTAGGTCGAGACCTTCCACTTCTTCTTCAACCTTGAACATATGAATTTTACCCCTAATTTCTTTTCCAATTTTCTATTTATGCTCAAAGGGAGGTGGTATAAAAATAAGGGAACCCAACATAGATATCACATGTTGTACTTCTTGGCCTTTAAATGAAGAATGTAATTTTTTTATTTGTGCCTAATAAATTAAAGAATATAACTATATTTTTCTTCTGCCTTACATTCGCCTACATGCTCAAATGATTCAACTAATACCTTATCATCTAAACATAATGTAGAAAAATGATTAGAATGAGGTCCAATGCATCCTAATTCGTGAATTATATTAGTATTTACACCATCATGTTTACACACACTAGAGTTTTTAAAGATAATATTATCTACTTCTTCACATAATCTCATGTATTTTTCTTAACAGTGACAACATCAATAATAGAATGATCAAGAAGTTGGTCTTCCAATTTTAGCTCTTCAAGTTTTCTTATAAGCATTTTTTCTTTTTCGCATAATTCATAACTAGCTTGTTAAGTATCAAACATATCAACTTTTATGCTCAACTCGCCATTGAAAATGTGGAAATCCAAGCCAAATTAATGAACATCTGACAAAAGAACATAGGAATCTAAGTCGAGATTTTCTAATATTTTCAAGAAGTACATATTGTGATTAAAATAATGTACAACCTCTCTCATCCCAATACTACAGTTATTCAATATTTCTTCAACAAAGGGTGTCATATTAATATAAAGAAAAAAATAGAAAAAGAAGAAAACCCAAAAACAAATCATAAGATGTGGGAAATAAGGATTAACACTTGAATTACTAATTAATTCACTAAGTCTAGTCGTATTCCCTGCGACAACACTAAAATCTTGATGTCACCCAAGTTACACCTCCTTTTTAGAGGATAAAGTTGTCATTGTGAAGAAATAGAACCTACCCAAGGTTAGAGTCAAACCCAAAACAAATATGTAGACTCAAGGAAAATTCACTAACAAGCAGTCCTAGTAGTTAATCAACTCAATTCCCCAAAGGGGTATTTTAGCGAAAATCAATGAGAAAAATAAATTAACTATCAAGAGAGAAAGATCAATAAAGGAGAGCAACTAGGGTATTGTGTTCCCCACGATACCCTAACTCAGTATCACCAGATTACCTAATTCTTGTCTAGTATATAGCATGCAGGACACTAATTTACGTTCACCAAGCCCTTTGGTCAAAGGTGAGAAACAAATTTCACTATGCAACTTGGTCCATCTCCATAGTGTGCATTACTAACTATTACCTATAAGTCTGAGTACAACCTCCCTTTTGCCAAATTTCTTTGATTTGATGAGAACACATCAATCGAATCTTGTTAATCAATCTCTTTTTCTATTCATTACTACCTTGGTCTAGTCAGTAACACTAGGTGGGTTCTAATGTTGGCCACCATCAGAAAACATAAAAAACAAAAAGAGTTAAGTAATACATGCATATACACCTTGAAAGAATCATGAATTTTGCTACTCATGCTTTGTGTAGATGAAGAGATTATGAATTTAGAAGAAATAATTAAATACATACACAATTGAATTAAGAACAAGCAAATCCAATACCAATTAAAATCACAAGTTTGAAAGTTGAATTATACCACAAGTGTTTCAAAGGCTCTCTCACAATTATCTATCCAAGAATATTGAGTTCTCTAACCTAAAATACTCTAAACTCAGGTGAACGGTTCTCTCCCCTCCTTAAAAATAACCCTAAAAACCTATTTGTAATAAGTAAAAATAAATGCTAAATAAATTAGGAAACCTAGTTGGCAAACTCCACGAAAGCACTTTATAACTCATGTTATCCTCTACAACTAGTGGTCGGGGACTCGTAATCAACTGCTTGAATTTCGGACTTCTCTTCTACAACACCCTTTTACGACACATAGAGTGTTTTATGACCCATAAAGGGGTTTCGTCTGGAAACTTTCTCGCAAGTCCACTTCTCTTATCCTTAGGGCACGAAAGGTCTTCTACCATTCATGAGTATTAATATATAGAAATTATGAATTGGGTTAAGCCCAACTATATTTTTCTAAAGCAATTATGAAATGATTTTAATAAGATATTGGTTATGACAAGAAGGTGATCACATACATGTTTATGATTCTGGCTCTTTGAGCATTCTGGGTGCTTGCACCATTCTGTATATGTGAATGGGCTATTCCCTGCATGAGCATTATGATTATGAACTATGATTTGGTGTTTGAGCCTAAATGTATGTTGAACAGTTTGAATTGAGGATTGTATCTCCTGAAAGCACGTATATGTATAAGCATTCAAGTGGGATGTTATTCACTTAGCACCGATGGATTGGGGGTGTTTGAAAGGGCTATCCCCAAGGGTCCTCTCCCTTTCCTTGAACTATGTGCCAACATAGGAATGTTAGCCATTATCAAAATGACTAAGTCGTAAGGAATGATTATTTTTTTATGATTCTGAGATGTTCTATATGATTCTGAAAATCTATCTGAAATGATGAGTTTCGTTAGGAAGGTGACCATCCACCTAAATGGTGAGTTTCGTAAGGTGTGATATAGATCACCTTTGGCAAGTAGTCTTCTCGTATCGATGGGAGGTCTTTATCAGACTAATTCATGTAATAACTCACATGGATTTGATTTGTCGGTTATAGTCCATCCCCAATATATATGTTCATTGTTGCATTTTATGCATCATAAATTTCATGGCATCTTGTATATATTTTTTCCTTGAATATATAATTTTTCTATATTATGTGTCATTGTCATATAACATCTAAATGCAGGTTTGATAAGTCATATGCATTGCATGTCCGCATACTTAGTACATTCAAACGTACTAATGCATACTCTATGCATACATGATTTTACCATATAGGGCCCAAACGCTTTGATTATTAACAGGTTGGAGTATACTGTTGTGAGTCCCGTCTTCCGATGACGTGCCACCTACCTTTCTTTGTTGCTATTTTAGAATATTCTTCTTTATTTGAGGGTGAGCCCGAAACTTGTCCTGGCCTCCGTTCCTTCGACTAGAGGCATTTGTTGGACTTTATGTAAACTCTTCTTAAATCTATTTGTTATGACTAGTATCTTGCGTACGTGTTTTTTGGATGATTTATGAGAAACTCCTATTTGATCATATGTATGTTTGGTGTGGAAATGTGGGAAGTCCCTAGCCCCGTATTTCCCCTATAGCGTGAACCTATTTCCCCGTCCCTTAGAACTATGTGTTATTAATTGAATGTTATTCTTGAACCGATGATGTGGATTTAGATACTTGCGGCTTGTTTGGGGACTCTCGGGTTCCCATTCACCATGTCACATCAAGGCCCTAATCCCGGGTCATGACAGACAGGATCCTAGGGTTGGGTTGTTGGCTTGCCTATAGGTAGGATCTAAAAGACGCCATCATGATCCGAAATGGGTCGTGACAAACAGTTGTTTAAATGTACTACTTACTCGCTAAGAATTTTCTCAACAAGTATAATATTTTCCTAAAGAATCTGTCTTGTTGAAATTTTTTCTCAGCAAGTACAAAAGTTTTCAAAGTAATACTATGACATGCTGAGAAACATTTTCAGCGAGTGAAATAGTTGTTGAAGAAAATGCCTTACTTGTTGGGGCTTGTTTCGGCAAGTATAACTGTTTCCGAAAGAGTTGCCCTTACTTTTTAAATATTTTCTCTGCAAGTACAAAAATTATTGAAATACTGTGACATGCTAAATATTTTTTTCATTAAGTGAAATAGTTGACGAAGAGACTATCTTATTTTCTGAGTTTTTTCTCAACAAGTATAATTGTTGCTGAAAGAGTCTAATTCTTGAAATTTTCTCAGCAATTATAAAAATAGCCGAAGGAATACTACATGTTGAGAAAAATTTCAACAAGTAAACAATTGTTGAAGTAACTTCCTTAATACTATCGATTTCTTGAGAACTGAAACATTCAGTAACAATCAGTTCAACATCAATATTAAAAATGAAAATTAAGAAACATTTACAAACAATAAATAATAATCAAGATTTCAAATCTATTAATGGAGCACTTCACTCTGTGCATATTGTTCTTTTATGTCAAATCATTTTGCATATGAAATATTTATTTTTCTTTGTTGGGAATGATTCTATGATTCCTTTTCATCTCTTCTTAGCCCTTCTTTCCACCTTGCCTGGCTCAACATGCATAAGATGTATTTTACTTTCTAAAATTCCTTTGGAATTTCTCATGTATCTTCGAGCAACACATAATTAATATCTTTTAAGTATGGAAAAAGATATGTTTCTTCCTTGTAATATGAATATGGAAATTTATATATGCACCTTCCATAATCATCACTGTATTGACATCGAAGCACTGCCATACCATGTGGACATGGTATTTTGTCAAGATCAAATACTCTATAAGTGCAAGATTTTAACATTGCAAATTGAATGTTGCAACTTCATTGTGACCAGTGACTAGATACTCATAATTGGCAGTTTGATGAACCAGTAGCTTGTCTCCCACATTGATATTTTTTGTGATTTTTTGTTCTATCTTAGGAATGAAAATGGTTGATGTATTGATCAATATATATCGCCTCTCATGAATTTTTTCTCCATAAATTCGATTTATTTCATTAAAAAGAGTAGTAATTAAATATTCTCCTTCATCAAGAAGCATTGAGTTAATCGAATCAACAATATTTGATATCAATATTTTGTACCTATAAAAAATCAACACTAAAGCTATTAATGAATTTAAAATTACTGAAAAATATTATGGAAGCAACAGTTTTAACAACTGCAACATTTATTCAGCAACTGTTGTACTTGTTTCATGCATCTGATGTAAAAAATACTGAAATATATGCATCAGTTGTTGTAATTAATGCAATTTTAATGCACAACTATTAAGAAAATACATAAAAAAAATACAACACATGAGATTTACCTATTTACTAAAAGAACGCTCTACTCCATATATGAAATCCAACATGTCCGAAGTGTGCGGCAACTACTCGAACCATATCTCTTATTTGGTTGAAGTGATTATTAAATTCATCTACACTATATGCTTTTTATGCTTTGTAAAAATGGTAGATGATTTTTCTATTATGAAAGATATTCAAATATCTTCTCCGAGGTGCCTGATGCAACAACCATAATCAGCTGAAGGAAATATAATCTCAACCATCTTTCTTATACTTGGATGTCAGTAAAAGTAATGCATAATTCAGGGGTATCATCCTCAAAGTTACTATCTACTCGAAAAACCATTGATAGGATGCATCACACTCTATGTAGGCTACACGTAATGCAACTAAAAAACATATGATCTTCTGTATCTTGTGTTATGGCAGACAATAACATGCCTCCATATTTAATATTCAAAAATATTCCATCCATGCTAGAACTTTTTGAATATATCGAAAACCACGAATTCAAGGTCTATAGAAAGTAAAACATTACTTGAACTTACCATTTTCATCAAGATGCAAATAAGTCTTACTTTCTGGATTTATATTCATAAACATGTAATGGGAAGCATCAAGCACTACATAACCATGTTCATGGTTCCTCCTTACCAAAGTCTTTATGATCTCACTTCCCTTACAAATCTTCCAATGACTAACCTTACAACCCAATTCAATACGGATTGAATTCTCAATATACCTTGTGGAAGGACCTTTAAATTCTATCCTTGAAGTATGCACGAATGACTTTTTTTGTGGCGTGGAGATTATGACTCCTAAGATGTTGTGAATCACATGTATGCATTTTTTCATACCCTTTGATATAAAATCTATCACAACTTTGGACATTTACAACTCTTAGCGACCACTTGCATTCAGGATATGCACATTTATCACAATACATAGTATAGGAGTTGATCACTTTTTTAATTCATAAATTTTTCTTCACACAAGCAATTTTCAAGATAATGTCTAACTCTTGCTTATTCTTGAATGATATACAGATATAAAAATTGGTTTTGTCATCTTTAGCATGACTAGACTACAATGATTATGCGGTTCCCAATGTATAACTGGCAACTTCAGGAGTAGGAGTAGAAGTAGGAGCCGAAGGAGTATAATATGCATCAATGCTTTCTTTTTCTGGAATATCCATGTACGCTGAATCACATTCATCATTTAATATTTATTTGTTTTGACAATTTTCGATCAATCTTTCAACCACGTTTATCTTTTAAATAGGTCTACTTTCATTTTCCAAAAAAAATATGCAAGCTTAATTGATTTTTTAATCTAAAAGGATCAACCTTTTGCTTTTCAGCGCAATTACGCATGTAGGTGATGACAAGATCTTTAAATTCAAAATTTAGTTCATAATAGAAAATGATTTTGTTTGCAAAATCTCCATACATGACATCTCAATCCATAACCATTGCTATTGTCTCTGCCATTTCTTTATTTTTCCTACACCATATATAATGATTGTTGGACTCGATCCATTCACCATTGCAATAAAAGTCTATTGTTATTTTATCTTCCGTTGATAGTATGGAGGTATGTACTTTTGATTTAAAAAGAAACGGATGATAATTTTTTTATGATTCTGCCTGCAGTTGATGATGAAATTGTTAAAAAATGTTCAAACAATTGCTTCATCAATTGATGCAGCAGCTAAAGCACCCACAACAGTTGCTGAATATTTTTCAGAAATCGCTGAAGCACCTACAACAGTTGTTGAATATTTTTCAACAACAGTTGAAGCACCTACAATAATTGCTGAATATTTTTTAGTAATTGTTGAAACACATTTTATAACTTATTGAACAATTATTGCAATATATAAAGCAATTAATGCAACAGTAGCTAGAGCATCTATGATAGTTACTAGAAGTGTATTTAAACAATTACTAAAATACAAACAATAATTAGTGAAGCAATTACCAAAATAGATGCAACAACAGTTATAATATATGCAATAGATGCATCTGTTTCACCAGTTGCTACATTTGTTTCAGCAGCAGGAAGTAAAATGAATGCACCCGTTGTTGGATTGAATTCAACCAGAATAGTTTATAAAACCTAGATGAGCAGTACACACAAAACAATAGTATTCACTTACTAAAGGGTTCAAAAAAACCACAAAAGCAATTCCCCATGATACACCAATAATATTTAATTTCAAATATACGAAATTTAAGTTTTTTTCAACAAATTAAATTTTTTTTTTGAAAAAAAGAGGTGCACTGTTCTCTTTCATCTTTCGAAAATAATAAAAACAACAATCACAAGAACAACAATAATATCAATGACACATTGCATGGAAGATGATGATGATGATGATGATGATGAAGAGAGAGAGAGAGAGAGGGAAAAAAAGAATTGGTGTGAATATGGTAGTTGGAAGAGGAGGCAGTTGCATGCTACAACTTTTAAATTTTTTTTAAATTTATTAGGGTTAATAATGCTGGGTCAAAGTTTAAACAAAATTGAGAATTTGTTGAAAATGTGGTGAAATTCATTAATTATTAATTATAAAAAATTGTCACCTGCACCTAATTCTTGAAATTCTTGTCACTCTTTTTCAATTTCAGTACCTTTTTGTTACCCGTAATTAACTTGCCCAGGTGTCGAGGACACTTTAATTAAGAGAGAAAAAAGTGTTGACATTTAAAAAGTGGATATGAGTTTTAAAAATTAAGTGGAGGTGATAGTTTTATAGTTAGTAATTAATTAGTTTTGATTACTTTTCTAATATGTTTTTTACACTGTCCAAATACTGTATGGAAATTCTAATGACCTAAAAAGGAAAAAAGGATTTGCCTATTTTTTCAACTACCAAAGCTACAACGTTTTCTTCTTCTTTTTCCTCCTCCTCTTCCTACTCCTCCTTGTATTGTCTTGTTCATATTAATGTTGTTCTTGTGGCTATTGTTATTGTATTGGAAAGAAGAGATAATAAAGAAACTCGTTTTTCTCAAAAAGAATTTTAATTTGAGAAAAAAACTTAAATTTATCGATGTAGAACTAAATTTCGTTGGTGTATCACTTGACATTACTTGAGAGGTGATTTGTCAGAATTTTGATTAGTGAATATTATTATTTTGTGCCTATTACTTATTTGGGTTTATCTATTATTCTGGTTGTATTCGTTTCAACAACTAATGATGAAATGAATACAACAAGTGATGAAATAGATGCAGCTATTCGATATGTTATAACAATTGTTGTATCGATTTTAGTAGTTGATTCACTAATCGTTGCTTATATATTTGTAAGGACTCATAAGGTAATAAGTCAAAAAGTGCAAAAGAAGTGGAACTTGAAATGTGCAGATCAAAGTATGAGTCTCATTTACGGCCATCGTTTAAATCACATATCTTAAATAGGGCTCGTGGAAGGGGGTCAGCTTATGTGAAAATTTGACCAAGTGTGGAAGGGATGTACGAGGGGTCTTTACGGTCCATAAAAGGGATTATGGACTGTAATAAATGTTCGCAGATTGAGGCCCTAAGTTGGTGAAAAATTAGACTTCTGAAGTTGGAACGAAGAAAAACAAGATGAGTCGTAGTTACTTTACGGTCCGTAGTTTAGTCTCATAGATGGGGTCCTATGTTTGGAAAAGTTCCTAAGTTTTTGAGTATTCTACAAAAGGTGTCTATTGCTTGAAGTTCAATCTATGTGTTGTAGATTTGACTTGTAGATTAAGCTTCAAAGACCAAGTTTTAGAAGATAAAAAAAAATGAACAGCATAAAACCCATACTATAGACCGTAGACCATTCTATGACCTGTCAATGGGGTCATGGTTATATATTTGGCAGTTTTAATGAAGGAAATTTTTGTCCTTTTCTTGTCCTCTAAGGTTAAAACTATATCATTTTGGGTTTCTTTTACCTCACATATCAAATCTCAAAACCCCTAATTCACTCAATTCTCAAATTCTTCAAAATTTCTCAAAGACAAAACACTCTCAAGGCAAGGGCAAGGGCTAGGGCTTCCAAGGGCTTTCTTTTTTAAATTATTTAAGCCTTTCCTCAAGGTCTTTATCAGATATATATGCTTGATTTGTGGGTTCCTTTAACCCACAAAGACCATCCATGATTTCTTTTTACCTCTTTTTAAAGTTCTTGAAAATTGTGAGTTTCATGAGCATGATTTAAATATTATTTTAATGATATATTTTCATGTATTTGACTATAATGATGTAGTATGATGATGTATTATGAGTCCTTATGGTTATCAAGTTAGATGTTATTATTTCATTATCTGAGTTTTTCAATAATGATAAGGACTGATTAAACATAGTTTTAACTTTATAAATTTTATCATGATCTTACATTATTTTCTGAAAGCATGTGATCTTGAAGTCATTGTCTACACCCGCTAAATTTAAGATGATTACTACATGATGTTGATGATAAGAGTCTAAATGTATATTGAAGGTCATAAATGTTATCAAAGATGTAACATGATGCAAAACCCTTAATGATGTATAAGATTGACTCTCAATGTGAAAGGGCAATTCTAACTTAAGTGGCTTCTATGTTTATGAGCTACTCTTATAATTACTACTTATGATTGCATGACTATGCTAATGTTTCAAAAGTATTTCATGTGATTGACTTAGTAGCGATACAGGCATTAAGGTGGGTTCGGCAAGGGAACCTTAGAAGAAATATCTTGTCCTATTAACTATGTGTCACCATAGGAGCCCTTGTATATAAGGCTAGTGGATCCACTATAGCACTGTTAAACTAAGATATACATCCATAAATTTACAGAGTTTCACATGGCAAGGACCCCCCATGCCAAGGTAGAGGGCTATGTTGGATTCCATGTAGTAGCTCGTATGGTCTTATATGCCAGTTATGTTTTTCTCTCATAAAGTTATGATTATGATGTTTATGTTACTTTAAACTTATTTTACATGATACATGGATATTTACTTAATTTTCAACTTTATTCCATAGCTATAGTTAAGCATATTTTTGAATGATGACATTACAATCTCATGTTTGCATTGTATCTCACATACTTAGTACATTCACACACACTTATACACATTTTGACTACATGATGTTGTCATATAGGGTCCGACACTCCTCTTACTCCACTCGAATGTTTCTAGTCTCCGATATCCAAGACTAGTCGCTTGGTGAGGCCTTTAGTTCAGGCACAACACCTCTTTCTTCTTACTATGTTATTTTCAGAATTTTATTCATTTAAAGTTGTATGTATGGATACTTTTAGCCACTATCTTATTTCCATGATTTTTGTACTTAAGGGGAGCTTTGGGTATGTCTTAGACCTTGCTAAGTCTTTTATATAGAATGGTATGCATGGACAATATGATTTATGTTTGACATTTCATTTACATTGATTTCAATGGTTGAATGTTTCTCATACTCCCTTTCCCAACTTTTAAATTTTGCTTACACGCATCTTTGCCTATGAATGCTAAGAGACTTTGATAAAGTTCCTTCAGGTCCCTCATTTGCCGTGTTATGATTAGCACCTAGACTTGGATTGTAACAAACTTTGTATCAGAGAATGCGGTTTTAATGTTCCTCAAGTGTCCATCATACCGCATTGATAGAGTCTTGTTCATGTTTATGAAGCTCACCACAATCATGAGTGAGAGGGTATGAGGTATTTAGGAAACTTTCCCTTCTTCATAATTCTTTTCGTACCTCTAGAGAAGTCTAAGGTTTTCCCCTATTTAACGATCTTTTTTGGCCTTTTCTATATCATGCTGCCGAGAAGAGCTCCTTTACAAATCGAAGTGAATGAAGACCAAGCCCCTTCATGTAAGGACCTAGACCTCATACGATCTTAATGAGGCCAAAATCATATTTTCAAAGGTTTTTGGCCTGGGTTGCTCACTAAGGAGCATACTACTGGCCGTGGTCAGTCTCGTGTAGAGGCCCTTGGGGTTGGTCTTGTGCTGCCTTGAGGAATTCAAGTGAAGGTTTATACCAAGGAACCCTCCACAGATCATGGTATCCACCATGGTCCGTGGAGGGTCTCATGGAGAGCACCCTCCACCAGCGTCCTCATTTTCTTTATGGGTTCACACCACGAACTCCTTCACAGCCCATGTTGACACTACAACTTTAAGAGGGTGCCATGAAGTCCACCTAGGCAAACTTTGGCCTAATATTAAGAAGGGCCTATTTGGTAATTATTCCAAACTCCTTGGTCTTTTTAGGACTTTTATACCGTTGTTTACGCCCTTAAATTAGTCCTTAGTCACTTACATTCACTTCATTTCATGTACAACACTTAATTCCTAAATATCTAAGTCTCAAAACATTATTCAAGCCCATATTGTAAAGATGCATGCTAGGAGCTTAAGTGTTATTTCAAGTTCAAGCCTATCTCATCTCAAACTCCCAAATTCAAGCAAGATATGTGTGGTTTCATTAATGATTTCCTCATAATCATGAAGCCAAACTTCGTCTCATGCATTTTTATTAACTTAATTGATGATTAAAATATGAATTCATGGTTTGAGTTTAAATTGTTGGATTCATATTATGGGCTACTTTCAATTGATAAATTAGGCATGAAACTAGTTCTAATATACTAATTTACATGGTATTTCATGAGATTTGAACTTGCATATTCTTATGAAGAATGAATCCATGCATGCTTAAATTCATCTATGATCCAATTGTTTATTTTCTCTAAAAATCAAGCATGTTTTTAACCTAACATCATGTTTTAGGTATGAATTCCATGTACCCATGCTTTAGTTCCTCTTTTATAGCATAAATTTTCATGAACTAGGCTCTTCATGAGGATCTTATAATAGATATGCATGTAGTCACAATATAAGCATGAATTGAGTATGGGACTATGTTTGTGAACTTGAATGGGTCTTCAATTAGTAGATATGAACATGAAGTGAGCATGAATATTTAAATATGAGTATTATGTGAGTTCAGTATGTCCATGGCATAAGTTGATGATTTATCATGACCTGGCCTTTCAATTCATGATGGTGTATGATAGGTCCCACCTACAGGCCAGCCAATCCATATTCACAGTACCTGTCCTGAATCACTATGCACAATAAGAACTGATAACATAAAACCAACCCAACAACAACCTATCCTAGAACCTTAAAGTTACCTGTGGAAAGCTACTATAGAATCAAAATAAAAATATATACATATATGACTAGAATAATATTCTACATATACAACAAAACCTACACATATACATGGCATGTTTTTCAGTGAAAAAGATGGCCAAAAATAAGGAGACTATAGGATATCTTAAAATGTTGATGCTCATCAAATGTCTCCTATAGCCACTACAAAGCTCCTAGCCCAATGCTTGTGGCCTGTACCTGTACCTACACAAGAAGTAGAAGTAGAAATGTAGGGGTGAGCACCGATGAAATATACCCAATAGGCATTATCAACTGACCAAGTGAAATATAATAAATGTGGTAAGAGTAAATATAATAAAATAGTGTAGTGCTATTTATCTAAACCCATGTCTGAAGGTAATAATCAGAACTCCAAAGGAACAATCCAACCAATATGCAACAACATAAGGTGATGTGACCTAGAGATCAACTGTCTGTTATGCTTGTGCCATAGGAGAACTCAATTGAGCAAAATAAGAGGGACATACAAAGTAAACAGGTATTGTACAACAAAACAAACTAAGAAACCTGAGTAGAACCATATCAAAACTGTCACACAATCTAGATATGGTGCTATAATTAGGTGTAAGGCCCACATATCTTTGTTTGTATGCCAACTTGGCCTACATAAGCCTAGAAGATACACCTATGAACAATTAGGAGTGGATAATCGTATTTGTAGGAAATGGGTAAGAACAATATTAACCACGTCGGCTCATGACAACTGAACCCTTAATCTTGTGTCAGAATGTGGAACCCGATTCTGTATATCGTGTTGGTGCATCACACCTGATCCAGGCATGTACATATATATATATAATTTCAGAACATGACACCTGATCCTGAGATATATTATGGTGGGATGAATCCCCTGATCTTGGGATGTATCGTGATGAAACGAGTCACTGGATCCACAGACATATGGTAATAGAGTGAGTCACCAGATCTAGAGATGAAGCATGAAAGAACGAGTCACCTGATTTAGAGATGTATCATGATAGAATGAGTCACCTACTCACGTAAGCCCTACAAGTCATATTAGGTATATGTACCCATACAGGCTCTGAGTAAAGCAAATCTAGGGTAGCACTGGCTTAAACCTAGGCTAAGTCCCATAGACAACACATAACCAGAAGTATTTCACATATCAAAAATCATATTAGAACCCCTAACTAGCGAGCATAAAAAGTAACTAAGGACACAATTGACAGACCAACTACAAAGGTAACACGAAATCCCCACACATAGATAACCCACCTAAATTCTAGGGTATTGCCTACATCCCATCATCAAAATTACAACCCTTTCACTAAACAACCCGGGGACCTAAGTAACAGTACATCACAACAACAGAATAAAGGTGCTTTGTCAGGAGTACAACCAACAAAAACTTTCCTAGAATGTAGCACATTTTCACCAGTACCTGACAACCCAACGGGTATACATATAACTGAGTAGGATCATGTCTAGACATAGACAAGTGTATTATAGTCAAGAACAACTTATAGGCATCCAAAATAACCATAGATAGACCAAAAAATAAGTACGATAGGTATCAAG
Organism: Solanum rostratum; assembly: GCA_029948455.1. NCBI lineage: Eukaryota > Viridiplantae > Streptophyta > Magnoliopsida > Solanales > Solanaceae > Solanum > Solanum rostratum. The sequence goes on along the minus strand of CM057054.1, from coordinate 30,196,452 downwards.
AACAATCAACATCAATAAAATCATATGAACAAGGTCTAAATACATAACATGGAATATGGCTAACAATCAGCACCAAGGTATACATATCGCTAGTACCAGACCCCTCCAACAGATTAATAAGTTTCAAGCTAGGTGTACATACTAATCGCGTAGCATGCACATAATTCAACCTTCATCATGCTTATTCAAAGCTAAATAATGCTAGAATTTAGATCGGACAATGGATATAACTACCACAGGTCCCAACAACAGTGATGACAAGTTCATTTCATCAAGTATAGCCCATATGTAGTAACTTCCAAAAACATAAAGACTTACCTCACACATTTCAACCCATTCTAAAAGGAGGAGATCCTTAAGCATGATATAATCATCATAGTGGTGAAGAGAATTTGCAAATAGCCCAAAGCCGACAAAAGTCTTACACTTATGTGAGAAAAAGGGAACTTGAGTTCCAAGTTGGTGATTGCGTGTCACGCCCTAAGCCCCATTAAGGCAGTCTGGCACCCGTTACCGACAAGGCTCGGGAGAACCAACATATAACTATACACCTGCTATGAACATTTAAGAGGTTTCCATACTCAATATGCTGTCAAAAGAAAGTAAACTGCATTAACAAACAAAAAGTACATGCATAAGACTAGGCCGTTGGAGCCACGATGTTTATAATACACTATTTGACCATACTTTGATTTACATTGTCTACAAAGCCTCTAAATAAGGAACAATATCCATAAGGGTCGGGACAGGCCCCGCCTCATGGCCAACTATATAACACAAAATGCAAGTTCTAAACACATAAGCCCCGAAGCAACCTGGAGCATAGTAATAGCAGCTGAAAGTCCTGTACTCTAACTGGGGAGATCTAGTAACTCCTGTACCTGCAGCATGAAATGCAGGTCCCCCGTAAGGGACGTCAGTACGAGATAATGTACTGAATATGTAAGGTAGGAAATACTGTATATGCAATATGAACTCAAATGAAATCACACACTGGTGTGTAAGGATGAAAAGACCACCTTTAGTCATACTGTGGAATCATGTACTTTATGTCCTTTTTATTACTATATCTTTCTTTACTGTATAATCTGTGCACAATATATCATGTAAATGACCAGCTGATCAGTGGTAAATTTGTAATGGGATCGACCCTGGCTAGGTGATTCTTTCAACCCTCGGGTTACCACCCGTAAATGAGATCGACCCTGGCTAGGTGATTCTTCCACCCCTCGGGTTACCACCCATTTATAAGCAACTGTAAGTTATATTTTATTTACTTTGAGATGGTTCTTTTGGTGGTCATAACCTTTAGAACTTTAGGAATATAGACATGTGACATATGAACAACCATACAAGATAATACCACAATGAAAAGAGAGATACACAACTAATGAACCGTATCAGAGATTAAACAACACATAGACTTTGTTAGGTAAGAAGGAACTCATGTATATTTGGTATTCAAGTACATATGCAGGTTGACAATGACTATGTATGGGTACATATGAACATGGTAAAGAGTGGGGACACGGTTAGCAGCCATGTCAGAGTTCGTACGTGCCTTCATGTGCTAAGGAAGATTATAGATTTCATGCCATGTAATAGGAAATCAAGTTGCCTTACATACCTCGCTGTACTATGTCTTTATTACCTCGGAGTAGTATCCTTTTCCTCCAAACACTTATCTACATCATATTAGGTGATAAAACTAGTTTTAGCAGCTAATAAACACATCTTAGTAATCCAATTTCACCCAAAATAATATCCGGGCAGAAAGCTCGGAATTAGCAACCAAAGAGTATCCTTTCAACATTTCCGCTCCTAATCGTATTTTCTAATACACATTCCCATATACATGTCATATCCAGCTATTTTTAATCCCATAACAGCATTACAACAACACATACAGTACAGCATACAACAACTCTACACAACATGCGAGTAGACAACGCAACATTGCGTCCTTCCGCTACACTTCGACGTCAACCATTCCCAATCCGTTTCAACCTCAACCAAACTGTCCTCAGCATATTTACACACAATTATAGTCCTAAATCAGTCCAAAAACAGTCACTAAGTAGATGGAAAACATGAGACAACAATTCGAAAAACAATCCACAAATTCTTACTAATGAGCGGAATTAAGACATCATTTAAGAACTTATTTTTGCGGAAGATAAAAGTAGTCCAGCAGCCTTCTTACATAACTACAGACCCAAGACTTGTTAAAAACATACATATTACTTCATAACTCAGCCAACCAACAAGATAAAAGTCTCTTATTTAACAAGAAAAGTGAACCACAATATTTGGAACACATGCTGTCCCAAAATTCCTGCACAATACAACCAACATACTCTTCATGTTTTTCATGGAAATATTACACAAAACCATAGGTATTTTTACTTACCTTAGTCCTCAAGTTTTAGGTTCTCTTCAAGAACCCTAGAGGTGTGTCTTGGCTGCTTTAGAAAATGAGGAGAGAGCAAGAAGAAACTTAGGAAGAAATCTAAAATTTTGGCTTGAGCAAATGACTAAAGGTTGCTGGTTGTAGCTCCCTTTTATAGGACACTTTTGGCCTACTTTCTTTTGGGTTTTCAACCTTATTTTATTAAGGTTATGGGGCAGCATCTTGGCCTTTTTATTTGGTCCTTATTGGGCATCAAATGAGATGGGCTTTGTTGCAAACATTTCTCCCCTAAACCCACTTAGTTTGGGCCCTGGTTTTTAATTGGGTTGTGATTGTAATTTGGCCCTTTTCCTATTCATCTTGGGCTGAAAATGTTTTCCTTTTATGATGCTAAACCATGGGCCCAAATGACATCCTTAACTCGGGGTTTATTCTTTATCGGACTTGAACAAATTCGGTATTGGGCCTTGTCTCCGTTTACCGAGCTTATTTAAGCTAAGCACGTAGGTGACTCACCTACTAGCTTCTTAAGTCCCACAAGCACCTCAAATATTTTACTTCATTTAAGGTCACACTCTCCTTAACTTGGCTTAAAAATAATTTACACTCGGTCATCTTAAGCGTTAGACGTACATATAGCCCTTTAATCTAAAATTCATGCACTTTTAAAAATATGTGCGGATTTGACCCTGCCATATCATGTTTCATCTGTGTTGGACTAGTACATGTAAGATGTGGGGTGTTACATCCTCCCCCCGTAGGAACATTCGTCCCCAAATGTAAGCATAATTGAATAGGTTAAACAAGTTCGAACTTCCGTGTAAACAGACTTTTGAAAACATAATAAGAATTCATATTCACGTACCTACTACTCCTTCAACTCTGTATCTTGGAGTTACTCTTTAGCCTCAAATAAATAAGGGTATTTAGACCTCATTGCTTTTTCAGCCTCCCACGTTATGTCTTCTACTTGTTGGTTTCTCCAAAGCACCTTTACTGAAGGTATTTCCTTATTCCTTAGCTTTCTAACTTGACGATCTAGGATAGCAATAGGTACCTCTTCATAGGTGAGATCTTCCGTAACCTGCATATCTTCAATAGGAGTAATATGAGATGGATCACCTATGCATTTTCGAAGCATTGAGACATGAAAAACTGGATGAACCATTGAAAGCTCCTGGGGTAGCTCCAATTCATATGCAACCTGTCCAAACCTTTTAATAATCTTATATGGCCCTGTGTAACGTGGGCTTAGTTTCCCTTTCTTACCAAATCTCATAACACCTTTCATTGGGGACACCATTAAGAATACCCAATCTCCTACTGAGAACTCCAGTCCTCTTCTTCTAGCATCTGCATATGATTTGTGAAGACTTTGGGCTGTTTCCAGCCGTTGTCGTATTACCTTGACTTTTTTCCATGGCTTGTTGGACTAGACCAAGCAAGGTGGTTTCACCCACTTCAAACCATCCTATCGGTGATCTACATTTCCTTCCATACAAAGCTTCATACGGTGCCATCTTGATGCTTGAATGGTAGCTATTATTATAGGCAAATTCAATAAGTTGCAAATGGTCCACCCAACTACCTTTGAAGTCCAATGCACACGCCCGCAACATATCTTCAAGTGTTTGAATGGTGCGTTCTGCTTGCCCATCTGTCTGCGGGTGGAAAGCTGTACTCAAATTAACTTGTGTCCCTAAGCTCCTTTGGAAGGATTTCCAAAACTTTGCAGTGAATTGAGCTCCCCGATCAGATATAATGGATATTGGGATCCCATGTAGCCTAACTATCTCTTTGAGGTATAGCTTTGCATACTCTTCAGCTGTATAGTCACTCTTAACTGGCAAGAAGTGTGCTGACTTTGTAAGTCTATCAACTATTACCCATATGGAGTCAAACTTCTGAAATGAGCGAGGCAACCCAGTAACAAAATCCATATTAATCATATCCCACTTCCATGTTGGAAGCTCTATACATTTCATATAACCTCCCGGCTTTTGGTGCTCTACCTTAACTTGTTGGCACTTCGGACACTGAGACACAAATTCTGCAAGGTCCTTTTTCATGCCTTCCCACCAAAACATTCCCTTCACGTCATGGTACATCTTAGTTGATCCTGGATGGATAGAATATCTTGAATGATGGGCCTCTTCCATTATCCTCCTTTTTATTCCATTTATATTAGGAACACAAAATCTATTTTGGCAGTAAAGTACTCCATTTTGGGTAAGTTCAAAGCCCTTCATTGAGCCTTGATTCACCTTCTCCTTAAGTCGCCGTAGAATTGGATCTTTGAACTGTTTTCTCTTACCTCTGTTACCAATGAAGACTCCGCAGCATTATGCACAATAACCCCTTCTTTTGGAGTTTCAATGAGGCGAACTCCCAAATTGGCTAGTTGACGTAGATCCTTAGTGACTCCTTGACTTACCACGATCTGATCATCAATATTCACAATTGCCTTGCGGCTAAAAGCATCGGCTACCACATTTGCTTTCCCTGGATGGTATAGTATATCAACATCGTATTCTTTTATTAGCTCCAGCCACCTCCGCTGCCTTAAATTTAGGTCTTTCTGTTTAAATATGTATTGTAGGCTCTTATGATCAGTATATATGTCAACATGAACTCCATACAAATAATGGCGCCATATTTTCAAGGCAAATACAACAGCTGCTAGTTCAAGGTCATGTGTCGGGTAGTTTTTCTCATGTGGCCGCAGTTATCTCGAGGCATAAGCAATTACCCTACCATGTTGTGTCAGTACACACCCTAAACCAACCCCCGAAGCATCACAATACACCGCATACCCCTCTGTGCCTTCTGGAAGAACTAATACAGGTGCAGAAGTTAGCCTGCTTTTCAACTCTTGAAAGCTCCTTTCACATGCATCATTCCATTGAAATTTGGTCGCCTTATGTGTCAACTTTGTTAGAGGTGCAGAAATAGAAGAAAAACCTTCAATAAATCTTTTGTAATAACCTGCCAACCCTAAGAAGCTTCGAACTTCTGTGGGTGTTGTTGGCCTTGGCCAATCCTTCACCGCCTCTATCTTTTGTGAATCAACCCTTATTCCTTCATCGGATACAATATGAGCCAAGAATGCCACTGATTTCAACCAAAATTCACATTTGGAAAACTTTGCATACAATTGCCGATCACGAAGAACTTGTAATACCTGCCCTAAGTGATTTGCATGGTCCTCTTTTGATCTTGAATACACCAAAATATCATCTATAAATACTATCACAAAGACATCCAAGAATGGCTTAAATACCCTGTTCATTAAGTCCATAAAAACTGCTGGTGCATTTGTCAGCCGAAATGACATAACAAGAAATTCAAAGTGACCATAGCGTGTCCTAAAGGTTGTCTTGGGTATATATTTCTCCCTCACCCTCACTTGGTGATAACCTGACCTCAAATCAATTTTTGAAAAACATTTGGCACCCTGTAACTGATCAAACAAATCGTCAATCCTGGGGAGGGGGTATTTATTTTTAATTGTCACCTTATTCAATTGCCGATAGTCAATACACATTCTCAAGGTGCCATCCTTTTTACGTATAAATATACACTGGTGCACCCCAAGGGGACACACTAGGTCTTATAAAACCCTTCTCTAGCAAATCTTTCAATTGCTCCTTTAATTCACGTAATTCTGCCGGGGCCATTCTATATGGAGGTATAGAAATAGGTTGAGTGCCTGGAAGTGAGTCGATGCCAAAATCTATTTCTCATTCTGGAGGTAAACCTGGAAGCTCTTCGGGAAACACATTAACAAATTCATTCACTACGGGAACAGATTGAAGAGTTGGTGATTCAGCCTCCATATCCCTTACTCTAACTAGATGACATATATACCCCTTTGACATCATCTTCCTTGCCTTAAAATAGGAAATAAACTTACCCGTTGGTGCCCCAACATTACCTTCCCATTCAAGGACTGCCTCCTTTGTAAAGTGGATATACACTCTCTTAGCTCGGCAATCCACAGTAGCATAGCAAGAAGCTAACCAATCCATACCCATTATAACATCGAATTCCACCATATCTAACTCAATAAGGTCCGCCCACGTGTCACGGTCACAAACAGTTACGACACAGTCATAATAGAACCTTCTAGCTATAATAGATTCACCGGTTGGTGTAGACACTTCAAATGGCTTATTCAATAATTTAGGTGTTCTTTTAAGCTTTCTAGCCACTAGTGGAGTGATATATGATAATGTAGAACCAGGGTCAACTAATGCATACACATTATGTGAAAAGATGGACAATGTACCTGTGACCACATCGGGTGAAGATTCTAAATTCTGCCGACTCCCTAGACCATAAGTGCGATTCTGGGCTCCGCTGGGGCTAGCTGCTCCTCTACCACCTCTACCACAGCCTGTAGGCATTTGTTGACCTCTACTGAAGGGAGGAACTGACGATGATGATGCAACAGCTGACCCAGTAGGTTGTGTTATATCACCCATATGTCTTCTTGGGCAATCTCTTATCATATGCCCTGGTACACCACACCAATAACATGCATCTATCCCAACACGACATATACCTGAATGACTCCTCCCACATTGTTTGCAGAGCTGCCTAGGAGGAATCTGTTGGCTGGCCGAATACCCTGTTGTTCGTGCACCTTGTCCCTCACTTCTTTGATTAAATTGATTACCTCTAGGCCCTTGAAGTTGCGGTGGGGCACTGACTGCAGAATAGGAGGATGATGATCTAGGTAGTTTACTAGGAAATCGAGGCCTAAAGTCACCTTGGGATGGTACAAACTGCCCTGTAGATCTAGCCCTCTTGGACTGCCCCCTTTCTACCTCTTGTGTCCCTCTCCTTTGCCTCTGATCCTCTAGTTGCTGTGCAAATGCTTGCATCCTTGCTATATCTATGTCTTTCTTCAATGAAGCAATGGTACATTCTCTTACCAGATATGTATCCAACCTATCCACATACCGATGAACTCTATCTGCCATAGTAGCAACTACATAAAGAGCATACCTGGCCAAGGAGTTAAACTGGAGGCTATACTCCCTCACACTCATACCCCCTTGGTGGAGATTCAGAAACTAATCTGCCCGGGCCTCTTAGATCTCGTATGGCAAGTACTGGTCAAGAAAGGTCTCTTTGAACTCCTTCGAGGTAGTTGGAGGTGCATCTATACCCTTAGATTGCTTCCAAGCTTCATACCATAATATAGCCACACCCTTCAATCTATATGCTGCTAGTTCTACAGCTTCTGTACCACTTACATGCATAACATCTAAAGTGCGTTGGATCTGGTCGATGAAGTCTTACGGATCTTCATTAGAATCTAACCCGGTGAAAGCTGGAGGGTCCAAATTAAGAAAGTCACGTATCCTAGTGTTAGCTGCCTTACCCACACCACCTGCACCTACAACTGGGCCTTCTTGTCTTTGGCTTTGGCTAGCAACTATGCGGGTCAATAATTGGACCACATTTCTCAGATCCTGCACAGGAGCATCAGCAGGTGGTTCTGGGGGAGTTTCAATATGACCTGGTTCTTCAGGAGCTTGAGGAGTTGGAGATGTTTGGGACAGAGACTCATCTTGGGCATACCAATTACCACTTCCACCTCCTTCCCCTAGCCTTTGCTTTTCCTTGTTTCCGGCATGCTTACTGTACAAAATGATTTAGAGGTGAAAAATAATCAACCTACAACACCTGGCTCTATGGCATGATCTAAAGAATGAAAAGAAAGTGACAACTCCTAAATGCCACGTAGCCTCTTGCTTATAAATGTGGTGCACAACACATCCATAAACAAGACTCTACATAGACACGACTTTGTAGACTCCCTAGGACGACCCGCTCTGATACCACTTCTGTCACGCCCTAAGCCCCATTAAGGCGGACTGGCACCCGTTGTCGACAAGGCTCGGGAGAACCAACATATAACTATACACCTGCTATGATCATTTAAGAGGTTTCCATACTCAATATGTTGTCAAAAGAAAGTAAACTGCATTAACAAACAAAAAGTACATGCATAAGACTAGCCCGTTGGAGCCACGATGTCTATAATGCACTATTTGACCATACTTTGATTTACATTGTCTACAAAGCCTCTAAGTAAGGAACAATATCCATATGGGTCGGGACAGGCCCCGCCTCATGGCCAATTATACAACACAAAATACAAGTTCTAAACACATAAGCCCCGAAGCAACCTGGAGCTTAGTAATAGCAGCTGGAAGTCCTGTACTCTTACTAGGGAGATCTAGTAACTCCTATACCTGCAGCATGAAATGCAGGTCCCCCGTAAGGGATGTCAGTACGAGATAATGTACTGAATATGTAAGGCAGAAAATACTGTATATGCAATATGAACTCAAATGAAATCACACACTGGTGTGTAAGGATGAAAAGACCACCTTTAGTCATACTGTGGAATCATGTACTTTATGTCCTTTTTATTACTGTATCTTTCTTTACTGTATAATCTGTGCACAATATATCATGTAAATGACCAGCTGATCAGTGGTAAATCTGTAATGGGATCGACCCTGGCTAGGTGATTCCTTCACCCCTCGGGTTACCACCCGTAAATGAGATCGACCTTGGCTAGGTGATTCTTCCACCCCTCGGGTTACCACCCATTTATAAGCAACTGTAAGTTATATTCTATTTACTTTGAGATGGTTCTTTTGGTGGTTATAACCTTTAGAACTGTAGGAATATAGACATATGACATATGAACATCCATACAAGATAATACCACAATGAAAAGAGAGATACACAACTAATGAACCGTATCGGAGATTAAACAACACATAGACTTTGTTTGGTAAGAAGGAACTCATGTATATTTGGTATTCAAGTACATATGCAGGTTGACAATGACTATGTATGGGTACATATGAATATGGTAAAGAGTGGGGACAAGGTTAGCAGCCATGTTGGAGTTCGTACGTGCCTTTACGTGCTAAGGATGATTATTGATTTCATGCCAAGTAATAGGAAATCAAGTGTCCTTACATACCTCGCTGTACTATGTCTTTATTACCTCGGAGTAGTATCCCTTTCCTCCAAACACTTATCTACATCATATTAGGTGATAAAACTAGTGTTAGCAGCTAATAAACACATCTTAGCAATCCAATTTCACCCAAAATAATATCCGGGCAGCAAGCTCGGAATTAGCAACCAAAGAGTATCCTTTCAACATTTCCGCTCCTAATCGTATTCTCTAATACACATGCTCATATACATGTCATATCCAGCTATTTTTAGTCCCATAAACGCATTACAACAACTCATACAGTACAGCATACAATAACTCTACACAACACGCGAGTAGACAACGCAACATTGCGTCCTTCCGCTACACTTCGACGTCAACCATTCCCAATCCGTTTCAACCTCAACTAAACTGTCCTCAGCATATTTACACACAATTAAAGTCCTAAAACAGTCAAATAACAGTCCCTAAGTAGATGGAAAACATGAGACAACAATTCCAAAAACAGTCCACAAATTCTTACTAATGAGCGGAATTAAGACATCATTTAAGAACTTATTTTTGTGGAAGATAAAAGTACTCCAGCAGCCTTCTTACATAATTACAGACCCAAGACTTAATAAAAACATACATATTACTTCATAACTCAGCCAACCAACAAGATAAAAGTCTCTTATTCAACAAGAAAAGTGAACCACAATATTTGGAACACATGCAGTCCCAAAATTCCTGCACAATACAACAAACATACTCTTCATGATCTTCATTGAAAAATTACACAAAACCATAGGTATTTTTACTTAACTTAGTCCTCAAGGTTTAGGTTCTCTTCAAGAACCCTAGAGGTATGTCTTGGCTGATTTAGAAAATGAGGAGAGAGCAAGAAGAAACTTAGAGAGAAATCAGAAATTTTGGCTTGAGCAAATGACTAAACGTTGCTGGTTGTTGCTCCCTTTTATAAGACACTTTTGGCCGACTTTCTTTTGGGTTTTCAACCTTATCTTATTAAGGTTATGGGGCAGCAGCTTGGCCTTTTCATTTGGGCCTTATTGGGCTTCAAATGAGATGGGCTTTGTTGCAAACATTTCTCCCCTAAGCCCACTTAGTTTGGGCCCTGGTTTTTAATTGGGTTGTGATTGTAATTTGGCCCTTTTCCTATTCATCTTGGGCTGAAAATGTTGTCCTTTTATGATGCTAAACCATGGGGCCAAATGACATCCTTAACTAGGGGTTTATTCTTTATCGGACTTGAACAAATTCGGTATTGGGCCTTCTCTCCGTTTACCGAGCTTATTTAAGCTAAGCACGTAGGTGACTCACCTACTAGCTTCTTATGTCCCACAAGCACCTCAATTATTTTACTTCATTTAAGGTCACACTCTCCTTAACTTGACTTAAAAATAATTTACACTCGGTCATCTTAAGCGTTAGACGTATATATAGCGCTTTAATCTAAAATTCACGCACTTTTAAAAATATGTGCGGATTTGACCCTGCCATATCATGTTTCATCTGTGTTGGACTAGTACATGTAAGATGTGGGGTGTTACATTACGTCTACTTAAAGGTTTCTCTAATGAGAGGTATGCTCCGGTTCAGTAAGAAAGGGAAACTGAGTCCTAATATTTGGGATCCTCTAAGGTGGTGAGACAAATGAGGAAAGTGGCATATGATTTGTACCTACCCAGTGAGTTGCATTTGATTCATCTGGTTTTCCATGTATTGATGTTAAGGTTATTCATAGGTGATCCAAGTTCTATAGTTCCTTTGCATGACGTGAACATTGAAAAGGATTTGAGTTATGAAGAGGTACCAATTGAAATTCTAGACCGGCAAGTGAAAAGCTAAGGAACAAGAAAGTTGCATCCATTAAGGTGCTTTGGAGAAATCAACACTTGTGGCTGCTACATTGGATGTGGAAGTGGATATAATGAAGTGTTATCCATATCTATTACACTCTACTCAAGACTAAGGTATTAAAACATTATTCCAAAATACTCAAATTCCATGCATTTTGTTTTTTCATGATGTATGCATTTATTCTGATGCTTATGAACTAGTTTGAGACATGTTTAAAGCATGAAATATACAATTCCTTAGAAATTATGCTTTACTTGCATTTATGCATGTATACTGGGTTATTAGTTGCTAATTTACTCTTTAAAGCCTACCTTTTAGTACATTTGGGGACACATGTTCACAAGGGGGAGATATTATAACGACCCCTGGTTTTGGCTCCATGAGTACAGAAAACTTAGCCTGGAAATGGCCGGAAGTTTGGTTTACAGGTGTGACTTATGGTCCGTAAGTGGACATATGACCCGTAGTTTTCATTCTTAGACATAGAAATTAAGGAAGGAGAAAGGTTTCCAAGTGTGGGGAAACCCACGAACCAGGTGACGACCCGTTAAAAGTTATATGCTCCATAGGTAGGGCTGTGAATGAAACTATCATACATTGAGGAAATTTTGAGATTTCTGACGAATGACCTACTATTTATCAGATGGCCCCTAAACTAGGATATGACCCATAAGGTTCTTCACGGAATGAGGCCATGAATATGGTGAGAAATGGATAAGTGTGGAAGGACTATAAGAGTCCAACCACAGCCCATAAGAGATTATACTGCCCGTAACAAGGCTTTGTACTTTGGGTCCAGCAAAGTTGGTTTTCAATAATTTTAGATGTGTTATCATATGAGATGGACATAGGGCTTTGATCAACTTACAAATCATAATCGAGGTCTCATGGGTCAATTTCGGCAATTTTAATGAGGGGTAGTTTTGTCATTTTCATCCTTTCTATTCCTACACTATGTAAAGGAACCCTAAACAAGCCTTAAAGCCCTATGATCACCCCTCATTCTCGCATTCTCTCATTCTTTCAACTCTATATTTTTCTAAGGAAAAAGGGCTCTCAAGAACAAGATTAATCTTTCCAACGTTTATTCCTCAAAGTCTTCAATTTCATTTCTCTCTGGTTCCCAAGGTCTGTGAGTTGATTTATGGGTATTCTTCCACCCATAGAGTTCCTTAATAAGTATTTTACCTTTTCTTTATGTTCAAGATGTTAATGTGCATGCTTATGATGATATCATGATATTTATGTTATTAAATGATATTTGTGAAGTTTAACAACTATTTTTCTATGTATATATATGCATATTTGACTAATGATGATGATTGCATGATGGTTTTCGATGAGATATTTGTTGGGCATTTTTGATATTCCTTTAAAAGAGAAATTTTCTTATGATTTATATAATTTATGATTGTTCTATGATAAAACCTAACCCACCTAGTAATCAAGTAAAGCTTTCTATGATTTTATAATTTCGATTAGGGTATCAATGAATAGCTTCAATGTTAGGTTTATCAAGGATATAAATATGATGATAATTTCCCAAAGAGATATTTAAGAAAGGTCCCCAAGATGAAAGGACAATCCTCACTTGGTGGTTCCTAAGTCCGACCTACTTCTATGATTGTTGCTTATGATTCTAAGTTGAGATTTTAAGATTTTCATGGCATGACTAAGCACCAAATGTGACATTGTGGTGGGGTTTTGTAAGGGAACCTTAGAAGCACAAGAACTCTTTTAGGTTAGGCTAATGTATCCACTTAGGCCATATATGTTATTATGATGCATGCAAAGTTTACAAAGCTCATCTAGGCAAGTGGTTTCCCCGTGTCATCATAGGGAATATGTTGGACTCCATGTAGTAGTTCACATGGTTTTATATGTCAGTTATGATCGATTCCTAAATGCCTTATGATCTTACGTTATGTTTTTAGTATATGTGCTTTCTTATGCATTATCTCATATTGATCTTGAACCATATTCCTTGTGCATGCTTAAGCTGAAATTACGTATCTTTTATCATATCCATACTTATATGTTATGCTTAATGATGATGGCATTACAATTTCATTCATGCATAGTATCTCACGTACATTCAGACATACTAACTGCATATTTTGGCTACATGATTTAATCATGTAGGTACAGACACTCCTCCATGGCTCTTGGCTAGTATTCAATGTTCAAGGCTAGCTTTATTATTCATGGTGAATTTTTAGTTTGGGACTCAACTTTTTCGTTCTATATTGTATCTTTGATTTGATTTAAGACGTTGCATTTGTGGCCCTTCTAATGTCTTTGCTTTCTATGTTGTACTCTTTTAGATTTCTTTCTATCTGATGGAGATCGACTCATACCGGTCCCATCCTCTTATGATGTAGTTGGTATGCATATGGAGAAATGATATGCTGTCAAAATACAACTATTTGTGCGCTCTCAAAACGATGTTAGTGGGTTTGATGTGCTTTTGTGTTTATTTTTAGGATTACAAGATTTGGAATGATTTTTTGCTAAGTGTTGTAGTTGCTGCACGTTTAGTGATGTAAAAAGCACTCTACGGCCCATGGAATTTTCAACGAGCCATAGAGTGGTTTGGTTGTTGAGATCTAGTTAAGGGCCTATTTTGTAAAGTTGCATTCACTCACTATCAGATATGTCGTGGAATTTTGTACGAGTCATCGATCAAGTTTCGTGCCTTGGGTATCAGATTTTAGGAGTTTCTAGAAAGCTGTCAGATGAAACCCTATATGGGCCATAAGTCTAAATACGGCCAGTAGAAAGGTCTTGTAGAAGTTGTACCCAATTTCAAAGAATGAAGACTACAAAGCCAGTTGTATGGGCCGTAAAATCAGTACGGCCCGTAACCCTACCTATAATGCCTGCCCAATCCAATGTACCTAATTTGTTTTGGACTTGTATTTTAGCTATTATAGATAGGAATGTTCAGTTTATTTTTAGTAGATAATGACGAGAGAGCAACCAGGAACAATAAGAAAAATGCATAGCGATACACAAGACACTTGGAAAACAACTTTATTATTTTGATCAATATTTTGTGATTTCTAGTGAAGAGTTCTACATTTCTTGTTCTTAAATTCATCTTTGTAAGTGCTTAATTATGTTATTCCATATCATGATTCTTGAATGTATAGTGATTATGCATAGCTTAATCCACAACATGGATTGTTGGAACCATGAATAACTAACAAGGTAAAACTAAATAATTCATAATTTTTGGAAAGTGTGCATGCATGTATTAATGAATTCTCTTCATTTTGATTGCTTTTTAATGGTGGCCAATGTTAGAATTCACCTAGTTGTTACTAACGGGATCAAGGTAGTAATGAATGGGAAAAGAGATTAATTAACAAGATTCAATTGATTTCTTCTTGTCTAATAAACCAAATTGGATCAAGGAGAGGTTGTACAGGGACTATAGGTAAGACTTAGTAATGTCAAATTGTGGGGATAGGTAAAATAATGTAGTGAAATTTACATCTTGTCTTGATCAAAGTGTTTGGTAAACTTAACTTACTATTCTGCATACAACACACAAGAAACAATTACTATTATCTCGTAATACAACGTTAGGGAATCATGGGGAACATAATACCCTAGCTACTGCTATCACTGGTTTCATAACACTCATTCTAGTTTAGTTTTACTTTTTAGAAACTACAACCCCCCTTTTCTGGGAGATAAGTAGGTTAATTCAGTCGAGTTGCTTGCAATTACTTTGAGTCTACCGGGTTCGACCATACCCTCGGTTAGGTTATATATCTTGACAACGACTGTTGTAACCTTCAAAACAATGGTGGAGCTAGGGCGATATCAAAAAACAAGATGATTGTAGTATTTCCACTACTTTTTAATGTTGTTTTATTGTCAAATTGGCCCTTAGTCCCTTTCCCATTGTTTTTCCGCAAATTATATTCCTCAAATACCTATGACCACTTAAGATGCTTGAGATGGCTTAGGTGAGGTGCCTTTAGGTATCTCATTCGCTGTGTGATTACTAGGACCCTAGTTTGGGTAGTTACTCTATTTCCTTGTGCACAAAATCGACATAAATTAACCACAGGTGGGCTTATAGGCTAACTAATGTTAAAATAGTCGTCGGCAATTGCTAATATAATCACACTCACACGTGGAGACTTTATCCCCTTTCCCTTGCTTTTCAGTCAGTCAATCTTTACAATAATATTAAATAATGGGTATAGTAAACAATCGGAGCATCATCCCAATATAGGGTATTATGATCATCAGTAGCTTCAACATGACAATAAATATTTAGGAATGTAACAAATAATCACATACTGATTATTAGTATCCTCAACAACCTTCCAATATTCAAAAGTACATCAGATATTCAATTTATTAAACACTGATAGACTCTGTATACATTTCTCCACATATAGGTATATATCACATTACCGGACACATCCCTCAAGATATATCTTCATTAAGTCACAAGCGAAGTACCATGAGCAAGAAAGGTAAAACACTACTAATAAACAACGTGATGGCCCCAAAATAGCTAACAAGAATTACAACAACTTGATGTTATATAACTTATAACCAACCTTAGTGGTTAACCTAATAACTACAGCTTTAATAGGCCAAAACCCAAAAATTTCAGCATCTAGGTCACTTAATAGGTCTATCATACAAATACGACCTATACACTCAAGTCATCCGATCTGCAACCATTGTAAGGGCATAAGTCAGCCCTAAAGAGTATAACCAAAATCTCATAATGGCTATACGGGTCCGGAATGTAGTTTTTTGAATATCCTCCACCCTAATCCTCAATTGATTGTAACCTAGCATCAGATCTATCTTAGAGAACACTGATGCTTCCTATGAAGGGTCAACCGTTCTATCAATACAAAGTAGAGGATAATGTTTTTTCACCATCATCTTATTCAACTTCCTATAATCTATGCACATCTGGAGAGTCCTGTCTTTTTATCACAAGTACGAAAGGGCTTCCCAGGGAAAACACTCAACCAAATAAAACCCAAGTCCAATAGACCCTGATGTTTAGTATTAAGCTCTTTACACTCCGCAGTAGCCAT